>NC_051171.1:66175939-66775939 GCF_013339725.1 Rhipicephalus microplus
TAGCGAGTTTCTTGATCGAAACAACCGACTGCTCGCACTGCACAATCGTTTACTGGCCACCCCGTATAGTATAAAAACTGGATCTTTACCTCAAAGGTAGTGCCGGTTGGAGACTTCTCCTGCACAATGTTGAATGAAAATTCGCAGCGTGCGCATGAACTAAAAGCGAACAAAAGATCTCTCTGCCAAATCGGAGTCTTCTGTCTCTCACTGCCGATTAGCACAGATTGTCATGGTCGAGTAGGAAACACCGCTCTATCACTGCATGCTTTGTGCCTCCTCAGGTTTCCCCCTGAGCATCGCCACGATAAGTTCCAGACTCAACGTCACCACCAGTGTAAGCGTTAGCACCCATTGCTTTGCATCTACACTTGGTTCCGTTTAGCGGCAAATGGAATAATTTTTCATCATTACATCTTTGTCAAGCGCGCTCGACATGTACAGCATCAAGGTTCGAAGTGATAACGACCTTTGGTGAATTACCAGCAGACGCCATCTATTTCTAGCAGCGTTCAATATCTGTAGGAGTACTGCTGGAGCTTTTAAGTGCGGCTCATGGCATACCACATATCTGCCAAAAAGATATTTTGCAAGCAAAACCATCCTGATAAACCGGCGAGTGCCTAAAATAACTCACCGTCCTTGTCTCATCTTAGTCGGCGCCTATGACTTCGCTATCTATTTGAACTCGATTCAAATACACTCGCTTAAACCACCAAACGTGGTCTTACACCAAATGGTGTGCTTGAAAGTGTATCATCCCACTGACCTGCATGAAGTTTTCTCGGCGCCCGATGTCGAACGAGTCACCGGCCCGCTTGAAGGTGGGCGCTCGCATGGCCTCTAAAGAGGTAGCATTGCGAGCTACGAGAGACACATGAATGCCGATGAAAATTGCCAGCACGACGAACAGTGTGGCGCCCATCACCAGGAGAAACTTGATGTGGCGCGGACGATGTAGCAAGCTGCGGCGAGGGTACTTGTCCAGCAGGTATATGGACACGCTGGCCATAACGTAGGCTGCCAGAAGCACGCAGTAGAACAGGGTGAGCAGGAAGAACTTGTACGTGCTGAAGCAAACGCAGTTATTGAACCATGGACAGTGGTGGTCCATCTTCAGAACACACCTGCATCAAGATAGCAAAGTGTTTGAGGCCTTGTGCTAGGCTTTCAATACTTTTCTGTGATGTCGTACTCATGAGTCAGTTTGCTGAAGGGCGTTTCGGTTTAATACAGTACTAGATGAGGTGTTCATAAGATACAGGTAGAGGCGCCAGAGCCCATTGGACTGGTGCTACGGGGGAAAGGTGGGGTCACCACCGTCTTTAGCAAACCAAAGGGGGAGAGCCAAGCTAAGGCGAGGGAGCAAGCGCCTTCCGTCCTTTGTCATCCGTAAGCAACTCCTCATAGACTATGCCATGTATTGTTCGAAAACACCAAAATAACAAAAAACAAAGTAATACCTCGCCAGAGTTTACAAAGTCGTGACTCTTATATAATAGACGCTAATCTTCGTGAAACGTCAATAATGCTCGCAGTACTGCCTACCCAATTTTATAAACATTACGTATGTACTTCTTTCATAGAGCCGTCACGTCGGGTTACCGTCCATTGTGGTGACGTGCCATGTGCTGAAATCGATTTAGGTAGCAGTGTCAAGGGCCAGCATTTTCGCGAGTATCAGCGCTTCATATCAGCTTCTGGTGCTGCTAAAACATATTTTCAGCTGACATCGTTGTGAAAGTGGATAACTGGTCATATGAACATCTGCAACTCTTCAACATATGTCTTTGTGCGCAACATTCGTACATATATTTAGCGTCATTTCATGACGCGATACTAAAAAAACTTGCAACACGGTCACCACCCTTCCGCGTGCTTCGCATAAAGTTGATTCCCAGGTACGTGGGATCTGCCGAATTTTTGCGCGTGACAGCTTTCCCTTACTGTTGTAAATGATATTATCATGGTGATAGCAAATATTAACTATGATAGTACCAATCCGGTTTAAAGAGGACGATAAAAGCTTCCGCCCACCCATCTATGCATCGAGGTGTCCTGAGAAACTCTGTGAAAGACGATACAGCGAGGTGCAATCAAGCTGGGAAAACAAGAGATGTTTCTAGTAGGAACGCGTATACACACAGTGGAGCGGGAACGTCAGGAAGCGGGAAATACGGCACCGTGAGTCAACGTCACCATGTTCAGAGGCTGACGCCGAAGGAACGAGCGGAGAGGCATCCACAGCAGAAGTGTGCATGCAGCTTCCCCGGTATTTCATCACCATGCGAATGTTGCCGCATCAAGAAATTTTAGGGGCGAAGCTTCTAATAGTCTAACCTTGTCACGCGTCACGCGTAACCGGCAGTATCTCCCAAACGGTATGATAAGTTGCCATTTCTCGTCTCACTTTTTAGATGGCGTTACTCTGCCGCAACTCTCCGAAGTGCTGCTACTCTCCGATTGGCTGCTGCTCGCGCTTAGCCTGAGTGCGCGAGGAACGAGTGCCTCCCTCAGTTTCTATATTGTCGCTGTACGTGTCGGATTGTTGATGGGGCATGGACGAAGTGAAGTAGCGGGCGCAGAGGGCCGATCTCCCTAGACCACCTTGCATCTACTACCGTGTGGGGGTCGTGCATAGACATCGTGTTTGCTAACATTTCCCTTAAACTGATACTAGAAACATCAGCTGACCATTTCTCCGACCACAAGTGCGTAATATATAAAGGTAGCTTGAAATCTCAATAAAAGCTTTCTTCACTTTACCTCACGCGTTTGCATGATGATTTTGTCGGAGGATTTTGTCGGAGGATTAAGGCATCAACCATAACCTCTGAAGCTTCGCCTACCTCCCCATCATTCACCTCGTGAATATATTATGATTGTTTTACTTTATTTGTGCTTGTGTCAAAGCACACTATGCTAAATGTAACGAACAAGTCCTCCCAGTGTGCCTGAATAATCCACCCTTCGATTTTTTGTTATCTCCAGAGAGTAAATAACAGCAATGTCACTCAATATAAGCGGCTACTGTGTTTCATTGATATAGCACAGCGTTGTTTCACCAGTTTTGCATCCTCTTCTACGAGCGGTGGCTGTATGATCACCTCAGTGGAACGCTTACTCCTGCATTATTTTTTCGTTGCACAGTGTGATTAAATGGCTCAGTGCAAAAAGTTGAAACTGTGCACACACAGTAGGTGTGTGCATGTGGTGCGCAGTTTAGGCGCTAAGCAGTTTAATCATGGAATACCAGCTCTCCCGATCCCGCATATTACTTTAGGGTCGGGTTAAAGGAGCCAAACTCCTTCAGCTCGCACCCTGCCGTCGCGGTCGTCCCCATCGAAGTTCTTTGTGCCGGGCAAGTGTGCCGGGCAGAACAATAAGTGCACGTGTCTAAGCGCAGTGGCAGCGCAGGCGCGAGGGCTGATGGCGTGCGCTGTGCAGTGCGCGCCGCACACTCACTCAGTCATTTCCACTACCGAGCAGAGCAGACGCTCTCCCAACCCGCTCCCCACCCTAGCGCCTTGATGAAAGCCAGCAGCAGGATCGGGCTCATAGTCGTTTGTGTCCCATTTCGAGGAATCTTCGCTGTTTGGTTGTATTCATACACGGTACAACTGCTAGTAATATTTTTCCAGCTTGAAGGGCTATCATAATCAATATTTCAGTCAAAGATAACGCAGAGTTCCCTAACCTTCTGCAGGCGGAACAGTGGTGACATCGGTCGGGCTTGATAAGCTTGCAGTTGTCACAGCAGCTCACACTGCCGTCCACGCAGCGAGTGAGTACGTTTCGCTCCCTGGCCATTGTTTCGAGGAGTGCGCTCGTGCGGACCTTGTCTCGGACGCAGCGAGTCATTTCCTGACGTTCTACGTTGGTGAAACGAAACCGGTAAGGCACGGATGAAGGTGGCGTGAACGTTGTCTGCGCGTAACTCCATAGGCACATCAGAAATAGCATGTGGAAGACAGTGGCCAAGGCGAAGCGCAGGTTGTCTTCCTTGACGTATCGGCCGCAGAAGACAACCAGGTAGGCATAGTACGTTTCCGTAATCGTGGTTATGGCAAACAGGGCCGGAAGCCAGCAGCAAACCCTTTTGATGGCCTTGAGAACGAGCACGTACACGTAACCTGACATCTCGAATCAAGGTCTCCTTCTTCTTTCTTGTCAACTTCATTTCTCCCTGTACCGTGGTGCATGTCCACTACCGCTCACTAAGCGTGCTGAAGAAGCCCATGTGTGCATTGATAATATTCTGAAGTTTTAGACACTTCAAGACATTCATTCAATTGTATATGAAGTGAAGCGTTCGTGAAGCTTTTAACAAACGCAAAAGAAAGCAAAGTTCATGTGAACGACCATCTTCGCGGTACCTACGCGGTGCATGTGCAACCTCAAAAGAAACTCCCTTGAGATAAAGAGAAAATGCCACTGGTATGCCGCTGCTGCTTCGCCACCTTGAAGTGCATGTCATGCAAGACATTGGTAGCTACATTGTGCCACACATAGTCTGAAGCTCCACAGAACTTTCGATAAAATTTTCAGATTAGCATCACAGCATCTTTGAAGGTTTGTTTATGCACATTTACTAGCCATCTTAACAGCGCAGGTGCCCAGGTGAAAGAATGAATTTCAATGGGCAGCGACCGACGGGGCTAATGCGGCTGTTGGCCGCCAGGCGCCACCTTCGGAGTAGACACACCGTCGCGTCGTCTCCCGCGCAAACCAATGCCGGGGCTGCATTCGAATTAAGCTGCTATACGGTTCAGTTTTCAGCTTTATTCGCATTTTTAAACTATAATGAAAAGTTGTAAATGAGAATTGTGAACCACTGGTCATCATCAGCACCCAGCCTATTTTAAGGGCGCGTGTCATTCGTGGCTACATAATGAAGGCGTGCGCCTCGTAGGCCGATACCAAAGAGCGCATGCCAGTGATCCCCGGAAAATTGTTTTGTCACCGTTATGTTTCCTAGATTGAAAGTTGGTTTTTTACCTGATTGAGAGTCAATTTTTGAAAGTAGCATTTGCCAGTATAGCTAATACTGAAAGCTTATGTGGCTAATGTTCACTGATTCTTGCTACTGTCGAGTGGTGTAGCACATTATACGCAATCCTGTGGAGTATGTGTACTAAATAGCACAGCCACTTACTTGACTGCTTCCAAAGATATGAGTTATCACCGATTGCCTCTGTAAAGCTTTCGAGTGTTACATGCGTTTCTACAGAGAGAAAGCAACTAGCAGAAAATGGGAAACTATGCCAGGTGGTACGATTTCATCATTTCTGAGCTTAAAGCAAAGAAGTGGTGGTACGAAAAACATTTAAAAAAGAGCTGCGTATGATGCAGATGGCCAATGTTTTGAACAGGCGCTGTTGGTGTAGGGCTGACTCTCAACTCAAGCCAATGTGACAGGCGTGTTAAATTTAGCCTGTTGTTATTTCCTTGAGCTTGTCTGTGTATTTTTCACGGAACGACAGTCACAGTCATATTTAGGCGAAAGCAGATGCCTCGTATAAAGCGAAAAATGATTGCCTGCGTCATCTCACGCTGACGAAGTAAGTACGGGCGATGCAAGCAATCACCATTACGGGAAGACGTCATCATAGGAAGTCACAATTCATAAACTTTTGCGACGCGTCGATCGGTGACATAACGCGATGTCAGCTTATTACATCTTCGCATGGTCAAAATTGGCTGATCACTGAGGCAGTGCATAACTAGCTGATGAGTAAAAAGCTAGCATTGAGTGCGATCCTGGAAGCAGTAAGAAAACCACGTTAGGCACAGCATTAACTTGGAGGGAAGCAAGAAACATTCAATGCATTGAATGGGATGAAGAATGCCCCGCCGCGGTGGTCTAGTGGCTAAGGTACTCGGCTGCTGACCAGTAGGTCGCGGGTTCGATTCCCGGCTGCGGCCGCTGCATTTCCGATGGAGGCGGAAATGTTGTAGGCCCGTGTACTCAGATTTGGGTGCACGTTAAAGAACCCCAGGTGGTCAAAATATCCGGAGCCCTCCACTACGGCGTCTCTCATAATCAAATGGTGGTTTTGGGACGTTAAACCCCACAAATCAATCAATGGGATGAAGAAGGTCGTTTTCGCCATCAGTGGTCTATTGTGAATACGTGAGAGAGCTTGTGAGTTCTTTATTCATTACTCATAAGAAATAAAAAAAAAATCTGATTTTCTTCCTATAGATATGCAGAGTGGTACACAACAGAGTGACATACTGAGGCATGCAAATGATGAAGTTGCAGTTGCCTGAAATAGAAAATAAACTCGCATATTGTCTAACCCCACTAAAAGTGTAGAGCCAGCAGCATGACAGCTGACAGACTGCCTACGAAATACGTACAGTGGGCATGGAAAGAAGCGCTGACATACTGTATCAAGGTTCTTTGCTGCTTAGAATTTACTTTTAATTGAATGTAGCCTGAATTATTGATATAAAAACAGTCATACGTGGTACAATCAAACACAATTCAGCATCTTTTTATTGCCGTCATTGTGAGAGCTCGTTGAAGACCGCGCGCCGCTACGTTCATGTGACTTAATCTCCCTTCTACGTGTGAAAGCCTGTAAGAAGCACAGATGCATTTAAACTTGCATGAAAACGTGAATTCGTGATCTTTCTACTACGTGGTGCTGTTTCGTAGAATATCCGCGCAGCGCTGCCTCGCAGTAGCGGCGAGAAGAGGTGCAGCGAGCACTCGACGGCCTGAGGAGAGCATTCGCCCAGACACTGCAAAAATAGAGGAGGCGCTAGAACGGCACACTTTTGCACCACGAATACTCTTTTTTTGTGATTAGCGAAAAACGGCCATAATTCAGGCTATCAACGGGAAAGTTGCTTGCCAAGTTTTGTGTGTTCGAGGAAAGCAAAGGCAGCCCCTTTACAGTAAAACTTACCCTACTGCGTGTTTAAAAACCATATGCTGGAGAACGCGCGCAAGAGAAGGGAGACGCCCATGTCGTACGCTACGGCGCTCATTGGCTACCACCACTGCAAACGTCATTTCCTCGCAATGCCTTACGCCCTCGTCTGTCCTCGACCTCGTCGCTGCGCTCGCGGGGTGAGGGCGCGTGATCGCGGTGCTGCACTGTCAATATCCTACTGCTTTGGGGTTGTTTCCGAACTACTGAAGCCATTAAGTAAGAAGTGTCAGGGCTGACTGCGTGGATAGGCGGCATCTGCAGACTCGTGGCATTACGACGAGTAGTAGACGGACAAAATTTACGCGTTGGAACAAGACGTACGGCCGCGGCCATGCGGTTTCGTCACGTGGGGAGCTCGTTTTTACCCACGCGTGTATAGCTCACGCCTAAGTTTTAACCCCGTTCAGTCGCAGTTTTAATCCCCATTCTAACGGCCGCATCTAACGGCCGTACGCTGCCATTCATGTTTTGAACCGTCTCCAGTGCTTGGTTGTACTTGCGAGCTTTAAACAGATCGGTACGACTTGTGTAAATCCAACATCTTGTAATGCATATACCTACCAGCTCAGTTCAGTTTGCTAATGCAGGCGAAGTTTCTTCGTTCTGTTTCTGAAAACACTGTTTACACTTGAGTGCAGCGTGTTCAAGTCATTACATGTAAAGCTCATTAAAGCAGTTATAGAAAAGCTATATTGCAAAAAAAAATCGTGCTAGCAGGTGCCATAGTTCAGAAAAACTTCTGGGAGCGTATTGTGAATATGCATGTTGCCTGTCTGAAGCCATCCACATGAAGACAGCAAGAGCGACTCACAGCGAAGGCTTAATGTGTAAGCGTAGAAATAATAAAGTGAGTTGGTGACAACAAAAATAAAAAAAAATTTCCGAAACAGCAGGAACCCGATGGCATTATTCACAGGATCTTTACTTTCTCTGTCTATGAGTACTTGTCTACTTATAATGAAACACCTGATCTTTTCTGAAGCACGCAACCATAGAGGTAACACAGTAAAGTTAGAAATTACTAATGCTTACTTTATTTGTGTATTTTGGATTTTCTACTCCCTCCTGCGGTGGCCTGAAGCCTTGGAGGTAATACAAATAAAACATCTAGCATAAACAAACATACTCTTGCAGAAATTTATTGAGAACTAAAGTCACCTTTAACCGTCATTCAGTTTCCTCTTGCACCATCCGCCTGTGCTCTATCTTTTTTTCTATTCGTCATTGTAGTAAGCTGCTCAGTACCATCACAGTGATACAGTTGGGAGCCACGCACATGTTGCCAAATCTGGTTTTTTGTTTTGCACTGCAACTACCTCATATCTCCCTGATTTTGCTTCAACTATTAGCCACGGTCACCGGCAAATTATACACGTGCAGTGTTTTGGAGAATGGCTGCTGCCCAAAGTCCGCGAAACTGCGGCAGGCATCGCGAACCGACACTGCAATCTCAAGTAACTAGGCCGTTTATTTTAAAACAGGACATACTCAGTGATTGGACAGCTGTTTGACGTTTTTGTGCCGCTCTCGCTGCAGGTAAAAAAAGAACGACTGGGGGCATATTATGGACACTTGATAGTTTAAACTCGCACTTACTAACGATATCTATCGATCGGGTAGGCAAGACCATCGGTAACCTCGAACTTGCTCAAAACAAGAACGGTGACGTACGGCCGTACTAACAGCGCAGTAAACCGACCGGATTAAAGCTTGACATGCGTTTAAGAGCCTTGACGAACATGCTGCGGGATCAACGAGAAAAAGTGGGCCCTGATGCTCGCGACGCTGCGGCAAACGTATATGTCTTATGTGCTGTCCGTCTACGCAATTTGCCCGAGACTGTTTACTTATGGTATCAGTAGTTCGGAAACGACCCAAAAGCAATCTGATTCACAAAACACACCACACACACACAGCTGCTCTCAGTACCAGCGCTACCGGCGAGTCCGCGGCGCCTTGGCTGCTGGCGCGGCAAACAAAAAAACAGCAAAAGTTCTAAGTGAACGCGGAAATGACGTTCGTAGTAGCCGCTCCCAATGAGCGCCGTATGGGCGTCTCCTTTCTCTCTCGCGCGTTCTCCAGCATACGGTTGTCAAACACGCTACCCTACCACGGGAGAGTGGCGGCTGTCCCTTCTGCATGCTAACACTCAAATACACCGACATTGGTGAAACCATATTTTACACACAGGGAAGTTCATTACAAGCGAACCACAACAGTTCACGTGAGATTTAGTACTTGCGAATCAGTAAGGTCATTTTTCTTGAAACAGATGGCAGCGTAAGTAGTCTTTATCAAGAACTAATTGCCTTTGAAAGTTGGTGGGCGGGAGGTCAAGGCACCCTCCTACGTAATTCATGCCTCCTATCCAAACATATTGAAATGGTGTACGCCTGACACTGCTTTGGAATGCCTGTGAGTAGACGTGAGTATGAAAGGGGAATATAGGTAAGGCTGAGAGTAATACTAAAAATGACTACAAAGGAGTCTGTCAGTGCGTGTTCGCTGACACGTAATTACACTGTTAGTATGTGCATCGTGAGCAATATGAGATGGAACACTGAAATTATTTTTCAAAAGTATGTAGTGGCTAAACGCAGTTTGCAAGCGCAGAAAGTTCACAGCGTTTACTAATGCTCAAGTGGAAAAACGCTTCCAGCGATTCCATACGTGAGACTCATATCAAGTAATCGTTGAATAAAGATGAATTCGGTGGCCAGCTGAGCTTGCTTCAAATAGTAGGTCTTGATGGTATCAGCACGCGATAATGTGCATGCCGCTTCACTGCAACAGATCTACAATCTGTTGGGTTCTACGTACACGCAGACAGCGTTTCACATTTCATGCTTTGAAATGCATCAAGCTACATTCAAATATTCATGGTATTCACGATATAAGAACTAGCAGCGGCGTGTCCTCTCCGTTTTGTGCCGCCTGGTGCCACCTGGCAGCGGGTACCCCAACAGCCGGCTCCCTCGTCGGGCACACAATTCCATTAGTTCTCCACACGCCTGTGGGGTGTTCTAGGATACATTGACAAAGGGCTACCGAGCGACGACAGAATGTACTTCTCCATTTCCTTCAATGCGTGCTTCCATACATCTAATAAGCATGACTGCTAGCCATCACCGCTTGTAGCACGAGCAGCGAATGTGAAGCATTATTTTAGGCACGCATCTTGTGGCCTGTGAATGACACAGTGAATAACTTTTTATTTGGTCCAGCGAAGCGCCATTTAACACTCACCCTACTAATCACACGAAGCGACCGACAAGTCTAGCCTGCCGGCTCGATCACGGGCACGCTGGACGGCCAAGATTTAGCCTTCGAAGACGGTACTTCACCGAAGCGTGTTCCACTCTTCCATGCTGAACCTAAACTCTAATGACCTGCACTCCCGGAGTACGGCGTGTGCGGCAAAGTAGCAGTACTTCGCCACTGGCCACGCATGAAACACTCGTGTAGATTTCAGGATAGGTGTTGTTATGACACGCTGGATGTCGGCGGCAGTTGGTTCACAGGAGTCTGATCGTACCGCCTGCGGCATGCTCATTTCGGAATGAAGTGGCGGGAAGAACTTTTTCTCCAGAGAGAGAAACAACTTTTATTGAAACGGCAAGTGTTAGAGGAGTTGACTCCCCTCCCTTAGATGGCAGCTAGGAGTCCTTGGGCCCTAGCGGCATCTTCGGCTTGCCTGATGACCTGTAGTTGGTCCTCGATGCTTGAGCTTAGCAGCGCGGTCTCCCACTGCTCCGTATTCATGTATGTGTTTGGCCCCTTCACGATGTTGGGGCAAGCCCAGATAATGTGTTGGAGGTCCGCCCGCTGATTGCAGTGTTTACATCTGTCTGAGTAGAGGTCCGGGTAACAATGATTATAAGCGATTGGGTTTGGGAACGTGTTTGTTTGTAATAGGCGCCACGCTGTCGCCTGCTGCTTATTTAATGAGGAGTGTGGTGGCGGGTAATGCTGCCTCCATAATCTGTAGTGCTTGGTAATTTCGTTGTAACTGAACATGCGGTCTCTCTCCGCACGCGGGCTCCGCGTCATTCTTGCCCCTGCTCGGCTCGCTAACTCTCGAGCTAGGGTGTGTGCGGTTTCATTGCCCGGGAGGGAGGAGTGGGCGGGCGTCCATATAACATAAACGTCGCGCTCTCCGCGAAAGTTATTTAAGATTCTTAACGCCTCTTTCGAGACCCTTCCGTTAGCGAAGTTATGAATCGCGGTTTTAGAATCACTGATTACGACGCTGGCCCTTGTGGACGCAAGCGTCAGCGCTATGGCCGTTTCTTCAGCAATTTCCGAATTTCCTGTTTTAATGGTGCCGCTAGCAAGCAGGTGGCCCGCTTGATTTGAAGCGACTATTGCCATGTGTCGACCGTCTGTATATTCGGCTGCATCTACATATACCACGTCCGCGTCATGTTGAAACTTCTTGTGCAGTGCTCTCGCTCTTGCATTCCTCCGCTCCCGGTGATGTTCGGGGTGCATGTTTCTGGGTAACGGAGGTATTATGATGCGCTCTCTGGTTTCTTTTGGGATATCGTATTTATTGCCGCTTTGGCCAGCGTACGTTATTGCAAGTTTGTGCAGGATGTGTCTTCCCGTGTTGCTTTGCGCGAGTCGTTCATATTGCGCTATCATATGAGCCTCAATAAGTTCATCTAGCGTGTTATGCATTCCTAACGCTTCGAACTTTTCGTTAGACGTGGTGATCGGTAATCCGAGGGCTTGCTTATATGCTTTTTTAATTATGCATTCTATCTTTTGTTTTTCCGCCACTTGCAACTTGAGGTATGGGGTCACATACACTATGCGGCTGACGACGAAGGCTTGGATGAGCTGCACTAAGTTGTGTTCTTTCACGCCGTAGTTTTTGTTGGCGATTCTTCGAATCATTCGAATGGTTTGTTGGGTGTTGTTATCCAGGAACTTTATTGCTTCCCCGTTATGTCCGTTCTCGGATATTCGGAGTCCCAGAACTCTTATGTGTTGTACCTGAGGTATTGGGTAACCTCCTGCTAAGATTGTGATGTTGTGTCGTTCGTGAATGCGCTTGCGACCTCTGCTTGTAGGTCTGTAGAGTAATAACTCCGATTTCTGAGGAGAGAATTTTAGGCCATTGTTCTCCACGTATCGCTCTACCGTATTTACTGCTTGTTGTAAAATCTCTTCTATGTGACCGTCGCTCCCGCCCGTCACCCATAGGGTGATGTCATCCGCATAGATACTGTGCTGAAGCCCTTCGACGCGTTCCAGCTCTGAGGGTAAACCAAGCATCGCCACGTTGAATAGGAAAGGGGAAAGCACCGAACCTTGTGGTGTTCCCTTGTTGCCTAGAACGAATTCTTCGGATTCCGCTTCCCCGGCCATGATTGTAGCTTTACGGTTGGTGAGAAAATCTTTTATGTAATCGTACACTCTCCGACCTACGTGTAGGTTTTGCAAGTTGCGCAATATGGCCTCGTGGGTGACGTTATCAAATGCCTTCTGCAGGTCAAGGCCCAGAATGGCTTTTGTATCCAGGGTGTGCGTTTCGGCGTCTATGATTTGATTCTTTAGCTGCAACATGACGTCTTGCGTCGAGAGTCTTGGTCGAAAGCCGATCATGGTGTGTGGGTATAGCTCGTTGTCGTCCATGTATCTGACGAGACGCGTTAAAATTACTTTTTCCATGAGCTTTCCAATGCAGGACGTCAATAAAATGGGCCTGAGATTTCCGATGAGCGGCTTTTTGCCCGGCTTGGGTATTAATATGATTTTGGCGGTTTTCCATTGCTGGGGTATGGCGCCCTCCTCCCAGCATTCGTTTATGTACTTTGTGAGAGCAGTGACGGATTCGTCATCTAAGTTGCGAAGTGTTTTATTTGTTATACCGTCGGGACCCGGGGCGGACTTGGGATTGAGTCGTCCGAGTTCGTATCGAATCTCTGCCTCTGTTATGGAGGCGTCGAGGTCGACGTTATCCTTCCCTTCGTACTCTGGGAGTCGTGCCTTTGTGGCATCTCCTACGTATGTCTGGCGTAGCTCGCGTAAGAGCTCTGCTTCTGTACCTGCGTAGCTGTGTAGTATCCGTTGCAGGTTTTGTCTTTGTGTTGTTTTCGTGCCTTCTGGATCAAGGAGGCCTCGGAGAATGTTCCAAGTTTTGGACATTCCGAACTGCCTGTTCATTAAAGTGCACATGCCTGCCCACTGCTGCTGGGACAGCCTATTTGCGTAGTCTTCTATGTCTCTGTCGAGCGCGACGATTCTCTTTCTTAGACGCCGGTTGTGCTTTTGACCTTTCCAGCGCTCTTGCAGGCTGCGTTTTGCCTCCCACATGTGTAAGAGCTTGCTGTCCATTTCTTCCATTCCTGCCTCTTCGGGAACATGTTTGGTGGCTTTCTGCACGCTACGCTGGAGTGTGTCTGTCCACTTCTGTATATCTTCAATGGTCTCTGTAGCATCGTCCTCTCTTATCTTACGAAAGGTGTCCCACTCGGTTAACATTATTTTTCTACCTTTCTTTTTACGCGGACCTGCTTGTAGAATTGTGCATACAATGTAGTGATCGCTGCCTAGATTTACGTTAGTGTTGGTCCAATGAGGGTTGGATATATTCTTTATGAATGTAAGGTCCGGCGTGGTGTCTCTACTGACGCTGTTCCCCATTCTGGTAGGGTCTTGTGGGTTAGTTATTAGCGTGAGCTCCTCGTGCTGCGCGTCGTTCCACAGGTTGCGGCCTTTAACGTTTTCGATGGTGTAACCCCAGGCGGCGTGTGGTGCGTTAAAGTCGCCCACGACGATCAGTGCTTGTCTGCCCGCTACGTTTAGCACTTTTCGGAAAAGCGAGCCAAACTTTACCTTTTGTCGTGGTGGACTGTACACGTTCAGCACAAACAAGCTTCCCTCCTTTTTTCGAGACGGGAGAATTTCTAGTAGGACGTGGTCTATGTTGCGTACGCCAGTATCGTGTTCTACAGCCGTTATATTACGATGTATCAGTGTGGTTACTGTTGCTTTTTCAGCTAAAGTGCTATATGATTTGTATCCTGATAATTTTGCGGTCCCCCCAGTTTCCTGGAGGGCGATTACATCTGGTGCTTGCTTGGTTTTTACGAATTGCTGCAGGTTACCCCGCTTACGACGAAACCCACGACAATTCCACTGCCAAATCGTGTATTCATTAGGCGGCGCCATGTTGGCTACTCGAGTTTTCTATGCAGCTGTTCTCAGCCGCAGGTGGTCTGCTGTACGGCTTGCTCTTGACC
Source organism: Rhipicephalus microplus (assembly GCF_013339725.1). Lineage (NCBI taxonomy): Eukaryota > Metazoa > Arthropoda > Arachnida > Ixodida > Ixodidae > Rhipicephalus > Rhipicephalus microplus. The sequence continues at coordinate 66,190,134 of NC_051171.1, forward strand.
GGCCTCGCTCCTGCGGGTCGGGCGTCTTTCGAGACGTTTTCCAGCTGCCCTACCCTACCCTCGAGGGTGTCGAACCTCTGAGACATTTCATCTCGCATCTGCGTTATCTGCTGTTGTAGGTCCGCGCGCATCTGCATGAATTGCTGCTGTAAACCTACGAACATTTCCTGAAACATGCCTTTTACTTCTCCGAGTGTAGAGTCGTTTTGCTCATCGGCGTTTTCCTTTGCCCTTCGTTTATGCGGTGGCGTTTCTCCACTCATCGACGCGGGAACGGGCGTCGCCGGAGCTCGAAGAGGTGTCGACGCCCTAATGGGTGTTGGCGTGGTATGGGTCATCTCTGAGTGTTTTGGGTTCTTAAGCTTAGCGTTTTCTACTTTAAGCATTTTTACCTCTTCCCTTAGCGTCGCGTTTTCTCGATTTATTTGCTCTAACAACTGTCTGATCTGTGTTATTTCCTGTTCTAAGGCGGACCCCGCGCGTGTAGGTGTAACAGCAGTGCCAGAGACCGCGTCTGCAAAGCTCACCTGTGCCTGAGTTTCTACCGCTCCTCGGCTGGATTGCAATCTTGACGTTGCCCTGGATCTCGATCGGGTTCTCGAACGGGTTCTGGACCGGGTCCTCGACCTTGGTCTGCGACCGGGCTGCTCCCGACTGTCCCCCTCGTATGGTCCCGGGGGTGAGCCTTCTGTGCGATGGCCTTCTGATCCCTGGGTGTTCTCGCTCGTTGCTTTGCCAGCTCGTTTGTTGTAGTCGTTGATGCCGTATGGTGTTTCGGCCTCCGCTTCTTCTCTTCTTCGTCGCTCCCAGCGTCTTCGCCGGACCAAATACGGTATCTTGTACTTTGCCTTGCAGCGTCTGTCTCCCGTAAAGTGAGCTTGCCCGCATAGCTGACATCTTGCTTCACACTGGTGTTCTTGCGGCGGGTTGGCCACGCCGCATCCTCTGCATATTTTTTCGTCTGGGTTGGGGCAAACGTCCGCCCTGTGTCCCAGCCTCCCACATTCGTAGCAAATGTCAATGTGTTTTCTGTATAGCGAGCACCGGACGATGAGCGCTCCGTATTTCACGTATCTCGGCACGTGAAGTCCGTCGAAGAGCACGATTACATTGTCTGTGTTGCCCATCCTCTTCGCGTGTAATATGCTTGGGTTTCTTGCTGTCACTAGGTTGTCTATAATATCTTCGGAACTTTCCTCTTGGGATATCCCTCTTATGAGTCCCTTAGATGTGTTTTCCGGCGCTGCTCTGTAGGCGCTGGCTTCGTGTTCTTGCTCTCCCACTCGGATCTTCGTGATGGCTCCGTACCGCCTGGCTCGCTCTTCGGACGGCGTGCTGACGACCACGATATTCTGCTTGTAGTTTATGCATATACTGTCTTCTTCTGCTGCTTCGCGACCGACGCCAGCGGCGTTTCTCAGGCAGCAGTATATGCGTGCCTGCCTGTGCTCCGAAACGCTGAGTCCTCCTCGTGGTCGCACGATCACTTTGTAGTCTTCTGCCGGTAGACGAGGAAGTCTGCTTGCATTAGCAATTTGTCGTATGGTTCGTTCACCTTTCCACTTGCTGTCCCCAGGCGCGCCCGTCGGCGCAGCAGCGTCTCTTAGCATGGTTCTCTTCGGGGCTGAAATCTCTCCAGATGTTTTCGTGATGTTTCTTCTGCGGACTTCGCACCATCCGGCGTCGTTGGTAAAGTCCTCCGGTTGCATATCTTCTCCTTCCACGCTTACAACCTCCATCGTGGTGCTAGACGCGCTGTCGAGGCGTTCCGGGGTCGCCCCAGGCGTCCTCGTCGACGCGTTGGACCTAGCTCTCCCCGCCGCTGCGGCGGCAGACGCAATGTTTGATCTTCGTGGCGACTCAGAATTATCGGTGTCAGTGCCGAAAAAGCGGGCCCACCTTGCAATAGTTGGTATCCAGGTGTTCGGCTGAACTTCCTCCGTCGATTGGCGTAGAGACTTTAGCTAAGTTTTGCAATTTTTTAACAAAAATCATTTGAAAACTGCGGAGCCTACATAACGTGCGTCCGCACTCTGCGACTCCTAGCGTCCAACCCCTTTTTCTCCAAACAAAATAATTTAGTTCTTTCATTATGAGTTTTAAAAGCTTTCCTGTGCCCTGGAGCTAAGTCGCCGGATCCGCGGGCAGGCGAGTCGGTAAATGCAGGCAGCCTCGTGGGCAGCTAGTCTGTTTTGCTTCCGAGGAACTCCATCAATTGTTGCGATGTGGGCAATGAAGCAGAGGATAAACCATGCGTGATGCGGCTGCATTTCACTGACCAATAAACCCTCGTATGCTAACCTAAGGCATCGATTCTGCCATGGTGACGCCCTAGTTAAATATGAATGAACGAAATAAGGCGAAATATTTTAAGTTCGAAGCATTTTTAGCGAACCAAAGGCACTTGGAGTGTTTCTATCTGCGTATCTCTATCTAACCGTCTACGCTTGGATGGTCTCGTGATCGTCTCATGAACTGCGTGCCGACCAAAACTCCTACACCAAGTAGACTAGAATTAAAGGTAAGAGAGCTGAGGGGACATAACTGTCTGTTCACAACATAAATTACCCTTTCCTTCAGACATGTGTGGCACATACCTGTGTACCACGGGCCATCTATATCTACTTCATAACGGCGAGGTGAGGCATGACTGACCAAAATGTTGGAGTATTAAAAGAAACTAAGATCGGCAGCGTATACCCAGCAAATGCAAAGACAAATGACATCCTCTGCAGAAATCGGACCTGCGCATGCTGCGTCGCAGTCAGGCATTCTACAGCAGAGCCGCGCCAGGCCTTGAGACTGATTTGGAAAAAAAACTCTGCAGACGTGATGTCAACAAAAATGTGAATTGTGGATGCACTGCTGGCTTTATAATTTTAACAAAGAAATGAACATTACATCTGTAAACCTATGACACAGTTGTCACGCCGGGCTAACGTTAATTGTGGTTTCAAGGTTGAATCCACATTTATAGCAGCTTAATAAAGATTACATTTGTATTTCTATGATTCACAGCTATATTCAAGCGTTGCTTGACCCTGGGGATATGCGCTAAGGTGTTATACTGACATCGTCACAATGTAGAGCACATTATATTTAGAAAGTACTGACGTGTGTGCCCTAACTTGAGTGCTGACCATGGTGTTGACGTTATGTCAGACGATGAGTTACCGAGTGCAGCCACCAGTAGACGCCAGCGTAATGGACGTTCCTGCTGCGCCGATAACTAATCGATGCACTTACTGTCAGTCCACCTCGTAATACTTGGCTCGAAGTGAAAAAAAATCAGCGTCACTAGGTGACTGCTTCGCAAGAAACCGATTCCCAGGAAGCATGGTATCTGACGATTTTTTTTTCTGTTGGGTTCGTTCACAGTGGAACGAATCGAGGAAACAAATTGGGTGCAATCGTCTGTTCAGTCCACTTCGCTGTATATAACATGTAAATGGCACCCTCGAAAACATAATACCCTTCATGCGAACACCATGTATCTTATAAGATGGGCTGAATATTCAAATCATAAATTTTCATTCATCCCGATTACGGTGGCATCATTTCCGTGGAGGAAAAATGGTGGCTGGCATGCTCCGATTTAGGTGCATAGCAAAGAACCCCAGGTGGTCGAAATTTACCAAGCACTCCGCTACGGCGCCCTCATACTCATCGCGGTTTTGGGACGTAAAACTGAATAATTATTATTGCTAATCATTCCCGTTAGTCATGCATAGTTGTCATTTTATCTTTGTTTCTTTTCATCTCAACGTTAATTGAATAGCCACAAGATGCTAAGCATTTATAACTCGGCGAAAATTGTGGAAGCCACTCAGATGGACTCATGATATATATTTTGCACTCCGCCACGGTGGCCTAGTGGTAATGGCACTCGACTGCTAACACGAAGGTCGCGAAACAGAGTTTGGCTATGGCGGCTGCATTTTCACAGACAGGCAAAACTCCCAAGCATTTCGCCGATGGTGAACATGATTACGTGCGAATGCCCGAGGTGATGCTATAAGGGGGAGTAAAGTGAAAGTTTGTTGGCATTCGCCAGTGAGTTAACGTAAACTCCTTTGTGTGATCACATTGCGATTCCCAGGAACCATTAGACCCTCTCGGGAAATCTTGGTGAGTTTACGCGTATATGTGAGAGTAAATTCGCACTGTAATTATGGTTATGTCCGCTGCCCGCTTCACGCGCTTGCGCTCGGCATGACGAGCCCTTCGCCGCGCTGCCTTGTCTTCAACCGGCGCGACATCTTCAATGCAATGCTCGCATTCGATTGCGTTGTACTCGTTGTTGGAGGTATCGCAGTCGAGGTTGATGCCTGCGATGGATTCATACGTATGATGACTTGCCGATCTCGAGGAAGTCGTGGCTGCGCGGCAGCTACGGAGCGCAGGGCGGAGCGCGCGCAATCACGTGGTGTGTGACGTCGCTGCGCCTTTGCTACAGACGCTCCTCTTCGCTCCTCGCGCCGTTGCTAGAAGAGAGGAGGAGGCGCACCGCGCGCGGTGGATTCAGGGTCGCTTATAAAGTGCATTCGCACTTAAAAATGTTTGAGGCTCGTGTGTTTAGATATAGGTGAACGTTAAAGAACTTCAGGAGGTCGAAATTTTCGGAAACCTCCACTACAGCGTCTCTTACAAACACATCGTGGTTGTGAAACGTTCAACTCTATACTATTATTAGAAAAAAAACTATGGACCATCTCCCCGAAGGGAACCCTGATGGAATGTGAAGCAGCAGCGGTGCGCACGGCGTTGACCCAGTTGAAACAAGCGTCGACCCGTGTGCTGAAAAAACGGTTTCAAGCAAAGCTCGGGGTAGCGTTTACTCGAGTGAACGTTTGTTTGAAATGCAAAAACAAGGAGACGCGTCTTGATCCCGATCAAACGCTGACGTGTGTACGTTTGGCTCCGGCTACTTACCGTGTTATGACCACCTCTTCAGGTCCTTGGACCCTGGATCACACATCACACCAACTCTCGACCGCTTCCGCGCTAGGCCTAACCGCCGGCCTAGTATGAGTGGAGGCGCCCAGCGCGACGCGGCCAGCGTCGCAGCGGGCGTCGCTGCTGGAGGCGACGCCGCTCGCTCATGGCGTGCTCTACATGCTGACCTTCGTCCCACTGGTTCATCGGCTGACACCTGCGCAGCGGATCTGAAGAAACCATCTTCATGGGAGCCTAAACCTCCACCACTGCCCGATGCGGACTACAAGGTGATTCTTCGGATACGCGGGGGTCTCGACTGTACCAAGTTGCACCCCTGTGTCTTACGACAACTCGTTCTCAAAGCAGTTGGACTTCCCATCAGCAGCCCTGATCAAATCAGGGTCAATCCCACCAGTCACACAGTGCTCGTGAGTACGTCAAGCATGGACCGAGCAGATTTATACCACAACATCCGGACCTTAAAGTTCAACGGAGTCCCCTACGAAGTCGTCACCCACGTTGCCGACCCTGTAGATTCTTGTCGTGGAAGGTTTCATCTCCCTCTGGATTACGCTGACGAGGAAATCCTTCCAACCCTCCAAAGATGTAATCCAGCCATGACCATTGGGGCCGCTCGCCGACTGAGCACCACCGAAACCATCTTGGTTGTTTTCCGTGGCACGCACGTCCCTTTTTACATCAACTACGAAGGCTGCACGCTTCGCTGCCGCCCATTCCGACTGAAGGTGGAAGCCTGCACCCGTTGCCGAAAAATTGGACATCGCCAGGATGTCTGCCCCTCTACTCCCGATGCAATCTGTCACAAGTGCGGACTGAAGGATTCCTCAATGGACCATGAATGTGAACCCGTCTGTGTCGTGTGTGGTGGAGCTCACATCACCGGTTCCCCATTGTGCAAACAGCGTTACAAGACTAAGACACCTAAATACCAGACACCTAAGCCCTCAGAAGTTCCATCATCCCGGACACCGAGCCTTAATCGCTCGCAAGAGCGTGGCCCACAGCGGGGTCGCAGCAAGAGCAAGAGGCGGGGCCCAAACTCGACTCCCAAAGAACTTGACTTCCCGACCCAGTCAACGAACCCCCATTCCACCAGTCATCTGCCAAACCCATTAAAGGTAAGCTGGGCACAGGCAGCTTCCTCTAACTGCTCCTTATCTCAAAACATTAGCCTAGAAAAAGTTCTAGCTGAAAACGCTAGCCTCAAGGCAGAAATTCAAAAGTTAAAGCTCGAGCTACAATCCCGAATGCCCCTTAGCAATCTTTCGCAGCATTCCGAACCACGATCTTTCATTCCTGCTCAATCGCCCCCTGCTGTTGAACCCACGATACCTCTTCCTCCTACTGACATGGACACTACAATGCCTCGAGACACCTCCCAGCTGCCACCCTCAAATAAGCGCAAAACCCCTGCCACACCACGCGAAGAAGAATCTCTCAGCGACTCAGTTCTAATTCTTAACGATAGGATAAACGCCCTCGAAAATAAAACACAGAAGAAATTCGCCGTCATTGAAAGTAAGATTTCTCACATAGAGAGCAGATTCACAGCTCAGGAGACGGGCCAAGCTGCCATAAATGACAAACTTGACAAGTTTCTAGATTTTGTACAAACTCAAATGCAGCAGACCACTGCATGGATTGCGGCCGTCACGGCCAATAATCCAAATATAGCCGTACCCGCCTTCTCTCCTACACCCCCTCCCGACAATGGCTGCAAACCCTAATCGCTCGAACTTTGTAGTATGGCAATGGAACTGCAGGGGGTTCCGCAAAAAGAAAGCGACTCTTCAACAATATTTGGCCTCCTGCCCCAAACCCCCTGCAGTCATTGCCCTACAAGAGACCCACGGAAACATAACTTTTCCCGGTTACAGTGTACACCAAACTAAATCTCTAAATTCTCCCGATACTGCAATATTAACGCAAAAACATTTGACGGTAACTCACTCTAATTTCGACGGCGTCGATGTGGAGCACAACTTTTTGGAGGTCCTTCCTTGTAAAACTCAAGAATCGCCTTTATACGTATTAAACGTCTATAGTAGGCCACAGGCGAAACACCATCGCTTCAATACTCTCTTTGCCCGAGCCATTGCGGCCGCGAAACATCACCCTCTCCTAATACTTGGTGATTTTAATGCACCAAATCAAGTATGGGGCCACTCTGTTTCTACACCCAAGGGTAGGGCTTTATGGGTTCACATACAGGATCACCGCCTCACCCTCCACAACAATATAGACATGCCCACTAGATTAGGTAATAGTGTAGCTAAAGATACATCTCCCGATCTTACACTCAGCCATCGCGTTCACTTTGTCACATGGACCAACCTGAACATTAACTTCGGTAGTGACCACTACATTATTCAAACTACCATACACTTCCGACACAAACCTTTAGCTCCCAAGCGCCTGAGCCTTATTAACTGGAACAAGTTTCGCGAGGCCCGTCACTGCTCGGCGCCTACTGAGATAGATGATATCTCGGAATGGGTACAGCAATTGCACACTGACACAAAAACGCATACCACCATGTTACCACCTGATACGCCTTTTACAATAGTTGACACCCGACTTCTTCACATGTGGGAAGCTAAGCAATCTCTCCTCAAACGCTGGAAGAAGAGGCGACACAATCGCCGACTGAGACTGAGAATTGCGAGACTCGATTTGCAAATTCAGGACTATGCCATACAGCTTGCTTGTCAACAATGGACCCAGAAATGCGAAAGCATGCATGGCCACCTAGACAGCAAGATGACATGGCAGCTCCTGCGGCATTTATTAGACCCTACCATATCACGTACCGCAAATAATCATCACATTAACAAACTACTTCACTCGCACAAAGGTAACTTAAACACTCTTTTTAATGATCTTCGCGACAAACACCTACCCAGCGCGTATCGATACGATGCACCTGACTATATCGGACAACCAAATGATGATCTCAGTAGCACCATAACGGAGGCTGAGGTTAGACACGCGCTTGCGAACCTTCGCACCTCATCTGCACCAGGCCCTGACCTCGTCAATAATAAACTTCTCCGCAACTTAGATGAAAACTCAATTACAGCCCTCACTAAATTTTTTAACCACTGCTTCGACACTTCTACCTTGCCGGCTGCGTGGAAGGACGCCAGAGTTATTTTCATACCAAAACCTGGTAAGCCCATAAACACAGCCAACCTACGTCCGATTTCCCTCACTTCATGCATCGGAAAAACACTTGAACATGTAATCCTCAACCGCCTTAGCAAATTTATAGAAGAACACAACTTATACCCTCACGAAATGATAGGCTTCCGTAAATCCCTTTCCAGCCAAGATGTCATGCTTCGACTGAAGCATGACATCATTATCCCTAACTCTAGCCTCGATACTCAAGCAATTCTCAGTCTCGATCTCCATGGGGCTTTTAACAACGTCAGCCACACTGCCATATTGAGTGAACTGAGCGCTATAGGCGTTGGTAAAAAGATTCATGATTACATATCTGCGTTCCTTTCGAACCGTACGGCAACTATTTACATTGGGTCTGAACACTCTTGTTCTTACTCCTTGGGGAGTTTCGGCACACCTCAAGGATCAGTGTTATCACCTTTCCTTTTTAACATCGCGATGATGCCGCTGGCTCGAACGCTGAGATCCATATCAGATCTCAAATTTTCACTTTATGCAGATGATATTACCCTCTGGATGACAGGCAGCTCCGATGGTCACATTCAGGAAACTCTGCAGACTGCTGCTGACAGGGTGGTGGTTTGTGCGGGTAACATGAATCTGACCTGTTCACCCACTAAATCTGAACTGCTCCTCCTTCCTGCCCATCGGGGCTCTGAAAAGCACATCTCTGATATACAAATAACACTGAACAATACACCCGTGCCTAAAGTTGACAGACTCAGGGTGCTTGGACTACACATACAACGAAATCGACTAAACACACACACCATTAAAGCACTTCAAACAACTGTGGACCACACTCTACGCCTTATAGGCAGGATATCTAATAAGCATGGCGGGCTACGAGAGGCAGAGCTCCTCCGCCTCATCCAAGCCTTCGTCCTCAATAAAGTGACTTATTCTCTCCCTTATCTGTTCCTTCTGAGAAGAGAACAAAATAACGTAGACACTTTGTTACGCAAAATCTACAAATTCGCTCTCGGAGTCCCCATTCGAACGTCCACCGCACGGCTCATGGAGACAGGCACATTGAACACCTTAACTGAACTTATTGAAGCACACTTAACTTCACAATATGCTCGTCTTTCCAACACACAGACCGGAAGATACATACTCGATACCCTCAGTATCAGGCCAACTCCAACCACTAACGCCAAACACACTATTCCGCGTGAAATACACAAGAATCTACTCATTCCGCCGCTCCCTAAAAACATGCACCCTGTGCACCACGAGCAACGTCGACGACAGCGTGCAAAAACTCTCGAAAAACGATTTTCTACTTCTAAAGAAGTGCTCTACGTTGACGCTGCCGAATACAGTACTCGTCCTTTTTTCGCCCTCTCAGTTGTGAATTCGCTAGGTCAGATATCTGCTGCTGCTTCTATTTCTGCTTCCTCTTCTGAGGAGGCGGAAGAAGCAGCCATAGCTCTGGCCCTTACAGTTCCAAATTATTCACTTATTATTAGTGATTCAAAAACTGCCATCTACAATTTTGGAGCGGGTAGGGTGTCCAAAACAGCCCTCTCCCTCCTTTTGGCCCATCCCCCGCAACAAGACACGGCTTTAATATGGACTCCCGCGCACGCGGGCCTTGCCGGTAACGAGGCGGCTCACGCCAGCGCCCGAGGATTTACGTTCCGGGCGCAGGCGCTGGAAGAGCCAGGCCCCGTTTCGACAACGGCACCGTTTGCTGCGCGGGATCGCCTTTTAACATTTCACGACATCTGTAGTCACTACCGCCTTGGTCGTTTATCCTTACCGCCGCTAACGTCGAAATCCATACGAAGGCGCGAAGTACTGTGGCGACAGCTGCAGACTCACACCTTTCCTTCTCCTTACATTCTTCACCTCATGTACCCTTCTCTTTACCCGTCCTCCTCCTGTAAATATTGCTCCGCACAGAAAGCAAATCTTAATCATATCATGTGGGGGTGCCCTAAGCACCCCCCTCCACCGTCCCTTCGAAAACTAATTAGTAATGAGGAGCAGTGGGAGGCTGCCATGCGCAGCTTGAAACCCGACGTCCAGGAAGCCATCCTGGGTTGGGCAGAGAGGGTTGCGGAGGACTATCGAGCGTAGCAATCTCTCCTCATCTCTCTTCCATTGCACCTTTCCTTTACAAAGGAAAAATAAAGTTTATACCTACCTACCTGCAAAAACAAGGGAGGCGGGATGCGTTCAAGACGCTTGCGCTCGGTTTCCTCGGCTCGCGTCTCATCGGTGTTACTGTGCGCCGCCTGCATTCTCGAACGCGATCAGTGTTCTTGACTCGCACCTCATCGGTGTCACTGGTATTCCACCGCCGACGCTTGCGTTCGGCTTCCCTTGGCTCGCGCTTCATCGGTGTTGACATCACCTTTCGCGAAGTCAATCGGCTTTGCTAACCCTCGCCACGCTTGCGACAGCCGGGAAAAATACGCGCACACTAGCGGGAAGCATGCCGCGACGGCGTCCTACCCGTCGACGTTAGCGCCGCGAGATTTTCGAGGCGTGCGCAGCCAGCACCACCTCGACTAACACAACAACAGCTAATAGGCACCGTGCCGTCGAGTTTTCCCGTGTGACTGCAGTGCCAGAACGCAGTGCCTAGCGGAGAAAAAATAATGGCAGCATATCCACGCAGTGGATGATGGGGAGTGTAGCGAAGCATTCGTCCGTCCATTAGTTCTTGCTTCCGTCCGTTCCTGCGTACGTCTGTGTAACCGTCCATGCGTCCATACACCCGTCCGTGCGTGCGTCTGTTCGTGAGTCCGTCCCTGCGTTCGTCCATGCATCCGCGCCTGCGTCCGTTCAAGCGTCCATCCATGCATCTGTCTGTGTGTCCGTTCGTCCATCTATTCAGCACTCCAAGTACCACCATCTCGCATCTTTTCATCATATATTCTCCATATAGAAGCACCGCCATCCAGCGGACATTTCAAGGACTAAACGGGAGGTGGCACATGCACACTTTCTTACGGCTTGCGCTTCGTGTTTACTTCCCACCTTTAACCACCTCGAGTTCGTGGTATATACTAGTTCACTGTATTCGTGGCTATGCGGCCCAACGCTCGCTAAACCTTTCTATACTCGGTGACAGCTTTTCTTGACATTGGAGCGAAGGCTACGGAGGCGGGGCCTCCGCATATTTGTGTTTCTACGCAAGTAGTCCGGCAGCTTGCAGCCGATTTCGGTTCCAGTTTCGGTTTTCGCTTGCTCGCTGCGCTAGTGTGTTTATTATAGCAAAATGTATGCATGCAAAATGGGAACGTCAGAGTTAAACTTTGATGAGAGTGCATACATGCAGCTAGTTACGGTGCTGTTTATATACTGGTACATATAAAATTTTTCGTTGTTCAGAACGTTTTCCCAGCATTAATCAGCCTTTATAACAGTGAAATTTACGTTCCGTGTTCAGTCCAGTATATACGGGTACGCGCCACACGTGATCGAATGTTAACGTTTACGGTATTGAGCCCTGGTACAGGCGAAATGGAAGGCCGGTTGCGGCACGATCCGGCCACGGGCCTGTCTTGTGTCAGTTTTGCTGTATTTGGTTTACGCCCTCAAAGGCTGTCAGCAATGATCGGCGCAGACTGCGCCTCAGTGTTCGAGAAGCCTCACAATTGTTGTAGGTCGTTGTTAAGATTGCGCGCAAGACGCGAACAGTGAAGCTTATTTCAGAGCTTGCGCGGCCACCAGTGATAAGGCTGGAAAGTTCGATGCGTGATGTATAAAAGACGGCGCGTCCCAACGATGAGCAGCTTTTCCACGGCCGATGCTGTACTCGCCACTGCAAGAACAAGCAGCAGACGCAGCCGGCGTGCGGAAAACGTGGTGCCGTCCAAGAAATAAAAAAGAAAAAAACCTAGGGCGCACGATAACTTCTTTTCCATGAACGGCGTCCCATACTTGTTCTATCCTTATAATGAAGAAAGTTTTATTTATTCGGGCCAAGTAGCTATTAAATCAGAAAATAAAATAGGTACTATTTCCTGGCACGCGCGCATGCAGACAGTTCGGCTCTATAGCTTCCACAGTGCTGTCAAGAAAAGCTGTCGCCGAGTATAAAACCAAGGAGGTTACACCCAGCAAGTATAACGTAGCAACCCTTTCTTGTCAGATCGTGCTCAATTTACATGTCAATAGCTGCTAATGGGGATTGAAGCGTGCGCGTTACCTAAAGGCCGAATGCTCCTGTCTCTCATTCCCCCTTAGCAGCCATTAACATGTGCATTGAGCACTATCTTTTATTGTTCAACAACGCACAGAAGAAATCTCTCACGGGAACTACCTTGGAGGTCGAAATCGTATGGACCGCTGTTTCGGGTATGTGCCACTGGTGGTTACGTACTACGAGGGACGCACAAGCCACGCCATAAGGACCTTCGCCCCTCAAACGCAATAATAGGTTGGGATCAGTCAAAATGTAACGCGATAACCGCGTCTCCCTGTCCGCGTGAGTGGGCGGATTGCAGCAGGTATACACGGGGAAGCGTGCGCGCGTTCGTTTTCTGCGTGTCCCTAACGGCCAACATTCGCAGACTTAGGATGGGCAAGTGCCAGCAGCGCAGCTTCCTCTGTTCAGCGCACGGTGCCGCAGCACGCTCACCAGCCGTCTCGCGGCTTCTTCTCGCCAACAGATGGAGAGAGGTGGCGCGGCTGAGATGATGCCCACGTGAGGAGTGGGCTCGAGCGTTGCGTGTGGTGGAGAGGGGGAAGCGACCGAGAGCTGGCACGCGGCGAGCGCACGGCAGGCGAGAAAAAGAGACATCACCGCGTACTGCTGGGAGGGCGTGAGCTACTTGGCACCGCTCCAACACCTGAGACGACGGAAGTGGTGCGGATGGAGGGACAGCGTTACCCAAACAAGTCAAAGAGCTGCTTCGTATCTAATATATTTAGCACATATATGTTAAAATCAGAGTATTATCACCTTGCAAGGTACGCAACACTATCCAATGAGTGGACTGGAGTAAGTTTGAATCTCTCATGGAGGAACGCTGTCAAGAGAAGACTTCAATTAGAAAAGGTGATCAAGTACACCGTGCAAGACACGGTGTGCACCCTCACATGCTCTTCGAGAGTAACGGAATTTGATGTACAATAAAAACGACTTCGGGCTCTCCGACGGCGTACTGAACGGAGGTACCGACGCGCGAAAGCAATCGACAATTTACGAACCCCTAGACATCTTCAGAAGATACAACGCCGCATAGACAAGCTATAGTCACAACATTGGGCAGCTTTCTGCGCGTCGTTAAATCTCCGCAAGCCTTTGTCACACCTGTGCCAGACAGTAATAATGCTCCGGTCAGTTCCCCCCTTCAGCGGTCTCCATTCAAGGCTCTAGCCCTCTCTCAACAGAGATCGGAGGTTGACATGGCAGAAGAGTTCTGTGCCAAATCATCTGGTAAGCTCACAGATCCCAACATATCCACGCACTCACGTGGTAGGACGACATCACGCGATCACCACATAAACCAACTTTTTTTTTCTATTCATGAGCTTAAAGCAGCACTGGCTTTGTGTAGACGGAGATCAGCACCCGGGTCTGATGGAATATCCCACATATCGTACATGACTTCGTCACACTCGGAAGCAATGCATTCCCTGTATAAATACCTGCACATTCACGCTCTTGCATGTAGGCTTATACTTGTTGGCGATTTTAACCTCCCTGATATCGACTGGCTCACCATGAACCATCAATCATCTTCGTCTGACATTATTATTGATACTATGCTGACATTCAACCTCTCCCAAATTGTTAAAGAGCCCACTCGTGTACAAGGGTGTTCCTCAAATATACTTGACCTAGTTTTTATTAGTGACCACTTTCCTGCAGATGAGGCCATCATTGAGCTAACTGATGGTATATCAGATCACAAGATAGTATTGTGTTCGATTCCCTTGCACGAACGTATCAAGAATTCAAATTCAGTTTTGTCATTTCTTGATTTCAGCAACGCTGATGACACTAGTGTACTGGACCACTTATCATACGAATTTAAGCAGCTTGCTGATAATCCGGATGTTGATATCGAAACGTTGTGGCAGAACTTTAAAGAAATTGTTTCGTATTGCGTCTCTCACTATATACCTTCTAAATCAAAGGAAGAAAGACAATTCAATCCATGGATAAACCGCGACATTATTCATGCTAAACGTAAAGTAAAGCGCCTAAGAAAGTCTTTCAAACAAACATCGAATCCCATAACTGGTAAAAACCTTGCGGAAGCCATCAGTTCAATGAGGTCTCAAATTAAAGCAGCTAAGAATCACTACTTTTCTTATACTCTACCTAATTTTCTTAATGATGCACCTCAAAAATTCAGGAACTACCTAAATCCAAAAAATAAAAAATATAGTACAATGTCTCCAGAAGAAAGTAGAGACCGAGCTAATCTGTTCAATAACTACTTCCACTCAGTTTTCACTACAGATAACGATATCCCACCGCCTCTCGAAATTCATGGAGTAGACCCCATTGAACCTCTCCGTATAAACGAAGCAGGTATATTTGACCTTTTGCTAAAAACGAAGATCAAGAAACAGCCAGTGCCTGATAATATACCTAATGAGTTTCTCACACGTTACGCCGAATGGGTAACTAAATATCTGTTTATTATATTTAACATCTCCCTAACAAAATCTTCACTGCCAAATGACTGGAAAATAGCACAGGTCATACCAATTCACAAATCGGGTAGTGAAGCTGACGTCGCTAATTATCGCCCGATATCCTTAACAAGCACAATCTGTAAAATATTTGAGCATATTATTCTTAAACATATAACTACTTAACTTGAAAACGAGAACATTTTGACACCTTCTCAGCACGGGTTTCGTAAAGGTCTTTCCACCGTTACGCAGCTTACCGAATTAATACATGAATTGTCATCGGCCATTGACCATCAAAAGCAGATCGACCTCATCTCACTCGACTTTTCTAAAGCATTTGACCGGGTTTCGCATCAAAAGCTCATGGAAAAATTGCAGGTGACAATAGGTAAAGGACCAATAACAAACTGGATTAGAGCATATCTAACCAAGCGGACGCAGTTTGTGAAAATAGACCAGCAAACATCGGAACTAACGGAAGTTACCTCAGGTGTACCACAGGGCGGCGTCCTAGCTCCTATTCTATTTCTGATTATTATCAACGATTTGCCTCAATCCATCGGGACGAACATAGAGCTTTTCGCAGACGATTGTTTTATTTACAAAGAAATTAACTCACCTTCAGATCATATGGTCCTCAGCGATGCTCTATTATCAGTGTCAGATTGGTGCACGAAATGGCAGATGACATCAAACGTAAAAAATCAGCCCTGTTAAGAATAACCCGTAGACAAAACATTTCAAATTTTGCCTACATTATTGGCGGCACGTAACTAACTTCCCTGAAACAGCATAAGTATCTTGGACTAGTCATTTCTAGTGACCTTAGATGGGAGGCACATGTTAATTACGTTACATCCTCAGCCTTAAAAAGATTATTTTTTCTTAAAAGATGACTACAATCCGCACCACCTCAAACAAAACTCTTAGCCTATAAAACCTTCATTCGACCTACAATAGAATACGCTAACTTAGTCTGGTTCCCGGCCACAAATAACTTAATTAAAAAGCTAGAAAGTGTACAAAGAAAGGCGGTTAGATTTATTTACAACAAATACAGTCTGCTCGATTCACCTACTGAATTAATCGCAAAAGCTGGCTTACTAACATTGCGAAATCGCGCTCAGCTCTCACGTTTAAAAATGCTCTTCCAACTCATTCATAAACAGCTAAACATCGACAGCTCTAGGTTCATATCAATTTTGGAAACTAGACAGTCACGCCATAAACATCCATTAACTTTACAGGAATACCGTTTCAACAGCAACTGCTTCAGGTATTCTTTCTTCCCACAGTCAATTAGAGAATGGAATAGATTACCCGGCTGTATACTTAATAGTAAAGATTTGAATACTTTTTTGATGTTGCTTAATAATCATATTCGTGCCACCCATAGTTAAATTGATGTTTTTTTTTTGCTCAATTCTTGAGTGCCTTTTGATCATGATAAGTATATCAGTGTCGTACGCATGGAATAGTCTTTCATGTTTATTAGTGATATTTCTTGCATGTTATTAATAACCGTTTATTATGTACCAAATCTGTGTTCTAAATGTTTTTCACCACATTGTTTATGCTCCCATATAATCCATGTAATATCGTATAAGATCTGTAGTCATACATTTTCACTTTTTCAATGTAAGCGTATCTATAGTATCTTTTGGTTGCCCTCCTGCAATAGTCCCCATTGGGACTGGCAGTATGTATAAATAAATAAATAAATAAATAAATATCACTGTGTCACCTTGGTGAGTGTGCGAGAAGTGCCCTCCTCGAGATATACAATGATTCGTGGCGAGAGGGCACCCTCCCAGTAAACTGGAAGACAAGCCATTCAGTTCCATTACTGAAGCCTGGCAAGTCACCATTGGCGCTAACATCGTACCACCCGACTGTTTTCGCTAGTTGCAAGAGCAAAGTAAGGAAAAGGATGGTACTAGGACGGCTAGAATGGTTCCTGGAGCATCACAACATCTACCCAGACGCTATGACGGGTTTTCGTTGAGGCCGATCATCACTTGATAGCGTCATAGACCTGGTCAGCTACGCGCAACTCAAAAAGGCCGTATGCGCCTCTGCACTTTTTATTTCTTGATGTTAAAGGGGCGTATGATAACGTCACTCATGAAGCTATCCTCACCGCTCTTAAAGAGGTAGGAGTGGTTGGTCGGATGTTTCGGTGGCTAGGCAGCTATCTCTCTGAGCGATCCTTTTTCGTGAGAACCGAGGATGGTGACACGTCACATCCACCATGGGGTTCCCCAGGGTGGCGTACTCAGCCCTGTACTATTCAACCTGACGCTAATCGCTCTCCATGAGCATCTGCTAAGTACTGTCAGATTGTTAATGTATGCAGACGACATCACCGTTTGGACGTCTGCAGTAACACGCAGCTGTAGACGTACGTCTACAGCTGCGAGCGCGAATTCAGAGAGTTGCCACTCAAGCTTCATAATTGACCTCCATAAACGAGATCTAGAAATTTCCTCTGAGAAATGTGCACTTGTGACATTTACGCGCAAACCAATTCAGAACTACAGCGTTCTGATAAACAGCCAAAGGATACTTTACCTAGGTAAAGTTCCTAGGTGCTATAATTGACAGAGACCTCTCATGGAGCCCACATGTATCATACATGAAAAGGCGGCTGACAGGCATCTGCCATTTGTTCAAATTATTCGCTGGAAAGAACTGGGGAATGTCCACAGCCGCTATGTTGTGACAATACAGGGATCTTTTCCTTGGATTTCTTTGGTACAGCCTACCTGCGTTAACAAACGCAACTAAAACAAGTATACAAATGCTTCAAAGTGTCCAGGCTCAACTAAGCTTGCCCCAAAGTGCATCAACAGCAGCGACTATTGCCATCACAAGAGACCACCTTATAAAGACCCACATTAATGTTGCAGTGCTGAGGACACATAGACGACACCTTGCTCGAACTCCTCGACATCACCTAGCCTCTCTACCAGTGTACCGACCACGTACATTTTACTGCAACACAGTGACCGTACATGGCGAGTCAATTCCAAATTCAATCTCTCCTGCTACTAGGCCTGCGACTCCACCATGGCGCCTCGCTCAAACAATTGTTAATATTACCTTACCTGGCATCCAGAAAAAAACCAATTTGTCGTCACTGGCTCTTAAGTAGCGCACACTACTTCTCTTGTATGGAAAATACCAAGACTCCATACATATATACACTGACGGATCAGTTCAGCCGTACAGCTCAACCGGAGCAGTCGTGATACCATGCAAGGTTGGTCACGACGATTGAGTTCAACACATCCCACGCAACAACATCAACGGCAGCAGAATCGGCAGCACTTCGTACCACGTTGCGATTTGCCATTAATCAACCTGCAGGCAAGTAAACTATTTTTTGCGACTCGAAGGCGGTTGTGCAGTGTCTCCTATCAGCCTTACGCCGTGGACCACACGAGCAACTGGTACTAGAGATAGCAGAGGTTATACACCACCTGACTGAAGAAGGGCATTTCAGTCGTTACCCAGTCACTGCGAAATCATCGCCAATGAACGTTCCGACCAAGCTGCACGTTCAGCCCACGCAGAATATCATGAACTACTACTACCACTCTCTATGACAGATGCTGCTCGAAAGCTCCGCTGGCTTGCTCGCCAGCAAACCACATCACAATGGAATCAGCCGCACTTCAAGCATGCCGTACGGTACTCGCTTGACCCTACGTTATGTCTTCAAGTCCCATCGAGGCTTTGCCGAGCATACCAGACCCTTTTATGTAGGCTGTGGTTGGGCGTTGCGTTTACCAACGCCTACGCTTTCCGCATTGTGATGGCCGACCCCACAGCCTGGGGCCACTGTGGCATAGAAGAAACCATCCAACACATTCTTTGTGACTGCCTAGAGTATAGTAGACAACGACTATGCCCTCGTAAGGAACTTAGCAAATTAGATAATCAACGTCTGGCGGAGAAAAGAATTCTACACTAACAAGAAGATGCTTCACAGAAGAAGAGACTGAATGCGCTACTGCACTTTCTGCGATTGACCGGCTTTTCTGAAAGGTTGTAGCCAGAACGCCCTTCCTGTGTGTGTTTTCGTTTGTTTATGAGTGCACGTGCGTTTTTTTTCTCTCTCTCTCTTTATATATACCCCCCTTTTCTTGCCCCTATTTCCCCACCCCCAGTGCTGGGTAGAAACCCAGATGCCGATATCTGGTTAACCTCCCGGCCTTCCTTCTTCTTTATCTTCCTCTCTCTCTTGCACCTAAAGCTCATTCGTACTGAGACTCACGGCAAGATCTGAGTCTGAGTGAGTTGACTCGGGAGAGTTTGCCGACTTATATCATTATTAAGACCAGGCTAAGTGTATCATGACGCATAATATATAATCGTGGCATTATTGATGTCTACTTGTCATTTATGATCACTATACACTAAAGTCATAACCGTGCTTGTTCGAAATATTTTATGTAATAGAGATTTGGTATCACCAAGTAATAAAGCGGTCAAGAGCCCAAGGCACACGGGCAGTTACAGGCATTTGCCACCTCTTGTTTTCAACAATACGGCCTGCACTGACATGTTTTCGAAATTTCATTGAGCTGCGTGCATCACTCCCACTAAAAAGGTTTAAGTATAACATCTTTGGTGCAATGGGCACTTGGCAACTCTACCTGCAATAGAAGGCCTAGGAGAGTTCACAACGGTTGTTTTCACATGCGCACACGTTCCTATACCACGCGGCATGGCTGACATGCCCATCGAGACACCGAGTTTCCCTAAAGGCTGGTGCACACCGTGTGTTTGACAACCGTATGCTGGAGAACGCACAAGAGAGAAGAGAGACGCCTATGTCGTCTGCTACAGCGCTCATTGGCGACCACCGCTGCAAACGTCATTTCCGCGCAATGCTTGACGCCCTCGTCTGTTCTCGCCGCCGTCGCCGCACTCGCGGGGTGAAGAGCGGGTGATCGCGGTGCTGCGTTGTGTCAATATGCCAGTGATCCGACTGCCTTTGGGGTTTTTTCCGAACTACTGAAGCCATAAGTAAACAGTGTCGGGGCTGACTGCGTGGACAGGTGGCATCTGCACACTGGGGGCATTACGACGAGTAGTAGAGGGACAAGATTTACGCGTTGGAGCGAGACGTACGGCCGTGGCCTCGGGGTTTCATAGCGTTGGGATCGTTTTTCGCCACGCGTGTTTAACTCATGCCTAAGTTTTAACTACCCAAAGTTGTAGTTTAAGTCCCCATTCTAACGGCCGCATCTAACGGCAGTACGCTGCCGTTCATGTTTTGAGCAGTTTCCAGTGCTTGCTTTTACTTGCAAGTTTTAAACAGATCGGTACGACTTGTCTAAATACAACATTTTTATAATGTACATACCAACCGGCCCAGTTCAGTTCACTAATGCAGGGGAAATTTCTTCATTCTGTTTCGGAAAATACTGTTTACACTTGAGCGCAGCGTGTTCAAGTGAATATATGTCAAGTTTATTGGAACAGTTGTGGAAGAGCTATACTGCAAAAATATCACATTAGCAGGTCCCAGAGCTGAGAAGAACTGCTGGGAGCCTATTGTGAATATGCATGTTGCCTGTATGAAGCCATCCACATGAAGGCAGAAAGAGTGACTCGCCGCGAAGGCTTAATGTGGAAGCGTAGAAATAATAAATTAGTTGGGTGCCAAGAAACATTTTTAAAAAATGCTGAGACAGGAGGAACCTGATGACACTATTCACATAGTTTTTACTTTCTCTGTCCATTAGTTCTTGCTTACTTATAATAAAACGCCTGAGCCTCCCTGAGGAATGCAACCATATAGGTAACACTGTAAAGTTAGAAACTACTATTGTTTACTTTATTTGTGTGCATTGAATTTTCTACTCCCTCCTGCGGCGCCCTCGTGTCTTGGAAGTAATAAAAATAGAACAACTGGCATAAACGAACATACTGCTGCAGAAATGTATTGAAAACTAAAGCCACCCTTAACCGTCATTTAGTTTCCTTTTGCACCACCTGCCTGCGATGTATATTTTTTTTGCCATTGTATTAAGCTGCTCAGTACCATTACAGTGATACAGTTGGGAGTCAAGCCCATGTTGTCAAATCTGATTTTTGTTTTGCACTGCAACTACCTCACATCACTCTGATTTTGCTTCAAAGATTACTCACGGTCTCCTGCAAGTTATACACGTGCAGTATTTTGGAGAATGACTGCTGCACAAAGTCCGCAAATCTGCGGCAGGCATCAAGAACCGACACTGCAATGCCAAGTAGCTAGGCATTTTATTTTAAAACAGGACATACTCAGTGATTGAACGACTGTTTTAGGTTTTCACGCCGCTCTCACTGCAGGTAAAAAACTGACTGAGGCGTATTATGAGCACATAATAGTTTAAAATCGCTATTACTAACGATAGGCATCGATCGTGTAGGCAATACCGTCGGTAGCCTCGAAATCGGTCAATACATGAACGGTGACGTACGGCCGTACCTGCAACAGCGTAATAAGCCAACCGGATTAAAAATTGACATGACAAAGATGCTGCGGGATCTACGGGAAAAAGCGAGCCTTGATGCTAGCGACGCTGCGGCAAACAAATACGTCTTGTGGGCAGTCTGTCTACGCAATTTGCCCGAGACTGTTTACTTACGGTAGTTCGGAAACAATCCAAAAGCAATCTGATTCACAAAACACACCACACAGCTGCTCTCAGTACACCCCCGACGCAGTTTGCCCGATGCTGTTTACTTAAGGTTTCAGTAGTTCGGAAACAACCCAAAAGCAATCCGATTCGCAAAACACACCACACACACAGCTGCTCTCAGTACCGGCGCTACCGGCGAGTCCACGGCGGCCTTGGCTGCTGACGCGGCGACCGCAAAAAAAAAAAAAAAAAAAAATTTAACTGAACGCGGAAATGACGTTTGTGGTTGCCGCTGCCAATGAGCGCCGTAGCAGACGACATGGGCGTCTCCCCTCTCTCTCGCGCGTTCTCCAGCATACGGTTGTCAAACACGCGGTGCCACCGGCGACTAGCAGTGGTCGCGCGACCATTTGCGACTGGTCGCAAAGAGTCGCGAACGGTCTCAAACGGTCGCAAGGCGAATGCTTTGGCTAGTCGCTTCCTGTCTGGCTTTTCAGTCACGTGACTGTTCTCCCAAAGCTGCTGGAACCAATCAGCGATGCTCCATTTTTGTTTTTTTTTTTCTTTGCGCTGGCGAGAACGGATAAAAACAAGAAATGCGGCGCGCTCGGTTTGCTCTGCTCACTCAGCTGGCGGCGATCAGCTGATCGGCGCCGGTCTCCAGAGTTCTCACTGATAACGAGATCCGGACGTGACTCTCCGCTATTGTGACTTCCGGTCACCCGCATGCAGCCTCTGCCGGTGAGGACATCAGTCGCTTTTTGGTCGCCAGTCGCAAATGGTCGCGCGACCGCTGCTAGTCGCCGGTGTGTACGAGCCTTTAAATTAACTAGAGGGGACTCTGGCACTGCGATTATTCAGTGATCATGAAAATGATAGGTAGTACACGAATTTGCCTTGAATTTGTACTTGCGAGTGGCGAATCATACTTGTGGCGTCGTTTATTGCTGTGTTTTGGTTTTGTTAGGTATTCATTACATTTACAAGGTTGAGAGTAGAATATATATCAATGATGACGACAGAATTGGTGAACCTTGCCCTAAACCGTTCAAGGTTTGCAACAGTGAAACTGGACGATTCTGATGATTAATTTGGTTGCTTCAATGCTGCTTATAGCAGGTTTCTAGGCTTTCGCAAAGTGATGTTTGCTTGTTTCTAAGTTTTCAGCGCTGAGGTGTTCGAGTTCAACCCCGGGCAGCCACAGGCGTGACACGGATGTCCAAAATCCACAGATAGAAGCCGGCACTAAAACAAAGCGTTCGCATTTCTCATAGACATACGGGCACCTTGTCGCTGAGGTAGGTCTTTTTTCTTCAACAGCCGGCGAAAGAAAAGACAAGGGGCAGGAAAGAGAATAGAGACAAGGGCTGGCTCCAGTGCTCTTGCGCTTTGTCCGCTGAAGATCGATTACCAACTATAGCCCAATCAAGCATTGCATTGCCCAATCAAGTCTTCCACTGCTTCAGGGCTTTGTCACAGCCACCGATGTCTTTCCCGTACTGCCGTTGGGCTAACGGTCTTCTTCCTTTGGACTAGTGGCAAGTAGAAAGATGTACAAAATTTCCGTGGCCGATACCTGTTTTTGGTGATGACAGTTTTTCGATAGGTCGCAGAAATTTGTGGCACACATCCGTTTGTTGGGTCAATTGTTGCTTTCGCTTGTAATGAAATTTGTCCAATTTCTGTGGCACATATTTTATCGACCGCACAAGGCCGACCACGTAATTTAGGGCTGAGTTAAATCGCTAGACTGTTAAAATCAAATAGACAAATGGGAGGTTAAAGCACACGTTAGCCACGCCATGCTTTCAGTGGTTTACGAAGAGAGCTACGACGGCGGCTCTTGTGACGTAAGAATCTGAAGACACTTTAACACGCGAGACGCGATGGTATTAAGCCCTTGCCACTATGACTA
Organism: Rhipicephalus microplus; assembly: GCF_013339725.1. NCBI lineage: Eukaryota > Metazoa > Arthropoda > Arachnida > Ixodida > Ixodidae > Rhipicephalus > Rhipicephalus microplus. Next base: position 66,213,441 of record NC_051171.1, read on the forward strand.
TATGGTCGCACTAATGTCATATTCTTTAGAACTGTGGGAGTCCCACTGTATACAGTCGTCAGCAAGCCTAATCCCACACGTGTCCTGAAACAGTTTGATTGACGCTAGTGCCGCGTAGCTTTCGGTTCTTTTTTCATGCATGCCGTCATACTATTTAGGCACACCAAGGCATTGTCTAATGCCTATCAAGGTCGAGGTCACGCGTCAGAGCGTTCGTGGTAATGACGAGTGTGCTTAAAACTTCGCATTGGTTAAAACATTGCAGATTTAACGTGTTGTTGAGTACTGCAGTACGTCTCCACCGTATTTTCTTAGTGCGCCATGTGTGGAGACGGAAAGTCACGCAGAATGCCCCACCGAGGAGCCGTACGTGACGCTTTTGAGGAGTAGGTTTCAAGCAACAACTCCTCTATTCGTGTTTAACTTGTTTGGTGGCGTTGCATTTAGTAGACACGCTGCTTCTGATATGAAAAAAAAAATTGCACTTTCATATTCGCCACGTCGTACTCATGCTGGTGTTATCATCTCTAAACTTTAGGTGTCCTGCACTTCCATGGGAAGATAACAACCAAATAACGTTATGTGGCGTTTTACGTCCCAAAACCATGATATGATTACGATGAACATCGCAGTGGAGGGCTGGGGGAATTTCGATTATCTGTTTTTTTTTTTTCACCTGCACTGACATCGTACAGTATACAGGCCTCCGCCATTTCGCCTCCATCGAAGTGCTGCCGTCGGGGCCGGGATCGAACCCGCCACCTTCGGGTCAACAGCCGAGACTACTGGCCACTGATGAACCGAGACACACAATCGAACTGCCTGATGGGTGCCGGTGTTGCTCTCATATTGAGTGAACTCCGATGGCCGACATGGCAAAGCTACGTTGCAGTTGCATGCCTCATTTCCTACCCCCACCCTTACTACAGACCCCTCTCACTCTATGGCTCCCACACGTTCATTTTCTGCCATATACGGGCAATAAAGAACATATATGGCTTCTGCCAAGTAAATATTTGAGTCAGAAAAACTGTTTCATTACAACGGTCAATCTGGCACATAGATACATTATAAGTCAATTTTATATCGTTTCGGAGTATACAATTTAATACCTCTAGTTATATGCATTACTTTCGAAGGTACCATAGTTACGTGAACTGACGGGGGAACTCCTAATATTGAAATACATGTACGCTAAATGTCCTGGCCAGAATGATATATGAAAGTGAAGTTGTAGTGTTCTGTTTTGACCCGTGTTAGCGTACTCAACAGTAAATTTTGCCGACACAGTACAGTCGTCGGAAACCATACGTTAGCCGCCATGCACAAAATACATCTACGAAATGTTTACTTCCACACTGATTGCTTCTTAACAAGAATCTTGCCGCGCTGTACAAGCATCGGGCGCATGTCAGCCCAAGACAGGCAAAAGTGCTAACTTCCGGCGTCGGCATGACAGGCGCGAAATGTACCTGTGCGAATCATCGCACCTCCGCCGACGACATTGTCGTCGGTGGCGGCACCGATGTTGTTACGTCCTTCTTGTCCGTCGAGTGAAGCTGTGACGCGGGCGTCTCACTGCTCGGCACAATGGTGATGGCCAATGGGGGCAAGCGGCCGCGACGTCCGACAGGACGTGGCGGGCGGGGCGGAGGCGTCGAAGACGTCTGGGCCACCGACTCGCTGGATGGAACCGGATAACGGCACGAATGAAGACCCACGACCGGAGGCGTTGCAGCTGCGGTTACCGCGGGCACCGGAGCAACCGTCTCGGAAGGCCTCGGCGACTCGACTACCACCGACGCAAGTGGAGGAGCATACGCGTTTCGGTCCGGATGCAGTCGTGTCGGGAACCGGGCCCCGTCTCCAAGCGCCGTGAAGACAGGAAGAAACCAGAGGGCCTTGCGGTGGCCGAACACCTCAGCGATGTTGTTGCAAAAGCCCACGTCGAAGGAGTCTCTTTGTAAGGGCAGATATGAAAGGGCATGTTGATGGGTATTATTCATTTCAAAAAGTGTTAACAGCGTATAGAACGATTATGAAAATGACGAGGCAACAGAGGTAAAGAGCGCTGGTACTACTGTTGTCTCGTCCTTTTCCTATTTGTTTTATGCGCTGTTAACACTTTTTAATGAGGCAGATGCGAATTACACAGTGCTACTTTCATTCTCAGTGCGTACCTCATTGCTCTGACCAGGCAGTTTTTTTTTTACAGGGAAAGTTCTTATAACACCTTTGGCTGTAAAAAAAATGCCTGAGATCACAACTCGGGTCACGCGCGGCGCCGTAGTTGTCCGCCGCCACCACCGCCGAGGTCCGTAACCACTAGCGCATGAAACAAGAAAAAAAAAAAGTCCCTAGTACCAAGGACACCGTGGGGCTCGTACCCGTGTACGCTGGGTGCATGCCTAGTATTCTACCACTGAGCCACGCCGGTGCTTGGCACTTGTTCGCAAACTTGCCATAAGCAAAATTGATGTCGGGAAAGGAATCGCGTTAATACGAGTAATAAAGCGTTTCAGAATAGCAAAAGAACAATCAGGTGTCACACAATGTCAATAGCACTACGAGTGGGTCGTCCAATGCTCCAACCCCTTACAAAAATTTGTACTTGATCACCCATTACTGTCGCGCATACCCACTTCAGGCATAGCATAGCAAATGCCGGTCTACTACCCAGATATTATTAATATATTGCTGTACTGGGTACCCAGCAAGTGTGCTTGCAGCAGTTACTCAATCAGTGTTTTGAAAATGCTCTGAAAACTGCTCTTATAGCTTTCACTTTGACTGTGCTGCGCCTACCGCGCAGGCCTGGCATTTTTTTTAATATTTTAACAGTTTCAAGCAAGAAAACCAATTCGAAACCTCTGAGTGGAGCTCCAGAAGCTCTTCGTTGCACCGAGTAGTGCTAACAGGAATATCATCATCGTCACTCACTTCATCCTCTTTAACTTCTGCTTCATTACCACAACACAGTGCGCCTGCTTGTGCTGAATAATTATGACGAGCGAATCTGTACAAAAATTACTTTACATAACGTAAAACAACTATTCATGGGGCTATAATCGCGTAAGATAACTTTGCTGAATCATGTGGCATCATGAAACTATACATAGTCACGGGACTAAAATCGAGTAAGCTTACGCGAATACAAATCCCTTACTTCAAAAAACAGCCAGCCACGTGACTGAAAATAGCGTAACATCCGCAACTATCCACGTGACTAAAATGATGTAAGATCACGTTACTACTGACGCAACTAAAAATTACGTAACATCGTGCAGCATCTAGTCCCGCGAACAGAAATCACACAAGATCACTTAACATACAATCGCGTGACAAGTCGCTTAACATTCCGTTACAACTAGTGTCAATAGCGGCAAAAATCACATACACTCATGTAACAAATAGTCACGTGACTACAATCACTGAATGTGGAGCAAGAGCTAACCATTAGACATGAGCGTAGTGTGGGTAACCGATCGAAACAGCAGAATAGCCAAGTCTAGTAATACTTAGTACTATTAGAGAAACCTTTCCATCTCTCAAAAAATATTGGCATAACTAGTTTTGTATATCTAGAAAAATTGTCTAGCAAAACATGGCTGAGCCATTCATCTGCTCAGCTGTTGGCTTAAGTTTTGCGCTACTGGGACAAGCCGCACACTGCTCTCTCAAACGATCGTGTTCTATTCACGTAGTAAATTTAAAAACGTGGCCGCTATATTAAACGCCGTGGTAGCTCTGTAAGGGTCAAGTTGCTCTACAATGGTTAACGTTACAGGCTGGATTTAGACTGCGGCACTCGTTTTCTGAAACGGAAATAAAAGTTAACCTTTCCAGGCCCAGCGACTTCAAATGGAATCACAAATTGTTTGATCTCGCTGTCATCACCAGCCAGAAAAAAAAAAAAAAGCATGTTCTTCCACTATATGTATTTAGTATCGCCTCCACTTCTGCTGCAACATTGTTGAGGTGAGGAAATGTGAAAGAAGTTACAGAATTGATTGCACAGCGCCAAGACATTTTTCTAACTAATACACTATATTCATGCGCATCTCCGATTGAAAAAAAAAGAATTGTCTATATATATTGAGTAGACTTCAGTCCTGATAATATTACAAGAAATAAACGCACTTGTACTTTTGTTTGCATTGCACAATAAAGGTCTTGAAGCTTCTTAGAGTCAATCTCTATGCCCTAGCTGCAGGCAATGGCTCCTAAGCAGATCGAAGGTTTCGGCACGTAGAACCAATATTTTAATTTGGTGACTAGCGATAGCTGCAATCGGTACAACAAACGTCACATGAACAGTTTGACTTGAAATACGGCGTATTCAAAAAAACATTCACAGTGTGCAATCTAAGCCAAACTTTTGGGCACCGTATTTTTTTCGATACCAATCCGTTGCTCTCTATGCACCGGAAACGCCAATATTGTTGGCTTGCTTTTTACTCTTGCATTGTAATATCAGCTCTAACACTCCTCTATGACAAAGCTTTTAACCGTACATTTATACGTGTTCCCACGCAGGCCACCCCAAATCTGTGCCCTCCATCGCCTAGTGCTTCGTCTACCCGAACTGTGTTTGTTTTTATAGCTGTACGCGCATGCTATTTTGACGCAGGTCCGCTTCTATATGCGTATTCCTTTGTTCACGAACTGCGTCCTACTTTCTGTTAAGTAGAAATCGCTATCGGGCGAGTTAGTATTTATTCAAAACAATAACATGGCGCCAAGAAACAAGTATGTTCTCGTTCTTTTCGTCCTCTGCGGTGGTGCCGAGCTTGTAAAGAAAAGGGTGTCAAACAAGCCGCCCGCGGACGTCTCTATAACGGCCGGTGGCTTTACGAGAAATGAAATGTTTGCGACATTGCCAAATGGTACAGCCATTCACAACCTGTTGCGGCTGATAATGTCTTGTACGGGTTATTGTTATGACCGTCGTCAGTAGGCGCCATGTTGTCGCTGAGAAACAAAGCCGGGCAGCGCTCCCACGCCCAGAACCCCAGTTTCTCGGATCCAGCGGCGGGAAGCGACAAAAGGATTAGAAGACGGTCCGTGAGCCAATGTCCCTACAAGCAATTCCTCCGGCCCAGCTTGTTTAGCAAGGCGGCGAAGCAGACCGACCGCACAGGTCGTGTCTCCGCGATTCAAGTATCTGCTCCTTGGCTGCCCTTCCAGGGAAAGGCGGAAGAAGCAACCTAACCGTCAAATTGTCCCGGGAGAGAACCCTATTCCCCTATTCTCAGAGCATTGAGTTGGGAGATGCAATAACTATTCGGCGGACAGTGTGTTATTGACTGATGGCCTGTGGGTGGTGTTTTGTGTGTGATTGGTATTCCAATCAAGGAGGAGGAGCCCGACAGGGCTTAAAACGACGCCGCAGAGTGCTGGACGTCGCTCTGAACCATGTATCGGTTCAACCACCACGCTTGTGGTTTGTGAAACTCTTAACCTTCCTATGCTGTAAATAGGTGTAAATAGTGCCATAAACCTGTTTGTTTTTCGTATCCTCATCCTGTCAGCGTTCGTTCCCATCACCCGAAGTTGCGCCACGCTACCACAAAAGATCGGGTAGACCCCGGTCCGCAACAACTGGTGATCAGCGCTGGGATTCAGAGCGAGAACTGGTAAACGGCGCAGAGATCCACCACGATATTTACCTAGACGGGATTGGTTTCTAGCATGGTAAAAGGTAAAAACAGCTCAAACTATAGAAGAGACGAACGAAGAAATCACAGGACCAGCACGCCATGCGGTCATCATGTGTTAAGACAACATAGGGACAAAATCTAAATATTTCACAAGCACTGCGCTCGTCCTGTCTGTTACTTCTGCGTTCGTTTCTATAGTTTGAGCTCTTTTTACTTTTTACTATCTTTGACCAACTAGCCCAACAAACAACACTTCCGGGATTTGTTGTCTCAAGCGTCGCTTTTTCGCGAGGCACACTATGGGTCGTCTTGTGTTGAAGCACAACTGCGAAACGAAATCGATATATTTAACAACCGTGCTTTAAAATAAAGTCATTGGAGATATTAGTAGCGATAAATTTCTCAATTAATATCGCCTAACACCCCTCTGAAGTCATCCATGGCAAATGTGTAGCGTTGGGTGACACTTTGTTAAATGTCACCTCCCCCATCCCCCTTTTTAACCTTTCCCGTTGTCCTCGCAGTTGCAGGACTGAATTAGTTGACTGCATGCAGCTCGATAGTTGAAGTGAGTCCCCGTTATACAGAGTTAGCCCTTTCATGGTCTATATATAGGCTATCGATAAGCAAATGGCGCCACCGCGTGACGTACCTCCTATCCTTAAACGGGTGCGGCCGCAGGTCCTCGAGAGTGGTGACGTTGCTGCAGACCATGGTGATGTGCATGTAGAGGAAGGAGCCCAGCGATAGCGACAGCACTACGCCGAACACGTACAGGAAGGTCGCGTGCAGCGTGACGTCGGAGGCGGCGTGGTTCGTCCACGCTCCGGCGACGTGGTGCGTTGCGCTCAGCAGTCCGAACACACTCAGTACGACCACGTAGAATATCGTGAGCAGAAAGAACTTGTACGTGCTGAAGCAGACGCAGTTGTTGAACCATGGGCAGTGGTGGTCCATCTTTGGTATGCACCTGAAAGCATGTACCGATGATCTGCCTTTTTCGTGACTTGCACCAGCTGCTATATACGCCGTGTCTATAGCGCCTAACCGCAAATAACATTTAGTGGACAGGCTTGGGCTACTAACAACAAACGTATGCTACTACATGCAAGAAGCGGCAAAATGGCAACGCCGAAGCGAGCTGCTACCCCGGCGTTTAAGGTGCAGGATGCGAAGGCTAAACGGCAAGAACATATTGTCACGTGATCACAGGACGACCACAACGTCTGTTCACAGGAGCCGCACTGGACGTCGAGCCGAACCGAAGGTTAGAGCACGAGCACCCCAACCGTCCTCTTCTTCTTTCACACCATGGCACATACTCGCATTGTCATGGCTAAACCTCGTTCCATGCCTGTGGCATTACCCCCCCCCCTTCGAAAAAAAAAGTACCGCCCCGATGACCAATGCCGATTAAAAGTTAAAGTAGTCGCGAACACGCACAAAGACGCATGATGAAGCAGTGTCAGGTGGCTCGGGGGTAGTGTGGCTTCATCCGTGACACATGAACAATGTCGGCCTGCTGGGAACATCGAGATCGCTGAGCTGTGTCTTCAAGCAGAATTTCGTAGTTGACATCTGTGAGGCACCGTAGTACTCTATAGGAACCGAAGTAGCGGTGAAGTAGCTTTTCAGAGTGGCCCCTTTTGCGAACGGGGATCCACAGTTAGACCAGATCACCGGGTTGGTAAATGACATGGCGATAACGGGAGTTGTACCTCTGCGAGTCGATTCGTTGTTGTTTTCGGATCCGCTCGAGTGCAAGCTGGCGGGCCGCGTCTGCGAGCCGGATAAAGTCATTCGCATCAGTAGTAATATCGGTCGTGTCAGGCAACAGCATGGCATCAAGCATCGTAATTGCTTCTCGGCCGTGAAGCAACCGGAAGGGAGTGAAACCCGTAGTCTCTTGAACCGCAGTGTTGTAAGCGAACGTTACGTATGGCAAAATTGCATCCCAGTTTTTGTGATCACGGTCGACGTACATAGATAGCATGTCAGCGAGCGTCTCGTTTAATCTCTCCGTCAGACCGTTGGTTTGTGGATGGTATGCGGTTGTTTTGCGATGAGCTGTTCCACTAAGTCTCGTGACGTCTTGCATCAATTGGGCTGTATAGGCTGTTCCACGGTCAGTGATAAGAACTGTTGGTGCTCCATGGCGGAGGACAATGTTGATGAAAAAATACGCAACCTCATTGGCGGTGCCTCGTTGTAGGGCTTTCGTTTCGCAGTACCTCGTTAAATAGTCAGTAGCGACTACGATCCAGCGGTTGCCATCATGTGACTTCGGGAAGGGCCCAAGCAAGTCCATGCCGATTCGTTCAAACGGTTGTGACGGGGGTGCAACAGGCTGCAATAAACCAGCAGGGCGCACAGGTGGGGCTTTGCGGCGCTGGCAATGATTGCACGTTTTAACGTAATGCTTGACATCCTGGGTGAGCTTTGGCCAGTAGTAGCGAGTCCGAATCCGGGCAAGGGTACGTGCGAATCCTAGGTGGCCGGAGGAAGGCTCGTCATGGCAGGCAGATAAAAAGTCAGCACGTAGCCCTGGTGGAACGACGAGGAGGTACTCAGTCGCATAAGGTTCGAAGTTCTTTTTGTAGACGATGTCGTTGCGGAGACAAAATGACCCTGAACGTGCGAATGCCGATGGTGGACTCGAGCTGCGACCTTGAAGGTATTTGATAAGTTGTTGGATCTCTGAATCATTCCACTGTAGTTGAGCCAAGTCAGATTCACTGACTGCACAAAGAAAATGGCCATCGGTATCATCGTCCCTCGATGTCGTCGCGAGGGGTGCGCGCGAAAGGCAATCAGCATCAGTGTGCCTGCGGCCCGACTTGTAGACGACTGTAACATCAAATTCTTGAAGGCGTAAGCTCCACCTCGCGAGGCGCCCTGAAGGATCCTTGAGATTGGCCAGCCAACAGAGGGCATGATGGTTCGTAACTACTCTGAATGGATGGCCATACAGATACGGTCGGAACTTTGTTATCGCCCAAATAACAGCAAGACATTCCTTCTCCGTGGTCGAGTAGTTAGTTTCCGCAGATGACAAAATGCGGCTAGCATAAGCGATGGGACGTTCAGCGCCGTCTTGCCACTGGACGAGTCTGCACCAAGACCGATTTTGCTTGCGTCAGTGTGAAGTTCGGTGGTGGCATCTTCATCAAAGTGCCCTAGTAAGGGTTCACTCTGAAGGCACTGCTGAAGCTGGGAAAAAGCGGCTCTCTGCTCTGGACCCCACACAAAAGGAGTATCCTCCTTCGTTAAACGGGTAAGGGGTTCAGTGATGTTGGCAAAGCTCTGGACAAAGCGCCTGTAGTAGGCGCAGAGACCCAAAAACCGGCGCAAATCCCGTTTGTTCGAAGGTGGAGGAAATGCAGCAACAGCCATGGTCTTTTCTGGGTCCGGTCTAATGCCATCGTGACTGATAAAATGGACGAGGAACTTTAGTTCTTCGTAGCCGAAATGACACTTCTCCGGTTTTAGCGATAGGCCTGCGGGTCGAATAGCGACAAAGACGGACTGAAGTCGTTGTAAATGTTGCTCAAATGTTTTGGAAAAAACAACGACGTCGTCTAAATACACGAGGCAGGATTCCCACTTCAGACCGGACAGGACGGTGTCCATCATCCTTTGGAACGTTGCCGGTGCAGAGCACAATCCAAATGGTAACACTTTGAATTCGTAGAGGCCATCGGGAATTGTGAATGCTGTTTTTTCCCTGTCACGTTCATCGACCTCGATCTGCCAGTAGCCGCTGCGTAAGTCCATTGAGGAAAAATACCGGGCATGTCGAAGTCGATCCAGTGAATCATCTATGCGTGGGAGAGGGTAGACGTCTCTCTTCGTCACTTTGTTGAGCTTCCGGTAATCAGCGCAAAATCGAAGAGTGCCGTCTTTCTTTTTAACAAGTACGACGGGTGACCCCCATGGACTGTTCGAGGGTTGAATGACGTCGTCGTCGAGCATCTGTTTCACTTGAAAACGTATTGCCTCTTGTTCTTTTTGCGACACGCGGTAGGCGTGCTGTCGTACAGGCCGTTCGGTAGGGTCCGTTATAATGCGGTGCTTCACGGTTGGGGTCTGCTTGATTTTGGAGGTGGACGCAAAGAAATCACTATACGTACGTAAAATCATGCGTATCTGCTGTTGCTGCGCACAGGATAGCTGGCAATTCACGTCAACTGTACTGGCTAATGCAGTGTTACCTTCGGCAGCAGTGGCAATCGGAGCAATAGTGGAACATTCTTCGTCATCGATGGCTTCAAAGTTCACGATTGCTGTTCGCTTTGCCAAGTGTTGGTACTGGCCGCCGAAATTCGTGATCAGAAGCTGAGTCCTCCGATGTTTAAGTTTGACGATAGCACGCGCGACACAAATCTGCCGAGCCAAGAGCACCGAGAGGTTAGTTTCCGCGATGCCACTACTCTTGTTGTCACAGTCGCTCTCCACAGTTACCAACATACTGGCTCGCGGCGGCAGTGCGATGGTGTCGTCAGCAATTCGAAGTGTTGTGGTCGGTGCAACTGCATCCTTTCGTAGGGCTGTATGGTCGTTTGATAACGTTATGAGCAGGTCGCGAAGGTTAATAATGGCTCCATGCTCGCGGAGAAAATCCATTCCGACAATTAGGTTTCGGGAGCATTCGCGCAATACAACGAAGGAAACAATGTACGTCGACTCACAAATTCGGAGGCGGGCAGTGCAGATTCCTAGCGGTGTCAATAGGTGACCTCCCGCAGTCCGGAGGTTGGTTCCATGTCCCCAAGGTGTCGTTACCTTTCTTAGCTGTGCAGCGAGGTCAGCGCTTATAACAGAATAATCGGCACCCATATCTACCAGAGCGGTCAGCGGGTGGTTATCGACAAGGACAGAGATACGAGCAGAGACCCGTTTGTCGTCGATGGCACACGTCGGTGAAAGAATGTCGTCGGATGTCGGCAGGCAAATCGGGGGAGGGTCTTGTAACGGTCGATCAACAGCGGCCTCACCCCCAGAGGTCGCTGTTCTTAGTTTCCCCGGCGCGGGCTTGTGGATCTAGGCGATCTTCCTGCAAGGACGTCCGCAAAGGTCGATTGTTGGCCAGGTGACGTGGAACGCCGTGGAGATGGTGAGCGGGGTTGGCGACGCGGAAGGGTTGAGGATCGTTGGCTTGCCAAGTATTCGGCAATTGCACGGGGCCGCTCACCATCTCTGGGTCGACGAGCATCCGGACGAAAGCCAGGAAGACCCATGTGCCTGTAGGCGCACTCACGGTAGATGTGACCTGGTTCACCACAGTGATAACACAGAGGCCGGTTGTCGGGAGCACGCCATACACTGGATTTCCGTGTAAGGGGTGGGTTGCCGTACTGCGGTGGTCCCGAGTAGAACGACGGTGCCGTCTGCAGGGTGGACGGACGGGACGGATAGCCACCAGCCGGTGCAGGAGTACGTAGTGCTTCCGCGTACGTTAATAGCGGAGCTTCGGCTGGACGCGGGGCCGTCATGGGTTGGACTTCGGCTGCACGCAGAGTCGTCATGGGGTGCACCAGCTGCCGGACCTCTTCGCGAACGACATCCGTTAGAGCAGCAACATGGGGCGGAGAAGACACCACGTGCAGCTTTTGCCGCTCCTCACGCACAATACTGCGCACGAGCTCCGTCAGGTCTTTTACAGTCGTGACGTCAGGTGTTAGCAGGGCCGACGACACTGACGAAAGACTGCCAGGACGCTCATACTGGTACGAACGCTGCCTTGGCATTCTCTCCATTGTCGTGGCTTCGCGGAGGAAATCCTCTACAGTGCTGGGAGGGTTCCGCACTAGTCCCGCGAACAGCTGTACTTTGACGCCCCGAATTAGGAGGCGCACCTTCTTCTCTTCCGTCATTGAGGAGTCGGCTCGCCTGAACAGCCGCGACATGTCCTCAACAAACATGGCAACACTCTCGTTCGAACGCTGGTTTCGGGAATTGAGGAGCCGTTCCGCTTGCTCCTTTCGGTCAGAGCTTCGGAAGGTATTTCGCAACTGGTTGCTAAACTCTGGCCAGGTTGTCATAGTGGCTTCATGGTTTTCGAACCAAGTGCGCGCAGAGTCCTCGAGATAAAAGTAGACATACCGAAGCTTTCGCTGCTCGTTCCACTCGTTGACGCTGCCGCAACGGTTGTAGTCGTCAAGCCAGTCGTCGACGTCCTCGTAAGGGTCACCGTGGAACAGCTTCGGAGTTCGCAGGACGTTGAAGAACCATGGAGGAGGCAGCGTTGATGATTCTTGGGTTTGCGTTCCCGCACTAGCCATAGTACTGCCGAGTTGTGGAAATGGTCCGAATTCAGGAGGTAGGCCTAGTTGTCGCCTGCTACGCCGTAGGTCAGCTGGTTCTTCCAAGTCGCGACTAGTGTCGGGACCTTGCTGCTGATTGCAGTGCATACAACACTACCCAGCACCTCCACCAGAAAAAGTCACGTGATCACAGGACGACCACAACGTCTGTTCACAGGAGCAGCACTGGACGTCGAGCCGAACCGAACGTTAGAGCACGAGCACCCCAACCGTCCTCTTCTTTCCCACCATGGCACATACTCGCATTGGCATGGCTAAACCTCGTTCCATGCCCGTGGCAATATTGTACATGCTGTTCACACATGTTGTCACTCATTTACATGTGAGAGTAGACATTGTCACGGTTGATTTGCGGTATAAACAGTCCCCAGTGCTTGGGCCACTCTTCATTGACTTCACGTAGATGTAAAAGGTAAAACTACGGCTAGAAACAGGATACAATAAAACAAAATGTGGGCCAGATCAGCATAGTGCTAGTCCCGCTTACGTCATTTAAGCTTATCGTGTCCTGTTTGTTGGCGCATTTTTATAAGTACCATGCCTTACCAACTAGCCGCCAACCGTACACTATAAGACAAAATTACCCGAAAAGGGAGTAACGGAGCCCGATAGGCGCGCGCGATGAACGGATAGACCGTTGAGGAGCCACCACAGAGGAAAGCGTGCAGCGCGAAACCACTTCGTCTCCAAAGGGATGAACCGCCCGGGGATTGCAGGCAGCGCGAAAAGCGTTGCCAAGGTGACGCCATCCTTATCCACAGAACACATGTCCTTCTTCTCCTCTGCTGGCTCAGTCTTTCCCCGTTCTTTGCCGGAGACGATTCGCGGTGCGTCGCGCTCGGAGGGCTCGACCACGGCCGCCTGGATTCGACGATCTAAGAATTACGACGCGGTGCTTGTGTGTACGCTTGGATGAGCGTGGGCGGCTGCTTTGCGTTTCGCTGCACCCATGAAGTTTGGAGCAAGCCTCGACACGTCACCACGCCGCGCTGTATATCTCTGGCTTCAAGATAGTCACGACCAACGCACAGCAATAACAGTTGGGGAGGCCAATATTGCGGCTGAGAAGTCAACAGGCCTATCGGATATATACTTCAGTCCGACTCAGGGCAGAAAACAGCGCTGGATTCTAAGGCAAGTAGGTTATCATACTTTATTCTACTCTACTTGTCGCGTGTGCGACACGGATCGCGCTTGCCGTTAACGGGCTCGGTCGTGTTGTATATGACACGCACGAAGTGCATCGCGAAGGTCAGCTTCAGCGTCTGCAGTTCGCCTGTGCTTTACGACCACCTAGAAGTTGGCCGCAATTGCCGTCGGCCTCCCGTACGCTCGCTCATCGAGTGCTCGCCTGTCTTCGCCGCCGCGATGAGCTCCGGGCTGACGATATTGAGCTGAGACCTCGTCGCTGTGATGGCAGTCGTCGAAAACACGTTGCGGGTTCTCGTAAAGAGCTTGGTTGTAGTATGTCGCGCGCTCTAAGTGTACCAGCACGGGCTGGCGGGGCTTTCGCTAGTGTCGGAACTCACTGAAAATCGGTCGCCATTAGAGTCGGTCGCAAGCAGCTCGGCGCCGTCCGCTGGCCACGGCGGCGGACTCACGTTTGCGCGCTGCACTCACTCGAGTTTATGGAAAAGGGCCACATTACCGTCGATTTCTTCGGCGCTAGCTCCAAACCAGCTCGGCGCTCTTCGTGGCAGCGGCAGCGAAGCGTACGCTCGCTTTCCTGTTCGAAGTTCGCTGGCGGTAGACACTCCGCGTGCAACGCCGTGTTTGGTCTCGTGTTCGCTTGCTCGAGCTGAACGACGTCACTCGCTTAGGACCCGCCGACTTGTAAGCGGCACGGTGGTTCGCGGAGCTGTGGCTGCGGCCGCCGCTCTTAGGCTGATGCGCTACGGGGATCGAAATGAGTCTTTGACGATGTGTGACATCACGGTGAAATTATTAGCATGTCATATCTCACGTATGTTTTCATTTCACCTTGCACGTATTTCTCATATGCATTTGTATTCATCCTCTGCTACGTGCGACTAACTATTTTACATACTTATTGAGCAGCCGTGGGCACACAGCGTGCTGAAGACTGTGTGCGCTGTCGTCTGCGATGCCTGTCATCCATCTCTTTCGTCAGAGCAGCTTCAGAAGGACTGTGCGAGATGTGAAGGTAAAGTTATTTGTGTGTCATATTTTAACACTTGTTTTAGATGCGGAGCATCTTATACTCGCGCCTTGTAGTGCGCCGTCCGCGTCGTCCGCGCCGTCCACACCGCTTCTCGAACATTCGACAGCTGACGCGCGCGCATGCGCCGTCGCGCCGTCGCCCACTCTTCCACCATCTGTGCATCCCTTCCTCCTCTACACACCGCGCGCGCTTCACTCCTCCACCATCTGTGCACCCTTCCTCCTCTACACACCGCGTTCGACATCTACAATTCTCCTGATTCTCCAGTGGACGCGCATGTGGCGTCGCGCTTCGAGAACATTCAACAGCTGACAGTGCATGCGCCGTCGTGCTGTATATATACTCAAGGTCGGCGCTCGCTCGCTCAGTTGCCGCTCGTCGGTTGGTTTGTACGGCGCGTCGACGTCCAAGGTCGCGGTGAAATGAATTCCAACGAATCCACAAACACAATGATCGACGTCCCTTCGACCAGCGCCGCCCTTTCGCATACGTGTGTACGTGTTCACTCATTTAACACCCCCTCCTACAACCACGTTAACCAATTTAGCCATCGACCCAAGTAAGTCGCAATTTAACACCCCATTTCACAACCACGTTAACCAATTTAGCCATCGACCCAAGTAAGTCGCACTTTAACACCCCGTTAACCAATTATATGGTCCGCATCCTCCTCAGTGTTCCCCCGAGGGAAGCTGCGGGCAATTTTTTTTATATTAACGTGCACGTTCTTGTCATATGCGTGCATCTTCATTTTCTTTCACGTGTGTCTAACTATTTTTACTATATTATTGTACGTGCAGCCGTGAGAACACAACAGGCAGAAGGCTGCGTGCGCGGGCGTCTGCAATGCCTGTCATTTATCGCTTCCGTCGGAGAAGCTCCTTAAAGGGTGAACAAGATTTGACAACGAGACTGGACTTTTACACTTCACCATGAATTCACTTAAAAGAATAGAGAAGCTTCATGTGTACGTAGAAAAATAAAAGATATCGATGTCTCACTTTTGTCGTTGGTTGTTGCCATGACTGCGAAAGCAGTTACACATAGGTGGCTAACTACTTTTTCGCGTGTTCATTTCTGCGCAATTTGTTGCTCACTGCGCAGAAAAGCAGGTGAAAAAGTATTAGGCCTGGCGGAAAATAAACAAAAAAACGATGTTTGAACTGGGGACAAAAAGTTCATCCGATTGGAGTATTTGAGTGGATCAATCGTTCGTCCGGCAAGGTGCAACTGTGACGACTAACGGTTGCCCGGTAAGGTGTAAATGTGGAGATTAACAGTTGCTCTATAAGGTGCGAAGGTGAGGATTAAATGTTAGTCCTTTGAGGTGAATTGTGAGACTAACGGTTACTCACTAAGGTGTAAGTGTGAGGACTGAATGTTAGTTCCTTGAGCTCATCTGTGGGGACTAACTGTTAGACCTGGTGCTGTTAGTCCTTAAAGGGATTAATGGTTGTGGCAGCCCCATTAGTTCCCAAAAGGACGGACCACACACCCTTTTAACACCATTCTGCCTTAGAGTGTATTCGCTCCGAGATCGGGCTATAGGTGGCAGCACCGTCACCACGCTAGTGTGGATAGTAGGCCGGTGGCGCGCATACAATGTGTGCAGCGGCGCTTTCTGTGAGTGGTGTGAGTCGACTGACGGCAAATAAAACGTTTTGACGACAGCCTACTCGTAGTATACAGGGTGTCTCACATAACTTTAGCCAGATTTGAAAAATATTCCGAAACATGTAATTACGACGCGACCAAATGCATGTTGGTCACCATTGCCTGGAGTAAGTCAGACTATTTTTGTGTTCTCAAAAATTATTTAATTAGATTTGTTTAATTAATTAACTTTTGAAGGAACAAAGATGGATAAAAAATTTCAGTGAGAAAGTTGTAGAGTGGTTTGCAAAACGTCCAATTTGTTTTTTTAACTTTATATCTGTTACGTATTTGTGTTGTTCTGCTAATTACAAATGCCCTCAAAACACAAAAAATACCACGTGACAAACCCCCTCGCACGTCAGGGCGCAAGATGATTCTAGTACTCCATAACGTTCCGCGTACGAACGACACACTTCTCTCGCACCGGTTCGTGACAGCGATAAGTACTCACAGCGGTTATCGTTTTTGTGGCCCATAGCAAAACGTGTTCATCGTAAAGCCACCATCATTGTTGCAGCCCTGCCGAGACAGCACAATGGGGCAAATATTATGGTCGTTATTACGCGGAACGTTATGGAGCACTAGAATCATTGTGCGCCCTGGCGCACGAGCGGGTTTGTCACGTGGTATTTTGTATTTCACGGGCATTTGTAATGAGCCGAAAAACTGTAATACTTAACACATATAAAGTTCTAAACTATCTATTTGGACGTTTTCCCTACCGTTCGACAACTTTCTCATTGAACCTTTTTATCCATCTGCGTTCCTTCAGAAGTTAGTTAATTAAACAGATACATTAAACAATATTTGAGAACACGAAAAATAGTCTGACTTACTCCAGGCAATGGTGAGCAACATGCATTTGGTCGCGTCGTAATTACATGTTTCGGAATACTTTTACACCCCGGCTAAAGTTACCTGGGACACCCTGTATAAGTCGTCCATTGTCGAATGGATGGGCGCAGCTTGCAGAACGTTACTATTACTTGTGAGAGAAACGCAACTTGCCATTGATAGAGATGTTCACGCTTGGCGAGTGTCTGAGTTTTTGTACTTTTTCAAGTGTCTTGCAGTTTTATAGCTTGTGACCCGCCTAATATGCACTGCTGTAGCTCGACTGAATTCATTCTTTGCATCATGCATGCTGATACTGGATATTAAAAAAATATAAAGAAAGAAATTCATTATATTTGGGCGACGAGAGCCACGAATACGCATCTGCACATTTTCTCATTGAATTCTTCATAAAATTCACGCTGAAACGTTGAAAAGTTTATCCAGAGAAACTACGTAGCTGCTCACCACCCAGCGTTCTCAGATTTACGACGTGCACAACAGTGGTGCAACCAAGGTTCCATTATTGGATAGGACAAAATTATTTTTTTCAAGCAAATAATGCCCGCTACTTCCATCACACTAACAACACCACGAAAGCGCTCAAGATAGCGTAAAAAAAATGAACGTTTCACTTCAAATTATACGGCATATCTGCGAGGTACTCCTTTTGATTATGTTTTACCATCTGTTTTTTTTAAACGAACCCGAATCTTAGCACACGGGTGTATTTGTATAAACTTGGTCCAATGTTAAGATTACGCAGGGCTACTCAAGTTTAATAACCTCCACGTGATTTCATTTCCTGTTATTTTAAGGGATAATTTAAATACCGAAGAGTCAGAATTTACTAGACAAATATTTCATTGTAGTTAGACCAATACCGTACAATAAAAAGTTTTCTCTGGCAAAATTAAAGCTCATGCGATAAGGAAAAGCTCCACAGTTAGACACCTAACAAAGTACAACTTCGTTTACCCCTAAGCCACTAATATGCTGCATTCACACAATATTTATTACACCTCCTTTTTGAGACGCGCGCAGCGCACTTTCGATGTGCTTCAACTAAATAGCGCTACCTACACCTTCATGATCCTGGTGAAAGGAGGGTATGCGACGACAATACACAGAACTCTCGGCAAGTGCCCAAACATCTCACACCGTGGCCCGAACCGATCTTATTGCAGTGTATGTACAGTCGAGAAAGGCCAAATGCGTCTCTACATTGCGCTATACGCAAACGCACTAAATGTTTTAAACTTGCTGCAGCTGAGTGGTACAAAGCGTTCTTTGAGGACGAGCATGACGTACACGCACATGGTAGTCTTTTGTGGCTAGCAGACGACGCAGGGAGCAGTTCACACTAGGCGCACTTCAGCCACTGGCACCCAGGCGGCGACACCGCTTTGTCTCGGGGCGAATACTCTTCGTGTAAAATCATGGCTTTTTTTATGGCTCTCATGTGTGCGTTTTGGTAACAGTTAAGCGTGATTTGCGGTACTTACAATACACATCAGCTTTCGTGGCATGGAGCAAGTCTTCAGGCAAGCTATAATGCAGGAAAATCACACCATGCTCAAGATAACTTTGGTACAAGAGCGCAATTGTATTACTTGTCGTGTCAACCAAAAAATACGCAACTGAGCATAAGAAACAGCCTATTTTACTCGGCCTCTAAACCACTCAGAGTTCAACGACGAGAGGTTGGTATTTTCTTACGTTTACTACCCTTCCTACAAGCGATATCACCTCCCCGCCACTTATTTCTTCATAAAGACGTCCCAAGGTTAGCACTAGGCATTGAGCATATCAGGAATTGGCTTGCTGTATTCTGCGCTGAACGGCAGTGTCAACCGCGATCTCCGACGCCAGCGTAGCTCTCGCCGATTGCGCCGCCATCCACAATCTCCTGACGCCGTGTAGGTCCCTACGGGTTGCCCCGCCCTCGGACTCCTTCAACCGTATCCCTCATTTTTCCTATCTCTTCTCTTCCTATCGCTCCTTTGCGGCCAGTGCGCCTAGCAGCGGTGGTCTAGTGGCTAAGGTACTCGGCTTTTGACCCGCAAGTCGCGGCATTGAATCCCGGTTACGGCGGCTGCATTTGCAATGGAGGCAACAAGGCTGTAGGCCCACGCGCTCATATTTGAGTGCACGTTAAATAACCCCAGGTAGTCGAAATTTCTGGATCCCTCTACTACGACGTCTCTCACAATGATATGGTGGTTTAGGGACGTCGTTGAACCCCACATATCAAGAACCACGCCCGCCTATCAGGGTTTTGCGCTTGTTGGCTGCACGCTGCCATCTCCGTTTGTGCAGTCGAAAAAGAGCAAGACGAAGTGAAATCAGTGAGTTTGTTGTGCATGGCAGTCATGGTTATTACTACCAATACGCTACGCGAATTGCCCGTCTGACATCAAGAAGTGCACCGGAACGACGAGAAACACCAGGATACAATAACGCGTTCGCTTCTTTTTGTATTTTAGAGGCTGATTAAGGAATAAGCTGAAACTTATGATACGCGCCACGTGCCTATGGTACTTTTATCAGGAACGTCATATAAACTATATTTTAATATACACTTCAAACAATGCGTAGACCTTTGACGCTATCGTTACTACTGTTACTACAAGGCTGTGTGTGAATTCACACACACGCTCCTAGTAGCAGAAATAATGATAGCGGCATCAGTAGCTGTACTAAGTAGTGTATTTAGCAATATAGTAGCAGTCATTGCATTTCGAGGAAATATTGTTGAATCACGCCAATGCACTCCGGTGTTTGACGCGCCACACTAACGAGTTAAACAGCAGTCAGCATTGTTTCAAAAAGTTGGGCATGTGAATACACGAAAAATTTCGCCGAAAGGACTCCTCTTAGCTATTTGCGAGAACAACAAGCCCAGCATAATGTATTCCTTGTTTGACAACTTTGATATGACAACTGTTTGACAACTGTTGTATCAACTGTTTGACAACTGTTGATATGATAGCAAGATATGCCTCCCGCTTTTTGTCGCAAAAACGCACATGAGCCATTCACCTTTTGCACTGGGAACAGTGATGGGCACGGTCGGGCTTGACTTGCTTACAGGTTTCACAGAAGCGCACCAACCCATTGGGGCCTCGCGTCAGCACTCCTCTGCTGTCGGCCAGGATCTCGAGGAACTCGTAGCGTGCCTCCTCGTCAGCGCACTGGTCCATAAGCCGCTCGTCGGTGTCGCTGAGCGCGAAGTAGCGCGGTATGGGCGCCACGCTGGTCACGGTAGTCTGCACGAACGACCAGAAGCACAGCAGCAGGAGCAGGTGAAACACGCCGCCGAACACCACACGCTGCAAGTCGTCCTTGACCAGGGAGCCGCAGAAAATGAAGATGTAGACGTAGTAGGCCCAGATGAAGAGCGCCACTACCATGACGACTGGAAGCCAAGCGACCAGGCGAGTCGTGGCGGAGCGCCGGGGCTTCGTCGTCTCTCCCTCATTCGAAGAGGACGACACCATCGTTACCGTCGAGCTGCTCATTTTTCCGGCCTCACGAAGTGTGACTTGGTGCGAATGTGTGCGCGAGATCGTAGTGATGATGGTAGTAGTGGTTATGGTGGGGGTGATTTCTGTTGCAAGTGGCTCTAACCCACTGTGGTGACGTGCCTAGAAATAATAGTTAGACCATCGAACAAATGAAGTGCAATATTTCCTCAATGTATATTGGGGAAGTGACTGCCATCCCTATTAATCAAGTTTGCACTAAAAGTGAATTGTTCACGCTCGCGAGTTTGTTCAAAAAGCTTTTACATGATGAGGTGCAATGAATGTTTCTAAAAACTCAACCTTGAAACACTGTTGGTGTTATCAGGCGGGCTGCTTGCTCAGCCCACAATGCCATGGTCCAGCACCAGCCTGAATATAAGTGGAGCAGTCGATCAAGGCTCAGTCACACGGGGAACTCGGTGGCACTGCCATGATGCGGTCCACTAATCCGCTTCTGTTCATCATGCAGATTATGACGTCCTTCGTCATGCGAATGTTGCTGCCCTTTCCCGCGGAATCAACGAGCGCTTCGTTGGCCAAGGCGAACCCGTGCACCAGCTGTGTCATCAATTTGCAAATCGGAATCGGCAACCAATCGTCCCGTTCAATGGCGCCACCAGTACAAGCATGGATCCTCGACAAGATGCCATTCGCCCTACCGCCATCGTCAACAGCCAGCCAGCGGCCTATAAAGGAGCAGCGAATACCCCCCGCGCGCTGTGGGCTCGGTGGCACTGCCATGATGCGGTCCACTAATCCGCTTCTGTTCATCATGCAGATTATGACGTCCTTCGTCATGCGAATGTTGCTGCCCTTTCCCGCGGAATCAACGAGCGCTTCGTTGGCCAAGGCGAACCCGTGCACCAGCTGTGTCATCAATTTGCAAATCGGAATCGGCAACCAATCGTCCCGTTCAATGGCGCCACCAGTACAAGCATGGATCCTCGACAAGATGCCATTCGCCCTACCGCCATCGTCAACAGCCAGCCAGCGGCCTATAAAGGAGCAGCGAATACCCCCCGCGCGCTGTGGGCTCGGTGGCACTGCCATGATGCGGTCCACTAATCCGCTTCTGTTCATCATGCAGGTCTGTAAATCTCATCCTCTTTTCGCTAAAAAAACAAGTAATTATTGTCTTGTGCAGCTACCGAGCCCGCAGTGCTGCTTTTCCATTGTTTTTCAGTGTCTTTCCGTGATTAGATCCCTATTATTGCTTTCCGGTGATATTGAAAGCAATCCTGGTCCAGATAATGCCGCGCTGCTTGCCGAAATGAAGAAGATTTCCGCTGGTCAGGCTAAGATGATCGCTGAAATGCAGGAACTAAAGAACCAATCTATGGCTACGACCGCGTTACTGGACACGTTAAGTAAAAGGCTGACGGACCTCGAGGGTAATTACCAAAGTGTGATAGCCTTGCAAGGAGACATGCAATCTATACAGGCAGACAGCGAACGTACGGCGCAGCTGATCCATAAACTGGAAGCGCGTGTAGACGATGCTGAAAACAGATCTAGGCGAAATAATTTGGTTTTCTACGGCCTTCCAGATCCGTCTGCATCAGAGCCATCATCAGATTCTGAAAAAATTATTTTACGTCATTGCTCAGATTACCTAAAGGTACAGCTTGAGCCCAAGGATATGGAGCGGGCACACCGAATTGGTCGGCATTCCTGTAACCGCAAACGCCCAATTATAGTAAAATTTGTGTCTTATAAAACGAAGGAAGCTGTTCTTTCAAAAGGGCGTAACTTCAAAGGCACTGACTTTAGCGTCGCAGAAGATTTTTCACCAGCTGTTAGGAACGCCCGTAAACACCTTGTCGCCTTCGCTAAAGATAAATCTGCACCCTATTCCTTGCGTTTCAAAACGCTGTTCATGGGCCCAAAGCGGTACGTATACGATGAAGCTTCTCAAACAGTCAAAGAAGCATAGCAACCACAAATCGAGACAAAATTAATCCGTCGTCCGAAACCAACAGGCAAGTCACGTCTTCCCATCTCAGTAATCTTCACTAATATACGCAGCTTCATTTCAAAACGTGAACATGTGTCCAACCTTGTGCTGACATCTAAAAGCAACATGTTAATTCTTACCGAAACTTGGCTTAGCGACCACATTTCAGATTCGGAAGTACTGACAGATTTGCCTAATTTCAGTCTGTTTCGTGCTGACCGTCCGAATGCACGAGGCGGAGGTGTCCTCATAGCTGCCAGCCAGGAACTATCGTGTTCTGTTCTTAGTATCAGGTCGAACTTAGAACTACTTTTCATTCATTGTCACGCCGCTCCACAATCAGTACTTGTGGGCGTTTGCTATAGACCCCCCCACAGTAGCCCAGCTTTTGCCATTGAGCTAAACAATGCACTCTTCGAAATAACATCGAAGCACACCAAGGCTAGCCTTCTCCTTTTCGGAGACTTCAATTTTCCAGACATTAATTGGCACAACTTATCTCCCCACTTAGTAAACGAGACGGAGGTAAAAAACTTTCTTGACGTTTGTCTTGATTTTAATCTTAGTCAACTAGTGTCTCAACCAACGCGTATCACGGAAAACACAGCTAACGTATTAGATTTAATACTAACAAACCAACCAGACAAATTATCATCGATCGCCTACCTAAAAGAAATCAGTGATCATAAGGTCATTCACGCGTCCTTTAACTTTGGGGCAGTTCCGCGCTTGAAAGTACAAAAAACTATACATCTTTACAAGAAAGCAAACTACAAAGCTATGTACGATAACCTGTGTGAGTTTTTAGCTTCATTTGAAACGTCTTTCAATAAACGCACTATCCATACAAATTGGCAAATATTT
This sequence comes from Rhipicephalus microplus, assembly GCF_013339725.1. Classification (NCBI taxonomy): domain Eukaryota; kingdom Metazoa; phylum Arthropoda; class Arachnida; order Ixodida; family Ixodidae; genus Rhipicephalus; species Rhipicephalus microplus. Next base: position 66,236,441 of record NC_051171.1, read on the forward strand.
AAAGAAAAAATTAACAGCCTAGCAGACAGATACATCCCAAGGATAGCGATAGGAACGCAACCAGAAAAACCATGGTTCAGCAATTCTTTAAAAAGGTTGGATAACAAAAAGAAACGTTTATACCGAGCAGCAAAAGGTACCACAAATGTATGCGCATGGGATAAATATTACACAGCGGAACGCGCATACTTGTCAGCTGTCCGGGAAGCAAAAAAAACGTACTTTCACGAAGACCTGCCCAAGATGCTGGTCAACAATCCAAGGAAATTTTGGCAGGTGATTAATCCTCGAGATATAAACAGCAACACGCTAATTAACGAAGACGGTGAAACGGTCGACGACGTGGAGTGCGCTAACATTTTCAATGCAGCTTTCGCGTCAGTATTCACCAAAGAAGTTAGCTTACCATTTCCTTCTACAGCGTCAAGCACACCTAATACCATGCCAGTTATAACTTTCCATGTTGATGGTATTTCCTCTTTAATTGACAATCTCAAACTATCATCTTCAGCCGGAGTAGACAACATAAACTCAAAAGTGTTAAAAAATACTAAAGATATCAGTGCTGCTTATTTATGTCTATTGTTTTCTCAGTCACTTTCCACAGGCACCATACCTCATGACTGGACGGTGGGAAGGGTTGTTCCAATCTATAAATCAGGGAACAAGAATTCCCCACTTAACTATCGCCCCATTTCACTTACAAGCGTACCTTGCAAAATCATGGAACATGTCATTTATACAGAAATCATGAAATTTTTAGACTCGAATAAATATCTTCATCCTTCACAGCACGGATTTCGCAAAGGGTTTTCTTGCGAAACCCAATTGGCAGCGTTTCTGCATGATCTTCACACAAATCTCGATACTAACCAACAGACAGACGCGATATTTTTAGACTTTGCGAAAGCGTTCGATAAGGTACCACATCAACGATTGCTACTAAAACTATCTTTGGCAAATGTACACCCCGACGTCTTACGATGGATTGAAACATTCCTTAATAACCGCTCACAGTTTGTCTTTATTAACAACAGCACCTCTGACTCCCTGCGTGTAACTTCCGGTGTTCCTCAAGGATCTGTTCTCGGGCCTCTCCTCTTTTTAATATATATTAACGATCTACCTGGTCATGTAACCTGTAATATTCGCATGTTTGCGGATGATTGCGTCATTTACAAAACCATTACTAATACATCTCACCAAATTTCTCTTCAGGCAAATATTAACCGTCTGCAACAATGGTGTGACTGTTGGCTAATGACACTAAACCCCGCTAAGTGTAAAGTTGTGACATTCTCCCGTCGACGTAACCCTCTGTTCTATTCATATTCAATCAATAACATATCATTAGAAGCTTCGCCCTCATACAAATACCTCGGTGTTACCCTAACTAAAGATTTATCTTGGAACGCACATATCACTAACGTCATCTCATCTTCTAATAAATCACTTGGTTTCCTTAAACGCCACCTAAAACAAGCCCCAAAGCATGTTAGATTACTAGCCTATCAAACCATAATCCGCCCTAAACTCGAATACGCATGCGCAGTATGGAGCCCCCACCAAACATATTTAAGCAACGCTCTCGAAACCGTGCAAAACCGTGCTGTAAGGTTCATACACTCTCAATATTCATATCATGTCAGCGTGTCTTTATTGCGAAAGGACTTAGGTCTGCCGACCCTTGCTTCTCGTCGCCGTGTTTTATCACTATCTCTTTTTCATAAGTTTTATCATTGTTCGCTCAATCAAACGCCGTACATTATTCCCCCTGGCAGAACGTCGCATCGAACTGGGCACATCAACCATGTGGGCCGCCCCCGCACTCGTACTACTACCTTTTCAGGTTCTTTTTTCCTTCGCACAGCCATAGATTGGAACAGCCTGCCTCACCAAATTGCCGCCCTAACCAGCGCACCCGCATTCATGCAAGAGATATCTCATCATTTTTCAGAATAACAATTACTGGATGTCATTTTTCATCTTTCCAACTGATTGTATATACCACAAAATCATGTAAACCATATTTCCACGTCATGTTTAATAATGCTTATTCAAATGTCATTTCTAACAATGTATAATGAACATATGTTAACCCACCCCTTATGTAATGCCCCGTTGGGCTTTTAAGGTAATAAAATGAAATGAAATGAAATGAACTGGTCCTCATGCTGCGCTGTCGATAGTTGGGGAATGGGCGACGGATGGCTCTTTTTGTAATGGTCACAATATCATGCAATATGGGCTGAAGCAGGTGGGCACTTGGTAGTTTCTAGATATGTGGTACAAGAGTAAAAGCAATCAGGAGAGTTCAACTTTTAAAATCACTGCAATTTATGGATATCATCACAAACATAATGATCGCTCCCCTCTGCCTGCTTCTGGAAATAAATTTATATGACCATGATTTGTAGTCGCAGGTGGTTTACGTAAAGAGGGTGGTAACGTGTCATATAATATTCTGGCTATGGCCCTAACCCAGCGGTAATCAAGAGTTTAAAAGTCCCCACAAAACCCAATCTCTACTCACCTTAACACCCGTGCACCTATGAAGTACACTTAAGCTATAAGAAAAATTGCCATCAGAGCTGAAGTCTACTCGCAACTTCAATGTTTTTTCTGCTCTATCCCACATACAAGGGTTATTGGAAACTATTGATTTTCGTAATATTGTTCGAAAAACTGACGGGCCAGTACAAGGCCAGCTACACACACAAAAAAAAAAGACCAAACATTAAACGGGAAAACGCCTGACGTCATAAGATTCGGCGAACGCAGTTGGCGCCGCACTACTGCAGCCTTCGGCCGTGACTGTCACTTGTGTGTTAGCCCAACTACGTATGGTTCTAGGTAATTTGCCGCTTCAAATAGACTGTCTACCACACGGAAAAAGTTTTTCTTATTGTGACCCAAATGAAAAGTTAGTTCAACGCATAAGCGGCGACGAGCCTGCTTTTGTCCCATAAAAAAGAATTATAACTTTGACTTGATGTTGAAAGTCGACAAAACAATGGCTGCTAGCGTCACTCAACAGCGATGTGGTCAGTCTAGCGGTGTAAGACAAGAACTATCGCAGGTAGACTTATTTTGCTTAAAAATGAACATATACAAGCTTGAAGTTTTATTTTGCACACTTAAGGCAGCTTGTGTGTGCACCAGAGTAATATTGTTCTGTTTTTTTTTTCTCAGGCGTTCAAAAAGGCATCTGGTGGCGCTGCTTTGTAGTATGTTCACTTGCCAGCATGCCTGCCTGCAAACAGCGGAGGAAGCACGTACAGCGGCGCCAACTCTTTGCAAGCGAGAAAGAAGATGTTGACGTTCGTGTGGCTCGATCGTGCTCGATGGGTTTTCTGCATAAGGTACAGTGTGGCCAATCGCCCTTGTGGGTATGAGCCAAGATCTTCCAGGAGACAAGACAACACAACCAGCCAGGGCACCGCCCTTTTTCACTTATAAACGCATATTTTCCAATGGGTTTGCATAATACTCAACAATTACATACTGCCTTAGCTAATTGCAAGAATGAAATTATTCTGACTGGTAATTTCAACTGACATCATGTTTCATGGGGATTTCGAACAGACCCTTCTGGTACTCTTCTGTGGGATTGGATGATTAATAAAAACCTTACCTGCCTAAATGATAGACAGCCTACATTTATTCGCGGACGGACACGATCGGTATTAGATCTCACGTTTTGCAGCCCAAGTGTTTCAATAAAGTCTTGGAAAACAATTGATTTCTCTTCAAACAGCGACCATCTTCCTGTATACTTTGAAATCTAATGTGCTGTGAAATCAATTGAAAGGACAGAGAAAACATTGATCAATTACAAAAAATTTAAAGACAGCTTGCGTTCCAACATTAGGGCAGTGTCCAGTGGTCAAAATGAAGACCTCGGCAGAAATGCCTGTTCCGCTTTAAAAATCTCCAAGAACACTTCGGAATTTGTAATTGCTTCGTCGTCATCCAAAAGTGCCCAACCTAGTAGATGGTGGAAAAATGAGTGCACACGAGACTATAGAAGAAGAAAAGCTGCATGGAAAAGACTTAAATGTAATCAGAGTCCGAAAATTCAGACGGATTATCAGTTTATTGCGGCAACATTTAAACGCACTGTATCGCGAGCGAAAGAGCAATGTGACCAAGAGCATTTCCAGTACCTGTCTAAATCAAATAACACACGTGCTTTATTCAATTTCCTTCGTGATAGGAAGAAGACCCCTATACCAGGAAACGTTGACTCAGTAGTTCACACCTCACAGGAACTACAGGAATCATTGAATCAATTGGCTGAACAATTAGAAAGCAGGTTCTCAACGCATCTTCCTAATTCGGCGTACACAACAACCATCTATGACTACACAGAAATATCGACTTCCGAATTAAATCAGGCTATGGAAAGATTGCCAAATGCAGCACCAGGCCCCGATGGAATAGCAAATACAATGCTAAAAATACTACACAGGGAATATCTGAATGATCTGTTAGGTCTCCTCAAATGTTCCCTTAGAAGAGCATGGATCCCTTCTGAATGGAAGATTGCGAAAATTATACCATTGCTTATGAAACAGGGGGCAGGCTATAGCTTAGACAACATACGACCAATAGCCTTAACATCTAAAGTAGTAAAACTTATTGAAAGGGTAATGGTCGTATAATTAGGTTTATTAACGAGAAACAACTGTTGAGTTCTTCCCAAATTGGCTTTAGATCTCGATATTCTATATGGCATGCACATGTAGATCTGGAAAGTCGTGTTCATATTGCCAATCACAAAAAGCAGTTTGCGGCTTTGGTAACGTTAGACATATGTAAAGCATACGATAGTGTAGAGTATTCTATCTTGATTAATCAGTTATGGAGTCATGGACTTCCACCTTATATAGTAGCATGGGTAACGGAATTTTTAAGTAGAATAGAATTCTATTGTTATCAAGGCGGTTTCTCTTCCTGTAAGCACAAGCAACCCGAGGTGTATTTAAGGGGTCAGTACTTTCCCCGGTATTATTCAACATATTGCTTAGTGCCATCCCCGTTCATCCAGATGTGAAAACCTATGTTTATGCCGATGACATTGCTTTCTTTGATAAGGCACATGGCTTCCACTGTCTCTACACTATCTTGCAAGCAGATCTAAATGAAATAGAACATTGGCTGGATGGATTGATGTTGAACCTGAATACCGGTAAATGTGCTATTCTCGTTTTTCCTATCAAAAATCCCGTGCACATATCTATTAATTACAAGCTTCAAGATATCCCACAAGTAGAATCATTGAAATACCTTGGAGTTATGTATAATGAACATCTCAATTGGCGCCCTCACATTGAATACATCGCGACAAAAGCAGTACGCGCGATGGGCGTATTGCGGAGGTTGAGCAATTGTAGATCAGGTATGAGAAGGAAGGCACTTTTGATTATATATAAAATGTATGTCCGACCTGTGTTAGAGTTTGGCTGCGTTCTTTTTTCTGGTGCGCCAGCCTACAAGCTTCGGCCACTCGTTCTATTGGAAAGAGAGACTTTACGGCTCTGCTTAGGACTTACAAAGTATACTGCAAATGCAGTGCTTTAACATTCTTGCTGTGCAAACCTATTACGACTATATGAAGCACCGTTTAACCCTGAACAAATTATTTTTATTTCCAATCCTAACCTATTTTTCTCCGTGCATTGGCCCAGATTTCACAAACCACAAATAGTATTTGTTCAATCGTTACTTGAGCCTCTAAATGTACAAGTTCGTGGTCTGATTCCTTTAACTGAGCGACAAATTTCTCCAGAAATTGTTTACCATGATATCTTCCCAACTCACGCTAAACTATTACCTACAGTCATTTCAAATGGTTTATTGCAGGATCGTTTAAGTACTCTGCCAACAAATGTCATTATAGCAACGGACGGATCTCAATGACATGAAAAATCAGGCGTTGGAATATATTGCCCTGTACTTGATTGGTCATTTCCACTTTGCTTACCAGATTTTCTTCCTGTCTTTCTGGCTGAACTCATGGCAATAATGTTAGCTTTGCGAAAGGTAACTATTTCCATTCCAGTCGTAGCAGTCATAACTGATCTTCAGTTATGACTCCAATCAGTGTGCTCTTCTCTGTCCGCATCTGGTCGCTCACCCATACTGAAACTTTTTAAATCATTGGTTCCCTGTCATCTCCAAAATATTCATTTAATCTGGACACCAGGGCACAAAGGTTTGTTGTTAAACGAAATAGCTGATTCTCTTGCGAAGGCATCGCTTTCGACACCAATCATTCCTATTTTCCCTCATACAGTATACATCGCGGTGGCGCGATTTCGCACACTTAAAATCAGGCAAAATTTATCAGACCCTGCACTGACGGCTTCTCCAGAGTACAACCACTTGTTATTTCCCTGGCGCAGTGAACTGCCTAATTCAAGGATGATGGAAGTCGTCATCACGAAATTTCGTTGCCGCGTTACCTCCCTCAATTTTTACTTGCATAGATCAGGTATATTGAATTCCCCTATGTGCATTTACTGTAATCAAGAGGAAACGATCAGTCATATTTTGTTACATTGTCGCCATTTCGATTTATTCAGGCAAAGCGTACTAACACCACCTCTTCAAAGACTGGGCTTGCAATTATCACAACCTGATCTTCTTTCATTTGGAGCCTCTACACTGGGTTTCAGCCACAGGGATGTTTTATTCGCCGTTCAGAAATACATCACTGCGACTAAACGATTTTCTTGCTAAACTACGGCCTCACTATTTTTCTTTATTTTTTTCTGCAAACTTGATATCGGCATTTCAAATCAAAATTATGTTACAAAAGTTTTGTAGGAATGACGAAATGATGAAAGATAGATAGATATGTGGTGTTTAACGTCCTAAAACCACCATATGATTATGAGAGACGCCGTAGTGGAGGGCTCCGGAAATTTCGACCACCTGGGGTTATTTAGGGGCACCCAAATGCGGCGGCTACATTTCCGCCTCCATCGGAAATGTAGCCGCCGCAGCCGGGATACGCAATGACGAAAGTATAGACACCTTATAATCGGCCAATCCCCTCCTTTGGGTACGAGCCGTTTGCACAGGGAAACAACAACAACAACAACAACAACAACAACGACAACCAGCCTTTTGTGGCTAATTATGCTTCGTCAATTAGAATATGGTTTCGTTGGCGAACTCACATGTATTTTGTGGGAGTGCTAGCTAATCCCCTTTCACGTCCTGGAGCTCCGCAGCCGTAAGCTGCCATCTAATTCCGGAATGACCGAGTGCGTCGATCCCCCACAAGTATCTTCGACGCCACCGTTGGTCATGTGCGCTGCTATACTTTGTCTACGTTGCCCACCAGTCTATTACGGCACTGAAGATGTCGAGGACTGGCTGGCAGTGAACGAGCGTGCCAGCGCGTTTAACAAGTGGGATGACCCTGCGAAGCTGACTCACGTCATTTTCTACCTCGGTGATTTAACCAGCCTGTGGTTCACCAACCACCAAGCCGACATCCCGACCTGGTCTGTTTTCAAAGAGAACGTGACCTCGTTTTTCGGTGGTCCAACTATGTGCAAGCTTCACGCAGAACATGGTCTGCGGGGACGATTTCAATGAAATGGTGAGAGCTTCACGAGCTACGTTGAGGATTTGATTGTATGTGAGTGGATGCGAGTATCGCGGAGGCTGACAGAGTAAATACTATAATGAAAGGCACATGTATGTGGCCAAAGAGCCACAGACCATTACGGCCGTGGTGATTCAGCTCTGTCAAAGTATTGATGAGCTGCGCAAGCAGCGGATTTCTACACGTCGCGCTAATCGTAAACAGCGGACCCTTCGGCTCAGGAGTGCAGATGTAGTGGCTCCGACTATACCGCGCTGATACCTCAAACATGCGGGAGGATGTTGCTCGACAGCTCTTTCTTGTGGCCATCATCAACGAGAGCCCACTAGCTTCACCGTGCTATCCAGACGCAAGTTGTCAAGGCTCACCCTTCGCCCGTGTCCCCAATGTAAGTTACTGCACCGCTGACATACGCAAAAGCCGTGCGCCCGACCACGTGCCCAACCGGCCTCATCTGTCGCCTTATAACAAGTTTGCAGTGTTCGTTGATGGTTTCGCCACAACTGCTCTTGTCGACACAGGTACCGCTACTTGTGTAATAAATGAAGTGTTATGCCGCTAACTGAACTAAGTGACGACTCCGCTGTTTGACATTTCTTTACGCACAGCAAGTTCATGGCACGTCAAACCTTGAGCCATATAAACTGCTCGTGTTGCCTTTCAAGGCGTGTTTACATTGTCAAATTTGTGGTCCTTCCGATTGCGTCTCGTATCACCCTGGAATGGAACTTCCTTTTCGCCAATCATGCGGTTGTCAGCAGCGCTCGTGCACAACTCGTTTTGTCTCTCTTCAGTACCACAGCCTCAGATCTCTCTTGCTCGCCCTAAAAGGTGGTCGTCGCTTCTGACATCGTCATATCTACTTTCTCTGTCGCCATGGTGTTTATCCTGTGTAACTCTTTTCCTGATTTAACTGCCCTCTTTATGCCGTCACAGGAATACCCTCGTCGCCGGAATGTGATAATTAAAATACATCAAAGCTATAACATAAAGGTTATATTCCAAGGTCATGACATTCTGTGACTGTCGTCTTGCATCACCTTGAGGCCAAGGTGTTCAATAACTGAACCAAACACTTGGCCATGGCGACATTAATGCACTGGCCATTGGTGTTTTCGAGCATCTGGCAATGCGAAAGTACAAGCACATAATGGCCTGAGCAGTGATTTAGAATAACCTTTGACAACATTGTAGCTCGAGTGCGGCATTTACGAGAGTGTCATTGCATTTATGCCGTTGCTGTGCTTGGTTCTGGCAACCTGAGATATGAAACACTTTAAAGAAGCTGTCACCATTAATTTTCTATTATGTAACGTGCAGTATATAACGTTTGAAGAAAACATGATTTCATTAAATGTAGTTTAAACGGTACACTTGCAGTGTTCAGTTGTGCCGAACGGCCTCAGCGATACCATCTGAACATCCCAGGATCTCTCTAGCCAATAGGGTAATTATTAACCAAGTGCGCAAAGGAACGTCATGCACTCGTAAAACAACGGACATTAAAAACAGAACGAACTAGTGCTCACTGAAAGTTTCAGAAAAGGAAATGCTGCGTACATCTGCCATTAATATTTGAGACGTTAAGATCGATCAATTACTATTACTTCTCATGGAACAATGGTATAAGCTACTGCCCACGCCACTAAAATGCGAGACCTTACCACAAAGCAACAATGAAAAGATATGTTCATTTATCCCAGGCACGTCACGAGCACTGCAGAGCACTGCGGCGTGAAACTCATGTCCACATGAATGCTAGACGGCACCATCATATTCCCGGTTTTGCTAACCAGTAAATCGGCACATACAGGAGGATCTTGGCAATATATACAGTCGAAGCCGTTTATAACGAACTCTAAAGTGCCGCGATAAATGGCCACTATACAGATAGTTCGTGGTATATGGACCCGCCCACAACAACGTCCCCTTAGTGGCCAAACCTTTTTTCTTTCTGTGTATTTTTAGTCAAAAGTATGACAAACCCCTCCGCTGACCAGTTAGGCCTTTTCGCGTGATAAACGGCACCTGTTTGCTCACGAGTGAATTCAACCACATTCGCGATAAACTGGCGCTGTTCCACTGAAGCGCGGTACCGCGTCGTGTCGGACCGATCATCCTTGGCTAGTTGCGTGCAGCACGTCGCTCACTCCGCTCTCACCGTCGCATGCCAGTTCCCTTGGAGTCCAATGTATGCGCGCGTTCGCGCTTTCTTTACGCATGCTTCATTGGGGATCGTGCTCGGGTGCGGCGAGTAGCCTGCAAGGTAGCCCGTTCGTTAACACGAAGTAGAATTTTGTGAGCAACACGGGCAAGCTGCCTTGCACGACGCGGCGGCGAACTTGCGAACGGCAACATGACGCGCTTGTACAGCAGTCACTCCGCAGAGCAGCTATCTGCAGATGGTGTGATGAGGCTCCCGGCGATGAGTCAGCGGCACCTTCATCGCCACCGGCCAACTCACCATCCCTCTTTTCCGATGCTTATCCATTGAGGCACCGCTGCAACTGCGCGAAAATCGTTATTATAATCGACCGGTCTCTGCCGTTATCTTTGAAAGGTGGAAAACCTTTTGCGGCACATGGTGTTGGAGAGTTCAGCATCGCACTGAAGTTATATGCGACATCTCATCACTTCTCGCATTTATAGCTTCTTGCGTTCGAAGGCATTCTTGATCACCCTAATCGTCGCCGGTCGTAGGTGCCGAGAGCGGCGTTAGAAAAGACTTCCATGCGAAAGCTGACCGCAAGTCATTATGCTGTCTCCCATTTCTTTATAAGTGTTTTTTTCCCTCACTTCCATTCTGCCGCTGAAAAAACGTCCGGGAAGTGAGTGACCTCACTCGCAACGTCCGAAATGTGCGTGCAGTGCTCGTCGCGGTCTACGATATCTTCTTCGCATGTAAACTGCAGCGGGGCACACGCGAGCGGCACCTGATTGCTTAAGAATGCCTTCTTTGAAACATTTCTTTCTTGCTTCGTATGCGTCGTATGTTTACCGCAACCATGTCGGAAGTGTTCGGTTGTAAAAGTAAGAGGCTTTGAAAAATGTTCGCTATATGTGGACTCAGTTTCAAAGGGTAGCATAGGAAATTCGTAAGTGCATCGAATCACGGTCGCTCTAACCGATAGATCGTTATATCTAGGATCGTTATTAGGAGGTTGGACCAACGTTACTAGAACTTAGTAACGTTAGGTTGAACTGTATCTCCAAAAGTGATAATCTCAAAACTCGGCCCTCGTGCCCAGATTCTATTGGCATGTTTGAATGCAATTGATATACCAATCATAATCATGAAAGAAAAAAAAAATGAATGAGTTAGCTCACTAACCATGGCCTTTTTCGTAAAACAATATATAAAAAAAATCACAGCATATACACGGAGTGATTGATGATGAGTAGGGCTAAGCAGCCATCAGCCTGTCCGTTCATTCTTGCATCCGTCCGTTCGCGCGACCATCCATGCATCTGCCCGTGCGTACGTCCATCCGTTTGTCCGTCTCCTAGTATGTCGGGTCATCCATCCGTCTGTGCGTCCATCTAGTGAACACTCGAAGTACTGCCATCTCGCATCCCCTGTGGGACATATCCACTCTAGAGCGGAGACATGGCTCAACCCTAAGGAGCTTCGCCCCTAAAACAGAAAGAACTCAAAATGACAACTGAATTATTTGTTTCTCTATATATGCGCATAGTTCACATACTCTAAATCAGAGGCTGGGTCCAAGCTAGTTAGTGCGGCGAGTGTTCTGATGCTTCACTCTGTGTGTTGTAGTTTTCTTTTTTCCCCATCTCCGTTCGATTACCAGCTTCGGATACAGACATGAACAACAATAGGAATAAGTTAGGGCTAACTCAACCAAATCCTTTCTTTTTGTTTGCATTCTTACATTTTGCCTAAATTTCAATTAGCAAGCATACTGCGGGGCCCCAAAAGTCTTACTGCAATCGACTAATTATCTATGCAATATTGGGCTTTTACGGCAAAGTGTAACAGCTTGCAGAAGCTGTTACACTTCGTCGTTTTTTGACCTTCTTAATATAGTGGTACACAACAGTACGTATGTAGAGTAGAAGGGGCAACAGGATAGGGTTATTCTTTTCAAACAAGAACTTTTCTAATGAGTGCAACAAACTGTGCGTTGGCACGTTCAAGAGAACGGCAATCGCAATGCCATGAAATGGCTTCAATCAATAGCTCCTTTCCACGCCAGTGATGCTAGCTCACTAGATTAGCTTCCAAGTACAAAAACAATAAGACACCATGTGCTCGCAATTGCTGGACACATTGCAATGAGCACGTTCGACAGGCTGAATATAGGAGCACTGCCAATGGTTATTCTAAATGATGGACCATTTTCACAGTGGTAGTGTCCCTCAAGAACGCAAGGAAGCTTTACAAGTGCTCCAAACTTCATTGCTGCATCCTGACACATCTAGAAAAAGATGTGTCTGCCAATCACTTATCTGACAGGATTTCCATGCTGTCTATACTGTGTCCACCCGTCTATACAATGACAGAGAGACGTCCGTTATAAGAAGAATAAGGGGCACTCAATATCCAACCTTTCTATCTTTATCTAGATACTATTAACTCTGCAACACGAACCCCATTCCTGTCCAATACCACAAAAGCTGTAATTATCACCTGAAGTTTGTTCTATACATGTATAACTCTGGAAGCAAGCTTTTACAAACTTTCAAATCTTGATCACAACAACAGTAAATATAGTTTTTGTGCCTCACTAGCAATGCTCCTTTAGTTCATTAATCCGGCTTGACTACCTCTGCCCATCTACCCAGTCAAAGCAGCTGTGTTTCAAAGCAAATGGAAAACATCTACTTTTGCAATAAAGAATGGCCGAGCTTGAAATTTTACTGACGAGCATGAAAGTGGATGTGTATGTTCAATATACTGTACACCACTCATGGATGGAAACAGGACAATTTAAGGCTAAGTTATGTACATATAAAGTGTCTGCTGTTTATGAAGTGTCAAGTGAAGAGGAGGGTACCAGAATCTTGGAAGAATGCTAACATCATCTTAATCCATAAAATAGGGGACAACAAAGACTTCAAGAATTACAGGCCAATCAGCTTGCTCTTTGTCTTATTTACAAAGGTATTTAAAAAAGGTAATTGCTAACAGAATTAAGAGAACATTAGAATCATCATCATCAGCCTGACCATGTCCACTGCAGGACAAAGGCCTCTCCCATGTTCCGCCAGTTAACCAGGTCCTGTGCTTGCTGCTGCCAATTTATACCTGCAAACTTCTTAATCTCATCTGCCCACCTAACCTTCTGTCTCCCCCTAACCCGCTTCCCTTCTCTGGGAATCCAGTCAGTAACTGAACATTAGAATACAATCAACTAAACAATCAAGCAGGATTTCGTACAGGCTACTGTTGTGACTGGCGCCAGAGCTGACAAGGGAGCGACGCTCTTTGGATCCTCAAACAAGTAGCCGACCGGCCGGCTGCCTATGAGCTCCAGGCATTGTCCCTCCTGGCCGGAGGGTGAGATGTCGTGTCACCACGACACTGTAAGCCGTTCGAGAGAGGACAACAAATACAGCATCTTCCTTGGAAGAGACCGCGACGACCGCCGCAAATCACCCCGCTAATTAAGCGAGCAGTTCGGCGGACCCTTTGAAGTATGCTGTCATGAGTTTGGGACCCTTCGACCAGCGAAACACACACGACGAGGAAGAGCCCCACTGGCGCCACCTTGGACTGCAGAGTCACGCCTAAATATTGGACGTTCACGTGGGCTATGCATGCTCTTCGCTCTCGCCAGTTGTGTGTGATCTGTGATTGGCAGTCAGTACCATCTGCACGAGTTCCTTGATCTAGGGATCTGGGGAGCAGATACCTTTTATAATGAGCCACCCGGCTCATTGGAAGGAGCGCCATGTAGAGGAACACCAGATTCGAGAGCTCGCCATGTAAGAAAGAGCTCGTCATGTACGAAAGCGTGCACCTTGTATATAATGTAAATAAACCCTCTTCAATTCTCTCTTCCTCCTGCCTTGACAACTTCATCCCGGACCTCCAGTGCCTGAAAACCCCAATCGCAACACTACTCCACAATCGAACACAATCATATTATCGATCAGGGGATACAGAAATGTTCCGAACACATCCAATCACTATACATAGCCTTCATGGATAACAAAAAAGAACTTGATTCGAGAGAGATATGCGCAGAGTGAAACTCAACCTTCTACTCACTCCCTCTGTTCCCTTGAGCAGAGCTCTCTCAGCTGCGTAGCAGCTGTTGCTATAGAAGGGAGTGGAAGGTTGGTTGCATGGTGTCCGTCTTGTCTTGTCGTGGCTGCTGCTGCTTGTTCAGGAATGGAGACCAGCGCCTCTCGATACATTCAACAACTCGACTTTATGTACAGGAACTTATGTACATATTTACAAGACTCTTTCACCGTTGGGACCATCGCATGTTGCCTCGGCAGAGCCGATAGTACAGAGCACTGTTTGCTGCGATTAGAACGCCCGCGAGGAGTCGGGGGCCAGGTTTTAACCTCTCGGTTGCCCCTCCCAATTCTCTTCACAGCCAAAACAATCCAGTCCGTTTGTTGGACCGACTAAAACACATGTCGCTGTCCTCTCCTCTCGCTCTCTTATTCAAGCACTCGACCTCTTGGTCTGAGAGAGTGAGACGAAAGGACCGGCCTCGATACGATGTTCTGCGAACGGCGCGAACGCACACGATGGTGGCGCCATTTTGGCTGCAAGCCCAAACCATTATTGCAAGATGACTAAGCCATGCAGCGAGACAGCCGTGTCGCGGACTCTAATCTAGGTGGATGGGTGTCGATACACCGGATGTCCTCACGTCGCCCGCCCGCACTTCGCTGGCTGGGGACCAACTAGCTGGTTCGATTTTCGATTTTTTCGATTTTTGTTTAAAAAAAATTCGATTTTTTTTTTAATTGCGCGCATAATAGGCGCACCCCGAACTTGGCCGTGATCAGAAACGATTCTACCCCCCAGCGGTACAGTTGGAACGCGGTCCCCATACCCTGAAGAAAAAAAGAAGGCAAATCGACGAGCAAATAAAAAAAATTCGAAGTGCAACGACCTAACCAACGTGTTTGTCGAAACAAAACTTGAAAAAAAAAGCGTCCATGAGCGAAAAAAAAAAAATCGCCGCGCTTTTTGGAGGTCACGTGTACAACGCCGGGGGCTCGATCGCCATCACCACCATCAGAGAAAAAGAAAGAAAGGTCATTTTGCAAGCGGTGTGCGTATGTTGTGGTCGTGTATTGAACTTTGGTTCCACCATGGGGAAGTACGCGAGCTACACGGCTGGGTTTAAACTGAAGGCAGTGCAGTACGCGCTGGAGCACGGCAACCGGGCTGCAAGCAGGCATTTCGGCGTTGGAGAAACCAGTATTCGGTACTGGAGGGACCAAGAAGAAAAACTTAAGGCGACGAAGAAGACACGACGGGCTTTCCGCGGTGCCAAGACCGGCAGGTATCCGAACGTCGAAGAGCAACTGGTCCGGCATGTACGGGAGCTACGACAAGACGGCTGTGCTGTGTCGTTGGATATCGTGCAGACTGAGGCGCGCAGAATAGCCCGAGCGCAGGGCATCGAAGCAAAAGAGTTCAAAGCCAGCTCCGGATGAACAACTCGTTTCATGCGGCGCCATGAAACGAGGCGGACCACCTGCGAAGGCGGACCACCTTGTGCCAGCGCTTGCCCGCAGCATATGAGGACAAAGTGGTGGACTTCCACAGTTTTGTTTTAAAGCTCTGACAGCAGAAAGACTTCATTTTGTCCCAGATCGGCAATGCTGATAGACCCCCCTTTGCTTTGATATGCCGTGGAACACGACAGTGGAGGAGAAAGGTGCACGGAGCGTCATCGTCAGAACGTCTGGCGCTGATAAACAACGATGCACTGTAATGCTGGCGGTGACAGCGGATGGGCGTAAGCTACCGCCTTACGTTATTTTTAAACGTAAGACGCTCCCAAAGGCAAAATTCCCTCAAGGCATCTACGTCAGACTCCAGGAAAAAGGCTGGATGAGCGCGGAACTCATGGTGGATTGGGTGAAAACAGTCTGGGGTCGGCGGCCGGGTGGTCTGTTGTTGCCGTCCATGCTTGTCCTGGACAATTTTCGTGGGCACCTAGTAGACCGCGTACGAAATGAGCTAAAGGAGCTGCGCACAGATCTGGCAGTGATTCCGGGCGGCCTCACATCGATACTGCAGCCTTTGGACGTGTCCTTGAATAAACCTTTCAAGGACAATGTTCGAAGGCTGTACACCACCTGGATGGCTGGAGGACAACATCAGCTGACTACAGGGGGTAAGATTAAGAGGCCGCCTGTGGAAATGCTGTGCGCTTGGATCGTGGAAGCGTGGCAGGCGATCTCCGACGAAGTCGTCAGGAAAAGCTTCAAGAAGACGGGTATCTCGAACGCACTGGATGCGAGTGAGGATGACATGTTGTGGGGTGCGGATGATTCGGACACCGAAAACGAATCCCCGCTCGGCGAGGATGAATGTGTGATCTCCGACTCAGACTCCGAATAGGGAAAAGGAGGAACAGCTACGACTTTTGTGTAAATAAATTTTACGTGTGTGTGTGCAGTTGACGGCTCTCGCTTGTTCATTAAAAGATACGTAGGTATGTTTGTTTTATGCTGAATTAATTGGTAAACGATAAAGTCGCCTTTTTACTTGACAAGTGTGCATATTTAAAGCGCGAGAACCGAGTTGAAAAAATTTTCGAAAATTTTACCCCGCGTAATTGGCGCACCCCTAACTTCGAGCCGGATTTTCTGAAAAAAAAAGTGCGCCTATTATGCGAGTAAATACGGTATAACTGCTACATTTTGCTGGTACTTAGCTAGGGAGCAGAAACCTGGAGACTACAAAGATGGTTCAGCTTAAATTCAGGACAACACAATGAGCGATGGAAAGGAAAATGGTAGGTGTAACCTTAAAAGACAAGAAGAGAGCAGAGTGGATCAGGAAACAAACGGAGTGTTAAGGACATCATATTCGAAATCAACAAAAAAAATAGTCATGGGCAGGGCACCTAGTGCGAAGGCAAGAAGGCTGGTCATGAAGGATCACAGACTGGATTCCAAAAGAAGGAGAGCGGGCTAGGGGGAAACAGGAAGTTAGGTGGGCAGATGAGATTAAGAAGTTTGCGGGTATAAAGAGCCAGCAGCAAGCACAGGATCGAGTTGACTGACGCAACGTGGGGGGGGGGGGGGGCCTTTGTTCTGCAGTGGGCATAGTCTGGTGATGATGATGCTGAACGCACATACTACTTTTATTTCCACCGTCTTCCGTTCACAGCACAGAGGCGTAATTTTGACTAGAAACGTGAATTACAGCCAAAATTATGTTATAAGACCAAAGTTGCCGCAACATGAAGGGGTTAGCTTAAACAATTGCTCATACCAGTCGTTACACTAAAAATTTGATGTCCTGTTTGGATCCGGAGTAGTGTACAAGGACTTCCAACATGCACCAAGTCACAGTGTGTTCAGGAGATAACTATATCTATAGAAAGATTAAACATACCAAATCAGTGCAAATCTCAAACACCATGTATGAGATCACCAGGTGCTATGGTACCAAGGAAACTATACTAACTGCTTTTGTCCTAATCTTGTCACTTTGTAAACAATGTTAACAGACTGTTGCTGAGTATAAAGAAAACCGCTGTTGGCAAATGTACATCACCAGTATTTATAGCTCAGTCTCACTAGAA
Organism: Rhipicephalus microplus; assembly: GCF_013339725.1. Classification (NCBI taxonomy): domain Eukaryota; kingdom Metazoa; phylum Arthropoda; class Arachnida; order Ixodida; family Ixodidae; genus Rhipicephalus; species Rhipicephalus microplus. The sequence goes on from NC_051171.1 coordinate 66,253,814, forward strand.
ACCAAGCTTTTTCCACCATTTAAGCCAGAGCATGCTCATTATATAGTCAACATGTCTGACCTAGAAAAGAAAACAAGTGCTCTCTCGTTTCTTTACTAACAGCCAAACAGCAACCCTCAATATATGTACAAATAAAAAAAATTAAGCTAGTCCATCTGAAGTGCATTCAATCTGCTTCTTCTGTTGTCTTAGGCCTCTTTTGTGCGCTGGCACCATTTTCAGCCTCTATGCTGTCTTCTGCCTCTCTCTTTGGCGCGGACGTCGATGGAACGGCTGATGGGTCTGAAGAGCTGCTTTTGGCTTTTTCGTCGTCATCGGCTTCTAAGAAGTCGTCCCACTTTTTCAGTCGTTCCTCAAGTTCCTCTTCCGTTTCAAAAATCTTGTAGCGTGTTCGACCATCCCAGGTCTCTGCCGACAACTGGCGCTGGGCAAACCATCGGCCGTTCATTCTGCCGATGCAGGCATCTGCCTCCTCAGGCTCCTTGAAGGTCACCGTGGCGACGCCCTCAGGATGCCGCTGAAACACAAGATGAGCATTGGATGGGAGCTTCTCAACTCCGTGTTAGGAAAGTGTTTACCAAGTTTTTTTATGTCAGTAAATTTTCTTATGTTGCACCAGAGAAACACATGATTAAAATTGTTTTTGACCTGACTTTCTTAGAACAGTGTACTTTGAAAGAAAAGTACATCAACTTACTATGATACTTGTTTGTACCCGAAATGATGAGGTTCAAAAGTAAGCCTGTCTGCTTTCATTTGGCAAAATTTTTTTCCAAGCTGTCATCAATTAACACACAAACGAGAGTGCACACTGCCATGTGACAGAGGCATGGTAACAATTTCTTTGTTAAATTACTCGTCATTTCAAATCACAATTTATGACAACTTCTTGATAAGTTTACCCACAATTTCAGAACAACAATTTCCAAGATTTTATGTGCCGCACGGCAAGACGGTGAGGCCTCAGAGTAAGCTCAAGTTTTCAAAATGTTTTTAGCAATTTACAGTTAATTTTCGCCATCGCTTCTTGCTAGTTGTTAGATATGTTATTTCATACCTTATGCACTCATTTCAACTCAGTTTTGAGCACTGCTAACCTTATGACCTGTAATGAGTGCTTTACTGTGAGCGTGATCACATCAGATGAGATGCTTCGATAGACAACATGCCGGGCTCCTAAAGTAGTCTACACTTTAAAGATGTAAACTCACCAAGAAGGCTAATATTAAGGTATCTTGCAAGTGGCCGTCATTTGTGAACAATAGGGTACATGTTTTCACTAGTTAAAAGACACCACAGATTCAAACAAAGCAATACTAAACAAAAGAAGAATGCCTCTTAGTGAGTGCACAGCTTATTTTTAGAACAATTTTTTTATTTAAAATTCAGAGTGTTTTCTTTTTCGAAGCTCCTCACACTTACCTGCAGCACTACTACCTACGCGTTAAAGGACCCCTAACACTAAGTTTCGAAATTCGAGATGCATGTGTTGATTGGTAGTGCTAAATGCGGGGCCACTTCTGACCGATTATTAGTGGCGAGCATAGCCTAGAAAATAATTTGATTTGGTTTTAATGTAAGGGTGCGTGCTCTGCCGAGTATTTAGGTGCAATCACTTTCTGTAATTTGACATAGACCACGACTCTCCTTGTGACATGCAAAGATCAACATTCGCGGGGCTCACTCATAGGTACAGATGAACGTGAATAAGCATCTCAGTTGTTACTTCTCTGTGTCTGAAAAGCGCGCCCTTTTTGCAAACGGAGACAGTGCAACGAGTGCAGTGCCCTTTGTGTGCACGGTAACTATAATCGACTCCTGTTAATTCAAAGTTGCCTAATTGAAATTTTTGGGTAATTAGAAGTCAAGAAGTCGATCTATCAATTTTGCATGCACAACTATAGGAAAAAATGCTCGTTAATTCAAAGATAAAAGTCCATTATGTTGGTTAACTAGAAACCGTTTCTCAGTCGAGAACCTCGAAATGGCCGTAATCTTTTAATAAAGTGGTAATTTTTCATGTGACAAGACCGCGAGGACAACTGTTGGACTGCGCTGTTGTCAGCATTGCCACTGCCCGCAGCACTACGGTTCATGAAGCTGCCATTTTGTTTAATCAATGCTGGGGCATCGCATTGATCACATCGGCTAACTAGGTCTTTAGTTGTGATTTGTCGAGTGCTTTAGCCACGCGGTGGGTTGAAGTCTTGTTGAAGTTAGAGAAGCACGACTGAATGCAGGCAGAAAAGACACAGCGCCATGTGTGTGTTTGCGTGCTCTGGCCAGTCCGTGTCCAGTTGCACTCTTCAAATATATAGCATGGTAAAGCAACTAGTTCGCCAACACACTGTGAGTTGATTCCGCAGTGTTTCCACAGCTGATTCAGAACGTTGTGGTGGCGACGTTTGATAATGAAAACTTACGGCCCCTAACGAATGCTTGACGTCGCGATGAAAGTCGAAAATCTTGAAAGAAGCTGACCACCAAGCCTAACCCTCTCTCGAATTTCATCAAGCGCGAACAGGTGAACTTGGTGACGGTAGTTATGGTGCCGTTTTTAGCGATGTCCGTCTTGAAAAAGTCCTTGCCGTGGACAGCCATGTCAATACATGTGAACCACTAATGAACAAAAAAATTGTGCAGATGGTTTGGCTAGTGAACGACGGCATAGAAAGGAACTGCCAACGAGGACTACCAATGTTGCTATTGGTCTTTCTCTTGTGCTGCGGTTTTTATATTTTGTTGAAGAAGACAATGTTGAAGAAGCACTTCGACATGTGTAGTGCTTGGAAAACTTTCTAGCCACAGCCAGGTTCGGCAAAAGATGATGAAAGACTGCTTTCTTTCAGAACTGTCAGGTTTAAAGCAATAAAGTTTCTTGTCCCCTTTACTTAATCGGAAGTTCGTCTAATTAGAAGCTTTTCGTGGTTCCCGCAAACTTCGTATCAACGGAAGCTGACTGTACAACAGAATCGTTCCGGTGAGAGCCCAAGGCATACAATTCTCTCCACCGCGAGATAAGGGTGCGCGAGTGAGTGTCCATCCCCCTTGTCTCCACGGGATAACGGATGCGTGGGAGATAAGAGTGCCTATTGGTGTGTCATGATAATCTGGCGACACGTTCTCATGGCGCCATCTCGCTGGTAGTGCTGAAAACACTACAGTTCCACCAAGATGGCCATCGGCAACAGTAAGTGGTAGCTATATAAATAGCTTGCCGTTTGAACGTTGAAGGAGGTGGTCCTTTGTGGCTCAGTGGTTAATGCCTAGCACTCACAATTCAGTGGTCGGACGTTCAATTCTGCACACAGAAGTCTTTTTCTGGATTATTTTTCTTTCTTGAATGGCGTAAACACCGGGGAAAAATCCAGCCGAGAGTGTCCATATAATTGCTATCCTAATAATAATAATGTGACAGGTGCTTTAGTGCAGCCAGTTCAGAACTCTCATACCAATTTTGTACTGTCCAGCAAGCCGTGGTGGCTGTGCGAAGCAACAGCTTCTAGTGACCCATGGGCAGCCACATTCCTGTCTGCACAAATAAGAACGAATTTGTTCCAGGCTGATCAACAGAAGTGGCTGAAAAAGCCTGTTAAAACACTTTTTTATTGGGCTGAGCTTTGCTGCTGTGCAGGGGCCACATAGCGTGCCTGGTGATTAAAGTCCTGTGTGAAAATGCTGTCGAATGCATTCAACATGTATCAAAACTAGCCTGTCTCATGCTGCTAAGTGACATAAAAACAATTGTCACAGGGCAACGCGGCCTCCTTCACCTTCTCACCAAGCTTGAATATTGCGAATTCACATAAAATTAACTCATTCTCCTGCATCATGACGGTCTGTCGTAATGAGAGCAGACTGTAATTATTTTGCTTAAGAGAGGTGCAAAAGCCGCAACTTTTGCCTCTCACCACTTTGTTTACGACTCAAAACTTCCTCTTAAATAACTTGAAACGTTGCCGTTATCATACGGTTCGTGCTGATGACGATGGTGATGCAGACTGTGCCACTTTGGTATGTTTCTTCATGAATGCCACTCTCGTTCATTTGAGTTGCGTTTGCAGTGCTTCGTGTTCCGCATGCTCCGAGAATCATAACAATTAACTGGGTTGTGGCCTCATATGATCGAATTAACAAGACTTTATAGCCACTGAGCAATGCATATGCTGGCCAGGACCAGAAACCGCAACCAAGTTATCTCATTTTTTGAACTGATGGGTGTTGAATTAGCAAGCATTTACTGTAAAGGGCATTTAGCCAAACTTGCGCGCAGCTGCAACACAATTGAGAGAAAATTTTTTTTTTAATTTGTCGCTCACTGAATTTTGTAGCTCTCTTCTTCAACCACTCTCTGTGGTTGATTGGTATGTGGGGTCCCAAAACCACCATATGATTATGAGAGACGCCGTTGTGGAGGGCTCCGGAAATTTCGACCACCTGGGGTTCTTTAGCGTGCACCCAAATCTGAGCAAACAGGCCTACAACATTTCCGCCTCCATCGGAAATGCAGCCGCCGCAGCCTGGATTCGATCCCGCGACATGCGGGTCAGCAGCCACTAAACCTTAGCCACTAAACAACCACTGCGGGGCAACTCTCTGTGGTTCAAACGTGTTCTACTGCATCATTATTATACAGAAGCTGCAGTAAGAAGGGCCAGATATGACTAATGCTACATCGAAAAGAAGGGTGAGGTGGCAAAGCAGCTTTGTGCCTTATGCTAAAACACTCTGCTTCAGCAGCAAATGCACTTCTAAACAGTGTTCTCGCGTGTTTACTTACATCATATACGACCACCTTCTTGACCTCTCCGAACTGGCCGCACTCTTCACGAAGGTCCTTTTGGTACTCCAGAATCAAGGTAGGGTCACTCTGCAATATGCCAGAGGACAAGACATAAAACACCATGCTCAACTACGAATGTCGCTTCCAGGCACTGACTGAGTGACCGAATTCTTAAGCACATGGTTAGAAATCAAGGAATGAAACAAGTCACACTGACATTTACAATACACAGCCTTGGTCACTATATAAGATGACTGTGAGAAGGAGATGTCCAATTACTTATACAAGTAACGTTCCACAATTTTCGGAGCCAAAACCACCATTTATATCATTATGAGGCACGATGTAGTGGACTTTTCCAAATGATTTTGACCAGCTGGGCTGTATTTTTTAACATGCACTGATATCCAGCAGTAGAATTGGTCTGTAACTTTTCACATTACCGAAATGTGATTATCGCAGCCAAGGCCAAACCTGCATCATTTGGTTCAGCAGCCAATCACTATGACTACTGCACCACCATGGCGGCCTCAGATCAGTATAAGCGATTGATTGATTGATTGATTGATATGTGGGGTTTAACGTCACAAAAACATCAGATGATTATGAGAGACGCCGTGATGGGGGACTCCGAAAATTTTTTATTACCTGGGGTTCTCGAACGTGCACCCAAATTTGAGTACACGGGCTTACAGCATTTTCAATCGGTACAAGCGAAACCTTAACAAGTCACCAAGATGAAATAGCACAACATGATCAAAAAGAAACATTTTGGGTGACAATTCACTCATGTTTGCCATTAAAGTTCACATGCATTTGTGAAATCTTAACAGAGAACTTAATGCAACTATGAATAATCTTACACAATAATATTAGCCACACTGTAGTGACGATACCATTTCCAGAACTGTGAGCTTATCAATCTTCATTTCTATGTGCACTAAACTTTTTTCCAGAAAGGCAGCTACGTAACATTCAAACCTAAATGACAGCAGCATGAAAAGTTATGGCGACTGAACCTGCCTATCTGTGAATCCACACAGCTAAGCTGAATAAACCCCACCATGCAACTTCTATTCAGACTACATGCACAGTACAATCAGACAGGCCTCTCCTACAGTAAAATGTGCAACAATGTTCAATATTTCTTCCATACTGCGATCGAAACAACTTACAAGTTGAATTAAGGTACCATGATAATTGGATTATTATAGCTGATAATTGTTCTACATGAATTGAAAAAGAAACAAAAGGAAAAAGAGAGAACAAAACTGATAGAGCCGTGGTTACCACAGTGGCAAGGTAATCAGTGCATCTCCACTTTTTGTTTTGACTGTAGACTGCGTTAGCTCATTTACATACAAAAGATGATTTCACATCATGAGCTACAGCATGCCAACACCTTTGCCTATTATAATGCCCTAACCACAGCAGCCAAGCCATGTGCTTGAAAAATGCACAAGCAGTGACAGTCTACTCAAAAGCCGAATACTACAGCTTTCCTGTCTTATAGCACCAGTTTACCTGCCGCAGATTACCAACAAGGTAAAGCAAGGAAGGCCATGCTATCTTTTTTCCTACCGCATGAACACTGGAAAAGGTTGAAAGAGCGTGCGAGACTGTGGTGAGAAAAAGGCTTATAACCAAGCCGATGCTATGAGTGCACGGCATGTGGGTATTGAGATAGGTGTAGTGGCTAGCATTGCCAAAGTGTAGCAGGTGCTCAATGTTAAGTCTAACGAACTGCTGAAATGGTGTCGTTAGACGTGGGTTCACCTGAATGAGCTCATCTCGTGCTAATAGCTACTTGTCAGACCACTGAAACAGTGATACCTTGATGAAAACAAGCAAAATAAAGGATACGGTTGGCACATCGGGCCAATTGCTGCTGCATTATCTTCAACGCAATAGCGCAGAAACACAACAAATAAAGCTGAGCTTTATTGTGAAACAAAGCAAGATATTTGCAGGCAGTGTTTGCAGTAACTAACAGAAAAAATAGGCATGCATGTCAACAAGCAAAGGCCAAATAAGCAAGCATATGTTTGCCCATGGCTAAGGCAAAAAAGAGAAAAAAAAAAAACAGGAGTGGCCACCACATGCACGAAGCCGCATCATCCAAAAACGCAAACTCTGCATCACACACTGAAACGGATGGCCTGCTCATGCACGAGCATCCCTCCACCTCATCTGAGTCGCTTCTACAATTAGTGTGCGGGTGCAGTAGTTTTTGTGCTGGTATAAAACTCTTGAGTTATTGAACTTGAGGCGATCACCAGAAAACTATCTATTCTGTTCCACATTTTACTTGCACGCTCACAAAGCCAGTCGGTCAGCACGTCAGCAGTCGTGTCATTTTTTTCGGCTCCGCAAAAGCTCATTGCACTTTTGCACAACAACTAGCCTTGTTACAAGATGATAAGTTGAGTTCAATGTTAAGCACTGCAACCGTTTCGTGTAACATGTGTGCAGGATTGTGTAGAGAATTTCTGTGTCATGTGGTACCTGCTATGACAGGCTGGCAGGTGCTTCAATGACCAGATGCGTGAGCATGCAAATAACGTCCAAAACAAAAACGACGGTTTTCCGGCACTTCATTGTGATCCGTGAGGCAATCGTTTTGAGTTCAAGAACACATCAGTTTCATACCGGTACAAAGACGATCTCACCTTCATAATTGTACAAGCGGCTCAGATGAGGTTGGATGCTCCTACATAAGCGAGCTGTCCATTTAATTGTGTGATAAAGCGTTTACATCTTTGGATACTGCAGGCTCGCGCATGTGATGACCATTCTTAAATATATATATTTTTCACTTGCCATGTATAAAAATGTGCTAGCTTTTTCTGTTCTTGCTTGTTTAGACAGATGCCTGCTTTTTTTGTTAGTCTATGTAAGCACGGCCTGTGTATATACCTCGATTTCTTTCGCAATAAAATTCAGTTCAAAGTTAGCACTAGTCAGTGTCCCCTCTTGGCTATAGTTGTGCTTTCACAGTTACTATATAGGCAATAAAGTGGAACAGCAATGCCCAGCAACATGCTACAAATGCCAAGCACTCAAAGCCCAGTGAACAGCGTGAGTCCCAATGTGAACTTACCTCGAACTCCTTTGTGTCAAACATGTTCTTGAGCACCACGGTGCACTCGTGCTTGTCTCGCATGCCCCGCAGCTTCTCTGGCCGCCAGTCAAACAGCCTGTGCACACAGAGAGGCACACCATGCTAGTACATTCTTGACAGAACAAGTAGACAGTAGGGATAACTCCAGTTGCGGGCTAAGTGTGGTCACGCACGCTGAAAAAAAAGTGAGCCCTAGTCGTCAATAAGGCCTGAAAGATTAAAAGAGACCTCCCACTTACTTCATTACTGTCAAAAACTTTTCTAATTTGACTCAAAGCTGTAGCATACATGTAAACCAAATATTACTGCACTGTATTGTCCTGAAAAATTACAACTAGAGTACATGTGAAAAAGAGACAAAAACAGCTTGGTCTTTTCTTTGCAATATCATGCCAACTACATAACAAAGCAACAGAGAGCAAGCAAACCTGACAAGCACGCTAAAACCTAATCCACTCAGACATTACAGGACAGCGAAAAATGTCAGCATTAACCAAATGTTGAATTATCGACAGTGTAAGAAAACAATAAACAACCGCATGATTTATTACTCCAGCACACTAGCACTTTCTGTACAAGTAGGCGAATTCCCTTCTTATTTTGAACAAGAGCAGCAGGAAAGCTGCGATTTTCCTCCTTCTGCCACTTCCTTTATGATGCAGGTGTGGCACAAGACTTCCCCCCCCCCCCCCAAGTCTTTGTTTATCGGAAACATGCTCTGAACCCCTCTCTTGTCACGTACCATCACCGCCAATATTACCATAAGCGCATAATGATAATTTTTTCATCACAGCGTCAGCAACAGTTTGGTCATCCATTGCGACGTAGCAGGCACATTTAACTACTATACAACTGAAATGCTCCTTAACAGTTCATAGCAGTCATGAACACTAACAAGTTACCGTAGTAACGCGTTACCAATATCTAGTCACTTTTTTTCAGTAACTTGTAATAACCAAGTAACTTTACTAAAAGAAAAGGTAATCCCGTTACTTATGCACAGTAACTTTGGCTGCAACATTGTCGCTTTTCTGGTAACGCTCCCATGACTGCTTTATGCCATTTCAAAGCCTGTCGCCATGTCTGAGTTTCGTGACAGTGTGCACACTTGCACCAAGAAAACCTAAGAAACAGAAGAAACCATGGTGGCCGACATCTGAATCACAGACAGCATCCATGCAGTTATAAAGGCCTGTGTGCGCAGACAGAAATTTAGGTGTCGTACTGCATCTGTGGCAGACAAAACCAGGATCACTAGAGACGCGATCCATGCAGTGTTGTAGCACACAAGTAATTCTGAAAGCCGGAGAAAAAAAAACTGCTGTTTGTCACAACAGCTGTAAACGAAACAGCGGGTGCTGTCGACGCGATCATACATAGTGCCTACGAAATTTATGCGTGATGAGTAAAAAATAAACTAGTTTACTGTAGCCACTGATAGCTTGGCTGCCATCAGCGCAATGACTCATGACCAATGATGTCACACATAGTGGTTAGCACACATAGGCATGAAGCGTTCCGGTTTTTCTGTCGTTATTTATGGTTCCAGCTAATGTAAGTATGGGCTGTGTGAACAGTGCAAGCAAGTCCGAGACACCATTGCCTGCAGTGCAATTTAGGGAAACCTTGTGCCATGCGATCTTATAGGCCTCCAAGTTCCATAGACTGTCTGAAGCATAGAGTTTCATATAATAATACCTAGAGGCGAACCTGGCCCTAGTACCTACGTGGGCTCCTTCAGCAGCGCTTGTACCCTGATGGGAATTATGGGAAGTACAGGTTTCGAATCTGCTTCGCATGAATCATGTTCTTGAGATTCCCGACACTTGTTTGCTGAGTGTAAAACAAAATGATATTAAGTTGTATCCAATTAAAACTTGCTTCATTCTATTGTACTGACATCTTGTTGCAAAAAGTTTTCGTGCACATGAAGTACAATTGAGACCTAGAGAAATTTAACCACCAGGGTACGCATTCCTCTGCCAGTGTCTTCTAGAGTTGGCATCAAGATATAATGCATAATTTTTTACAACATTTCAAAACAAACAATTTTGTTTAGCGCTCAAAAGTATGCATTATCGATTTATAGAAATACCAGTACAGTATTAGGTGAGAAACACTTCACGTGTTTCGACTGCGGTCGCCGGTACCGCCATCTTTCGCAGCACCGTGCAGTAAAAGCGCCGTACGCTTTCAGATTTAGTTCCAAACATGTCATAGGTGCGTTTTCTGACCAAGTAATTCATATTTCCTGCGAAGTGTTGGTGGCTGGGGCAATGCATTTTGTCTTAAAGTTGCGTCGTCCCATCGATAGAGATCCGATGCGGTCCGCGAACCAATATCAGCGGCAGTGTGGCATCGTTACTTTATCTGTTTGCTCGCGAGTGTCCTAACCAAATGAGTATATTAAAGTTCACCCTGGGTTAGGGTCGGCACGCCTGAATGTCTGGATTGATTCACGACGCAAACTACAGGTGGCTAACATTTCTAGCTGAAATTAGCACAACTAAGAAAATTTAGAGGTTGGTCGGGCATTTCGGCCCAGCGTGGCACAATTTCAGCGAATTTTATTGTTTTGGCGCAGCTCAGCACAAAAATGGAAACTTGTATCAAATTGGTGCCATATGCGCAGCTGTTGCATCCCTGTGTCTCTGCACATGCCATGGACCTACTGCTATACCAGTGGCTACTCTAGCCGACAACCGCAGACAAAGAACTGTTATACAGGGCAGCCATTTGGAGATTTGTGGCCGTCGGTCCAGCACAGCACTGCTGGCTCCATTAAACCAGTGCTCAGGCTGAGCCAACTGCCACGGCTGTGATTCGTCATTGTGCTTTATTGTACAAGCACTCCTGGTCTAAAAAAAAAAAAGTTTTGGCCCTCATTTACCACAGTGTTCAAGATGTGTGCCATTATTGATATTAAAAAAGCTAACAACTCCACAGCAAGATACAACCATGGATTAAAGCCCTTGAACTTATTACAGTAGAACCCCGCTGATACGTTTTTCATGGGACCGTAAAAAAAAAAAAAACGTAGGAGCCGGGAAACGCAAGAGCCGAGAAAGGTGAAAAATTGCGAAATAAGAGTGGTGAATTGCACATAGTTTTATTTTAATTCTTTTGCTTGAAAAAATCATGCAGCATTGCCTGGCGCATCTTCTCACGCCTGACAAGCACAAGGCGTTTTTCAAGCACCTGTAGTGCCATGTGGCTCTCGCCATCGTCACTGGTGCGCACATATCTTCGCAATAAATCCAGTGCCGCTACGGCCGATGAGGAAGTTGGCTGCGGTATCCGCTCCACCTCCTCTTTAACTTCCTCGTCCCTGGCACACGTATCGGTGCACTCAGCCATAATGTCGTCGACGGATAACATTGTGGAGATGACAACGGCGTCGTCAACAGAAGCGTAGTCACTGTACGCGATTCCACTGGCACCAACAGTCTCCATGGCAGTGTTCAGTTCGTCGCAGTCTGCGAACGCACCGTCTCCAACATCTTCTGTTGTGTCATCTGTGCGCACACCGAAACACTTGTTGAAGCAGTGTTCAACTGTAGCAGCAGTGGCGGCGCTCCACGCCGATGCTAAATAATGCATGGCATCTAAGATGGTGACGCCTGCCGGCTGCTGCCCACGCTCCACGCTGGCCAGGGACCGCTTTACAATGCACTTGCGGTAGAAGTGCTTTGCATTTTTTATTATTCCAGCGTCCAAGGGCTGAAGGTGGCTTGTGGTGTTGGCAGGAAGAAAAACTACCTTTACGTTCCGCAGCGACGCAGTGTACTTGGGATGTGCGGAGCAGTTGTCGAGAAAAAGAACGACTTTTCTGTTCTGGCAGCCCATCTTAGAGTCCATGTATCTCGAGAACTCCTCAAAAAGTGAACACGTCATCCATGCCTTGGTATTATTATTGTAGTGGCAGCGCAGGTGAAAGATATTTTTAAGGCAGCGTGGGTTTCGAAACTTTCCTATCACCCACGGTTTCATCATTTCTGAACCATCAGAGTTGCAGCACAGCAGCACCGTTAGTCGTTCCTTGCTGCATTTTCCACCGTGGCAAGCCTCGCCTTTTAGGCTCAGCGTCTTAGAGGGCTGTACCTTGAAAAAAAAAGGCCTGCTTTATCGGCATTGAATATGTCTCTCAGCTCGTAGTTCTTTATGATACACACCACCGTCTCTTTCCAGGCCTCAACAGTCTTCGTGTCCACGCTTGCAGCCTCTCCGTTGACAGTGCGGTAGCATAATCCGTGTCTGTTTTTGAAACGGTCGATCCAACCGTTAGATGCACAAAAACTGTCAATACCGAGCTTGTAGGCGATCTCGAGTGCCTTCTTTCGCAGAATGGTACCAGCGAAGTTAACTCCTGCGGCCCTGGCTTGTTTAAACCATTCGAAAACGGCCTTGTCAAGCTGCACGTGCTCCGAACTCCTGGCTTGCTTGCACTTGACGTCGAAAATTCAAGCATTTTCTTCAATTTTGATCCGTTTTGCAACGATAGAGTCCAAGGTGCAAGGCGTTAGTCCTAACTCCTTCGCTATGCACACCTTCTTCCACGTCGGGTTCTCTTTCACAACACGGAGAATGTTCAACTTCTCTTGCAGCGAAAGTGATTTCCGCTTTCTTGATGTCATCTTCTTTGAAGACTATTTGGAGCGTAGGAAGTGTAAAGGCAGTATGCTGCATGCTCGTATAACCTGCGCAATGACCGACACGAAACAAAGGCAATGCGAGCAGACCGCAGCAAGCACGAGTAGCACGGGCACACATGGGCGATGGTGATGGCGATCCGGCTATACCCTTTGAATCGGGCCGCTTGCGCGACCCAGTGGCGATAAGTTTAAACCAGCGTGACATCCCAAGAAAACAAAAACAGGTCTCGGAGACCTTACTTTTACAGATGCCAAAACCAATTTTAGGGCCCCAACGCGTCATAGACACAATCTTTCTTAGAGTGCAAAAACGGATCTCAAAGGTCATGCTTTTGCTGGCATGAACCGAAAATACGTCATAGGTGTTGCCCCCCCGCACTTTGGGCGGCCAATCCCATCGTCAAACCACCAAGCCAAGCTACATGAAAGACAACATGGCCGCTCAGGCCGGCGCGACATGGCATTTCGCAACGTATGATGCGGGAACGGTCCCACAGTTGCGACGCAGCAGCGGGGTTCCCAATGCATTGAATCTTAAGGGAGCTGTGCCGGGACCGGCCGAAAACGACGTAACAGCCAGGAAAACGCAGCACACGGGAACGCAACAGCAGGGTTCTACTGTACGAGTTGATAGCTGACCAATAATTCCTCATCAGCTGCCAGCTCGTAATAAGTTCATGTGCTACGTGACGCCTAACGGGCGATTACTGATGTTTCCACGTTTAAAGCACATATATACCCCATTATTAGACAAGGGGGGGGGGGGGGGTCAGCAGCAATAGCGGCTTAGTTGCCCATGGCACGTTATCTTTCAATCCACTTTTGTTTCTCCATGTTTCTATCAGAATTACAGTAGAATCTTGATGATATGAACTTGAAGGGAGCATACACAAAATATTCCTATCCCGAATTCGTAAGAATCAAGACAAGTTAAAGCTGATCATGAAGATGGACAAAAACTTTGCTGGGGTCCACTAGTTCTTGATTAAAAAAAAGGTCATGATGCTCTTTTGAAGTTTCATGCTTTCGCCGCCTCTCAATAAAAGGCAGCAGTTTCCTCACTCTTGCTCGTTCACACTTAGCATCAAAGGGAGCGGAAGTGGCTTATTTGGAAAATCACTCGCTTCGTTGCTTAAGCGGCTGGAAAAACACACCGCGTAGTCGACACGGAAAAAGTCAGTCCTAAGGAATTAACACCAAAGAATTCAAGCAAAAGTGTTAGAGTGGCTGCAAAACCATGTTCGTGCCCGCCACAAATATTCACATTCTTTCTGCCCCTCGAATACGTGCTTCCGTCGCCGCTTGAGAATTCATTCCTGAGCGTTAATATATGTATGCACCAAGTTCTAGTTATGCATGAAAAGCACTGAAAAGGAACGCTTTACATTTTTGCAAACGTTGTTTAAGGAGATACGCCACAAAAAACAGCACAAGCGAACGCACTGGCAGCTGCGGCAACAGATTCAGCCGGCTGTGTAAAACGAGACATGTTAGGTCATGCCGACTCGTTGCTGCTCCACCTTTTTCTACTTCCACGGTTTGCAGCAATTGTAATTCAAACGAGGCTCTTGATGAACACGTCTTTTTCAATGTCATGAAATTTGCGTGCTGCGTGGGTAGTTCGCGATTACGCTGACATGAGCCACCTGACGCCTTTGCCGCCATGTTGAATGTGCGGCTGATTCTTTACATCATGTAATTTGAGTGCTAGTGTAGCCGGTGCAGTAAAAGCTGTAGCAGAAAGGCAATGAGCTATCGCATGACGGCCAAATTGATCTCAAACCGGTTTTTTCGCTTCAGCCTCCCAGCAAAGCTTCCCGGTCATTTTTCTGGCGGCGAAGCGAGAGAAATTCCAGAGAGTTCTGCCGCATTCACTTTCTTTGAGGGCAAGTGTGAATGGGCCTTCCTCCTACAAACAAGCCACATTGCGCCGCAGTCAGTCGTGCAATTGTATCATCCGCGGTTGCAGCAGAAACCATCTTTATAACACTGAATCGCGGCATATTTTATATAATGCATTCCATTTAAAGCAACCTTAAAAATCATAGAGCGAAATATGCATCAACCCTAATCGAGTCGCAATTCTAGTGTACTTCTAATAACGTCCCCTATACTTTCCTTGACATGATTGTTGCTAGACCTCATTAATATTGTTTTTAACAAAGGAAACGAGCTCTTATATGTACGCTTCTTTTTTATGTGTCATCAGGTCATTCAAAAAAAACAAAAATTCTAACCAGAATACCAGACGTCCAACAACGAGCACGAAGGTACGAGCACGAAGGAACGCGTGAAGGGGGCTGAGGTCTCGCTCGAGCAGCAACTGTGAACTTTGATTCCAAGAGCGCTACCACTGGCACGCATACTATTTTGACAGGCATCAGCAGTCACCTTGCTGCGCTCTCAACAGGAAGAGACTGTGCAAAAAGAGCATTTCTCCATGGAGCGACCATGGAGAATTCTCTTATACCAGGGCATTCTGTAGTTAGGTGATATCAGTTACAAACGAGTTAGCTGCCAGCCTTACTTTGCATAATGTTTCAATTTGTTTTTATTGCATTCAGTGCTTTGCCTTTGCAGTGAAACTGATGTTTTTGTCGATTGATGGAGACGCTGATTGTTCGAATGGTGTTTAGGGTGTGCATGAGAGTACATGCTCTTTATTTGTGGCTGACTGCATGACCCAGTGTCTATGGTGACTTGTTACCATGTTACAGTGGTTTCGCAATCAAGAGGCGGGACAAGCGCTTAAGATGTGCGAGCAGTAGCTGCACCACATCGTGCCAGACGTGTTGTAAGTGGGAAATTATGTTTAGCTTTATAATAGGCATACTGAAGAACGTTGCGTATTGCAATTAAGAGGAATTTACACACTTTTTTGAGAAATCTCACACTTTCACACGGCCGAATTTTCATCACGTACGTGAAGACAGGGCACAGTGCCGATAGCTGCAGCCACTTTGCCGCAGTGGTTTCATTATGGTACGCGGAGTGACTTGTGAACAGAAAAAAAAAATCACTTTTCAACGTGCTTTCGCCAATTCCCTTACAAATATGAGAGACTGTCAATGGCATGATAATCTTTCAACAGTAAAAACACACGCGGCGGCGCACAGACTTTGGTTTGGTAATGACTAGGGGTGTGCGAATATCAAAATTTTCGAATACGAATCGAATACGAATACACAGCTTAGAATACAAATCGAATACGAATACATAGCTTCGAATACGAATCGAATATCAAATAATGAAGAGGGGCAATTTTTTCCACCAGTAATCTTTTACTCAATCATATATTTAGATTGGAAACAGTGCAATCGTTATCATAGTCAGTTATTGCACACAAAAATTTAAAAAAAATGTCACTATCTGTACTTGCCAGAAAGCATAAGAGTAAAAAGTGAGCTTGTGACTGTGATGTTGGGTTCAATTCATATAATGGACAAACCTTTTGTATCTTTTTTTTTGTATGGTAGCACTTTATCACAAAAAAAAAGAAAGAAAAGCTTTTGTACCTGCCTTGATGACTAGTGAGCAGCAGGCCATCGGTTTGATTTTGTAACAGTTAACACTCATGTAATTAAGTCTAAGCAATCATTAGCGCAGTCTAGATGGGCACAATTCACCCAGTTTTAGCTCAAAAGACCCCAATTTTATAGTTTTATTTTTAATTTTGTCCACTGTTCTTATATCTGGTCAAGTCACTAAGGAAATTGTTCTTGGGGTGTTTTTCAAATACATAGCAAAACTCGTTATTTCGCTTGCTTCTGTTGCCTTCTCGAGGACTGCACTCGCCATTTTACGATCAAGAATGCTGTGTTCTTTTCTCTTTTCACCTCCTGTTTCACGAAATGTTTTTTGCGCCTCAGTCATCTGCACTAAGTTAATTTCAAGTTCGAAGTGAATAGCGATTTTGGTCAAATAATATCGTATCGAATTCGAATAGTATATATGACATATAAAGAAAAATGGGCATATTTATCATGACCTAACTAACCTGCACAACATTTTTTTTTTAATTAAATAGAGCCTTCATGCAAATGCCCTTTTTTTCTCGTTCAAAATAAGTCGAATGAACCTTTTGTAGTAGCCGAATTTTACTTTCAGCAGGATGCGAGTCATAACTCTAGAAATACGTAACATTTTAGGATTTATTATACTTGGAGCATATAAGCCGTCAAAGCTAGCTTTTAAGCTTAATAAAATGAATCGATCTAAGAGTAATATTTTCACTTAAAGGGGTCGTGCAACACTTTTTAAAGTAGCCGTGGAATACACTCACTAAAGAACCTTATTTATAGCTTCATGAATTAACCGCCGCAAATATTTTTAAATCCATCAAGTATGGGCGGAGTAGCAAAGATTTCTCGCACGCTGCTAGTGAATTCTATCTTCTCATCCTGACGAAAGCGCTGGAAGCTAAACAGGAAGGGATGGCACGGGAAAAGAAAATACGTCACACATGCTTTCTGAGCTTGTGGAGCCATTTGCTGAGAGAAGAGAGCAATTCTTAGCTTACTGAGAATTTATTGTGAATAGCATGCCACGTGCTACGCTATAATATTTGACTTGCGCGTCCTCGGTAGCTTTGCCTACTGATCGGCAGCGTTTTCTGACAATGCTCAAAAAGTATTGCAGGGCCCCTTTAAATTTGATGGGGGGCTTCGTGGCAGAGCGCATTTTTCCTGAATTAGTGCTTTCACTGTTCAGCACCCCTACACTGCAGTGAAACCATCTTTACAAAAGGTACATTTGGATTATTATGCATTTATTTGTTCCTTGCGAATACTTTGAAATTTTCAATAATTTAAATTTGAACCTTAGCAAATTCGAATACAATAATATTCGTTTGAATATTCGAAGCATTCGAATATTCATATGGTTATTGAATGAAAAATGGAATTACAAATTCAATATTTGCCGAATATTTGAAACTTTTGAATGTTTGCACACCCCAAGTAATGACAAAAAGTGAATTGCCGAAATAAATTGAGTAGTGGGCATCAGCGGCATTAGGGAAAAGCTCTAGTAGTGTTCGTTGTGGCCAAAAATATTTTTGAGCCAGAAATGGTCCGATGCTGCTATCCGATAGTCCGAAACAGGTGGGCTAGCCGACTTGTGCAGTTGGCGGAAGCTTTACTTGAATGTGCGCACAAAGGCACAGCGACATGGCATTGCAGCAAAATGGCATAATTGGACCACAACCGGGGAGGCTGTTTTGAAAGGCTCAAAAATTGCAACCACCTATGTTCATTAACGTGAACCTACATCTAGGTACACACGCCTCAATCGTTTACACTGCTGTTGAAAATGCTTCTGCCGCGACCGAGATTAAATCTTGAAACCTTTGGGTCAGCAGTTTAGCGCCATAACCGCTATACAATTGTAGTGGGTGCAAGACAACAGAGAACTTATATGACAAAGGAATCAGTGCTGTCTGTCGCATAAATCATCAAATAACGAAAGCAACCATCGTTGCCCGTACGACCATCCGATATGTAAGAGTGCCAGCAACTACTGTCTCCATCGCTCAGAGCATGGTTGCAGCATGCGGCCTCGTCATCGTTAAGCTAGGGCCATAACTAGGGCACGTAAGTGCTTCATTAAAGCAATGGCGTTATAGAGCACGCTCAAACAAAAACTTGTCACGGTGAGAATTGAAAGGAAATCACCACTTTTACATCCAGTTTCTTCAGAAATGAACTTTGAACTTTATTTATTCCAACATACCATCCTTTGGGATGCTGAGGGCCGGGGTCGAAAAGCCTCTTCATGGGCTTGACTAGGACCACGACCCCGTACAAAGTGGCAGGGATAGGCGAGTGTACATTATAGTATAAAATAAATCAGACAACACTATGTTGCTCAATTAGAACTGTAAAGGAATGCATAATAGTACTGTAAAGGAATGCATAAACAATTACATATGAACATATATAGACAAATAATGCAAATGAATCAGATCGAAAAATAAACCTTTATGACAATGTACCAACTTTTATTTTGATAATCACATAAAAGATCGATGAGAGTGTACAAATGAAAAAAGAAATACAATGGCATTACACAGGTAGGACAAAAACGCATCTCCAGCATTATGTTCACAGCGTTAGTTGATTCACATGGAACGGCAATAGAAAGCGCAGCATCTCCTTGCCGTAGTTCGAGCGCGTGCATGGAAGAAACCACGTGTGAATATGACGAGTGTTATAAAAAACGGTCCACCGGTTTATACGAGCAAGTGTGCCCAAAAAGTTGACTTTTCAGTCCTGCGTAATAGCGTTTCATAAGACTTGTTTGATAGTAATCTGGTAGGGTTAATAAGTTCACTTCTTCAAAAAGCGGTGACGTGTGACTTCCATACGAAACATCTGCAATGGCGCGAACTTCCCTTTTCTGTGTGACATGTAATTTGTGAATGTTAGTTAATGTTATTGTGCCCTGAACCAGATGACAATAATTTATGTGTGATAAGAACCACAATTTGTAGATGAGACGTTTAACTTTTTTAGGAAGCAGAAAACACACCCTAGACAAGATTCCAGTTATTCTGGATAAACTTGAAGACAGCTTTTCAATGTAGGAATTTTATGACATATGTTCATCAAAGATTACACCTAGACATTTAACACTTGGTACTATCTGAAGTTCCGAGGTGCCAAGCATTAACAGGGCATGCAAAGGTGGTGGTTTATTTCTAGGCCTAAAGTGAACAACTCTCGTTTTTGAAGAGTTTAATTATTTTAAAGAATTATTGCATGTCCAGGACGCTAGCTTTAATAATGGCGTCAAGGAAGTGTTTGGTGCCCAAAATAATTTGTTAAATTGGTTGCGAGGAACACTCACGAATACGAGTATTTGCCAGAGAGTGGAAATTTTTGGTTCAATTAAGAACTTTGTAAAATAAGGTTTTCTTAGATCAACTTTTAACTATATTTAAAATAACTGGGGAAATGCTCTTATGGCCTAAGCGAAAACCAGCTGGTACGACAATCTTTCCGAGGTGAAAGGCGCACGCACTGCAGTTCCACGTGCAGAGCCAACATTTTTTTTCTAACATAACCAAGAATAGCATCCCTGGAAACTCGTCGTGCATCACTTACAGAATATCCCTAGCCAAGACAAACCAGTTACGTCCTTCTGCTCTCTACCATTCCATCACTATTCCCATCTTACCCTGTCGCTGATAGAACACTGGTGATAAGCCATCAGTGAGAACAGAGGAAGCAGCTGTGCTCACTTCTCGATCTTCTTCTTAAGCCGCTCCTTGTCCTTGGAGGCCTGCTTCTTCTTCTTGGGCTTCTTCGTCGGGTCGTACGTACCCTTCAGCTGGAAACGGGCCCGCTCCACACGAATCTCTTTGTCTCGCAGGCGGTACCCATCCAGGATGCGGAGTGCCAGCTCTACAGACTCCACCTGGTAGCAGAGGCATTCAACACAAGAAACCCAGTTAGGTTCAGCAATCTAGACTGAACTCATGCATTGAAAATTTTAATAATAATGATAATTGCTGGGCTTTTCACGTCTCAAAACCACCCTACGATTATGAGAGACTCCGCAGTGAAGGGCTCTAAAGATTTCGACTAACTGGGGTTCTTCGGCATTCACTTAAATTTACGCATACAGGCCTCAAGCATTTTCTCCTCCAATGAAAATGTGGCTGCCGCGGCCGGCATTCGATCCTGCAACCTACGAGTCACCAGCCGAGTACCTTAGCCACTATGTAAGGAAGGTTTGCACTGAAAATTAGTACAGTACAGTGCTCCACTGTTAAAGCAAACATTGAAGAGTGTAGCGGCCGTCCCACGGCTGCAACAACTTTTGTGCAGGCGTAGCACATGCCGCAACTGGTTCTTTATCGCCGCCTGCAACAGTCTGCTGTGGCCCTTCCAAACGCCGCACAGCAAACCGCTCACGTGACGACACAATGAGAGCGATGCGCACAGTCCACAACGTGCTTGCATTAAACTCGCAGCAACTGGTGGCCAGCGGAGGTGCCTTGTGGTTACCACACGCTCCCGTGCTCCCTAGGTACAACAGGTTAAGAAGTGTACTGCCTATAAAGGTACTTAAGAGACATCAAGAACATGAAAAAAATAAGAAAGCAACAAAGTCACACTGAGATGATGTGCTTATTCTGATATACAGTAGACTCTCAATGAACAAAATCTGAAGGGACCAGGAAAATGTGTTTCGTTTCACAGGAGTTCCGATTACTGAGAGATGAGCATGACTTAAGAATTCCAATAAGCAGCCAATCATGCTGAGAAAACTGTTCCATTTAAGCATCAGTTTTGTTTGGGGGGAGATGGCATTGAAAAAAAAAACTTTTTTGTTTGCTGAACTAGAGCAATGAAATTTGGCATGCATACTCGTATGTGCCTTGAATATAGAAATATAGAGTTTCATCATGATACCTTGAGTAGTTACAACATGCTACATGGTTCAACTTATATGGTCTGCTCATGGAGAGCCTAACGCTGTAGAAAACATGCCAGAGAGCTGCAAATGGTGTTGATCTTTACCCAAAAGAAGAAGAATCAAAAGGGTATGAGAATCCCAGAATTTTTATCACTTCTCTTTTTTTATATAGAGATCATCGTGGCAGCCTACACACATTGTCAGAAGCAGTTTCATGTACAAGTCATCTTTTAGCAAAGAAAACTGGACCATAAACAAGAACTTAAAAGATTGTCAGACCCTCAAGAAATGTTTTGAGAATCAGGAAAAAAAACTGCATCAGAATCAATCCAGGCATTCCCGTACTACACTTTCCAGGAGCAATACAGTATGTCAGAAACACACTTGTGAGAAAAAGCCTGTCGAGGTTTTACAAGTCGTTTGCATTTGTTAAAAAGCACCAGCGTTGTAGTCCTTAGTGTCCTTGTGTAGGGGCGACCTTTTGTGTCTCTGCCCTTTCATTTCATGCATGTATAATGATTTTTTTGCCCACTAAGAGTCTTATTCAGCAGCCCTGTGGAGGGTAAGTACCCCAGGTTGCACACCCATTACAGCAGAAATCTTCGTGTAAGCTTGCAGGTTGCCTGCATTGTATACCTTGCAACTGCCTCATGCACAGCTGCTTCTACAGTGAAGAGGGAGGCATGCTGCTGCTTAGAAATTAGCGACCATATCACTGAGTGAAGGCCTTTAGCTGAACTTTGAGTCTTGTTGCCAGTGCAACGAGCCAGCAGTTTCGGACAGGCGTTCGTACACTGGCCGCAATGCATCGACAACTCTGCTGGACAGACTATACAGTAGACTCCCAATAAACGAAACTCACTTAAACGAGAATGCCTCATTAACGGAACTAAACGGGCTTTTATGGCTGGATTTCTGTGTGTTGTGCAGTAAAATTCATCGGTTAATTGAAAGAGAGCTTATTGGTCACCTACAGTCAAACGGCACAAACTCTAAACACAACATAACTCGCTCAGGCCTGTAGCGAGAGAGGAAGACGGGACAGCGGCTAACGTGGTCGTGTCGTTCTCTCGCCACTTTATTATAAAAGGCGATTGCCAAAGCGGAGCGGCGGCGGCTGCCACGTCCGAACCGCCTGGCGCGTGAACTCAATCTCCATAGCTCGCGCCTCGAGCTGTCGCATGAGCTGCACGAGAGGCGCAGCGCGGTGGCTAGAAAAATGACGATGATGATGAATGGCGATGATGATGACGCTACAGATTACTCCCTCCCCCCCAGAAATGAAGCCTGAATGAAAATAAAGAGAGCCTATATACAAGTGAGTTTAGGTTCGCAAAACGAAACGGGGTCCATGAGCAGTCCAGGTCGTCAACGGGAAGGGACAATCGGCAACATGTGGGTCTCTGGCGGGCGACACTGAGAGAAACGCAGCGGGCAAAGATGGAAGCGCCGGGTCGCTGTGGCCATAAATACGAGCGTCCTACGACGACTTGGCGGGATCACTCGAGAGCGCACCCGGTGCTTCGAGAATGCGTGTCTGACAAAGGTACCCACAGGTGGAGCCGTGGGAGGGCGCCGAAAAGGCCGAGCCGGTGATGATGGCGAGATGGTGCTATGCACTGAAGCGGAACCAGGACGACCGAGTACTGAAACATAAAGGATGCGGCGGCGTCTCCAACAGCACACATGGCGCCGACATGGCTGTTGACAAGGAGCAGTGGGCTGGCAGTTCTGGCCCGGACGTAGCTGTCAATGGAACACCGACCTGAGCGTTGCAGTGTGGCTTACATGCCGGCGCGGGTGACCGAGTCCACGGGCGTGGAAACGCCGTGAACGAAATAGCGCACGGAAGTCGCTGCAGGCAGTTAGGTCCACTGAGACCGGTCTGCCGATGTTCCGCGCAAAGGCGGTAGTCGCCTGGGTCATGATGAGGGTCATGTCTGAACTCAAGGTAGATTGTTGCGTTGTGGTGTCACCCTTCCAAGGCTCCGGAGGTTGGCCATGGGATCCGGAAGGCATGGGCTCTACCGGAGACTTGGCTGGCGCACCCGTGCTCGTCGGGGAAGTCTGGTGGATGTCCGCCTGTGTGGTTGCTATGGATTGTGCTGGCTGTTCTGCCAATAGCAAATCTGTCATCTAGTCCTTGGTCATTGTAGCAGCATCTCGGAAGTTCTGTTGTAGCATGTCGCGGGCAACAACTTCAGCTGCGGGAGACGTCAAGGTAGATGGTAGGGGCTGCTTGCAGGATGCGCAGATTGTCATGGTTGATGGAAGATCTTGTTCATTGGATAATGTCGACTGTGGAAGCTCCGGGATCGGGTGCCGAATAATGGGTGAAAATATCTCGTGCCCAGACTCCGAGGCGCGCGGCAAGGTAGCCGTCGTGGAGTCTGGGGTCGCTGAGGTGTCGCGTGCCGTTGATGTCACGGAAATTGTGCATGTGGCAGGCACCTGCGGTGAACCTTTGCACGTGGGCGCCAACGGAACGCAGCTCTCGGTGGTGTAGTCAGTGGAAGTGCGAGCGTCTTCTACCTCGTCGTCGTGGTCAGGTGCAGGATTCAATGTTCCTGTGACTGGATCTGAGGCAGAGGGAGTCGTAGCCGGAGTGGTGAGGTCGTGGTCATTAGAGGGTTGCGTGCCGTTTGGTAGCACACGTTGCGACGCAGTGACAGCCCCAAAGTCGCGAGACCCTGGGAGCGGTCGGTACGTGAGGTCGTAGCAGGTGAGCAGCGCAGTGCAGAGGGCGTCATATGGCTGCGGGCTCGTGATCGATATGGTAGCAAGATGGCGAAACTCGACCGGCAGCGCGTCGAGCAAGACGGCGTGCATAAGCGGCTGGTCCGCGACGCCATTCACAGCGAGAACGGCGTCGAGCCGCATGAGCCATGCCTCGGGTAAGGCCGGGTGGAACGGTGGCACTGGCGGACAGAGTGGCGGAAGCATGGCAGCTGGTAGCTCGCCGAAGGGCGTGTCTTTCAGGTCACCAATGTAGCGAGAGAGGAAGACGGGACAGCGGCTAACGTGGTCGTGTCGTTCTCTTGCCACTTTATTATCAAAGGCGATTGCCGAAGCGGAGCGGCGGCGGCTGCCACGTCCGAACCGCCTGGCGCGTCAACTCAATCTCCACAGCTTGTGCCGCGAGCTGTCGCATGAGCTGCACGAGAAGCGCAGCGCGGTGGCTAGAAAAATGACGATGATGATGAATGGCGATGATGATCACGCTACAGGCCAAAGGTAGTCTCAAAACCATGACAGCACTTTGAGACAAGCCAATCCAGTAGCCATTCTCGCTTGTGGTGGCTGTGGGAGCCGAGTCGGCGAGTCAGCTGTGTGTTAGGCCTATTTGTGCGGCTAAGTGCGGTGGATCACGGTGTTATTTTAGCCTGATGAAAAAGAAGCAGCCGCACCATGCACTCTCGCTTGAAAAAAAAGCTGAAAATTCTTCAGGAGCTTGATTAAAGCGGCCTGCCCAAGACGAAAATGGCAAATAAGTACAACATCCCGAAATTGAAGCTGTCGCAGATCTGGAAAGGCAAAGAAAAGATTGAAGGCGCTGTAAATAACGGGACTTTTACATCTAAACGGATGCAGACGACGCCTTATGAGCAACTAGAAGAAGTTTCTGTGGTTCAAGCATGCACAGATTTACAATTTGCCCATAAGCAGACCAATTCTCGAGAGATCGCCATGCAAACGGGTGTTGAGAACTACGTCCTAGGCGATGGATGGCTCAGCCGCTTCAAACTACGCAATGGCCTGGTCTTCGAACCAACCTGAGGTGAGAGTACTGCAGTCAACAGGGACATTTGCACGGACTGGCAAAAGGGGCGGTTTAAGGAAATTTTGATGAGCTTTGAGCCACGAGACGTCTTCAATGTCGACGAGATGGGTCTTTTTTATGAGGCGCTTCCATCAAAGACTCTCACCTTCAAAGGCAAAGCCTGTAGTGGAGGAAAATGCAGTAAAGATCGCATCACTGTCCCGGTGGGTGCAAACAAGGCAGGAGATGAGAAATCGAAGCTGTTGGTAATAGAAAAATCAAGGCACCCACGTTGTTTCAAAGGCGTTTGACACTTTCCCGTTGCGTACCATGCGAACGAAAGAGCGTGGATGACCATGGCCATTTTCGAAAACTGGCTACGGGAGGAAGACACAAGATTTACGAGGCAAGGCAGGAAGGTTGTCTTCGTCGTGGATGATTTCCCAGCCCACGGTCAGGTTGAAAGGCTTCAAGCAATCACTCTGGAGTTCTTGCCAGCCAATGCAACGGCAGTGACCCAGCCGATGGATCAAGGGGTTATTCAAAACATTAAAGTTCATTACCGTGGACAATTTCTCCATTGATTGCTGCTTTGTGCAGACAGCAGGAAATGCTACAGCATAGATTTATTGACAGCCATCCACATTTTGGCCCATGCCTGGGAGCAAGTGAAGGCAACAATGATATACAGATGCTTTCATCATGCTGGCTTTCAAGTGCAAGAAGCAGTACCTGATGAAGAAGAAATCCCTGCTCTTGCCGACAATGAAGCAGTACTCAGAGAGTACCCTCTGCCCCTTTCACACTGCAGAACTATGAATCAATTGATGAAAATGTTCGTACCTGCCGTGAGGAGATTTTCGAGGAAATGATTGCCGAAGTGCAAGATGAAGATCAACCTTCCAGCGATGAATGTGGGGACAATATTGCCAGTGTAGTGATGCCACCAGACCGATCAGCTAAGAGGCTGTTGCACTTTTGGAGTACTATTTTAAGCATAAGGCTTGTCCAGAATTTCTGGCTAGTTGTCGGGCATGGGCGCATACCTTGTGAAAAAACAACTCAATCTTGCCAAACAAACCACCCTTCACTCCTTTTTTTCTTCTACTCATCCTCATGAGTACGGTGAGGTTTGTGCAATTTGAATAAAGATTCTGATTCACTAAATAAAAGTACTTTGCTTAAATGAAACTTCGGATAAATGGAACAGTTTTATGGATCCCCTTCGAGTTCTGTTTAAGAGGAGTCTACTGTACTTGTGTGAAGGCTGTGGCTTTCCCTCTGCCTCTGCTGGACGGTGCCTGCACCATCTGCGGGCACCAGCAGGACACACTCTCTCGTCTTCTCATCGTCTTAGCATCTCGTCTTCTGCATCTTACTGCCAAGATTCGGCCACCATCTTCGCGGTGCACCAGGCGCCACGTCTCCAAGGCGCCGAAGCCTTATGTTAGGGTGCCACGACGTTGGAAAGCTTCCGCTACTGGTGGCGGCCATTCTTCTCGGCGCCCATCAGATGAAGACGAAGTGATGAATTCGTCCAAACAGCAAGATAATCCCGTGTTTCGCGTACCCGAGGAGGACTGTGACGGCCCCTCGACGACACCTAACGCCGACGACGAGTGTGTTACTCCGAAGAAGACGCGAACTGATAATCAAGAGGATTACAGCGATGCAACAGTCATCGACTCCACGGAAATGAACTGTGATGTAGAAGCAGAAGACAGGCCTTTCACAACAGTCACGTACAAGAAAGCCCGACCAGCGGGGATGCCCGTAATTTTCAAGCTGACAGACCCTAGCGCCTCGTTCTGGAAAGTCAATCCGAACAAACTGGCCAGTGAAGTAGTATCTGCTGCTAAAGAGAAAGTGGAGTCGTTCCGCGTCAACAGAGATGGCAACTTCTCCGTAAGTGTCTCCTCAGTTACTGCATCCTCCAGACTTCTTGAGTTAACACATGTTGCTGGTCTTGAAGTGGCACCGTATATACCGCAGTCGTATGTAAGGAACCTAGGAAAGATTAGACAAGTACCAGTGCAATACAGTGAAGATCAACTGCTTGAATATTTAAGAGACAGCGGTGTAATCTCAGTCAGGACACAAACTAAATGGCTCCATCATGAAGATGGTTCAGCAGAGCCACATTTACTCGGCAGTGTAATTCTTGAGTTCTCCCCCGACAAGCCACTGCCGCCTCGTATTCTCCTAGGCTTCCCAAGTCACCCGGTGGAAGAGTACCTACAGCCCACTACACGATCTTACAAGTGTCAACGATATGGACATGTTGCCAAATCGTATTATGGACAACTTCGCTGCAAAATATGTGCAGGAGCACATGATTACAAAGAATGTACATCGAGGAATCATCACAAATGTGCCAATTGCAATGGAAACCACGTAGCGTCATATGCTGGTTGTCCGAAACACCAGGCAGCTACTCGACTAAAGCGACAAGAAATTTTGCTTGGAAGAGCTCCAAAAAAGGGATCGCCTTGTCCGAATCCTGAAACTGTGCATCCACTCCCTGCGACTTCAAAATCACAAAAGAGCACATCACCACTGTCGTATGCTGCGGTAGCCAAGGGTGCTTCAGCTCAGAAAAACAAAAGTACAGCTAAAACGGTCCGTAGAGGATGATCACCAAGCGTTCAAAGGCAGACAAGCGACAGCAGGACACCGAAACCATCAGCAACTCAGGATAACCAAGCCCCTACACCTTTCACCTCGCCAAAACCAAAGACACAACAGCAACGTGCACCGAAAACAAGTGATGTGGATATGGTTATGTCGATGCTCTTCCTTGCTTTGAAGGCGATCCTGCGTGTATTTCCACAGGCCAATGACCTACCAGAGGTGAGCGCAGTCTTTTCATTAGAGCCTCTAGCAGTACAACGAAAAATTGTTGTATAGCAAAATGGCTCTACAAATGAACAACTGTTTCCGCAACACAGCTGTGTTTTAGTGGAATGCCAATGGCCTCGGGTCTAAAAGCGCAGACTTTAAGAAGCTGCTTGCTCAGTATAGCTTCCCCGTTCCGTATCACAATGAAACTAAAGTTGGCCCTGACTTTAGGATTTCTAACTATGTCACATATGCATCAAGTAGGAATCCAGGCTTAAGCAGGGCACTCTTATGCGTACGGCACAACATACCCTCTTTTGTTTTATACTCGTCGGACTCGGACGTGGCAGAATTTGTAGGGTGCAAAATTCAATTACAGAAACTTACTATCACCGTAATTTGTGTTTATTTGCAACCATCAACACGCATCTCCGAATCATCTCTGTTCGTTTATTGGGTAAAGCCCAGGGACCTACCCTCATCTGTGGACATTTCAATGCGCACAATACCTGTGGGGCAGTACTCATACCGATTCACTTTGGAGAACACTCGAAAAAGCAATTGATCCCTGTGGTTTTGTTGCACTGAATGATGGATCAGTAACCTTTTTAAGAGATAATAGTTATGCCAGCTGTCTAGATTTGGCTATAGCCTCTCCTAACATTGCACGAGATATGAACTGGTGTACAGACCTCGAAACACGAGGGAGTGATCATTACCCAGTTCTTATGCAACACCCAAGAATGCAAGTGCAAACGACCACATTGATTTTAAAGCTAACTGACTGGAAACTGTTTCGTGAACATACTGGACGTGACTTGATGGGAGTCAATGAATTGGATACATTTATGTCCAGCATTAAAAGCAGTTACTCCCGTGCGACAAGGTTAACAGCTGTCCCAGCAGGCAACTCCAGTGTAGATGCAAACTACGAGCGCCTACAAGCTATTAGAAGGCGAGCAGAATGTCGCTATCGCCGCACTGGGAGGCTTGAAGATTATAAGAAAAGTCAGGCCAAACACATCCAATCTAACCTACACATGCAAAAGTTACGTCGGAAAAAATGGCATGATTTCTGCAATTCATTGACCGCATTTACTACACTTCCGAAAATCTGACAAACAATCACTGCTCTAAGTCATTCAGTATCCCAGCGAAACAAATTCAGAGCATTGGCCATATCTCTTGGATTATCCGAACGTGATGTTTCTAATAAGTTTTGCACAATGCTGACTGGAACTGGGCAATTGGTTCACAACAGTACTGCACTGCCTAGTTCTGTAGAGCAGGAAATCCAAGATGCATACATTTTATCACATGCTCAACTGGATAACACGTATTCTCTACTAGAGTTGCGTACTGCTCTATCACTAACCCGCGTCAGAACGGCAACCGGTCTCGACAACGTATCGTATAGTGTTCTGAAAAATCTAGAACCTAACGGCATGCCAGTTCTTCTACGGATATATAACGACATGTGGACGAAGACGTACGTTCCAATGTGTTGAAAGGTTTCGAGAATTGTCCCACTACTGAAGCCCGGTAAATCACCGCTTTTGCTTGACTCAATTCGACCAGCCAGCCTCACTAGCTGTGTATCTAAAGTAATGGAAAAAATGGTTGACAGAAGATTACAGTGGTGGATTGAAGTTAACAACTCACTTCCAGAACAGATGGCTGGCTTCAGACGACGGCGATGCACCATGGACTGCGTCTTTGACCTCGTTACATTTGTAGAACATGAGATGAGCTGTGGAAACATGGCTGTTGCGGCATTCATAGATATTAAGAAGGCGTTCGACTCTGTGAGCCACCTTTCTGTGCTGCATGGGCTTACCTCACTAGGGGTTCATGGTCGTATCCTTCAATGGATCGCCAACTTCCTATGTAAGAGACAAATATATATTCCAGTCAATAACGGAGACAGCGATCGCTTCAACATGAGCAGAGGTGTACCCCAAGGAAGCGTTATAAGTCCGCTTCTTTTCAATGCTGCAATGGCAGGTCTTTCAGAAGTACTGCCCGAAGCCTTGAACATATCCATGTATGCAGACGACATATGCATATGGACGTCTCACAAATCACTGGAAGTGATCGAACATCGGCTTCAACAAGGGATAGACGCAATAAGTGATTACCTCAAAGAGCGAGGCATGCAGAGTTCTCACGCCAAATCTGTAGTACTGCCATTCACGAGAAAAAGAGTGAGAAACTTGAAGCTTTTTGTGGATGGCCAGAAAATCGAAATCGCACAAAAGCATAGCTTCCTTGGCGTTACCTTAGATAGCCAACTCAGATGGAGTCAGCATATTGCTGATCTAGAAAATCAAGTGAACAGCACCATAAATGTTATACGATGCATCGCAAGAACGAAATGGGGCGGTACATCAGCGTCTCTCCTCCACGTCCATTGCGCACTAATCCGACAGAAAATTGCCTACTCTGCGCCAATTCTCCACAACATCTCTCAGACGTCGCTACACCGACTTCAACTGTTACAAGCACGAAGCTTACGCATATGTCTGGGGGTTCCATAGGCAACATCAAGTTCTTTGACACTGGCAGAAGCAAGAGAACCCAACTTTATAGTAATTAGAAATGTGGAGACATGTCGGCACCTCTTTTGTCTAGTCACGCAACACCCTTCCCATTCGCTCATATCCAACATCGTGAACCGTGCTGGAGCGCAAATACACCATGTGTACCAACAGTACATTTCCCGGCTTCCTGTGTCGACACATTGGCCACTGGACCAAAACTACCCTCCATCGCTGCTTGAGCTACCAACTATTGAAACGTCAATAGAAGGACTTCGCAGCAAACATGAAGTGCCGAACGTTGCCGCTCAGCAGTTGGCATCACATCATCTGTTTGACAGGTACTAAGGATACACTCACGTGTACACTGACGGCTCCGTCACCAAAAAGACAGCGACATCAGCATTCATAATTCCGGAATTGCACGAAGAATATGCATGTCGGTTGGGCCACCACTCTTCTTCAACAACGTCGGAGCTCGTAGCGATTTTGCTAGCCATAAGTTTTATTAAACTGTCAACGACACAAAGAAAATGGGTGGTAATTACAGTCTCTCTGGCAGCACTGGCATGTGTGGAAAGTGCCACTTCAAGACACATTGATGTGCGTGTAGTATACGCTATACTAAAAGAGCTCTCAGAAGCTACGAAGTCCAATCATCTAGTGGCATTTCAGTGGGTCCCCAGTCACTGCGGAATTAAGGGAATTGAAATGGCGGATGAGTTGGCGAAAACCGCTCATAATTCTACGCAAACGTGACTCGTCCCGGTACCTCAATGTGATGTAAATAGAATTTTAAGAACAACAAAACGTGAATCATTCTGTCTACCTGGTTCACAGACAAAACAAAGGAATCGATCCTATATTCTGTTGATCCTAATCTTGAATATCAATTAGACCGTGACCTCCCAAGACGTATCGACACACCCATTCATCGCCTACGACTCGGAACTGCTTACACAAAGCACTTTCTACTTCGTATTCATCGTGCAACATCGTCAACATGTTCATGCGGCCACGACGACAAGGATATCTGTCACCTCTTGCTCGACTGTCCGAAGCACGACACACACCAAAGGCGACAAGAACAAGAACTGCGTAGGTTAGATCCTGAGCGACCATTCGGGTTGAATAAAATACTAGGTCCATGGCCATCCAAAACAAACGGCAAAGCAGTCAAGGTGCTACAACCGTTCTTCGAAGAAACGAAGATTTGCGACGAATACTGAGCGGACAAAAGTTAAAAGTGAGCGTGTCGTCTACGTGTTTGTTTGGCCCATATAGGAAAACTTTTGCACTCACCCATGTATATATGTATACATGCTATTGTTTTTTTAGTTTTTTTTTCATAATTTTACTTGTACCAATTAAGTGGAAAGGGGTAGCCGTCGCCAAGTAACGGTGACAAAAACTCCTTCGTTTATTTTCTATTTCAATAAAAAAAGGAAGGACACAGCTCGTAACGAGACTCCAAATCAGTTGATGAAATATGGGGAAACGTGGCCATCACTGCTTTTTTCATGTCTTCATCGTCAGTGTTGCTTTACAGTGCTAAGCCACAATAACTTGTGAGCCTTTGATCAGGTCCTGCGTCAGGCCACCTCTTCCACCGAGCGCCTCTCGCTTGTTCGCTTTGCTTACAAGGGAACGGAGTGCCATACTCATCCTTTTCTGTATGTGGTTCACGCAGTCCTCTTTTGTCAGAGGTACAAACCCATACATTTCCTCATTGCAGAGGGCCACATAAGTGTGACTGTCACCGTCACAAATTATATTTGTGTAACAAAGATTATTTTTGCTGAGAGAACGTCCAATAAGCTGCAGTGCAGCTTCCACCTCCATGTATTCAGCAGACACGTCAGTGCTTTTCTGACACGCGTGTGTCCTTTTCCGCACTTGATGTGCAAGGATGCTTTAGGCTAGACCCAATTGATTGATATGTGGTGTTTAATGTCCCAAAACCACCATATGATTATGAGAGATGCCGTAGTGGAGGGCTCCAGAACTTTTGACCACCTAGGGTTCTATAACGTGCACCCGAATTTGAGCACACGGGTCCACAGCATTTCCGCCTCCATCGGAAATCCAGCCGCCGTTCGGCTGGACTCAGTGAGCACCTGAGGCAAAAATTTAGACAGGACTGCACAGTGAAGCACAATACTAGTATAAAATTCTATCACACAGGCTACACCAATGTGTGAGCTGTGTCCGTGCGTCAGCCATGCACCATCATAGACCATGGTTATATTTTTCCTGAAGTTCACTTCCATTTCCTGGTAAGTCTTCTTTACAGCCTCGATTGCATCTGCAAAAACTGTTTATGCAGCTGGCTTCAGCATCTTCTTCAAGTGCTGTTGATATGTCTTCTGGCACAGCCCTCTGTGAGAGACATTCTTGACTGCCCAGAAGTAATTTAGAGCAGTCGGCCTTTTATCGATGCTCCTTATTGCCTACATAGACCGAATAGTCATATTGAAAACTAGAGCACATGGTTTTCTTGGCAAAGTCCGGTGGGTATCTGCTGAGCCACAAAGCGACATGCGACTACCATAATCACAGCAAGGCCATGTCTTCATGTCCTGATGCACAACCAAGCATTGCTCATGTAAAACTGTGCAGAGGGTATTCCCAATAACTACATTCAGGATACTTAGCTGCATCAACACGTATTTTTCTTCTGCCTGTGACGTGAGCATAGCTGTGTGTCCCGGCGGCACAGTCAATGAAAACTTCCACTCAGTAGCGAACATTGTGCCGAGCGAAAACGGTGGTTGACTGGTATTCTGCAGTTTCTGCAGACACAAAACTCGGTTGTATGTGTCTTTGAATAGTACGATGCTTGCCGGGCAGGATCGCAGCATCACCCCACTGATTGTTCTCATCTGCAGACGCGTCAGTCATTTCAACATCACAAGTTTCACAGGCAGTCATTCCACCGTCACGTTGAACAGCGCAATCTTTTTTACGAGGGTGTGCGGCCTTGTGTCGATGTATGGTGGCATCAATGTTGCCGTCTTCGAGCTTGACACGCACAGCCATCGCACCTCGTTCACGTTGTTCACTACATCGCTTGACGACTGAGGGTCTAAAGCAGCATCACTTTCGGCGATTGACTGACAACTTGAGAGTATTTGTGATTGCCGAGGATTAGGTGTTCGGCGCCTTCGCTTTCCATAAGCGAGCTGAGTCTTGCGTTTCTTCTGGAAGCTTCAATCCATCGCAACAGAGCGAACACAAGTACTCCTAAAAACTTACTTGACACGGAGAGCCGCGTCAGGCGCGCGTTTGGCAGAACGTGCAAAACTCATCAATTGCAAAACGATCGGCAGGCTGCGTTAAACGACTATCATCTCATAAAGATGGTTTGAACAACACTGCCAGGACCGATCACAAAATAAAACAATCACGAGAGACGAAGAAGCACACAAAGAGCGTTTGCAACAAAGAAGCCAAAGCAGGCAAAGAGACGTGCAGTTGCTGGCGGCCCGGTTGGAAGCTGAACACGTGTGCAAGCGCAGCAGCCATTTGAAGCTACTTGCTTCCTCTCATCCTCGAGGAGCGCGCCCTCCATCCAATCGCAGCTCTGCATTTGAGAAGTGGGGCCTTCGAACGCCTTGTGAGGTCCCCAATCAGAAGCAAGTTTTGCCTCGACCACACCGTCAGACCTACCACCAATGGCGACGAGAGAAACAGCAAGAACTTATGAATAAAACAAGACCAAGATGGCGGCGCTTGAATGACATGCATTGAAGCGCCGTGCGCACAAAAATGGGTTTTTTCGCAGTGAGCTATCATTTTCACGCACTTTTAGCGTGAATTAGGCGCTGATATTTACACTAGATGTAGCTTATGACACATGCTACCCAAATGTATGGTTTTTCAAAACTCGACTTTATCCCAATTTTTAGGTTTTTGAAAGCCCCGTCCCCCCTTCAAGAGATTGCTGTATTCATGTTTTGAGCTGATGACTCTATTTTTTGTAGCTTTATGAGGGTGCATGCCAGCAGTATCCAGGGGCTGAATACTCAATGGCATTGTGTCATTCTAACGTGACATTACTGGTACAGTGCTCACAGATTGAAATGTGCCATAAACAATTGAAGTATAATGACTGGTATGTACACTTGCTAAGCATGGCTGCATCTCGTTGCTACCAATCTGATGGTTTGGTGTTAACGTATGAGTGAAGATAATAGGGATGTAACAAGAATTCAGGACAATGAAAAATGGAACCATGTACATTGCTTAGCCTTAAATTGCTACATTTCAAACCATGAGTACTGTACACACAGAGTACTGTACACACTGTACTCATGGCTTGTCTCTGCCTTTTCAGAGACATGACAAAGCTTGACCCTGTGTGTGACTCTGTGTGTACAACACCCCAAAACAATGAAAGTGACCAATTCAAGGCACCTATTTCAGGCATGCTATTATAGCGACTGCAATAGTTTTCAGAACAATGTATGAGAAAGTGTCTCACTTAACTTGGCCAAGAATTTTGTTTTGTTTTTTTTTTTTTTTTCACAGCAAGAACCACGAGAGAGTAAAATGCGTGCACTGACACTCAGCGCATATTCCCACACAGCCCCTGCCTTGCTATCATTTTAGCCCGACGTGGTTGGGCTACATGCTGTCAATAAAACACAGCCCCAACGCATATTCGCCCACAGTACACATCAGCGGCAGTGGCTACAAAAAGATGTCACCCTATTTCAAAGAAGATTATTCTTTTCACTACCCAGACGAGCGTAGCTTCAGTACGCATGCCAGCTGCTGCTACTCTATCAAATACTGTATTTACTTGATTATATAGTGAGGGGTAAGGTTTCAGGAAGAAAAAAATCAAACAAAAATAAAAAAGGTGTGTTTATCATAACACTTTTCAAAAACCTTGAAAATTTCGGTAACAAAGCATGAGTTTACATCAAGTAGCGAAAATTGGGAAAAAGACTCACACTAAATACATATAAAAACCGTAAATTGTTGTTCATTTTTATGTTGGTATTCACTTTGTGCTTCATCAGACTAGACATCCCATATACCTTATTTACATGATTGTAAGTCGACTTGAATGTAGGTTGACCCCCCTAAAATTGCACAGCGGAAAAAGAAAAAAAAAAGGTGAGCACGAGCATTTTTCGGAAAAAAAAAAATTATTTTTTGACACATTATGAAGCCATCGGTGTGCCAAGGTGGCTTCACGGCGGTGCTTGAAAGCCGTTCAGAAAAGCTAACTTCACGAAAATATGCGGGGACTGTTTTCAGGGAGACTTTTGCAACTGAAACTAGGTTTCGATTCTGGGTCGACCCCAGCTTCGATTGATTGATATGTGGGGTTTAACGTCTCAAAACCACGATATGATTATGACAGACACCATAGCGGACTCCGGAAATTTCGACCACCTGAGATTCTTTAACGTGCACTCAAATCTGAGCACACGGGCCTACAGCATTTCCACCTCTATCGGAAATGCAGCCGCCACAGCCGGGATTTCATCCTGCGACCTGCGAGTTAGCAGCCGAGTACCTTAGCCACTGGACCACTGCTGCGTGGCCCCACCCCAACTTTGGATTTCAAGTTATGACAAAAGAGGTGGACCTACAAACTTGTAAATACGGTACATACTGCAAAGATATACCAAACTTAATGGGCATCAGACAACAATTTGTGGGGGCAGACTGGTCTTAGACATTTTGCTTGTTTATTTTTTCAGTGATCTTGATTAAACTGCACATGATTATACAGTTTTGTCTGCAGATTTCAAATGTTTAATTAGTTTTCCTGTAACTCATCTTGTTCCTGAGATAACTTAAGTTCACCTCCTATTGTTTAAGGCCACCATACAAAAAAGTGCTTAATTAGAAGTGATATTTAAGATATTCCAACATAGACTAATTACTATAGATTGAAAGAATGCAAGAGTATTTTTTTTAGGCCTTTCTTGGTTATTTTACAGTAAAATTAACTATCCATTTTCAGAAGTAGTTGGACTTGTGTTACAATTTTGATGAGCAATTAATTTAAAAGGCTTGTGCTCTAAATTCTGCTCCCATACTTGCATTCTACACACATACAGGTTTCCACTGAAAAAAAATTATTGCTGTACCTGCCCTAGCTGCAGAGATATTGAGGCCTCAAAATTGAACAGTTGTAACTTTACTTTTCTTAGAAAGATGGAAAAAACTGATAACACCCAGTTTCTTCAAAACACACCAATAACGATGTGCATGTTTTGCAATGCTGATTAAGGTGCTCATAAATTCGTAGCAGAGCTTCTAACATAGATGCAGGCCAATTATAAAGAAGCCTCGGAGTCGGTTCCCTATTTTTTTGCAAGTTATGCATGTTAACAGCACCAAGAATCTGGACAGTTAGAATGACATTACAAAAAAATTACCACTTCCTGGTGTGTGAAAATTTGCAAAGAGATGAAAAAATACTTGCAGAAACCAAATAAGTCAATTTTAAGAAATGAATTTTATTGTCACTTGTGGTCCCAAAGACCAGTCTGCTCCCTTAATATACCGTATTTACTCGCGTAATCTTCGCATTCGCATAATTCTCGCACCCCCACATCTCCCAAGAAAAATACGATTTTTGTTTCCTTGAGTAATTATCGCACCTCCGAAAACTGCCGCAATAATGTCGTCTGCTCGTTTCAGCTTCTGATGATGATAGCACGTGCCATGTGGCGCCATCTCTTAAGCATAAAGCGTACTATTGCATGCAGATTCAATCTAAGTCAAGCCAAGCCGAAGTGGCCAGTGCGCGTTGCGGCGTGTTTTGTATGCAATGTCGGGAATCTTGGCACGTTATGGGGTGATACTGAAGCTACACGGCTGCTTCAAGTTGCAAGTGATAGATCAGGCACTGAACGACGGCAACAGGGCCGCCGGTAGGCCCTTCAGAGTCTACGAGTTTTGTGTTCGCTACTGGTGATGGCAGCTGAAAGCCACCGAGACGCATTGGGCCTGCCGTGGGCCTAAAACTGGGATTGATGGTAAACTTTATTTCTTCAGAAGGAAACTGCGGATGATTCTGTTAAATAGCCATCAGCCCAATACTGACGTCCTGCGCTTACCTTTTGAGGGCTCCTGTTGAGCGACGAATGCTACTGTTACGCTTGCAACCAATTCTTGACTATTTGCTTGCACTTTTTGTGTCTCAAATAAATCTTGCCTTGTATAAACTGTGCTTTTATTGTTGAGGTAAGTTCTAATTAGTACTTCTTAAAGCTTGCTGTAAGTTGCTGGTGTGAGAATCCCGATTTGCGGCCACTTCGTTTTCTTTTTCACTGTGTATGTTTTCGTTAAAAGTTTTCCCCGCGTAATTCTTGCAACCGCCAACTTTGCATCAGTTTTCTGGTGAAAAAATTGCGAGGATTATGCGAGTAAATACAGTAGTATTATCTGCTGCCAACATGAGGGTTTTCTGCCAAACACAATGATGAGGACACAGGAAGAAAAAGGAGACAATGCTAGACAAACAACCAAAGGTTTATTGATAATTTTACTCTTTTTTGAAGTGTTGATTATTAATTTTTGTTCTTTACAATGGCTTCTATACATTTTTGTATTTTCCTTATGCATAAACAGGAAAAATGGATAATGATGAATGTGCATCAGTTGTCTACTGCTATAACAAATTATTACCAGGCTTTCAATAGCCAGTCCAGTGATCTGTTGTCTTCCTTTTCGTGTTCTCGTAAGTGCGCTTGGTTGGAAACCATCCACGTGATGGGCAACCAATTAGCTCAGGCAAGCAAAATTATGTATAGTGCTCCTGATATTGTGACAAATGTGAATCTGTTGATTTGTTCCTCAAAGGCAGCATCAAAATATTTTCATCTATTTATAATTGTGAAATCCGTGTGTTGAACAGAAAGGCCTCTTGTATTTTTAAGGTACTGTACCAGCTGTTATTCTAATAAGGAGCGCATTTCGTAGCATGCTTCACCACATGACGCTTAGCTTTTTTGTGAGTATTTTCACCTGACTACGCTGATGTATTGTGGTGTAACAAGGTGATTCTTTGTTATCTACGTTACCTAGGCCAGAGTGCTTATCTTTGGCTGTAGGACTGTGAGTGGTGAACGACCGATCGCAACCACTTGCATCGTGTGCTAATGGCACTGCTTGCAAACACTGATTGCTTGCCACGAGCAGTGATGCAACCAAATCAGCAGCCCCTGCACTGACCACATCAATAGATCATATCTGATTTGAAGATCCCATACCAAACAGCAGACATGGGTGTAAGAGCAAAAGAATCCATTCTATGTGGGTGCACATACCTTAATATAGCAGCACAGGGCGTCTCCCTTGAGATGGCCGTCAGCCGTGCGGTACAGCTTGATCTTGAACTGGCCCTTCTCGTCCTTCATCACCAGGCCACACTTGCTCATCAGCTCAAAGAACTCTTCCTCGTCAATGTCATCCGGCAGATTGCTCACGTACACCCGGGTGTTGTGGGCGTCATCAATCTCGAACCAGCCTGCAATCAATAAGAGTAACGCGACCTTTCGCTGATCCCTGCTTTAAAGAGACACTAAAAGTAATAATACAGTCGATCCTCGAAATATCGAACGGCGCGGCGATCGCGAAATAGTTCGATATATTCAGAATTCGATATTAGAAAATCACAAAAAAAAATGCGTCAACAGCTTGCTGAAAACAACCAACGAACCGTTCAAGCGTGGTGCAGTAAATACTCACTTGAAGATATAAACATAGTATTTATTGTGTTGGTTTAAAATATTAAAAAAGAGTAGCCTGCTTTTTGTTGGCCATGGCGTGTTTGACGACTGCGTCCTCAATATAGTCCAGGCGATCCATAAGTGATAGGCCGGTGCCTTCAATCGCGCCGCAGTGGCAGCGAACAAGGGCCAAGGCAGCTACGACCTCAGCTGATGTCGGGAGCGGGGCACCATCAGCGCTTGCGGGATCCACCTCGGTAGAGTCTTCATTTGGCTGCTCAGCAGTAGCTTCGGCGACAATCTCCACATCCGCGAGCTCCGCCGTTCGGAGTTAGGCCTGTCGCGTACCACAGCGCACGACAGGCCTAAGGGCCAAACCTTACACCAAGATGTCTTCTGGTGCAGTGCCTTATAGGGGTGGGGGGAAGGAGGAATAAAAAGAATAGAAGGGAAATAGATGAAGAAATAGACAGGCAAGGGACGAAAAAAAGAAGGAGATAGGAAAGTGGGGATCCGATCGAAGCAGTCCAAGGGCGGGGCGCCACAATGCGAGAGCTGCACGGCGTCAGGAGACCGCGGAGGGCGAACCAGTCGGCGGGAGCTACGCTGGCGTCGGAGATCGCGAGGGCACAACCGTCCAGCTTGAAATCCTGTGAGCGAATCCTTCCAACAAGTGCGCAGTGTGCCGTTGACACCATAGAGACTGCAACGACTGCAAGCTGCAAGGCTGCGGCGCGCGTACGCCGCTACCTTAAAAGTGGCGCTCTCAAGCGCCATCGATGTGTGCAGCATTCGTAAACGCCCACCGCTCTACCGCTACTTTCGAGAGTTGCGGTAAAGCTCGCCGCCTGTGAAT
Organism: Rhipicephalus microplus; assembly: GCF_013339725.1. NCBI lineage: Eukaryota > Metazoa > Arthropoda > Arachnida > Ixodida > Ixodidae > Rhipicephalus > Rhipicephalus microplus. Next base: position 66,293,481 of record NC_051171.1, read on the forward strand.
GGAGCGCGGGCAGTTTGCGGTGGCTGAGTTCGATATATCCATTATATGTCAAACTTTGTTCGAAATAAAAAATCAATAATGCATGCGATTTCCCGCGTGATATAGGAACCGTTCGATATAGGCAATAATTCGATATATCCGTGTTCGATATATTAAGGTTTGACTGTAGTAATATAAATGGTAGCAGTAATAGTATTATAATCGAAATGTGACCACTGCAGCTGGAATTAAAGCAACAACCTTCAGGCCAGCAGCCAAGGCTGCAGACCAAGGCAGACTGTATTATTGAAAAGATAGCAAGAACATAAATATACAGTACACCAAGATGTCTTCTGTTAGGCTAATCCTTATCCTATTACATCATGCGACAATACCAGAGGTGCGAAACCTAGAACCTCTTTATATTAAAATTTCGTTACGTGTAAGTAAAACTCACTGCGTTTGCAAGATCCCTCGAATCACTGGTGTGGAAATGCCATGAGAGACAAAGCAACCTTATTCTCGCATTCTTCAAACTTTGAAACAAAGCACCAGGCAAGTGAACCTTTAATAACGACTTCATAGTGGTATCAGGGTTTGCATGAAAGACATGGCATGTGGCGCATGCAGCAAAGCACAATGCCCATGAGCAAGCATCATGGCACCGTTTAAAATAGAGAAAACAGAAGCAGACCTTTAGGTGCTTCCCTTTGTTTATCCAACATTAGTTCTTTCACACAGTAATCTTGTGGTGGCAATATCTTGTGCCTTAATGGACCCCTGACATCTAATTTGGAAACACAAGATGCTTGTGTTGTTTGACAGTCCTGCACATGGAGGCACGTCTGACTGATTAATAGTGAGGAGTGTTGCTTTAGAGATATTTTATTGTGGTTTTAAAGTAAGGGTACCTGCTCGTCCGAGTATTCAGGCACAATCGACATTTCCTGCGGTTTGACAGAGACAGGGGGCATTGACGTGACGTTGCATAGGTCAAGCAAGTATTGTTCACTTTGGAGAACATTTGCGGGGTGCACAAAATACCCCGACTGTCACCCGGCAAGAGCTATTGTTCATCAGCCTTGGTGGCGGCGCGAGAGAATTGAGAGAGCCTCTTTTGCTGGTGGTGTTTGCCGCGAACGGTTGTCTCTCACAGTGGGACCCAGTGCACAGCACCGCGGGCCGTCTGCCCTCGTGGTGAGTCAGGCGTTGGCGACACCGCCTTGTTTGTCATGTTGTTGAGTGTGGTCTAATATTGTGCAAGGTTGTCTTGGCGTGTTGATCACAATTTATGTATAATTATTTGGCTGACGATATCATCGTTTTGAGAGTAGTTAAATAAATGTGTATTGTTTGTCTTGGTTCATTCCGACCGAATCTGCCGTGTTTGTTCACTCCAAGAGTGTCGCTCTCTGTACGCCATTTCGAGATCCCACACTGTTGTCGAGATGCTCTCAAGGTGGTTTTGGCAGCTTACGCCACGAAAGGTTTTCTTTTGTTCCGAGGGGGACACGCTCAAGCATCCACATTATTTCATTCTTCTTCACCCGGAGGTTCATCTATTAAAACAGCGCATTCAGCGTCACTGAACCTCGAGAGCACATAGTCTATGAGCTAGTTTCTTTTGGTATTTAGGCCAGTGTTTCAAACTGATGCAAGATCATTCTGAATTAACGAAACTAGCATTAATTATACAATGTTTTACAACATTAACGGTTCGATTTACATATTACCAGACATAAAGCTACAAATTACTATAAAAAAGTCACAAACAAAACTTTCACTGTCAGGGGTCCTTTAGTATATTCACACATTATTTAATGTTCAGAGATTAAAATACATATTACACACTTTGTGAGACATATCAAGATAAAGGTACCGAACGTGCAAAAAGTACCTAAGATAGAATCAAGGATACATGTATTATCTACAATGCTCAGCACGAGTAGGAGCCAAAAGCTTTGGCAAAAGACTTGTATTCAGAACAGCAGCCATTACAAGGTAACTTTGCTTCTGCAGTGACATAGTGAGAGACTCACTGTAAAAACGTTCTGACACAGGGGTCTGAAACATGTGGCCAACGGACCTTTTGTGGGTTGCGAGAGTGCTTGTAGCATTTTCTCACCTATCGTAAGAAATAGCACTTTGTTCAAGTAAGCAATAGAGACAGGAGTGGTCTGAAGCATTCATTTTTTTCATGAGACATCCCCTTCAATCACTATCAGTTGAAACATCCAACGTTAATCGAAAACTTTATGCTTCAGGAGAAGCATCCAAGTTTTACTGATTATGGAAATCAGTATCGACATGTTTTTCGAAACTCGACGTCCTCTGCAGAAATGACCAAAATATATCGGATATGGGACAGCTACTCTTTCAAAAGGCAACAGGTGACATTTTGTGCATGGAAACTCCTCCCTGCTCCTACCACCTTCGCTACCCCGCCCATGTGCGACTCAATCTCATGACTGCGGCCCACTAGCCGTAGTGCATTTGAGACTTCAGATCTAACAATACATCTTCACGGCTCACAGTATTGTAAATTAACGATGGCGTCAGCTGCACTTTCACTGATATAATATAGGACACGAGCTCAAATGCTACCTTGTTCACTTTGCTTTCCCTTGGCTGCCTTTTTCGAAGGATCCTCTGCGCGATTCTCTAAAGCGGGAGCCGTCTTCTCTGGCATGGCAGCCACCTGGCTCGAGCCACTGGCGCTACTGGCTCCTTCGGAAGGTGTCCCCTCAGCCGTGCCATAGTTTGCTTGATACGCAGCCAGAAAATCCTCTGTCAGCTGAAATGGAGAGAAGCCCATGGATAGGGCACCTATAAGTATATCTAATCATTGTCGCATTTTTCGTACATGCCACAAACTTGAAACATACGTTGAGAATAATGTGGGTTTGGCCCGAAACCAGTTATGTCTGTAGAGCTGTTGGTGGCTACCAACAACTTAGAAGGACATAGGTGAGATGTTACAGTGAAGTAGTATGTTATGTGCAGGGCCCGCTTATGCCAAAGCACAAGTGCATTACCCACACTCCATTATTGCATTCTAAGGTGACCGATCAAAGCCGTTTACACATGGGAAAGAAGAGGCGTTGGTCATCTGATAATACAAACCACAGATGCACATGCAAATCAATCCGGCTCAGCACTAAAAGGCCACTTAATATCTATGCTACCAAATGCCCTGATAAACTGAATTCACCCCTCAATTATCATCCATTCGGATGCAGTTACAATTAGGGGACAAACGATATTTTGCAGGCACTTCTTTTCAACGGAAGCTTTGCACGTCTTCTCACGCTTTGTTTTGCATTGCGTTTCTCATTGTCAAAAGTAGCGTTCAGTTGCAAGTTCGGAATTCTCGCTCTGTACTATTTTGTTTCACTGTAACGTTATTTGGTCATGTAAAAACACACACACACACAAAAGCATACACACACCTAAATCAACGCACGTCTTACAAATGCTGGGGTCTACATTATAAGCATTTCAAAAAATAATCAAGCTATAAGGGTCATGTTCATTAGGTGCCTTTGCATCGCATATAGCTACTAACATAGCCTCTTTGCCTTCGATTAAAGAGGGCTACAGGTTTCAAAAAATTGTCCTGCGTTAAACTTCGGTCAACATCAAGTTTACCAACTTAGGCAAAAAAACGTCGGCGCAGCATCGTCTCATCTACCTTGTCGGCGTCTAAACAACCAACCAAATTAGACTGACACGCAGAACTGGGCGACTGAGTGATATAACATTTTGGAGGCAAGCAAAATGGAACAGTTGAGTCACCCAAAAGTCTTACGCAGGGCTTCCAGTGAAAACTCGAGTCATATAAACGAGTGGCCAGTATTCGCTTAGCGCAAGAGAGCTACGATGCATTACCGAAGGAAGCGCCAAACCTTAGGAAACCAAGCGTGTTTCTCGTGGTCCCACTCGTAAACAGTGCCATCATTGGGGTCTACGTAAGTGTATAGATCGGAACCGCCAGACTGTTGGCGTTCTTGTTCCGCCTTCTCCAGTTCCAACTGATGCTGAAACTCGTCACTCATCGTTCCACAGAGCTAGGCGGCTGGTTTCAAACACTTGGCCCGTTTCACCGAGCTGATGAGCACCACTCGAGTTCCAGGAATCATATGTTCACGCTGGCCACAAGATTAACATGGTGCACATTTGCCACACGAATAATCAGAACACAGAAACAGCAAGAGCTACGCGAAGCGCGCGGTTGATATCGTGGTCGAGTTCGGTAGACGCACTTAACGCACGCCAACCGCCAACCAATAACTCCAACGATTATGGCGGTGAACAGTGTTGCTTCATTACTAGCACGGCTGTTCTGTTCTAAATTTGTCGAAATAACACCTGCAAAATGACAACCTAGAGCACAAAGGTTTCTCTAAAACTTTCTTAGCTTTAATATTTTTTTCTATTAGTAATACTCACAAAATTATTGCATAAAATTGTGCATTGTTTTGCTTAATTTCTAGCGCATTTATAATTAAAAAGCTTGTTTAGAAAATTGTAGGAAACTTGCGCTTCTCCACAGCATGGCATGATCAAATGAGGCAAAAGATAGAGAGCGCGCTTTTTGATCCATGCTTTTTGATAAAGAGCACGCTTTTGAACCATGCTCTAGCCGGTGGCGTGCACGAATTCTCAACTTAGCTGTTATGAAGCGACTTCGGAGGCGTGATTACGGAGCGCGCTTTACGCTCCAACCCTGAGACGGTGCACGACAGCCTACGCGAGAGCTCGTGCACGCTACGGCTGCCGAAAGAATGACGTGTTTCCGACTTTCTCTTCCGATCCCCGCTAATCCCTACTGAGGAAGCAACTTATCATTCGCCATGCAACGCTTGATCGCCCCCGTAAGTAGGCGGTGGAAATTGCCGTTAAGCTAAGCTCCAAAGGTTTTGCACTCGAGTGCATTCGAGCATGTTCCTTTGGAGTTCGGAGCGCACTAACTTGACGCGCCAAATGAGGCGATGTGGATTCCGCGGTATATCAGTAAGCATATAGGCGTGCGTATGAGGGCGCGGGAGAAGGCCGCCTCCCCTAGTCACATGGGGGGGGGGGGGGGCACATCTGTATATACCTTTTTATTTTGCAGAGAAAGCTGTTATTAGATCGCAACGAGGGTCGTTTTTGGCGCCGTAGTTGTCTGCCGCCGGGAATCGTAACCACAATCACGCGAAATAAGAAAAAAAATTTAAGACAGAATAGGACCCCCCCCCCCCCCCCAAGTCTTCTACGTGTCATTTTAGCATTCTACCACTGAGTCAGGCCAGTGCAATTTTTTTGCTTTAATGCATAGAAATAATGGAACCAAAATTCACATATATCTATACAATTTATCGTTTCAAAATATATATTCACGTGCACACATGCACAAGGCATGATTTCATAGAATTCAACGAACCTTCAAAAGGCCGGTATACCAACACACAGGTCCAGAAGTCCAAGCCACTCCGGAACAGGGTCGAAAGTCTCTACTACACTACGCACATTGGCTGCCTCATCTCGGAAAACAGACTTGGTCGAGCGAGGTGGCTCAGCATGTCTGTCAATCACGGACAGTGCCTGTATAAGGTCACGCTCGGCGTGACATCCCCCGCCCCCTTTCTTCTTGGTAACACGTCTGCCCGAGAAACGGAACCGGCTCGGCGTGGCAACACCTTCCACGCTTGCCTGACCCGTTCCCTAGAAACGGCATCCTGCAGCTTCCTCCACCTACACTACTCCTTCCATGAAAGTGCCTGTCCGGTGTCGGCGAGGGCCATAGGCAACGAGACCGGGGGTTAAAAAGAGCGCTTGAGAAAAGACGAGGGGTCTTTTAGCTGCTAGGAGAGCTTGCCGGCTGGACACCGGTACGAGCCCTTTAGGCCCCTTGCGGGTCATACTTTTTTGCTGTCTTTTGAATTGTAAATAGTTGTGTACATCAAGTTGTGTTAGTAAAACGTCCAGTGGTGAAGGCGTCTTCCTCCGCAGAACAGTCACGAAGACGGCGGCGATCATTCTCGCGAAGCAACGAACCCGGCTTTGCTTCGCCTGCAAGAACCATGGTCCGAACCATATTTGGAGTTCGGACGAAAATTTACTATACGAATAACATAATTAAATCGTACGGTGCATTATTGTTGATGGTCTTTTTGAACGATGGGCACCTTACATTATGAGCTGTGATTTCAATTTTTTTTATGGCTATGACATACATCACGGCAATGAATAAAACAATGCTCGATTGTTTCAGGCTCGTTGCAAGGCCTGCAAATTTACGTACTAGGAACGTAATTTGTCAATATGGTAGATTGGGCGAGTTGGTGATACATGACTGTTTTTGAAATGAGAGTGCACTGCTTAGACGCGGACAGAAAGACAGGAACAAGCGCTTACTACCAGCTGAAAATTTATTCGGAAAACTGAAATATATACTGACAGATGAAACAGTATCATGGCACATACGATAAGACCAAATCATGGACCAAAATAACAGAAGCGATTAAGATCTATGTACGTCAGCCCCACCCTACCAACGCCTACTGTGCTTTCGAGTGATTACTTAACTCTTTTGACATCTGCTACTGTCTAAAAATGCTAACTCCTTATCGATTTGGTCTTATCGTATGTGCCATGACACTGTTCCATCTGTCAGTATATATTGCATAGTTTTCCGAATAAATATTCAGTTCTTAGTAAGCGCTTGTCCCTGACTTTCTGTCCGCGTCTAAGCAGTGCGCTCTCATTTCAAAAACAGTTAGTACTAGAGCACGCATATACATTTTCCATGAATCCACGTTTTTACAGGTAATGTGGATGTGTCTAGCTGAAAGAAAAACGTTTTCGCTGCTGGCGATATACACATTTTATGCACACGGTAGAACACATCATGACCATATCGAGATAAATATTGCTGTTATATATAGTAAACAGGCTAAAGGAAAGGGTTGCTGGCAAATGCAGCAGTGAGTGTCGTTCTATCTACACTGTATAGATATTCTAAAGTAAATCTGGCTTTCAAAAACTTCCTTGTCTTAACATTTTATTTCAAGAAACCCCATATTTGCGGGTTCTCAGCAACTCTTGTCGTGACAAAAAGAAATGGGAGGTGGTATGGACGACGGTTCTGGGTAACAGTTGAAGAAATGAGTGACACCCATCCTTGAAACTCCGTCGCAAAGTGGCCATATGCAGGTTTGATGTCGAGAGAGGAATCGCTTTAATGTGAGTAGTAAAGCGTTTTGGAACAGCAGAGGAACAACCAGGCGTCACACAATGCGAATCGCGTAACGAGTGGGTTGTCGAATGTTCCAACCCACTACAAAAGCTTCAGGCATACTTCTTCATCGTCGTCAGCCAAAGCATGAAACAATTGCACAAAATTTCTTGCAAGTGTGTAGCGGGTACCACGCTTCTCCGAAGTATGAAGACGAATGACATAGATCAAATTACACTTTTTTTTTTTGCCAATGCCCCAGAGTGAGTGTATGCTTTCAGGCCACCACCATCATCATCACCAATGTCTCCCTGCTGAAGAGAAAGTGTGGGGATTCATGGTGTAGTGGGTACTTTGCAAGTGTGCTTGTAGGAGTTGAAAAATGCTCTATTGAAAGGCCGCTCTTCCAGCTATCGCTGTAACTGTGATGCGCCTTCCGCGTAGGCCTGGCTTTTTTTGTATCTTTTTTAATGTCAACAGTTGGTTAAGCTTGTTTTTTTGTTTTCATTATTTCTGTTTTATTTTGTCATGTACTTATGACTTCTGACAAACCCCGCAAACAGAGTATAATTAAATGACACAGTATGTCATTGACTGAACGTGTTTTTTTAACATAAATTCCGAGCCAGGTTTTTGTTTATTTTTAGTGGTAAAGTGGCAACTTGACAGGTACGTTCTCCTGCCGAAGAATCGGGGGCGTATGCTTCTCCAAGGACATGATTTTTCACTTCATGGCCTTTTCGATTAGTGATGTCAGGTTGGGTCTTTTTTATAAGGAGTGCTGTCTATGGGCGCAATCATTTGGGAGCGATAAGTGAGCCATTCTACGTTCTTTAGCGCGTTCTGCAGCCTCGTTGTCAAATGTAACAGCAATAAATTGTGACAGCAAAATAATTCTCGTAAACGATGGTGCCAAATTTTCCGCCATGTAAATAACCACTACGCCTGGCAGGAATATCGCCTTGAGGAGGCTATGAAACTCATGCGAAGCGCACGTGCACAGAAAAGTTGCTCGGTGAATCCCAGGACGCATCAAACCACGATTGGGTGAGAATTGCAAGGTTCATTCTACTTTCGTTTCTATTTATCGGGAGCCAGGGCTGAAGACTGAAAAGTCGGATGACTTTTCAGTCATGAAGATGAGTAAATGAAGGATTGAACGTGATATCGCGGGTGCCCTTGTCGAAATTCGTGCGATGGACGCTTGCGGAAACTATCCCCTGACGCAAATGTCAACCGTAGATATACACAAAAATGTTCTTTAAGCCACCCAACATAATATCTAGGATTTGACGTCCCGAAATCACGATATGATAAGGAGACACGCCGTTGCGCTGAGCTCCGGAAATTTCGGCTGCCATGTTTTGTAACGTGCATCCACTGACATCGCACAGTACAAGGGTCTCCACCTTTTCGCCTTCATCAAAATAGAACCGCCACGGCCGGGATAGAATTCATGACATTCGGGTGAGCAGCCGAGCACTTTATAGCGCTAACACTGATCCGCTGCGGCGGACCTTCTGTAGTTTACCTGACAAAAGGTTAGACTAAGAAAACACCATTATGTATTTTTGTTTGAAGGCTTGATTGAAAGTTTCAGTTTACACAATTTCATATAAGACATAAATGCTAATATAAGTATAGGGGATGAGGTCCCCAAACACTTGGCTGTACGGGGATCTCCTGTCCGAAAATCAGTGGGACATCTTTCAGTAAACTGCAAGAATGCAAAAACAAATGAAACACGTAGTTATACAAAAAAGTGCAATGCAAACTGAAAATAGTCGAAACTAAATAATTATAGGTACAACAAGAACACTGCTTGGATGATTTTGCAAGCATAAATTACAAAGAAAATGTTGACCAGTCGAATAATGAGCGATAAAAAAAAAAAAGAACGCGTGGAGGTATCAACTGTGTGAGAAAAAAAGGAGAACTGAACATCATACATGTCATAATTCTACGGTATCAAGAGCAAAGGGTAATGTCTTTTAAGGAGATGATGATGAAGGATGACTATATCAAGGGAGGCCGTTCCAAGTCGATTGTGATCTAAAACCGTGGTGGTACGGACTAATGACAATAATAAAATGCATGATGGGAATCTTGTTCGATAGAAGGTAACTAAGCTACAAGCTCCCCAAAGATTTTCACATATGTTGCTTGTCTCATCATCAGCATCAGCATCATCAGCAGAAGCCTGACTACGTCCACTGCAGGACAAAGGCCTCTCCCATGTTCCGCCAGTTAACCCGGTCCTGTGCTTGCTGCTGCCAATTTATAGGCGCAAACTTCTTAATCTCATCTGCCCATCTTGACATCTGCTTGTCTGTATGTCATCTAATATGAAAAGAATCGTTATGCATTATGACATATACGTGATGCCAAACAGGCATTGCAGGTGGCGCGTAGCTTAAGTCAGCTAGCTTTGCTAACTCATGCGTCTTGTACAGCGATAAGAATTATATAGACATACTCAGGAGCTTTTCGCAGTCACCATCATGTTCCTATTAGGCTAATAAATAACATCATCGAGCGCATTGCATGTTTTACGTTACATATAAAAGTGGGCATGCAATACCTACGAATGCAGAGATGAAACGAGCTAGTTGTCATCGTCGTGTAAAGGGGCGCACGTGAAGGCATGGGCCAGTGAGGGCAACAGGTGATGGCTCCTCAAGCAAAGAGGAGGAGGAGAAAACAACTAAAGAGCTCTAAATAGTCCGACGTAGCATTCACGCGAGCCAACGGCGGCCAAAGTTGGCATCGACCCATTTCGTCACGTTACGTTGACGGCAAAACCAAGCGTATTGGGTTCAACGCACCAAAGCCACGATATGATTATGAGGGACGCCGTAGTGGAGAGCTCCAGAAATTCGGACCACCTGGGGCTACTTACGTGCACTTGTACTGAAGCACACGGGCTTCAAGCATTTTCGCCTCCATCGAGAATGAAGCCGTCACCGCCAGAATTTGATCGCGCGAACCAGAGGTGCGAAAACCAAGCCGCTGGTTGAAAAACAAGGTTTTATCTAGCACACTACGTGTATGCTCTAACGCGCGGAACATGCCCGTAACGAATCTCCGGCGTCCCTCCGTCACAAGGAAGGCATCGGTCGCATCTCACGTTGGACAGAAGACACGTTTTGCTAGCGTGACTGAGCGTGCGCGCGCATCGACGTTATGTCAGACAATATGGAGCCCTTATGAATCTGGTAGCCGTGGTGGTACAGATACCAGTCTGATCAGTGCTGAGCAGGGTGGGCTGCCAACGCTCATCGTTAGTAAGTGCGCAGAGTAGAAATATATCGCCCGTCTTCCGTAGGTGAAGGGCCGGGAAGTGGTTCTTCAAGGCTGCGCCACTCAAGCTGGAAACTTAAGGCATGCTATTTCGATGCTATTTTGAAAGAGAGGCCTCAGGCATGGTTTCCTCACTCCTATAGCGATCACTCCCACCTGGGGAAGGCTCATTTTTCTTTCATTAATGATGACACAAGGAAATGCATTTTGTTCACTTTGGTCTAGCCGGTCGCTGAAATGACGAGTGCCCGGTAAGAGCGTCTTCTTTTATTCTACATCAAGTTCATTATAGTCCGCCGAGACAATAGCTAACAAAGTGTACGCTTTACAGCAACGAATGAATAGCTTAGCATAGAGAGAGATAGGCCCCTAGTTTATCATAGGGTCGATTATTGCAGCCTTCAAGAGCCAACGTGGGCAAAAAGAATGCGTTGTATTAATTTCTATTGTATCAAAATGTGTCGTTAGGCCACTGGTACGCTAGGCCGGCCGACGCTCGTGCGATAAGCTTCAAATCACGTCAGACCACGAACTGTGCTCTTGCCTCTTATTTAGCTCTGAAATTGTAGACAGCAAGCAAACCGTGCACGTTGCTCTCTGGAGCGGCGAAATCATCTTACTCCCGTGAGTTTTAGGGTTACACGAAGCTAGATCCTAAAGAAGCAAGCAGCTAGACTTAATTTATTATTCCTTTTTATTGGTATTGCACTTAATGCTCCAACCTTGCAGCTACAGTAAGGTTTATTTTTGTTTATTTGTGATATGACAAACACTGTTAAGAATGGCCGCACGAGGGTGTGAATGCGTACGGATTGAAAAAAAAAAAAAGAAGACTAACACATACACAATTTGGTTATTCCTTAGTTAGCTCATATGTGGCATTCCACGATAACTATTTCTTTAGCGAGTCACGCTTTATATCACAACTCTCCGAAGACAAAATCATTGTTTGTACATTGAAACATGGCTATAATGTGAAAACTGAGGATACAACAAAACAAGAAAAAAGGCAACCTTTTTTTTTCTTGGAATGAACGTGATTTCTAGTAATCAAGAGGGAGCTTGAATTCTTTTCACGTATCGCTGATGCGTATGAAAGTGCACCTAAAGTGAAGATATCAGCCCTCGATGCGATACTGAAAGGGGAGCATTGTGTTTTAGATTGGCTGCATAAAAAAATTTTGAGCTCCAAGGCATTCAGCGAAAATAAAGCAAGATTACAGGACTTCGTGTCTGTACCTGCCATGTTCAGTACTTCAAATGACCTACGTATTATAGACAATTTAGTTTTGTCACTATAAATCCCTCCAAGTGGCACCGGCTATGTCTAATTTATGGCTATGGCTCTGTCGCTGATTCAAAGGCACAGGATACGGTACGAACTTGTTTTAATGTTTAAAACATCCTGTGAATTGTCAGCCCTTACGACGACACCATGGAGCACTCTTTCGTGGGGACAGCCAGAACTAGCCTAATCGTAAGATCAAAGCCTCTCGGGAGAGCCCTGTGATGATATTCAGCGTTGTTTAACTTCGGGCTTCTTGGTACGTACTATCGACAAAAATTGCGTTGTACGAACACGAGAAGAGGTCACGCAGCTCTGGCACTGAAGATAGCGATAGTGATTACAGCGCAATGGAAAACACGGGGCAAAAACAGAGAGACTCTTTATTAAGAAAAACAGTAATTTTTGCCGGTGCCTGTGTATCGCTGGCATACTACTGTGTATGGGGTGGAGAAGGGGACAGAAAGATTTCCTCAGAGAGAGAAGAATGAAATAAAAAAAAGAAAGTTTGTGTACTAGTAAACCTGATAAAACTTTACTTTTTGGGTATCAGGCAAACCAAGGCTTTGCTGTGTGAGATGTCGCATAATTAGAGCCTTCCCACAAGGCCTATATTGGATACGTAATAGATTGATGACATTATGACCCGACGATGTTTAAAAGGTCCACTCACCGGGACTAATAGGTTGCGCAACGTTACTTGTACATGGCAGATCATGTTCATTTCTTGTTCGAACAGCTGCCGCTCAGTCAGTCAGTCAACGAACTTTATTCACAAATTGTTCTCAGGAGCCGATGCCCCTCAAAATGGCGGGTCGGCTGAGGGCCGCATTCACGTTGTAATAAAAAAAAACATGCCCCCCCCCCCCCGCCCCCGCCCCCCCCCAAACTGCGGGCCCTCTGGACAGCCCGGATTTCGACCTCCCGGTCCGAGCTGGTGATTGCAGTCTTCCAAGCATCCTCTGTGCTGAGAGGCTCGCTATCGCACAGCGCCCTTCATCGCAAGACCATGTGGGATAACGTGCATCGTCTCTAATCGCACTGAGGGCTGTGAGGCTTTATGCTATCAATAAACTTACGGTAAACTAAGGGCGACGGGTAAGTACCGGTTCGCAGCATTCCTAAAGTGATTGACTGGGCCCTTGAGAGTTGCGGGAGCAGAAACCTACGCCTGGACAATGAATAGTGCTTACATAATTCCTTGAAGGTGGGGATGGAATCAAGCTGCTGGATGTCTTCCCCCAAATTAGAGGCCGAATGCCCGTCACAATGGGACAGTGCGCGTGCGCGGACATAAGCAGACTCATTGGCATTAGGGATAACAGGGTGGACATCCTTGCGCATGTGGGCAGGAAACCAGTGATGTGACCGTCGATTGCAGTGCAACTAGAAATTTTGGTAAGAATGTGGGCCGCATGCTCAAAAACTGACCCTGTCATGAATGCTCGTACAGCAGCACGAGAGTCATTGAGAATGCACGTGCGCATGGGAATAACCACGGCCAGTGCTATACCAGCCTGCTCCGCCCTGTCCAGCGTGATATCTCGAAAAGATGCTGCCGTGAGAAGTTTACTATCAAGGTCAGTTAATTTTCTCTTCCTCGACTAGCTTCTACACTAGCTAAGGAGGGAAGATGTTTGAGGTTTGGAATGGGTCCCCTCGATGACTCGAGTGCACGGTGGCAGTGCGAAGAAAGAGCCCTATAGTCCGGTGAAAAGACACTTTATTGCAGCCTTGGGCGTATGCCCGAGTCCAAGCTCGAACCTCCACTTTCTATTTCAAATTCGAACATCCTCTTTTCAACCCTCAGTTGAACAAAGGGTCTTCACAGAAGTCAATTACGCGTTGGGGCTCCCATCATCACAACCAATCGCAGAAACACTTTCATCACAGACACTGCATTGATAAAAACCACGCTAAGAAATACAACACGCAAACAGATAGGCTATCCGCGTGTCAGAATCTCTCCCATGCCAAGCCATGTATCGGTCGACCTCCATCGGTAGCCGTTCTCACGCTCGAGCTCCATCAGCTTTCTTATTAAACGTCGCTTCATAGAAGCCTCCTTAAGCGTGGAGAGTACACCGTCACGCGCTGTGCGTTGACCAGGTGTGCATGCGACAGCGAGGCGCCCCGCATCCTAAAACCACTCGGTAGTGACGTATAGCGGGGAGGATAAGCTCGTCTGCATGCTGCCGTCATGTCTCGGGCAGCCCAGCAGTCGCTTCCCTGCGTCATTCTCAATGGCACGCGTGTATGCCAACAATGACAAACTCAGACGGCGGCACTTGGCCTGCTTTGCGCAAGACGCTCTTCCGATTAGGCTTTACCCCTCTAGGGGAAAGCTTAATCTAGCTACACACCGGTGCGCTACACACGCCGGTGTGTAGCGCACCGGCGTGTTGTGTAATTGTTGCCGGTAATTGTTGCCTTATACTAACTAGGTCAGTGACCACAACCACGAAATTGGCTGTTCCAGGATACTATGCTGCGTCAACGAACGCCACAAATTCAGGGGTGGTACCAGCGGAACTGAGGAGCGACCGAGTCTTAGCAACCCGGCGGTATACATTGTAGATTGGGTGAATGTTTCTTGGAATTTGGGATACCGTAATCTGCTCCCTCAATTTAGCAGGGGAAGTTGGATCTTTTTGTCTGCGACCAAAGTGGGCTCGCAGCCCAGGAACAGCAGGACGCGCCTGCCAGCTTTGGAAGAGGACAGTCTTACAGCTTGAGCTGTTTGTTGCACTTCTGCAATCTCGTTCAATGTAATATGCATACCAGCGGCCTAGAACTTTTCCTCATTAGTGTTGTTTGCAAGGCCTAAGATTTTCTTAACGCATTTTCTAATAATCGAGTCCAATTTCCTTTGCTCTTTTCTTTCCCATCTGAACGCTGCGGCAATGATATTATGTGACTCATGAGAAAGGCAAGAAATATTCTCACAAGGTTGACCTCACATAGCCCCCCCCCCCCATGCCTGCTAGATACATGCAGTATAAGTTTGACCATGCTGTCCGCCTTCGCCGTAATGCGGGTCAACGTATGAGAGTTACGGCCGTGCTCTTCCAGGAACATGCATAAGATTCGAATTTTGTCGACTCGGGAATCGCCTGTCCTTGTCGTGTGGGAATTTCGATCCTAATCTTTTCTGGTGGAACTGGAATCGTAGTGAGTTTGCCTTTCTCGGGCTATGTGCAGAGAAGAACCTCAAATTTGGCAGTGTACAAGTGCAGCCCTGTGCTATCCAGAGACTCTTCCGTGCACCTGAGGGCCTGCTGGAGGGAATCCTGAGCATCTCCATCTCTACCCCCTATGCACCATATAGTAATATCATCTGCATAGAGTGCATGTCCGATGCGGTTGATATGAGTTAGCCCTAGCGAATGTTTCCTCATCGTGATGTTAAAAATTAGTGGTGAAATTACCGATCCTGTGGGGTTCTCCAAGGTCCAAGTTGAAATTCATTGGCGCAGTGGTCCCCGAGCCAAATGGTGGCAACGCGATTCATCAGAAATGAGTGGACGAACCCATAAAAGTGGGACCCCAACCCCAATTAAGAGATTTATTCAAGTATGTGAGCATGTGAAATATTATCAAAGCCTTTCTCGAGATTGAGTGCCACACTGCCACAAACATCCTAGGTGCCTATGTCGAGGATTTGTGTCTAATCATTTTCATAATAACCAGCGTAGAGAGCGCTGTACGAAAACCAATGAGGTTGAAAGGAAAGAGCTCATCGTGCTCAATGTACCGGGAGATTTGGTTAAGGATAATGTAGCGAAACTTCGGGGCTGTTTAAGCTAGACGCATCTGGAGACCGTCGAGGCGAAGAAGCGTGGGAGCAATTCCGCACAGGCAAGCGATGACAAGTCGACACGATCATTTCGGGGAGCACTCATTGGAGGTTTATTCATCTAATACAACTTGAATTTACGTAATTCACTCGGTCACAAATAAAAAAACATGGAAATGGTGGCAGAACCCTCGGCCTGCGTGACTGGTCTCCGGTGGTGAGATGCGCTGTTGACCCCGACTTCGATCACCCCAAAAAGGGCCCGAGTCGCTGTTTAAATAGGGTTTTTCAGCATCCATGGGTGCGCGGACCAATCAGGCAAGCCGAGGATAACCAATCCAACACGAGTTATCATGGTCGCGTGAAGCCTGCCTCGCGACAAAACTGTGGCAGCTTCTGGAAACGGGCGCATTCTATGAAGCGGCCTTGACGCGCTAACAATTGCTCAAATTTTGGTCCACTTTGCCCCGGAGGACCAAAGCGGCGGCTTGTTCGTTTGAAGTGTGGGGAGCACAGTGGTTAGAAAAAGGATAAAGGCACCTAATTTCTGCAGTCCGGACAAAAGCACGGCGCGGTGCCTGCTTTGGCGCGAAGCGCACAGTGACCGACCGGATGCAGCCCTTTCTGTTCAGACTCATTCTTTCTCAAGGCGCCCTCCCCGAGACATGTCGTTAAATGACGCCGCTAACAAGAAATCTGGCAAAGAATGAACTCTAGCTGTAGCTGGAAAGGAAGAAGCTTTCCGCGAGACATTGCCTTCGCGACAATAGCATGCTCCGCGACCTCACCCACGCAAGACGTGAGCGAGATTGGTTGGAGCGTGTCGAGCCCGAGAGGTTTACCAGGCTTAAGAATGAGGACAACAGAGGCTGTTCGGCACTCCTGCGGCACCTGCCCTGACTCCCAAATCCTCATCAGTTAGTACCTTAATAGATCTATCGTCCAGAGTTTTGAGTAACCTGTTAGTAATACCAGCTGGTCGGGAGACGACTTCCCGTTAAGACCAAAAAGGACCGCCCTGACCCCCGCTACGCTAAAGGGGAAGTTCAGCTCCGTCTTCTCCAGTCCGGAGAAATCTGGGTAGTCCGCACCCGTGGAAGCCCCCGGAGGAGGTACCTATTCGTCAGCTGTTGCAAGATGTCACCATCGGAGAGCCCAGCAGACCTTTTTTTGTGAATTAGGTGGTAAACAGTGTGCCTCTGATTAGCTTTAGTTTGCCTATCTTCTAGGGGATGCTTGAGAATGTTCCACTTGCCCCTGATCGCATGTGCCCGTCGACAGCATTACAGACCTCATCCCATTGTTGTCTCGCTAGAGTATAACTGTGCGATTCATTCTTCCTACTGAGTAGAGCAATTTTCTTTTTGAGCCGCCTGTTGAGTCGCTGCGTAGGTCATCTGTTAAGTATAGAGTTCTTGGCTTCAAGAATTCTAGCCAGGTGACTGTCGATGCAATTCGTTTTAAGATCCGTGTGCACCAGCTTAGTGGCAGTTTTAACGTCTGCCTTAAGCTACTCGGGTAGCTGGCCAAGGTCATCGTAGTTATTTTCATCACGATTTCAAATTTACTGAAAGGCGTCCCAATCAACCATTTCGAAAAAAAAAACCGCGGTGACGGTGCCTTAATCTCGAGAGAGACCGACGCAATGAATGGTCACTCCCAAAGTTTCATGCAAGCTCTGCCACAGGGGGCACTCGACGTTCCTGACAAAAGCGAGGAAGCGAACCAGGAAATTGACTGGTAAATACTTAGAAAACAGCAGGCTGCCAAACCAAAAAGAACTATCGGTCAAGAAGAAAGTGAAGAAAACGGAGACTGACATGCGGAGAATTGGCATGATTAAGAAGTACGCACTAGACATCTATCGAACTTTTAAGCAGGATATTGCCAAGGAAAGGATATATGATAATACTCGGGGTAGCTTTCTACTGTTTGAGGCCAGGTGGTATTGCGAACCAAGATATATCGGGCCAAATACGAAGGGGTAGACACAGTGTGCAGTGCGTGTGGAGAGGAAGAAGAAACTGCCGAACAATTGATAATGTTCTGTAAAGGGCTTCACCCTATAGTTCAGGATGATGGTGCACAGTTTTTCAAAGCACAGTGGTTTAGGGACAAGGACGGCAAAATAGACTTTAAGCGAGTAGAATTACCTAGAAGGAGGTTATCTGATTGGTGGCTAAAGTCAAGGCACCAGTGAAAATTAAACCCTTCACTGCAAAGTACGAATCCTCAACCTCACTATTTAAAGTAAAAAAAAAAAGATAAATCTAATGGTTAGTTCACTAAGTATTACGGCTAGGTGGCGTTAGCCACCGCCCGATCCAAAGGGTACAGCCACATCCATCCATCCATCCATCCATCCATCCATCCATCCATCCATCCATCCATCCATCCATCCATCCATCCATCCGTCCATCCATCCATCCATCCATCCATCCATCCATCCATCCATCCATCCATCCATCCATCCATCCATCCATCCATCCATCCGTCCATCCATCCAGAAGCCTGGTCTGGGGTGGTGTCCCTCACTACAGAATTGCCCAGTTATATGGAAAAGTTATGATCAGTAACCAGTAACAGGTTAAGATTATTAGTATGCCTCAGAAGTGCCCTCCCCTTCACCGTGTTACGGATATAGCCCCATGTTTGATAGTGCGCATTGAAGTCGCCAGCTACTGCAAACAGAGCCGAGCCGGTGATTTTGGAGGCTTTGCACACAAGCGCATTGAAAGTATCCCGAGTGTCTGACGGTGAGCTATAAGTATTCCGTATGAAGAGGCGATCCTTAAGCAGAGAGTTTCGAATTAGCTCAATAAATATGTGTTCTACCTTTAAATCCGGACGTACCTCGTGAACCTTGAAAGAGAACTCTTTGGAAACAAGAGTGGCGGCCCCTTGTTTTCCTTCCCTCAGCAGGCCACGGAGCGATAGCCCCGGAGGGTCGCTTCTGCTTTAAGGTTCTCCTGGAGGAGCATTACGGCTGGCTTATTCGCCTGTGAGCTAATGAACTGCTGCGATACTGCCTTCCTCCAGAGGTAGCTCGTGCAATTCTATTGCCAAATTATGAATTCCTTATTTACCTCCGCCATAATTGCTACTTGAGTTTTGTTCCACCACCATCACCTTTGCAGAGAACGTTTGGATGACAAAGCTCACACCAGTGATGGCGTCCTTAATTTCGCGGCACACTCCTGTAATTTCTCGTTTAATGTCGCTGAACTCCCCGAAATCTATCGGAGGCGGAGGGTCAGCGGCCTTTTGCTTACCGCTTGTACGTTTCGCGTCTGCCTGTTGAACGTTCACTGCCACGTCTACCAGGCGTTCATGCTGTCTAAGCTCCTCAACTGTATAAAACTTTAATCTTCTGAAGCTCACTCCTCAGAGTTGCATTCTCCCGCTCTGGCTACTGCATCCTAGCGGTATCACGCTCTGGCAGCTGGCGCTGCTCGATAGTGTGAGACTCACGTTGTTGACCCACTCGATCAGCCCAGGTAGGTCCTTGCTGAATCCAGACACAGGAGGCCGACCGATTCCTCGAGCGAGAGTGGTGACCCGAACCCCACCCAGGGGTACCAGGTTCATCCCCCTGGTTGAACCCAGACCCGGCTGTTTGCTGTGGCATGAACTCCCCACGCTGCTCGTTTGCTCTTCTGCGTCATCGCCTTCTACGCCAAACGATGTAAGGGACCTGCACCTGCTTTTGCAGGCCCGATGCGCTCCTCCACAGATTGAGCCCGTTGGCTGGCAGGTTTAATTTTCAGGAGGGGATGAGACCCCACAGTTCCGGCAGGTGATGACGGTAGGAGTGGGACAAACTTCCGAGCGATGCACCAGCTTACCACAGGTTCGACAGGCGTCGATCTGCCGTCGGTAGAAGGTGCACCGGATTAAGGTCGTCCCACACATATATAACGTAGTTTAAAACTTTCATTCCGTCAAAGAGGATGATTACTATCGGCATTTGCTTGATGCGCCGTACTCCGAGAACCTTGGGATTTCGTGCGTGCGCGAAGAGCTCACCAAGCCGGTCGTCAGAGAGGTCAGGGTCAATACCCCGAACAACTCCTCTGCACCTATCCCCGGGCGGTGTCACGAAAGTTGAGACTTCATGGAGCTTTTCTTCCATCCTAATTTGTTTCCCTTTAGCGTAGGATTCCGTGTTCCTAGCATGCGGCGCGCTGATCACGAAAATGTTCTGTGCTTCGTTGGCCCTAACAATATCCTCCTCAGCCTGCGGCGGGCTGAGTCAAGCAGCCATCACCAAAGCTTCGGTAACCTTCAGTCTACTGACCTTACGCACGTCCATACATCCCTTGGGCCGGACGGCAACCCGGTAGTGATATTTGGGCATTCGCAACAGACGTTACGCGGCGATGAGCTTGTGTATCAGTCCCTTTGGGTGCACTGGGCGGGCGGCACTATAGTACCGGCATTGGGGCCAGGGCTGTTACCGGACGCAAGATCCTGCCGTCGCTTTTTTCGTGAGTGGGCAACAATCCATCTGGAGGCTTCATCCTCCTGTCTGGACGTGTCTTCGCCGAAGGCCATGTCCTCGAGCGGCATTTTCGCAGCATCTCACCTGGCAGGCCAAGCTGAGCGCCACCGTGGCACGGGGTGAAAAGCCCCAATAAAAAGGCGAAAACGTGGCCTACCCACACAAATTGGGTATCGACTTGATCCTCAAAATGAACTGGTTTAGATGAGTTGAACTAACCAGGTTTATCGGCAAACTTCCTGCCAGGAACATTGAAAAAAAAAAGCAGAAGCCGGTGTGAGTGCGTCTGCCTCGCGTCTGGCGAGTGGCGTCTTTCCAAGCTTCCTCACATCGTGGAACGCGGGGCATCGTAGTAGTATGTACTGCACTGTCTCTACGCCACAGTTATTACAACATGGACTAGTGGTGCAGCCTATTTGGTACATGTAACTGTTCTTGTATGCACCCCGCCGTGGTGGTCTAGTGGCTAAGGTACTCGGCTGCTGACCCGCAGGTCGCGGGATCGAATCCCGGCTGCGGCAGCTGCATTCTCGATGGAGGCCAACATGTTGTAGGCCTGTGTGCTTAGATTTGATTGCACGTTAAAGAACCCCAGGTGGTCAACATTTCCGGAACCCTCTACTACGGTGTCTCTCATAATCATATGGTGGTTTCGGGACGTTATACCTCACATATCAATCAATCATGTTCGTATATGCCACGTTCCGTCGGAGACGATTATATACCGTCTCTAAATGATGAAAGAATGAATGGGAGAGTTCCGTGATTAGTTTGGGGACAATGCAATAGAGAAAGCTGTTGTTGCGAAGCGGCGAATTGCAAAGTTATTCTTTTTCTTTGTAGGCATATCTTTTCACGATGTTCCAGACATGAGCGTTTGTAAACATTAATCTTCTGAAATTCCTAAATCATAGTCCATTTTGGAAAGCTTCATCAACTTATTCGTTTCCCGAAATACCAACATGGCCAGGTATCTATTGAAACGTTGTGTGTGTCCAGCTGCCTTAGCCTTGTGATGGAGATAGGCGATATCAGATGTTACAGGTTGTTGATTTCCACTTTTATGCCTGCTCCATATACTACGAAAAGATGCTTTAAAATCTGTAAAGACAGCCCATCTTTCAAGCACCTAGTGTCGTAGAATAACCGATAGAGCCTCCATGATTATATATAACTCAGCAGTCGACGAGGATGTCGCTCTCTCTAGGTAAAACGCAAGGGATTTTCCTGTAGAGGGCACGAAGACTCCGTACGAGGTATAAGGTTGTGTTGAACCATTTGTGAATAAAGATAAGCGTCCATGTCTTGCGCTGTAATCACTCTTGAAATTAAATAGCAACTGGCCCGTAACTACACTTTACTGCATAGAGGCTGTGCTGTACGTGTGTCCTCTTTTCATGTCTCTGCTCATACAGCGTTGTTTTCGTCTACGTTGATGATTATACGCCGAGCTCTTGCCGTTAAACATGTACCTACTGAATGTATGCTGCAGTTGCAATGGTAACATCATGCTGCGATCAAGAGAACTTCTGAAGACACACTAAGGCTGATTACTCCGTAAACGCGTAGGTGACAGATAACGCCGCTACAGCATGCGCTACTACGAGAAATATAATCATCAAGCCTTACATGCAGTCTATGGGTGAAAACTCTCACGGCGGTGGATTTCAAATGCTCTAGCAACAATTTCTCGACGGTACATCAGACGATCCCGTAGGTGTCAGTTTCTTTTGCAGCATAAACGCTTCCGCATCGATCATTACGTTTAAAGGGTGGAGCTAAGCTGGCTCTTCATTTAGACGCCGGTACATGCATAGTGAATGCACCGACGTCCAAGAAGGCTTGCAAAGTAAGCAACGCGGGCGACAATGCCTGATGACACGTAAAACCAATACATGAAGGGGCCCTGATTTCTTGGGGTCCTAGCTGCCGCTGCTTGCAAGAAGAGAAAAAATGAAAACACCGGAGTTCCACAAAGGCGCAAGTTAACAATCACACGTGGCTTTTTATTCTTTGATAGCGGCCGCTTACAGAACGCCATGAATTGACCACATTTTACGCATATATCATAGCATCACTTGATATGTTATAGGAGTCGTCACTGTCATGCGTTGCGTCATCCGAGGCTGAACTTGTCGAGAGTCCAGGTGACGATGCAGATACGCCTATCAGACTTCGACGTGATGACTTAGTGGTGGGCGTCGACCCGACGAGCACCTCGTACACCGTCCCCAAGTGTCGTGGTGTTGCGGTTGTGGTCTCATTGAGCGTTTCGTGGCGGCTGGATGCTACCAAGTAGAGGAGCACGCCGAGTCCAGTGAGAAAGAGTATGCCCACGTAGACGGCGGCGAATGGCGACAGCGAGTGGTGGCTCAGGTTCAGCTCGTGGGTCTTCTCGGTGAAGTGCAGTGGCGCAGTAGTAGCCCTGGTACACTGCGCAGGCACTGCTTGACCCGGTTGGTGGCCCTGCTGGCGACGATGAGTGGTCTCCGACTTCGTTGACGTGTGGCCGTCCGCTAGCGCTTTGGCGTCGGATGCCCTTATGAAGGAGTGTGTGGGCAGACGCGACTTGAACGGCACCAGGTAGGTGGAATGGCGCATCTTCTTCCGTTTGCCTCTCGCTTGTGCTTTTATTCTTGAGTTCTACCCACTACCCGGGGTCAGCCATGAAAGCAGCGGTTAAAATTGGGGGACCATTAAGCTTCGATATCACATTCCTATAGTGAATGTACTTGAACCACCTGGTGCATACGTTTTAATTTATGATGTTACTCAAGAAGTTAGACTTGTGGATTTCTTTCGTATATGACTACATTCTGTGTAAGGCATGTTTAAACAACGAAGTTGATAGATTAACAGTGTTCACAGGCCACAAAAAAACAAACAAACAAACAAACAAACAAACGGACGAACGATTAAACAAAAAAAATAAGGCGGTTTCTAATTTGCTATGCACTCTATACGTTATCTTAAGGGAATACCCGCAGGAACTTGTCTGCAATTTGTATTGGGTGGCTTTTCTCCATCCCTAGAAACTTTTTTCTAATTCATTTTTTTTCATTCTCACAATAGCGTAGTGGTTACGGACACTAGTGTTGGCGGATGACTACTGCGCCTAAATTGCTTCTGTTATGTTCTCAATACAACTTCGACTGTGACGTAACAAGGTCCTCAATCACCATCACCGTCACCGGTCATGGCCGAGAGCACAGAATAGCTGCTTACTAATGGCTAAGTAACTGGTGGGTGAAAACAAAGAACAGCCACCAGTGCTACCTATCGTTCAGGTTGACTCAATTACTTAATTTTAAGTGTAAGATTGGTACAATGAGTAACAATAAACGACACTCTTAGAAATATATTTACAACTTTTTTGTAACTTCGGCCGATAGCAGTTACGTACACAAGCGGTAGAGACGGCTGAAAACTACCGCACTGCCACTACCACTGCATGTGATCTCATAGAAGGTTTTACTGTAAAAGGAAGCAAAGGACCCGAGACCGTGTCCACTAAGAGAAGCAAGTCCTAGTCTACAGACGTGTCTATCAATAAAGTGTCTGTAAAGAAAACCGATCGTTATTTATGGCCGTGCGTCAACCATAAGAGAGAGAGAAAAATGAAGTGGTTGAGCAAGCAGCTTACCCAGAAGTGGCTTGGTCTTCGTCAGCGCTGAGCGGCTCATCTAGGTGGTAATACTCGTGAAGGTTTCGAACCTGGCTCTGGTCCTGTTCCTCTCATCCTTTCTGCGCTGCTGCTCACGTGTTGGAACGGCTGGAACGACGGGCGGCAAGATTGCACTTGAGTTTAACGTTTGCTTCTTTCTGGTTTTTAGTGCTATTTTGGAAGTTGTTTGTGGTTCGTGCCATTTGATTTTTTGAGTTCAAGTGACTCAGGCTATCTAGATGTCGGTTTCTTCGCCTGGTCAAGGGCCTTCTTCTTGGCTAGGATCTATACCGGCCAAGGATTGGTCGATTGATTCTTTTCTTTGCAGTGGGTTTATCAACGTCCCCGTGGCTCTGCTACCGTCCAACGCAGGTACGATACCTATGAAGAATCCGAAGATGATGCAAATGGAGCTTCGGAAAGCCACATCACACTTTAAATAGATCACTGAGGTCCGGCATTTTGGTCGTAGTGGTATTTTGTGCTGCTCTAACGATCAAGAGTGCGTCCGAGAGCTTCTCAATAGTTCTGAATTTGCTGCGCAGCCGGTGATCCCCTTTATTCCAGCGCATCTTGCATGTTCGAAAGGCATAGTCCGTGGTGTAGATACGAGCCTGACCCCTGCAGAAATTCTGGAATTATTTTAGGTAGCAGGTGCAGTGTCAGTTGACAGGTGCACGCGTCTGCTTGACAATAAAAAATCACCTACCAAATCGGTGATAGTAACCTTTGCGGGAACGACAAGGCCATCCGAAATTAAGGCTTCGCTTCTTATCTATAAGGTAGAGCCTCTATCCCCTAAGCCACTGCAGTGCTTGAATTGTTGGAGGTATGGCCACAGCGCAAAAGGGTGCAGATCAACTGCCAGATGTCAAATATGCGGAGAAAATCATCACAACCGTAAGTGCAACTCGACGGAAGAGATGTTCTGTTTATGTCATGAAGCGCATCCTGCAGACTTTAGATTGTGAGGCGAAAGAACGAGAAGTTAGGCTGCTGGAAAATGTGGAACACAGGCGTTGCTCCTGGAGGGAAGCTGTGACTGAATTACAAGAACGCTCGAAAGGTTGCGCAAGCGTAACAGCACGACAGACCATTGCTACGGATGCATCGTTAGCAAAATCTATAGTAGAGACCATGGGGAAAACAACGGAAAAGGTGATGGAGCGTCTTTCCTGCAATATTATTGGAGTCATGGCTGAATTGTTAACATCTCAGTTGACCCAAATCATTGCTTCAGTGTCTATGAAAAATCAGGCTTCCCAGGATTTCGAGGTTTTTAAGGAGTGCAGGCACAGAAAGTTCGATAGCTCCTACACGATGCGCATCTCCTCAAGCAGGACTCTCCAATAAGATACTGCGGGCAGATCCAGAACCCATATCAAATGACTCCGATGAATTCACAAATATAGATGCGGAATCTCAAAGTTCCTTGAAGCGTGCCAGATCTCCCCTATCAAAAAAGTCTTCACAGAAATCAAAATATAAAAAGTACCTGTCAACTAAAGACTTTTTTGAGAAACTCTCAAAAAAGACTTTTTGAAGAAAGATATTTTGGATCAAGCAGTCTCTGCGGCGGGTTTATAGTGTCAAAATAGGCTCCTTAAAAGTATTACAGTGAAATTGTCGATGAGTAGGGTCGGCTACCACACATATATTGTATATTTCTTAGCAAATTTCTCCAGATATTATTACTTTAAAGGAAACTTGGCTTACAAATGTACAGAAATTTTACCTAAAAATTATCGCTTATTTCGTTTAGAGAGACCTAGCAGAGGTGGTGGACTTGCCTTTTTTATATCAACTAAATTTAGTCATAGAGTGAAGATTAACTACCTGTGCATGGATACTACCTATGAAATTATGGTATTAGATATCACTGTACCAGGCTGTTCCCCTTTTTCTTTTCTTAACGCATACTTTCCGGTAGGAGTGCAGGACACAAGATACTTAGATGCAATGTTAGCTTCCTGCAGGAAGGATGTGATATTAACTGGTGACTTAAATTCACACCACGTGTCCTGGGGTTTCAAGACTGATGTAATTGGGAGGCGCTTGTGGGAATGGACTGTAATAATCACTTATTTTGTGTAAAGTTCCCAACTGTTACGTTTATTAGGAGACAATCAAAGTCGGCTATAGATCTGACATTCTCCAGCTCCTCATTCAGCATTTTGTCGTGGAAAACTTTAGATTGCGCAACAAACAGTGACCACCTTCCTATTAGCTTCGATGTTAACTTTCGCAGGATAATTTTAAGTGATAAAATTGGCTCGTTTGTAAATTATGAGTGTTTACAAAAAGACTTAATGTCTACTTTGATTCTTCGCAAGGACAGGCAGGAAGACATTCGGGCTATGAGTCTGTGTGCGGTATTGAGAAGAGCAATAAAAAAAGTCAACATTTACAATAACCTCAGGCACAGGTGGATCGTTTAGCCCATGATGGAACGCTGATTGTCTGGGGGGGGGGGGGGGGTATAAAAAACGAAAAGCGGTGTGGAAGCAACTTATTCACAACCAATGCCCAAACACTGGTGTGACTATAAATACGTGGCAGCAGATTTTAAACGTACAGTACGCAAAGCAAAAGATGGCTAAGACACTAACAAATTCAGCTATCTTTCAAAGTCAAACAACAGAAAAGCACTCTTTAGATTTTTGCGTTCCAGAAAAATGATACCGCCATCAGACAATATTGATTTTTCAATTCTATCACCTCTCGAACTCACTGAAATATTAGAAAACGTTGCTAAAGGTTGAGAAGAAATATTCAGATCAATATTGCCAAAACACATAGAAAAACCAATTGCCGGGGAGGACTTCAATAAGGTGACATTAGCGGAACTAGCGGATGTAGTGAGGCACTTACCTCCTACAGCACCTGGTCCTCAGCAATGATAAAAGTACTATACGACATTTCCCCGCATGAACTCTGTAATATGGTTAATTACTCTTTGAAAGATTCTTGGATACCTGTGGATTGGAAACTTTCCAAAATAAGTCCGATACCTAAAAAACAGGGACTCTGACATACACTTGACAA
Source organism: Rhipicephalus microplus (assembly GCF_013339725.1). Lineage (NCBI taxonomy): Eukaryota > Metazoa > Arthropoda > Arachnida > Ixodida > Ixodidae > Rhipicephalus > Rhipicephalus microplus. The sequence goes on from NC_051171.1 coordinate 66,320,270, forward strand.
TGTGAGGCTGATTTCTCTGACATCTAATTTTGTTTAACTGAAAGAGTTTTGAATGCACGTGTAATAAAATACATTGAGGAGAAATCAATACTGAACCTTAGTCGAATTGGCTTTAAATCAGGATGTTTCATATGGTGTGCGCACGTGGATTCGGAGAGTCGTATACAGTTGGCTAGGCGTGGAAGAGAGTATTGTGCATTAGTTACTCTGGATTTGGCCACGGCGTGCATTCACGAGCTCTATGTGCGTGTGATTTTAGAGCACTAGAATCAGTTGATCCAAGACAAGCAGCTTCTCACGACTACAGTTCTCGCTCTTCCACACTTCACCCCTAAAAGTCTTGGATGTAACAATGGCGAATGGTAAGATGTACGAGGATATCGGTACCAGCAGTATATAGGGATAATTGTTGCTATGTGTCTGGTTAGAATCGGTGATTCACGAGAACGGTTCTTGTGTTCTTCTTCACTGTTTCATGCAGTGGACTAAAAGACCTGGTCCTGAAAAGCCGGTTGCCTTATTCTCAAAATGTTGGGGCCGAAGCATACAGCTCTCATAGCGGAATCCTACAAGTGTCCGTGCGTGCCAGGACCCGACATTTCAGGAGAACGACTTCACCACTCTGGTGATGCAGGAGACCGCAAGCCTGCAATCTCTGCAGGACGACAAGTGTGACAGGCGATACACCACAAAAAGCCTACACAGCGAATACAGTGGTTCTGAACGATCTGATTCGAGACGCTCGCCACCGAGCGGAGGAGTAGTGAGAGGTGAGGCTGGGGCATCCGAGGCCAGATCACATTCGAGCGAAGACGATGCGCGGCCTTCAAAGCGGTCATGGACGAATAGCAGCCGGAGGTCGAGGTGAGCCTTAATTATGACTAAATAATTGCCGTTGAGGAAATACGGATCCGGAGTGTTCTCAGACTAAATTTAGTTGTTCCCTGTTGGAAACGCATCATATATTCAAGCGTATTGTAAGAATTTAGCGCAACCTTGAATCTCACAAACACTCGCAAACGCACTCACTCATCTACCCGAGTAACACACACGGCACACACGACACGCAGCGTGTGTGTTACTCCGGTGGATGTGTGAGTGCTTGTGTGAGTGTTTGCGAGAATCAAGATTGCGCTAAATTCTTACTATGCGTAAGTTTTATTGAGCTATATTCAAGCGTACTTGAGTTGTTTATCGAGAGACAAACGTCTTTCATTTGGGTAGACTTTAGACAGGAGGGTCGAGTTTTTGTTGTTGGATGCTTCAATATTGTTTGTTCCATGAACCACAGTTTTCAGCTCGCAAAAAATAAATGTTCGCGTAAGGATAATCCCCGACGCTTGAAACGCGGTATTGGGAACGCTGCTGGTAATGAGTGTGATTGTGAAGCAGGAGGCGGTTTTCGCACATGGTACCTACAACCGTTCAGTTTGTTGGTATGGGTGGCACCGGCATAACTTCGCTTTCCATGGCTTCGAAGAAGTAGCTTGGGGAAAGAGGAAGATACGAAAATAACGCTATTTTCTGCCTCCCGTCACGAGGGTATGGCTCAGCGCCTTTGAGGATCAGGAAGGGAAAGTGAATATGCCAAGAAAAAGAGAGACAGAAAAGAGTGAGATGCATGTCATCATAGTATCTTGTCAGTGCACGTGGGAACACGAAGACAAAGTGTCCGGTTACAGGGCGGCGCCATATCATACCAACATGCACCATTACGGTTGTGGCAAGACTACTTGCATTTCATTAAGGAAAAAGGAATGTGAGTTGCTGTCACTCTAACGGTACAATTTCGGCCTTGAAGTGCGCCGCTTTTTTAGTTTTTCGTTTTCTTTTTGTTTTTGTAAACAGTGCATGCGCTGTGGCGCTCCTGAGAGAACTTGTTTGCTAATAAAGCACAGCTGCTCATTCAGCCGTGTGTGTGCCACTTGTCTTTCTTGTCTTCTGTCTACTGGACTGGTTGATGCTTACCAGTCATTTACCAACATAACCAGACAATTGACTTGCTGTAATAAAACTTCATTGACCGGAAATTGGATAAGGTAACACTTGATAATGGTGCTTTGCGATGCTATGAAACGACATATCTACAATAATTTTGGAGCCATGCAATCACGTTATCGCTTCAATATGTGGTTTTTATTAGTTATGATCCACTATGTTACGATAAAAAATGTGCTCTGACGCAGGTCACGTACACGTCGCACGCGACATCAGCCCCAACTGCGAAGCAGAATACCGGTGTCAGCGATGTACCCCCGGGGCAAGTTACCGTCGGTGCAGCCGAGGCAGAGAAGGACGCGCCGAAGCCCAAGCCTGTGGAATCTGCACGACGTGGTCTCGAATCGGCACCTCACACTGTGCTGGAGGCGAGCACCGAAAGCGACGTTAGCACACCGTCCGAAGAATATGTACCACCTTCTCAAATCAATAAAGTGACAGAGGTAGTCATCGAAAACTTCAGTCCGATTTCGGAGGACAATGTGAGTACCAATGACACCTTTTCAGAACGCCTGGGCATTCTTGAAACACTTTGACCCATGCACTTAACGCTGGTAGTCATGCATGCCGTGAATTATACCGTAGCAGTCGCTGTTGCTATGTTTCATTTCATTGACGTTAACTTACGTAAACTTTAGCTAACTAATATAAGTTCAAAATACCAAAAATGGTTGCAGATGTTACGCTGAGGAGTGACACACTTGGCTAATAACAAAAACAAAATGAGGTGCATAAGCACGCACGGGTACATATGCTCACACGTGCTTGTTTCTTTTTTATCATATGATGAACTTTCCCCGATAAAAAATCTTACGACCACTTGGCCTAAACAGTAATGTTTAGGAATTAGTGTTAAGAAAATAAAATCAGCGTTTAGGAATGCTTATGGACCTTTTTACTGTCCGGATGAGTTTGCACGCACGTGACAAGCAGTGGATATTAATTACTCTATAGCTTTCGCTAGCAGAAACGGTGGTAGTCGTATTTTTAATCACTCATTTATTGATACTCAATATAAGATTGTGCAACCGCTGAATTTTCAGAAAACGTATGTGGATTTACACCAAAATATAAACAGTTTAGGAATAATCAAAAACTGTTTTTCACCAACGTCGTAGTGGAATAACAAAGGGGTCACATTTAAGAATGTCTCGATAATTAGGTTATTTCACTTTATTTTTCTCGCATACATTGACGTTACTAATTTTTAATAAATTCCAGCAATGTGCTTCTTTATAGTGCGGAATGTGTGAGAATACAGTTTTCAATGTATATCGTAAACAAATGGCCTGTCTTGAAAGCTATTAAAATTTTTTGTATGTGTTAAAACGTTTTTTCCATACGTGTGCAGAATTTTTTCATTGTGTATGTGTAGGAATAAGCTTTGTGTGAATATATATGTGGCCGACAAAGTAAGAGCCTCGCCCTAGCTGAGCAGGATCTTTCTGGTGAATGTCCATGTATATGCCATTATAGGAGATCAGATTCGGGTAACGGTTCGTTTGCAGAGCTCTGAGCGGGGTCACCCGCTGCCTGCTTAGCTCGGAATGAGGCGATATGAAGGCCCTTCTCTCTATATAAAATGACTCAGCGATTGTGTTCTGCGTTCAAGAAGCTTCTCTGTGTCCGGGGGGAGAGTCACCTGACCTGAAGGCGGCGCTGTTGGCAAAGCCACGTGCAGCCTTGTGGGTAGGCCCCTGGAGGTTCAGAGGTGCCTTACGGAATGAATCTGTGGCAATAATCCGCGTACGCAAGAAGCACTACTACTCCAGCTTGATCCAACGCGCGAATGGGGATACAAAAACAATATGGAAAATTATACAAGGAGTTGTTGGAAACGATAGTGCGCATCGTATTTTCCCTTTAATAATAGACGAACAAACTGCTGAAAGCTTCAATTCATACTTCACTATACTCGGTAAAGGTTGCGGCGATGGCGTAGTGGTTAGAGCATCCGCCTTGCATGCAAGAGGTCCGTGGTTCAAATCCCGTTGCCGCGCAGTTCCCAACCGGATTAAAAAAAAATCCGCGTGTTGATGGAACTGCATTAAGAGGCCTGGGGTGCGGCCTCACCGGTAACCACCGCCGGGAACGCACTCCCTCACCAGAGAAGGATTGGCCACCCTGGTGCAGTATCTGGCCACTACCTCCCACATGCATACGTCAAATAACTCACGGCCCTCAGTCCCCAGCAGCTGCGAAGCAACTGGCTATGGCGGTAGTCAGATCTGCAATGCAGCAGAGGGTGCTAAGAATCTCTGGACTACAGGCCGCCATTGGAACCTGAACTTGGCAACGTTTAACGCTAGAACCTTATCTAGTGAGTGAAGTCTAGCTGTACTATTCGAGGAGCTAGAGGGTGTTAAATGGGATATAATAGGGCTCAGTGAGGTTAGGAGGACAGATGAGGCCTATACTGTGCTACAGAATGGGCACGTCCTTTGCTATCGGGGCTTGGCAGACAGAAGAGAACTGGGAGTGGGGTTCCTAATTCACAGAAACATAGCTGGCAACATAGAGGAATACTATAGCATTAATGAAAGGGTGGTAGGCATTGTAATTAAACTGAATAAAAGATACAAGATGAAGGTGGTACAGGCTTACGCGCCTACATCCAGCCATGACGACGCTTCAGTTGAAAGCTTCTATGAAGACGTGGAATCGGCAATGAGTAAGGTAAAAACACAGTATACTATAGTGATGGGCGACTTTAATGCAAAGGTAGGGAAGAAGCGGGCTGGAGACCAGGCAGTAGGAGATTATGGCATCGGCACTAGAAACGCCAGAGGAGAGCTACTAGTAAAATTCGCAGAACGCAATAATTTGCGGATTTTGAATACCTTCTACCGAAAACGAGAAAATCGCAAGTGGACATGGAGGAGCCCTAATGGCGAAAATAAGAACAAAATAGACTTTATAATGACTGCACACCCAGGAATCGTGAAGGATGTGGAAGTGGTTGGCAGGGTACGATGCAGTGACCATAGAATGGTACGGTCTCGAATTCACCTTGACTTGAAGAAGGAACGACAGAAACTGATACGCAAGAAGCCAATCAATGAGCTAGCACTGAGAGGGAAAGTACAGGAATTCATAGTGTCGCTGCAGAACAGGTACTCGGCTCTTAGTGAGGAAACCAACCTTAGCGTAGATACAATGAATGATAATCTGACGAGTATCATTACGGAGTGTGCAGTGGAAGTTGGAGGCAGGGTAGTTAGACGAGACACTGGCAAGCTTTCCCAGGAAACGAAGAACCTAATTAAGAAGCGCCAAATAATGAAAGTCTCAAGTACAACAGACAAAATAGAACTGGCAGAGCTTTCGAAGTTGATTAATAGGCGTAAGGTATGCGATGTAAGAAGGTATAACATGGAGAGAATTAAACACGCTCTGAAAAACGGAGGAAGCGTCAAAGCAGTGAAGAGAAAACTTGGAATAGGCAAAAGTCGGATGTATGCACTAAGGGACAAAGAAGGCAAAATAACTACCAATATGGATAGGATAGTTGAAATAGCAGAGGAGTTTTACAGAGATCTGTACAGTAGCCGAGACAACCACGACCTTAATACTATAAGAACTAGCAGTAACCCAGATGACACCCCACCAGTAATGATAGAAGAAGTCAGAAAAGCTTTGGAGAGCATGCAAAGAGGCAAAGCTGCTGGTGAGGATCAGGTAACATCAGACCTGCTGAAAGATGGAGGACAGATTGTGTTAGAAAAACTAGCCACCCTGTTTACGAGGTGTCTCCTGATGGGAAGGGTACCAGAGTCTTGGAAGAACGCTAACATAATCTTAATACATAAGAAAGGAGATGACAAGGACTTGAAGAATTACAGGCCGATCAGCTTGCTCTCTGTAGTATACAAGCTATTTACAAAGGTAATTGCTAACAGAGTAAAGAAAACATTAGAATTCAATCAACCGAAGGAACAAGCAGGATTTAGAACAGGCTACTCAACAATTGACCACATTCATACTATCAATCAGGTAATAGAGAAATGCTCAGAGTATAACCAACCACTATACATAGCTTTCATAGATTACGAGAAGGCGTTTGATTCAGTAGAAATATCAGCCGTCATGCAGACACTACGGAATCAGGGCGTAGATGACGTATATATAAACATTCTGGAAGAAATCTACAGGGGATCAACTGCTACCATAGTGCTTCATAAAGAAAGCAACAGAATACCAATCAAGAAGGGTGTAAGGCAGGGAGACACAATCTCCCCAATGCTATTTACCGCGTGCTTACAGGAGGTTTTCAGAAGCCTATAATGGGAACAGTTAGGGATAAGAGTTAATGGAGAATACCTTAGTAACTTGCGCTTCGCCGATGACATTGCATTGCTGAGTAACTCAGGGGACGAATTGCAACTCATGATTACGGAGTTAGACAAGGAGAGCAGAAAGGTGGGTCTTAAAATTAATCTGCAGAAATCGAAAGTAATGTACAACAACCTCGGAAAGGAGCAGCGCTTCGAGATAGGTAATAGTGCACTTGAAGTTGTAAAAGACTACGTCTACTTAGGGCAGGTAATAACCGCAGAGCCTAACCACGAGATTGAAGTAACTAGAAGAATAAGAATGGGGTGGAGCACATTCGGCAAGCACTCTCAAATTATGACAGGTAGTTTTCCACTATCCCTCAAGAGGAAGTTATATAATAGCTGTATCTTGCCGGTACTTAGCTACGGAGCAGAAACCTGGAGACTTACAAAGAGCGTTCAGCTTAAATTGAGGATGACGCAGCGAGCAATGGAAAGAAAACTGGGAGGTGTAACCTTAAAAGACAAGAAGCGAGCAGAGTGGATTAGGGGACAAACGGGGGTTAAGGATATCATAGTTGAAATAAAGAAGAAGAAATGGACATGGGCCGGGCATGTAGCGCGTAGACAGGATAACCGCTGGTCATTAAGGGTAACTAACTGGATTCCCAGAGAAGGGAAGCGGGTTAGGGGGAGACAGAAGGTTAGGTGGGCAGATGAGATTAAGAAGTTTGCGGGTATAAATTGGCAGCAGCAAGCACAGGACCGGGTTAACTGGCGGAACATGGGAGAGACCTTTGTCCTGCAGTGGGCGTAGTCAGGCTGATGATGATGATGATACTCGGCGACAGCTTTTCTTGACATTGGAGCGAGTAGCCGGGGCCTCCGCACATTTGTGTTACTACGCAAGTAGTCCGGCAGCTTGCAGCCGATTTCGGTTCCAGTTTCGGTTTTCGCTTGCTCGCTGCGCTAGTGTAGCAAAATGTATGCATGCAAAATGGGAACGTCAGAGTTAAACTTTGATGAGAGTGCATATATGCAGCTAGTTACTGTGCTGTTTATATACTGGTACATAAAAAATTTTCCGTTGTTCAGAACGTTTTCCCAGCATTATGCAGCCTTTATATCAGTGAAGCTTAGGTTCCGTGTTCAGCCCAGTATATGCAGGTACGCGCCACACGTGATCAAATGTTAACGTTTACGGTATTGAGCCCTGGTACAGACGAAATGGAAGGCCGGTTGCGGCACGATCCGGCCACGGGCGTGTCTTGTTTCAGTTTTGCTGTATTCGGTTTACGCCCTCAAAGGCTGTCAGCAATTATCGGTGCAGACTGCGCCTCAGTGTTCGAGAAGCCTCACAATTGTTGTTGATCGTTGTTAAGATTCCGCGCAAGACGCGAACAGTGAAGCTTATTTCAGAGCTTGCGCGGCCACCAGTGCTAAGGCTGGAAAGTTCGATGCGTGATGTATAAAAGACGGTGCGTCCCAACGCTGAGCAGCTTTTCCACGGCCGATGCTGTGCTTGCCGCTGCAAGAGCAAGCAGCAGACGCAGCCAGCGTGCGGAAAACGTGGTGCCGTCCAAGAAGAAAAAAAAGAAAAAAAAAAACTAGGGCGCACGATAACTTCTTTTCAATGAACAGCGTCCCATACTTTTTCTATCCTTATAATGAAGAAAGTTTTATTTATTCGGGCCAAGTAGCTAATAGAATCAGAAAATAAAATAGGTACTATTTCCTGGCGCGCGCGCATGCAGGCGGTTCGGCTCCATAGTTTCCACAGTGCTGTCAAGAAAAGCTGTCGCCTAATTTCATGTGTTACTCTAATTACATGTGTCTAGCCAGCTCCATATCCAATACCTTCTTTACTCATGACATAGAATTAGGAGTGCTGTTATCTACCGTAAAAAAATTGTGTAATAACAAAACCCCAGTGCTGGATGGAATCACAGTCCATCTGATCAAGGATAACATAGGCATATTAGGCCCCATCTTGTGCCACATTTTCAATCCTTCCCTAGCAACCTCGTTCTTTCCTGATCCTCTAAAAGTCGCCAAAGTATTGCCCGTATTTAAAGACGGTGATCACTCTGACCCTTCATGTTACCGTCCGATATCAGTTCTCAGTATAATAAATAACGTCTTTGAAAGCTACTTTCTTCTCGAATAAACAAATTTCTGAAAAAATATCAAATTTTATCTACGCAACAGCATGGTTTCCGTCCCGGGTATTCTGCTTCCACTGCGGTTCAAACATCGACACAAAATGTCAACAGAGCTTTAAATAGCCATTAACTAGTTTCTACTGTATTTCTTGAGCTACAGATGGCATTCGACACTATCGACCACAGCATCCTTAAAATAAATAAATAACTATGTCTATAGAAACGAAAGCTTTGAATTCTTTTCCAGCTACTTCACTCATCGTAGTCAAATTGTTTCTTTAGGTGGCATCACTTCTTCGCAAAAACCGATAAGCACAGGTGTCCCGCAGGGATATGTCCTGGGCCCTTTGTTCTTAACATTATATGTAAATGACATGCCACTGGTTTTTAATTCTGCAGAGCTACTATTGTACGCGGATGATGCAGCTTTAATTGTTACGGGGGAAAATATGCAAGAAATTGAAACAAAAACAAATGCTGAACTAGCAAATAAATCACATTGTTTCAAGGCAAATGAACTTACCGTCGATGCGAAAAAAAAACAAAGTACATAATAATCCATTCCCGATATATGCCAATAAATCTAGACAGCATTCAAATAAAGATAAATAATGATGCGCTCGAACACATCAATTCATTTAAATACCTAGGTGTAGTTATCGACAACCATTTCCACTGGCAACCCAGTTTAAAATCAGTGTGCTCGAGGTTATCTTCAGCATGTCATGCATTGTTGCAAGCGAAAAATTATTTCGTCCTTGCAATATTATGGAACTTGTATTTTTCTCTCATCCAGTGTCATCTGTCCTACTGAATTGATTCATGGGGTTGGACTTACACTACATACCTCGAGCCTTTACGAAAACTACATAAGCGCTCACTAAGAATAATAACGCACTCAAGCCACGATCATCCCAGCGCACCCCTGTTTAGCAAACTACAAACTTTACCAATGGACAGTTTGCGTCAACAGAGAACAGCCATTGCCCTTAATATTATCATAAGGTATAACCGTCCTGTTCATTCGTTCATTCTTTGCTCCTCATTCCGCCCTACGAGCAATACTGCTGCCGGTAATTTTAAGCTTCCTCCCATAAGCAACGTCTATGGAGAACGGAGTCTGCAGTTCGTCGGTACCAAAATCTGGAATAGATTGCCAGAGGATATAAAACCGGCTGTTAACTGTCCTCTGAAAATAAAAAAAACCACTTCCTTGCAATCCTTAATGTGCCTCCGTAACCCCCTTAATAGTAACAAAATCGTTCAACTCTTGTATATAAGTATCACTACGTCCAGTGAAAGTTTCCTGCGTAGTTGTTAGTACTCATTGCCTTTCTTTTGTTTGTGTATAAAAATTACATGTTTCTGTTATCTTACCCAAATTCGAGTATCTAAATATATCTGTCTGTACAATGTCTAACCTTCTTTACTATATCCGCAATGTTTTAGCATCTTGTATCCAGGTTCAATGCCTTGTTCTATTGGGTCGTTACATGTGCTATTGTTGCTTTGTGCTATCGTTTGGATAGTGTGCCATTTTGTATCGCATCACTGGACCCTATCCTAGCCTTTGGCTATGAGTCCAAACAGTTTTTTGACCTATCATGTTGGAATTGAAAATAAAGTGAAATGAAATGAAATGAAATGCCCCGACATGGACAGGAAACCAAGAGATAAAGCTTGTAGAGCTGGCGTCTAGTTTTGGTGCATTTCGGAATTTCAACTATCTGCCGGGGTACCAAAGCTTTCGGAATGCCCTGACAGCTGTTTTAGAGTCACCATCAGAGATGCAGAACTGTAGATAGCACTATTTGTCGGTGTATCAGGACAGTACCAAAACCGAAAAACTATAAAAGCAATATTTTTTTCTACGGGAACAAAAACGTAACCAAGACATATCTGATATTTCTTTCTGGAGTGAAATGGAAGTTTTTTCTCGTTTTTTTGGTGGACGTGAAAACTGGAAATTCCGCAACAACCCAGGTCAAGCAACTTGAGCAGTAATGTATATCTCAAAGCACAGTATTATCACGTATCTCCGACGATATTTCCAAAGTACCAATTTGTTGAAATTTACGAAAAAAAAAAGTCACAACTATAAATTGTTGTAGTAACCCCAACGGTATTCAGTGTGCCTGTGGCGCATTAATCCATGGGGAGGCCATTCTCGGCTTGGAAGCTTGTTTTATATAAAAGGCGGTATCACATACAAGAGGCATACTCGGTCACAGGCTGCCTATTAGGCCATGCTCAGTCCCTATGAGTTAAAAAGCTTGCAATTTTCTTTTGAGATAGTCTAGTATAACTTGAAACGGCACTAGTTTGCGCTCATTTGTAGAACTTAGTACAGATAGTGGTACCCCTCTTGAGAGTGTCAGAAAAAAAAAACGTGTTTTACCCTTGTCCCCGTTTTTGAAGAAAAACGTGAGTAACTATACGACAAATACGATATTTTTATGGTTATTTTAGCTTCAAACTTTTTTCATGCCAATAAATACCGTTACGAATCATTATCGAATATTATTTTTTGTTTCAAGTAAAAATAGAATGGAGCGTTTTGTGTATGAATGAGACTAAAACGAAAACGAAAAACTTTTTGTTTCAACACGCTACTCTAGATGCTATCGATCTTTGAGTGACTATCACACTGTCGATGGCAGAACAAACCATCAAAAGCACTGCAGATAGTAAGTCTGCTCATAATGTGGATAATGTCAAAAGAAAAAAAAGCATTGGAGCTTACTGCAGCGTTAATTTCGTTACCAGGACGTGCGGTAAAGAGTTGAGCAGGGGGAGAAGGCTCAAAGGCAGGAAAACTGACATGCTTGAGTTTGTTGACCACAATGCTTCGCTGACACGTCGTAACTACGTTAAAATGTTCATTTCTAGCTGAAAAGAAGCTGTTACATACGGTGGGACTTCTTGGCTGCAAATTTATATTAAATTTACTTATTTAGAACTAAAATATTACGTGGTAATTGTTGGGGTTTTGTGTCCCAACATAAAAAAATGTCAAACTAAGATTGTTATTTTCACAATGTGACTTATCACTTTTCTTTATAAATTTAATGAAGGGACGTTATCATACGTACCCGCTGCGGAAGTACTTTTATGTCACTACAATATTCATCAGAAGTAAACTCAGTATTCCTGGTAGTAGGGTATCATTGTCTTGGCAACGTGTTCGGCCAACAGCGGCGCAATCATCCACGGCACTATCATTTGTATTACCTGTACTATTACCGACAGCACAATCAGTACAGTTTATCACAATTTATCGATAGCTGCTTCATAAATGGTTTTGAATTATCGCTGCTATCGACAGTCCTTTTGCCCGCAGTCTTGCGTCACTAGCTCACTGCAAACTGTTTCTCGTAAATAGCCATTCCCCTCTCATGGTGAGGGCGATGGCCACTTGCTTGGCCAGCTCGGGGTTCATCTTCAAAATAAGGCACGGTCGACGAATTAACCTAGCTTATCCATGATTAAAAACGCAAAAACCTTGCCACCTGTGTATGCGGTGGCATCGAAGAAGCTTGTCTTTCCCCTCCTCTTCATTCGCATTTCGATGATGAAAGTAGGGGCCAGCACGCGGTAAGTTCTTGTTGAACGGGGTCTTCCGCCAAGTATTCTTTCCTTGCCTGAGTCTCTACGAGGCTCTGGATATCAAATAGTAAACCTAAAATCTCCTCTTTGTTTTGAATTCTCCATTGAAAAGAAAAACAAAAGTCAAGACTGGTCTACATAACCACTACACCAGTAAATGTGGAGAAGTTTGGGTGAAGACGGCCGCTTGAAGCGATAAAAAATCATTGAAAACATTGAAAACGTGTTGTGAAGCCAGCATTTTCACACGAGTGTTGACTTCAAGGCAACGATTGAAGAAGCTGCCTTGAAACGAATTCCCTAAAAAACGACCACTTGTCGAAACGTTGCTTCCACTCACCACAGTGGTCTAGTGGCTAAGGCACTCGGCTGCTGACCCGCAGTTCCCGGGATGAAATCCAAGCCGCGGCGGCCTCATTTTTGAAGGAGGCGGAAACGCTTGAAGCCCGTGTGTTTATATTTAGGTGCAGAGTAAAGATATTGGAAGAAACAGTGCGAAAACCAAGGAACCAGACAAAGATGGACACATACAGGTTTGGTTTCTCGTTTTTAGCGCTGTTTCTTTCAATAAGTTGTACCAACATGCCCAAGCAACTACTTCAGCCAGTTAAAGAAGTCCAGGTGGTTGAAATTTCCGGAGCTCTCCAACACGACGTATCTCATAATCATATGGTGGTTTCCGGATACTACGTATCTCATAATCATATGGTGGTTTTTAGAAGTTAACTTTCAATATGTAATAAACGTTGCCTTTAACAACACCATGTGTTTCAAGAATTTTTCACCTCTCTCATATGGTCTGTCTAATTGAGAGCCCCGAGAAAAAACGGCGTCAGCGGAACCTAAGGAAAACCCATGAGAATATATTCATGCATATTATTCGTGGTATTCTTACAATCTCATCGTCGTCACTACGCTGCTCTTGACATCGGTTCGAACAAGCGCTAATTTACTCGCTAAACGTTAAAGCTGAGGGACGAAACACCCTTTAATGAATAGGCGAATTTCGTGATAGTTTCTATCGAAAAGTTGTGCACCATCTGACAAAACAAGCGAACTGCCTAATAAAAGTGACAGAATCTTGCATATGCTTAAACACAATATTTCTCTTGGACTTCTGTGTCCAGGACAATGACGGTCAAGGCGGGTATACAGAGTACAGCAGATTCGGCTGGTTCCGTCTGCATGTGGATCCTCTGCTCTGTAGCCGCAATCGTGCTCTTGATTCCTTTTTCATTGATCATCATGGCTTACGATGCAGCCAGCTGGGCACACGGTGAGCAGAAGGGGAAACATGGAGGCCAAGCTGGATCTTCCATCACGTTCCCGACAATAAAGGTACACACATTTCACTAATAATTGACGGATACGATAGAATAATTAATCGAGTGATTTTTCTTGGAAATGCTCGGTTCTACTGACGGTGAAAATCCTGTCCCCGGCAAGCGTACAGAAAGACGGCTCTTCGTCGACCATGGCCTTCTCAGTGACAGGCCGCCTCATATTTGATCGAAGTCGCTGGTCATTTCAGGCTGCCATGTTTTTAAATGCGAAGCATTTCTCAGTGAACTTCGGCGAGTTTGATCATATCTGTCTATCTATCGAGCCGCCTACGACTTATAGATCTCCTGGCTGTTTAAATAATGGTATCTATACCAAAATTGGTATGGCATACCATGACTGTATGACGAGCCTGACTAGTCATAACATGAAAATCATGACATGTATGTCAAGAATTTCCTGATTTACTTGTCATGGTCTAATGCTTGTGTAGTGGTTACGTTATCATGACATATCGCAAAACTTGTATGGCGTGACAATACAGCATGGCGAACATAAGTGACAAGCCTCATGTTGAAATAATGACATGCGTGTCACGTAAGAACATGACTACACGCCCCACTCATTCTGCGCTCTCGGTCGTTTCGCTAGCTTCATATACACCAAATTTTGTATCACGTGACGTGAATGGATGACGAAGGCATATGTCTGGTGCAACCATGATAATTATAATATGCGCGTCATGTAGAAAAATGCTTGTATTCCAAGCTCATGATGCAGTCGCGGTTGTTTCGCTGGCTTCACATACACCAAATATGGTACTACTTGACGTGAATGAATGACGAAGCTATGCGACTTGTGCGAGTATGATGATATGACATGCATGTCATGTAAGAACATGACTACAACCTTTGTTCATGATGCGCTCACTGCCATTTCGTTCGTTTCTCATGTAGTAAATTTAGCGTGACGCGACATGAGTGGATGATGAAGGTACATGACTGGTGCAAACATGATAATCATGTTATGCGTGCCACGTAAGAACATGACTACATACCAAGCTCGTGATGCGGTCGCGGCCATTTCGCTAGCTTTATAAGAACCAAATTCCATATACCCTGATGTGAATAGACGACTTGCGTGAATAACAGGCGCAAACATGATAACCATGAGAGGAAGTCATGCATGGCACAATTTATTTCCGCCTCATAACTTTGTGCTCATTTTAATGTGACAATTCAACCTTCCTCATTCGTGCTTCGCATATCATCGATTCCCTCTGTACGTGGGATCTGCCAATTTTTTTCTTGCCTGGATATGCACGCACGACCGTTGTTTTTGCTTGTGGCAAGTCAAGTTTAGGTAGGCCTAAGCGCGAGGATGAAGATCCGATTTCTAACATGGTGGACAGCAAAGTTAGGAATGAGCATTGTGGAAGGCGATAGAAAGAAAGAAGTAACAAATAGCGACAAGTGGTAGGTCAGGCATTTGAAATGGGAGCTTCGCTTGCCACCATTTTGCTGATAAGAAGCGTTGGGAATTTTATGAGAGTGTAGTGAATCATTGTATCTTGTCAGTTTCACATTAAAGCGGCCTTGTCGAAATTTCTTTAAGAACTTAATTTCATTTAACATAACGCAGAAGTAATTGTAGCGCACTTTTTTAATTTCACGTAGTGCAGGAGGCCCATAAAAGAAATTTAGTGGTCCACGTTGTTGGAATAGCAGCATCACTTCAGCTTTTTTGTACAAGAAATAATTCAAAGAACCATAATAAGGACCCTTTAAAATAAGCAAGAACACTGTACCCTGCTTTTGTGCAGGCTTTATAGGTTTAGGTGGAGATTCTGCATGTTTTGAACTGTGTTTCCATGGCCTCCCTTGCCTTAATACACAATAGCTGAAGTATCTTGTTTCTGTACCGATGTCTGAACAAAAAACCGTGGCTTTTAGGCAATATTAGGTTTTCTTTCTGGAGAAAATCAATTCACACTTTCAAGGCGTCATAATAACCAGCAGAATTTTACCGGTATCAAATAGTGTACCTAGAATCAAATTATTGCTTAGGAAAAAAATGTAGCCATTATTTACAGCTGCTTTAAGTGAAATACGCTTGGTTAATATGAAATTCGCGCATGCATGCGGTGATTACGCTGCAATAAAAAGAAATCTCTGCTAGGCTTTTGGTTTTTGCCCTCCGAAAACGCCAAAAACAACTCGTTCAACTGGGCCCGCGTTCACACTGAGCATTCCGGCTGCCGAAAGTGCTCCGAATCCGGTTCGGCGGCGGCGAGTTCTGCCGAAAGGGCCCTCTCCGCGCCGATCGCTCTCGGACCGATTTTTGCGGCGTCTGCCACCGAATCGGTCACCGCGGGCCAATAGGAGCGCTAGTCAAGGAATTTTGAAAAATGGCGGCCAAGCCCTACTCACTTGTTATGCCGCAGTGCACGTAACTGAATGTTGAATCAACGGGAGTTTAACCTACTCTGTGCCTACTTCGCCTCCGTATTTCGTGAAAGAGGTGATCGAGCTTGCTGTTGGCATGACCGAGCTTGTTGCGGTCTTGCAGAGCAAAACAAACCCACTAACGGCGCTGGCGTCGGTGGTTTTTCTGCTCCTCGTGCATTACAAGACAGCCACTTGCCAGCAAAGTAAGCAGCACTGTCTTTTCTTGCTTCTTGCGTACGAGAATCGTCGATGTATACACCACCGGATAGCGTAGTGGCGTTTGCGAGCCGCGACAACAACCGGGTGACAGCGCATTCATCCCGCGTTCGCCCCGTAGTAGATGGCATATTCGGCGGCGCGGGGCGCGTCCAGTGCGAACGACGCTGCGTTTCGGCGGCAGGGGAATTTCGGTCGCTGTAGAAAGCGGATGTTTCAGTGTGAACTAGGCATTATGCCTAGTTATGCCTAATAAAGCTGAAGCCAGGTGTGATAAGTGAAGAAAACGACGACAACGACGGAAGTGCGGGGCAAGGCGCGTGGGATTTTGAGCCAACTGTGCGCGTGAGGTCAGCCAATCAGCTGATGACCTGTGGTGGCCCATAGAGGTGGCGTGCCACGATTGGTCCACGTGTGACCATTACGTGGCGGTAAGCTTCGTGGCTGGGGACGAGCCGAAGCAGCGGCAGACGGAAGACAGCGGGCCGAAGCGTCGGACGCAGGCGATCCAGGTTCCGGCCAGGGAACGCGGCCGTCCGCGCCAGGGAACGCGGCCGTCCAACCACCAGCTGGGGCGGCGTTGCCGCCACGAGTACTGCATCTCGGGGCGCGGCCTGGCCTGCTGTTCTCTTCCTTGCCGAGGGCATCGCGGATCTCGGCGAGGCGTCTCCACGGTCAGCCGTTCGACACAGCGATGAACGTGGCCTGGCTAATGGTCACGGTTGCGCCAAGCATTGCGTCTCGACGCAAGCTGTTCGCTGGACGGGCTGGCCATTTACACGCATGGAGCACCGCGTCTCCGATGCGGTTTGAGTGCTCCGTAGTCGCACCCACGCCGTCAAATGCTGTCGTCACCAGAGCGTTGCAAATCGGCAAGTGAGCGCATTCTACAGCGCCTTTCCATCGCCTCCTGCCCTGCACCTCATCGGCGTCTGTTGTACCGCCGATCTGGTCCTTAGGTTTTCGAGCGCTCTTACTTGAACACTAATTGGTCGTTTTTTCAATCAAGCTTAGTTTACTCTGTTGCATTGTACGCACCTTTTCTGCCCCAGTGTTTCATATGTTTAGTTTCCGTGTTCTGTAATAAACGTCGTGTGTGTTGTTACCGCGTTTTCTCAAAGCGCGTTTCTCCTCGCACGACACGCAAAACAAGCGTTGACGATCCTTAGCCCCGATAAACAATATTTTTCATTACAACAGGTTTAAGGAGCAGTTGGAAAGGCTAAGGAATACTGGTATTGCTGTTTTAATTCTATTATCCTTATTGCTGAAGTTGCCCAAATCACTAAAACTGTCTGCTTCTCGGCTGGTGCAGCGCACCAGAGCGACCATCAAACTAAATGTAGCCGTGACCCCGTATGTCCATCAACTTTCACATAGGATCAAGAAGATTACAAAGTGCTAAAATGTAAATCTTGCTTTCTGTGCTGGTTGTGATGTTGGAAAAGCATGTGCCGTGAAATTAGGATGAATGATCAGTCACGGAGGAATATATGCTTCGTCAATCATCGAACCCGTTTCGTTTTACGCGTATATGGCTTAGTGTATAACGTCCTGCTCAATTGTGGAAAAAAATTGCAAATACAATGTACAGTGGGAATCAATGATATGCGAAGCACCATTGAGGAAAGTTGATAGGGCACTTCAAAATCAGCACAACGTTACGAGGCAGACGTAAATTATTCCGTGCACGACTTCTATGTGATGATTATTATGTTCAGACGTGCCATTTATTTTCGTCGTTCATTGACGTCACGCGATACCAATTTTAGTATACGTGGAGCCAGCGGAACGTCTGCGAGCACGCTATGAGCGTAGCATGTAGTCTATTTCACATGACACGCGTATCATGCATATCATGTTTGGACGTGTCGTTTACCTTTGTCGTCCATTCACGTCACGTGATACCAAATACGGTACATGTGGAGCTAGCGAAATGGTCGTAAGCGCGCTATGAGCATATCATACATACATGTTTTACACGACATGCATGTCATGCTTATCATGTTTGGACTTGTCATTTCCCTTTGTCGTCCATTCACCTCATGTAATACAAAATTCGGTATGCGGGAAGCTAGGCAAACAGCCGCGAGTGCATCATGAGCTTCGCATGTAGTCATGTTCTTACATGACACGCATCTCATGATTATCATGTGTGTCCCATTCATATACTTTCGTCATCCATTCACGTCCCGTAACACGAAAATTGTTATGTGTGAAGCTTTTTAAACGACCGCGAAAGCACTATGAGCGTAGCATGTAGTCATTTGTTACATGACACGCATGTCATGATTATCATGTTTAGAGGGGTCATTTTACTTCGTCGTCCGTTTAAGTCACGTAATGCCAAATTTGGTATATGTGTAGCTAGTGAAACAGCCATGAGCCGCAAGTAGTCATGTTCGTACACGACAGGCATGCGCCGCCGCGGTGGTCTAGTGGCTGAGGTACTGGGCAGCAGTCCCGCAAGTTGCGGAATTGAATCCGGGCTGTTTCAGCTGGATTTTCGATGGTGGCGAATATACTGTCACGTGTGCTCAGATTTTGCTGCACGTTAAAGAATCTCAGGTGGTCGAAATTTCTGGAGCACTTCACTTTAGCGTCCGTCACATTCATATGGGGGTGTTGGGACGTTAAACTTCATATATCAATTACGTGACGCGTATTTCATGTATCATATTTGCACCAGTTATATAACCTCGTAATCCAGTGACGTCAAGTAACCATAAATTTGGTATATGTGAAGCTAGCAAAACGACCATGACCACTTCATGAGCGTAGCGTGTAGTAGAGACTTACATGACATAAATATGATAATTTCCACGTTAGCGTCTGTCACATATGTTTGCCCCGTAGTCATGTCATATAATACCAGTTTTGCATTATGCCATGTGAACAAAATCTTTGCAAAGGCAGCAACACCTTCAATTGTATATCATGACATTCATGACATACAGTTCATGATTTTCATGTTATGGTTAGTCACTTATGCTCGTCATACACTCATGATACGTCATACCGATTTTGGGATCGAGACCATTAACGAAACGACCAGGAGAGCTCTAAGACATAGGCGGTTAGATGATAGATAGATAGATAGATAAATAGATAGATAGATAGATAGATAGATAGAAACGCTCAAAGTGGCTGAATTTCCCTAAGAAATGTTTCGTATTTAACATATATATAGAACAGACTGGTATATAATGAACAGACTGCTTTACCGAGAGACTACGCCAGGACAACACAATAAAAGGCACACGTACTTCGCATTTGTGATCGCATTATCACTCCTTTGGTTGTAAGCCGTTTTGTCATGAAAGTACACATGTCATCATTGGGCACAATGCTCCATGATCACGTGAACGCGTGGAAGCTTTTCGAATGATGTTTGCACTTCTGCCCCAGAAATATGTCTTTATGGTTGCGAATTTAGCTTGCACGGAAAAGCGTGGCAATCGTCTGCAGTGGGATGATGCGGATGAAGTTCAACTACATGTATTTATTCCTTTCTGCACACTCCACCCGGCACATATTTGTTTATGCCTGTCCTGTATTGTTCTTCATTCCATGTCTTCGTCCTTTCCACTGGTTCTACAGCATTCCTCCTAATGCGTATGAAACATTATAGTCTATACTATCAATTTTTTGCGTATTTCAATTACAGCGCACCGCGATGCGTTGCTCAAAGGCTTGTGCTTGGCTCAAGTTAGCGTCTGCAGCAATAAAAGTCGGCCACGAGACACGCGGATCGGCATATTCTGGAGACACAACTTCTTCCATAATTAGACAGTAATGCACCTGATGTGTGAAACGGAGTATAGGAAGACGGCAGTAAAATTTGGTGGAAAAATAAAGGTGATGTCTATCCCGGGGAGCGGCAATGACGATGTTCGTCTTATAGGGTGAACCTGTGAGAGGTATGCCTGGAGTAGGGTGGCTGATGCTCCCGTAAAGCACGTCAGAACGCAGCTGTCTGGATGAGTGGGACGGTGCGTCAGTGCGTAGCTGTAGTATAAATGGGCTCAGAGATAAAGTATTAGAGTTACCATCGGTTATTTGCGGCGTTCGTTTTTTTTTTGGGGGGGATGCATAGACTACTGCACTCTCGACTAAGAAGCTGCCCGACGTGACAGTCAGGGAGAGAAGGTCAGCAAGAGCAGGTTCCAAGTCATCGCGCCAACCACGACACGTATCGAAGTGTGGCTGCGACGCTAAGAAGCATCTACTAAATCAAAGAAAGGCTGTGGCCTTATGATGGATCATGACAAGCTTCATTATATCGATTGCGTTCAAGGAGAGAATTCGGCTGTATTTTTCTCGTGCAATGACCTTTATAGTGACGTGTGTGTTGCTCGGCCAGGTCTCGGCGCAGCTGCCTCTTGACCATCTTTTCTTCGCTGTTCTACCTTAAAATTGCTGGACTACGGCGAAATCAATGAAATTTTGCACTCGAGTACTCACATTTTCTTGAAATTCACCCAGGTTGGTGGACATATATATTCCACAGTGGTTGTTAGACCTTTGTTTCTACGATATTTGAATCAAAAGATTTGTTTCTATTTTCTTGCTACACGTAAATGGCAAGAAGGCATTGATGATGATGTGGACACCTTCCGCACGTATTCGTTGCGTCATACAGACGGTGTTGGAGAAGGCGTTGAGTCACAATTATTAACGCACTGTAGCTTTATCAATCATTTTTGGTAGGTAATTTCTTTGTCGGCAACATGCAGAGTAATCGCAATGCTTTCTTCCCAGATGCCGTTGACTTACTACGATGACACGAGTGGCCGGCTGGCGAACTGTGAGTGGCTGGATTACAACAACACCGAAGAGATAAAGCTCGAAGATCAGCCTGCGCATATACCAGCACCTTCTCCATCCTTGCGCAAAGTGTTCTGCGTATACGATATGCTCTACGTGTGGCGTCCACCTTATAGCATAATCTGTTACCGACTTCATAAGTTACCGTACACTAGCACCATAAATCTTAACGTTGTGTTCTACTAGCATAACTTGAAAGAAGAAGTGAAGAGACGGCGCTTAATTTGGCCTAGAAATTAGTAGTAGAGCTTCAGAATACTGAAAGGTTGACAACTTTAACAAAAATATATTAAGAAAAACCCATCGTTTTCAAGCTAGCCCGGCTTCTTCCTAAAGGGTAAAAAAGCCAGAGATGTGTGGCACTTATTACAGTCTCTTGCCGCGCGTGAGAGGCTAGCCGTGGCTCGTTACTAACCCTGGCTGTAGATGAAGGGCAATGTCCCCTTAGAGCAGTTGATGTTCCCGGCTGTCTGATTAATGTCCCACCATTCGAGGAGGAGCCACCGGTGAGTGTTCCTTTCCGTGCACATACTGACTCTCTTCCTACATTGGGGAAAGAAAGAACTTTGATGAAGGAATGCAGCAGCCCAGGAACGGCCTTCGTCAATTGAACAGCCAACGGAGTGCAGAAGCAGAACACAGCGAGTGTTTTAAACACTAAATGCGTCTGGACGACGCTGTGATTCTAGAAAAAAATTAAAAACAAAATTGGCCGTGGATCTGCATGAAAAGGCCGTTTCACATTACACAAGAAGTAGCTATTTTCAGTGAGAGGCCAGTTCGCTCCCGCCGCAGCGGTCCTCGGCGAGCTTACAACGTGTTTGAAATTTTCACTCTGATCGCAGCGGCGGGAGCGATTTTTGGTCGGGGCCCGCCAAAAAAGGGCCGGGCCGTTCAAGCCGTCAAAATAGCGTTGACGTGTTTGTTTTAGTAATGAATGATGTTGTGCATTTTAAAACTAATTTAAATTGGAAAGTGTTCTTAAATGACGAAACAGACGTGCTCTTCGTTCCCGTTCATGGAAACTTGATTATATTATAACGCGCAGATTGTTACATCAAATTTGAAAAATTGTAGTGTCTGACACAACGAACGACGACAAAAAACGTTTCTCGCCGCTTCATTCGCAGAGTGAAAATTGAGGACTATTCGCGGTCCATGTGAAACAAAACCGCCATTAGTAGAGCTTGCGAACAGAGCGATTGGAGCGATCGGAATGGTTTTTTCTCCCTACAATCGTGGCATGTGAAATAGCCTTTACACTGCAAATGTCGCCGAGAAACGTCTTGCGTGTGGAGAGAGTTAACAAA
This sequence comes from Rhipicephalus microplus, assembly GCF_013339725.1. NCBI lineage: Eukaryota > Metazoa > Arthropoda > Arachnida > Ixodida > Ixodidae > Rhipicephalus > Rhipicephalus microplus. The sequence goes on from NC_051171.1 coordinate 66,342,391, forward strand.
ACGTTTATTTGCAGTTCAGCGCAAGAAAATCGGTGAATGGTATTCTGGAGGTGCTGCGGCAGAGTGCCTCGAGCGTGTAACGGAGGCGAACGAGCACATCAAGTCACCTCAAGTGAGACATGAGCGCTATCTGGCAGTTATTTTAGAAAACGAAGCACGTGGCGCGAGCGCCTGTCTCGGAGGCGATAAGCTGTAGAACGCAAGGTGACGGGTAGGTGCCATCACCATGTCGTCTTAACAGAGCGTTGGAAACACTTGCCTTTTCGTGCAAGGGTTGCATTGTCAGCGCAGCGTGATAAACGCTACAGTCCTTAGAATTACTCATGTATGCCTTTTCTACACTGCGAACAGAAATAAGCCGAGAAAGGATTAAATGACTTGTCCGCTAGCGCATGCCCCTATGGGTGTTTTATAAACATCGTCCAAAGCGAGTATATAATTTACTCCCCAAAAGAAGGGTAGTTTTGGATGGTTTTATGAGAGTTTTTGTTTACATTTATCGGGGAACTTGTTCAGGTCCGTATGGGAGTAAGCTTTTGCATTGACTGAGAAAAAAATTCGTCAGCAGCCTTCCATGCACACGCGTAACCAATCTCATTAACTTCGAAGCACACAATATTGATCACACTACACAAACATGCACAACGCTCACCTAATGTTACACTCGCACTCACCACAACTTGCCACTCGTTAGCTACCGGGTATATATAGACACCATTAACTTCAAAGCACACAATATTGATTAAAGTACACAAACATGCACACAACGTTCACCTAATGTTACAGCACTCACATTCACCACAACTTGCCAGTCGCGCATCACTCCTGCGCTTGCTACCGGGTATATATAGGGACCATATTCCGACCTCCCATGTAGCTCTGAGGGACCCTTTTTGCTAATAATTTAACAATAAACATGCACGGCGCAGCTATGAAGTTGTAGTAGTCTGATCTAAGTACTTCAACACACATGTCTTTTGTCCTAAGCCTGCCTAATAGTTCATACTTTTTTAACTATAGCGAAAGGATTCGATCAGCTGGCGCTCTTTCGTACGGGCTGAATTTGCATTAGCAGTACTGTGTGTGAATCCGTAAAATGCACTGAATCGAGCACAAAGCCCGAGCGGCCTTGCATGAACACATCATCGAGGCACATTTAGCAGCTCCAGCGATGAACCGAGGTAGACCGCTGCTACCGCCTTCGATAACTAGGCCTCACTCACGAGTACGGCAAGGTGATTCGATGAATGACAGCGGGCGATTACAAAATGCTTGGTGATGTGCAGTTTTTGTCTCGTTATTTTTCCCATGTACAGAAATAGGTTTTTACGAATAAGGGTTTTTAAAACTCCAATAGGTAGTTTGTAACCACGTGACCTGAAACTCCCTGGGGAGTTGAACAAGGTCATGCCGTTCATAAACTATGCCATTTTGTAGGGGGCGTTTTACGGCGACATGGGCCGAGGTCACTTCCTACCAGGGAGTAAATATTTAGGGCAGGGGAGTTTTGTGGGCTCATATGCTCGAGAAGCTCTCATCTCGGCTAACTTTCGCTTATAGTGTATTAAACAGACATACTTACAGAATATTGACGTGGTCTTATGGTGTCTCAAATATGTGCAAAAATGCTTTTTATTGCCAATCGCACAAGTATGAACGCTGAATCTTGAGCAATATTGGTGGGCGCAGCGGATAGGGTCAACCGTTTGGGGTATTGTTTGGTGCCGTTTGGGTTATCGTTAAGGACGGACAAACAGGCAAATGTACAGACAGACAGACAGACAGACAGACAGACAGACAGACAGACAGACAGACAGACAAACAGGCAAATGTACAGACAGACAGACAGACAGACAGACAGACAGACAGACAGACAGACAGACAGACAGACAGACAGACAGACAGACAGACAGACAGACAGACAGAGAGGAATTTTTGCGTCGGTCTCCAAGAAAGACTATCGTCTTTAAAGGAGGAACACGCCGGTAATTCCTTCTCAAATCTTGGCACATTCAGCAGACAGCGGGGAACGTGAAGCACTTCACGGGGACGTTGCCTACTCTTTACTGCCAAGGCTTGCGACTAGTCACGACGAGTTTCTCACGCACGGCAAGCAATCTTATGTAAGCACCACATATGTCGGCCTTTTTCAAGCCTGACAAAGAAGCCGGACCGGCTTCTCAACATCGGATATTTCTTAATACATTTTTGGTTGGACTTTTCTTCCGTCAGTTTCTATCACAAGCAGGCAGACTTCCGCTTATTGTTAACCTTTGAAGCTTTAGATAACCGTGATAAAAGCAGGGATAATGTCCACAGCAAGAAAGCAGGAGACGGGACAAATAGTGAATATAGAATATAGAATGGTTATAATGAGAGCGATAACGATGCCTGCCACTCCTTTTTCTTTTTTTCTTGCTTTTTCCACCTCATGTAGTAAAGGAACGCGTGCTAATTATAGCCAGATTCTCAACAGGAGCTGTTTCTATGAGCAAGGTGCACTCGCGAGTATGATTGAGGATTTAGTTAATCAACGCTTGTAATTCTCAAGCAAGGAAATAGCCATGTTTGTTTTGTGTAGCACTACAGGTGGTTTCTCTGTAAAACAATATGCTGCCAAAAATTTTTCTGTATTCCTGTTAAAAAGTGAATTGGTAATGCTTTTGCTTTCGAATTTGTCTACCCACATGGTGATAGAAATAACAAACACTAATGTCAAAATATCCTTACAATTCTTTACAAGATGAAAGATATCCTTTCAAGATGTAAGTTCGTTTTGGTTCCTGCTTTACACAACTATTTTGAACAAACTCACTCTTGGTATTCCGTCCGGGCTAGCGATGTCTGGTCAATGTATCGAGACACACTTGCAACAAAAACAACCACTTTGATTTAAATGAAAATCCGGAGTGATAACAAAAAACACATTTCAATTATTTCTGTAAATTAACTAGAAAATTGTACATGGCAAGTAAAAGGAAATGCAGAAAATTATCGGCAGTGCGAGTGAATTTTAAGATCATTAGTTTTCCAAAACTTCCGGAAGATTAAGCGTATTGCATATACAAGTTAAGATGCCGCTCATAACCCATAGGGTACATAGAAATACATAGCACTGTAGGTTGTGCAAACAAGTCGACAGACCCAAAAAACAAAACACATACAACATGCGCAAAATGAGGCTGCTGATTGTGCACCGAGTTTCACCTAGTAACTAGAAAAAAGAAAATATGAGAGCGAGTGAAAAAAAGACTGAAATGGTTTTATTTTAGGATGGCTTTACTCAAGTGCAGTAAGTTTGAAGTAAGCCATTGACGTACGACGAATAGCTCTCATAAATATATTCCCGCACTAATATATCAGGATTGTTGGTCGAAATTGTTAGGAAGCCGTAACGAGTATCTTTATGTGACATTGGTACAAGACCGATGCGCCCAACAGTCAACTTTTCAAAAATATCTTCGAGTGACTGAACCATCAACTTCTCTACCGCTCTGCTTCATTCTTTCTTAGGCAAGTGAACGCGGAATGGCTCAAGTCCTACAAAGACTTCCCGTTCGAATATTGCACCGACATCATAGTTTACTCCTTTTACATCAGAGAGACAGATTTCAGCATTTCACCGAAGAGACCAATGTCCATCAACGGTCGTCCGACCTTGCCATTTTCTCAGTCGTCACTCGCGTCCAGTGCTGCCTCGAATGTGTACATCACAATTGGGGGAAGCCGTGCCGACAGTCCAGGTATAGCGGCTGCCTCCTCACACACTAAAGATGCCATCCAAAGCCTGACAGAGATCTCTAGAAGCCATAAGTACCGCGTACGTATTCTGCATTGAACAAACGAATGCTAGGGTGCCGCGAGCAGAAAGCGCTCTAGAGACTACGAGGTACGCGGCGGATACGTAACGCTTTAATTTGTACCGCCTAATTTGTAACACCAAAGTGAATAAAATGAATCGACTTAGATTGATAAGTTATACTCTGAGAACGTTAGTACCGTTACTTACCTACGGAGCAGAAACCTGGATGCGACATCTGCACACTTGACGTCATGGATTTGAAATGGTATTTTTTGTATTTCGGGGACATTGGATCAAAGAAATTACCTGAAACATTCTGTACGATGTCTACTGTGCCATTGCAGTATATAGGATTCACTTCATTTTTTACCGACTAGCAACGTTATATGATATAGTATACACACCATCATAAATATACAAAGTCATGGCAGTTGGAACTTCTGATTTTCTTCCACAGCGTGTTTCTGGTCCTTAAGGTTTCACCTAAAATAGTTTACCGGCTTTGCGCGAATTGTCGGTAATGAAACAAAACTAATGCGCAGTTTCCAGCCATACTTTCACTCTTATTAAGAGTAGGAAGCCATTACGACGCCAATATGCAATTTCATAAAGACCTTATTTTTTTTCAGGGCTTGAATATTGACTGGGACCATCCGGGCGACGACTGCGACAAAGGACGAGGAGTAATAATGCGAGAATTGATGAAGGCGTGCGCCGCGAGAGGCCAGCGCGTTCTTGTAACTCTGCCGCCAGATGCCCGTATTGTGGAGCAGCACTACGGCATGTTCTTACCGGTGCTGCACTATGTTGAATACCTTATCATCGGGACGCACAGGTAATGAACAAAGTAGTGCAAAAATATAAGAGCTTCCGGCAGAAATTGCCCTAAGATAAATAAAAACAGCTATTATTAGAGCTAAACAAAACGACAGTAGTATAAAGTACCCATAATTGTCAAGACGTTGATTCGAAAAAGCAACGCAGTTTGATCGGAATGGAAAAACAGCTATGCATAGCACACCCTGGAATACTGGGCGAACTTGAACTACAGCAGCGTAGAGGGTCGATGGGCTTTCACTTTGTCCTCCCGAACCACAAAAGGTTGTAAACAATTCTCCAGCATTGAGCTATCACACGTTTCTCGTGCCGCTGCACCTAGTCTCTATTTGCGGACTCACATGCGAGTGCACTTTCTCATCAGCGGGACTATTGTTTAGCTGAACGTAAGGCTACCAGGGTTACCAGCGCGAAAATTGTGCATGGCACACAGAAAATAGATGAGACAAGCACTATTTTTGTTCGCCGCATCTATTCCTGTCTGTCGTGTATTACTTTTGTGCTGTTAACCTTAAGTATGCGCAATCAACTAGTTCAGTCTGCCAAATAATTAAGTTTAGCTAAAGCTGTTTTTGGCTCCTTTTGCGACGGCACACACTGTGCGTTTGGCGGCCCTACCTCACCCTGGCTCTGCGAACGACGCGAAGACGACGTGGACACTGTAGCCGTGGAGCTCGCGGAGTCGTTTGACGTTGAGCCTGCGCCAAAAAGGCATAAAACACCCTTAGCCAGTGCCATAGACATGTCTGTTTGATGTCACGCAGGGGCACGTTCTCTGCTTCACTGTAAGAAGCGTTCCATCTTACAGAAGCTAGAGTTTCTGCTTATGATACTTTGGGTAACGCACTAACTGGCTGTACATGTACAGTATCTCTAAAGGCTGCACGTTCTCTTCCTCCCTTTTGGAGCAAGACCTGATGTTTTGTCGCATGCGCCTTTTGCCCCCATCTACTCTGTATACGATGCCAGTTTCGATTTAGAGCAATAATATATAATACATAGAATAGATGGATAGATGGATTCTGAGACAGGCAGATAGGCAGATAGATAGATAGATAGATAGATTCATAGATGGATGGATAGATGGATTCTGAGACAGACAGATAGGCAGATAGATAGATAAATAGATAGATAGATAGATAGATAGATAGATAGATAGATTCATAGATGGATGGATAGATAGATAGATAGATATGAGCATGGTATGGTTGGTTGACCAAAAATACTTTACGGTGAAGTAATGAACCATTGATGCGATACGATGCAGAATTCCACTTATTCATTCTCCTAAGAAAAGTAAAAAATGTCAAAGTAGAGCAACAACTTAGAAGTTTATGCCACCAACCCCGCTTCAGCAAGTAGCATCCGTCACTATGCAGGCTGAAGAAGGCTTAACTCCTTTGGCAAGGAATCTACCTATCACGGGCATATATACCAGAATGTTTTTTAACCCTCATTGGTGGTATAGTAGTCTGCGGCTGCACCCGGATGGGCGGGTACGATTTCAAGCTCCGGTGGATGTATTTGTACTTGAACGTTATGCGTAAGCGCCCCGTATTGAAAATCAGGAGAGAGGTAAAGAGCTTTAGCTGTTAAAAATGGGGACATATAATCCGTGCGCCACATTATACATATAAAATAAAAGGTCATAGCCACACAGCGCTATTTCCACACATGACTGCATATTGAACAAACAGTTACTTCTTCTATGGTTATTATTCATTTATCACTGTCAGGCGACTGCCTTTCTGAGTTTTCCTTGTTTGCCTGTAGACGGCGTAAACACACACACGCATGCACGCATGCTAAAAAACACAATGTCCTAACAGAGCTCTACCAATTATCAAAATGGAAAAGAGTAGCACATCGTTTCATTATTCGTTGTAAAAGTGCAAATAATATATAAACACCCCATGCCATTACATTCTTGGAGAAGTATACGGGAATATTTTATTTGTTATATAGGACTCACTTAAAGAATAATCTTACCGTATCATTCATGAGCCTAATGAAGCTGAGAGCTTTGGGTGTAATCACTTCAACTCAAGCATTCCAGTTGGCTCGTTGTCGATTTGAAGCATTTTTGCTTGCTTCAAGAAGTTATCAGCGCCAGTAACAATGTAGCTATTGCGTGTTGAGTGTCACTGCTCTTATTTCGTATAAAAGGAATGAAATTTATTTCTCTACAGGCATGTTTATATAAAACTACCATAAAATATACTGGAATCACAAATGTACAATCGCTTGGTGTAAGCTGGGCGTGAGCTGCGAACCTCCAACGCAGAAATCTCACGAAAGTGAATGATCTTTGATACCTTTATATACATTCGATTAAAAAAAAAGATGTCATTTGGTGGCCGATGCTTATTGAGTCAAGAGTCAGCCAAGTCAGCCATGTTTGGAGAGGTGACAAAATATGCGTTATTTACATAGAGAACTGTCTTAAAAAGTACTTTTCGGGAAATTGACAATACAAATCATGACAAATGGAATCACCGAGGCAATCATGACAAACTGAAATAATAGCTTAGTACGTTTATAACAATTCGAACTTCAGGTGCTGCTATTGTCCTGTCTGACTACAGCTGCATCACGGTTTTTCACAACGATACATTCTTAACCATCTGACGATTAAGCGACGCCATTGTCTCAGACGATAAAATTTACTAACTTGCATATGCTAGGCGAGAATATTGTAAGAGATAAATATAATCAAACTCTTGAACAATGAGCTAGTTTTCCCTAGGGCAAGTCGTTTCGCATGACATGTAAAAGAAAATTAGGTTACTTTATGTGCTCGTCATTTTAACACGAAAATATTTTATGCCGGGGTCCACCACGCCTCCGCTGACGTACTTCCGTCACGGAAGTGACGTTGAAGAATACACATTCTAAAGAGATTGTTAAGAAAGAAACCAGAAGGCAAACATCTGTGCGCAGAATCGAACCAACAACCTCTCGATTGTCAGCGCGCGGCGCTAACCACTATGGCACAGCGCGTACGTTGTTCGAGTTGCTAGCGGTAAGGCATTCATATACACCACCCACCGTTTGGAAGGGTTAAGAGCTGCGAAACTTTTGCGCATTTTAGTTATCAGTGGTGCAATGGGGCGACAGGCTTTCCTTGGGCGCGCTCTAATGGTCGTCGCCTCCACGAAGCGCCGCCTCCGTGGAACGTGGTCTTTCCTGTGCGCGCGCTTATCAGACACGTAATTCGGGCGAGGACTAAGATCACCATGCACGCTGCCATCTCAGCGTCTACGAAGTTAACGAGCTGCCGACACACGACGAAGGAAAAATTGTGAGAGTTGTTCGCACTTGTCTTGTGTATACTTGTGTGCTCGTTTCGTGCGTTTTTTTTTCTGTTCGAAACGCTGTTCTGTTCTGTTCGAATAAAGCTGTGACAGGTGTTACTTCGCGCTCTTCCCGTGTATGCTAAATTGCAGTGATGACAACCGTAGGTATTTATGCTTATGCAGTGATGCTGCATAATTATGCAGCGATGGCAGCCCTAAAAATTTATCCCTGGATGTAGGAATTTTGAGCATCCTACTGGGTTTTTAGGTCTTTTTGTTAAATCTAAGGATTTTGCTAAGGCTCCAAAATTGTGACATTGCATGGCCTGATTAAAGACATTACTAAGTAATCACGCTCTTTGAGCATAAATTGCTGCAAAAATGATAATTCAGGCTATCTCAGGTTTTTTCAATTTCATACAATGTTGGCGTTCTGATGAACAGCGTGAGGGAGATGACAGTTTGTAACGCGACATTATTATAGTCTGAATATTGAGGAGAAATAAACTATGTTGTCGTAAGAGTAAAGGACGCAATATCATGAGCTCTCTAAATGATTGTTGCACTGTGAAACAAAAACAAATTTTATCTTGTGGTATGCATAAACACGTGTCAAGATTACGCTCACTACATGCCCTCACCGTGCAATGTCACCATCTGAAATAACCAGGAATAATATAGGAGAGCGAAAGGAGCGGTGAATATATGGTAAGGTGTCACGGGTTCAACATTGCGGAAATGGTGTGATGGAAAGAGACTAGAACACTGTTCGCGTGTCTTAGTCTTTCTGGCATGCTCTTTACATGAGAGTGGAAAAGTGGCAAATAGATTTGGCCAAATAGGAAGCTGATCGAAAGTACAAAGGAAAGGCGTACCCAGCAGGCAGTAATAGAGCGTCAACCTATATCTACTGAAAGTATTGCGACAGTGATTGCATATATGGAAAATTAAGAATAGACTACTCGCTGTAAAGGTGAATGTACATTAAAGGCGCTATAGACTCGCGGTTAACCCGAATGATCACTTTTATGTCTTCAATCCGTGTGCAAAGTGAACTTGTCATGCAAATCTGTCTCGGGGGCAACAGGCACCATTTGTAAGCACTTTAAATGCAACTCCACAGAACGTGTAGAAAAAAGACCTTACAAGTTTAAGAAGATTCAGAAAAACTTTGCCACAGAACACACATTCTTGATACTTTGTGAAGAATCGATCAGCCTGAATAATAATATTTTAAATACACTCCAAATGCTTTTCTTGCAATGTAGGGATTTTCGAAGCGTCGATCTATAGAATAAAATGCCTCCTTGGCTTTGAACCATTGCTTATTAGACCCGAAATTTCGGAGAGGACGAAGATCGCTTCACGCGCTGCCATGGCCGCGTTTACAAAAGGAGTGCCTGCCGACACGCGACGCAGGAAGAATTGTGACTGCTGTTCACACTTGCCTTGTGTATACTTGTGCGCTCGTTTTGTGCGTCCTTACGTTTCAACAGCGTGCTTGAAGTGCCAAGCTGGGACAGTTATTTGTCCGCGCTCGTCCAGGGAATGCTAATTTTGTGCCTGTTTTCTGTTTGAGGTGTGCGCTGCAAGTTTAGATCTGCTTACCGTTTTAACGTGACTTTGCAAATTGTTGGCGTTACAGATACAATGTACAACAAACGCTCAACTACCTCGGTAAAGCCACGAGTAACTTTCGTGTTATAGTGATTACTGTATAGATGATCAGCCTTTTTGCTCAGCGCTGAAATGTACATTCTAAGTGCCCATAGGAAGCAGACGGTGTATACCAAAAGCGAAAATCGCTTTGAATTATTTAGTTTTGTTTACAATACTGCATTATTTGATGACGCGAGCGCTTTTGGTTTAAAGCTAGCCACGGAAGTTCTTGAAAATTTATTTGTTAGAGCATCATTCGCAAACATTGAACGCAGGTTGCGACCTCGAGGCCTCGTCTCCTGCACCGGTGACCAGCACATAGCTGTTTTGGCATTCTTTGTGGTCCTTAAACTGCTGGCACGCTTTAATTTCAAGAAATTAGCCTACAGTATAACGGTCGGTCGGTCGGTCGGTCGGTCGTATATGTGTGTGTGTGTGTGTGTGTGTGTGTGTACACTGTCTGAGTATTTCTCGAGCAAGAGAAGAAGAGACAGTTGTTTCAGCACAAGTGATGAAAGCTCAGATTTCCTCCGGATCCCTGGTACACTAAGATGCACTTTGGGTCGAATAAGACACCAAGGGGGTATCGATGGTTTAGATGCAGGAGTGAAGCCCGAGGGAAGTTTCTCATTGTACTTCAGATATCATTTTAGCGAAAGATGCTTGATGCCTCTCTGGAGGCAACGGTGCAAGGTGATGACAGGGAGCACGTGCGAAGTGTCTGATATGCGTTCTCAGGACTTCTACAGCAATGTGAGTTTGTATCGGATAGTCAACAGCAATTGCAATTGTTGCCTCTGTTGACGTACATCTGGGCAGAGCAAGGCACACTCTCAGTGCTTCGGCTTGTACTGCCCGTACAGCACGAACATTGGTCTTGCAGGTATTGCTAAACACGGGCAAGCTGTATCTCAGAAAACCGAGAAACGGGGCTCTGTAGAGCTCCATCATTGCGTCCACTGACATCCCCCACGTCTCTCCTGCCAGGAACTTGAACAATTGGGAAATATTGGTCATGCGCATCTTCATATAGGCCTCATGCGGACTCCAACAGAGGTCCCTATCAATTATGATGCCAAGAAACCAGTAGGTTCTGGCGTAAGAAATGGGTCGCCCACAGATTGAGATGACATAAGGGGTCATTGCTTTGTGAGTGAAGGCCACCAGCGCGCATTTTTCTGGTGATATGCTGAGACCTTGTTTTAACAAGTAGTTGGCAATCATAGTTGCTGGTCTTTGAAGCCGGGAACGTATCTGAGGACGTGTGACTGCCGAAGTCTAGACACAGATGTTGTCTGCGTATATTGAGATTTCAATGGTACTTGGCAAGTATTTTCAGCAAGGCCGATTGGTGCAAGATTGAATAGCGTCGGGCTAAGAACTCCACCTTGAGGAACACCCCTGGAAGTATAGCGTCACGTAGTTGGGCCATCTTCGGTTAACACAAAGAATGATCTTGCAGCCAGGTAACTTGAAATACACCGAAAGACCCGACCACCATGGCCAAGCACCGCAAGAGCACCCAAAATTGCTTCGTGTAGTATATTATATTACGCGCCTTTAACATCTATAAACAAAACTGTAGATAGTCGCTTACGGGATCTTTCGTGCTGAACGTACGAAACTAGATAAACGACATTGTCAATGGAAAATGGTCGCGTCGGAAACCAGCCATGGAATTCGGATAAATCTTGTACTCAAGACACCACTCTAGGCAGCCTAGTATCATCCGTTCCATTATCTTCCCTACGTAGCTGGCCAGTGCTATTGGGCGGTATGAGGCGAGTTGGAGTGGGGAATTGCCCTGATTCAAGATGGTAACAAGCAGCTTACTTTTCAGTCGTCAGGAACATTGCCATCCTGCCACGAGATGTTGTAAAGGTTCAACAGTTCTCTCCTTGCACCTTCCCCAAAGTTGTACAAGGCTCGGTACGGAATACCGTTTGGGCCCGGAGAAGTCGAACGCCTGCAGAGAGCTAATGCCGCCTCGAGCTCTTTCATTGTGAATGGAAGGTCCATGTGGTAGTCACGGGAGCGGGGGACCTCACCTCTCACTCGAGAATCTAGACGAGTGGGTTGGTTGGTGATCTGCGAACAGAAATCTTCTGTGGCATCAATGTCTAGCCTCCCTAGAAATAGCGCGAGTGCTTTGAATGAAAACGCTGTTTCGTACGGTGACGGAGACCTTGCACCGTTTTCCAATTGTGTGAGAGTGGCTTGCGAGGGTCTAGTGATTGGCAAAGCGCTGTCCATCGTTCCAACGCTAATTTATCCATGCGACGCCGAATATTCTTTTCCATCCTCAGTACCCTGTGAAGTCTTCTATTAAGTGAGCGACGTAAACTACGAGATTGCGTAGTAGCACTTTCATGCGTCATCAAGTCATCCCGCTGTTGACACTGCACGTTTCGCGACCCCCCCCCCCCCCCCGCCTCTCAACTCCTGGACTTAAGCAGACTTGCGTAGAGATGACGCGACAATGTCTGGGATTCCTGTTACTCAGTTGAAATGGAAGAAGACAATCCATTGGAAAAGCTCAGTAGCGCGCGAGCGTGGTGGCCAGCCGTCTTGACTCTTCCTACAGTTTACCTAATATACATCTTGTATATACGCGAGTAACCTTGTAACAATATCAACAGCAGCTTACTGTTTATTCTGTAAATATTCGCTTTTTCATTTAGGGAAAGTTTCACCGCAGTTCGACATGTAAGGTCGTGTGCGATTATTTTATTTTATGTTCTTTTCTCGTTTAGCTAAACATTATTTCTATGCCCTTGTATCTGAATATCGCGACTACTTTTAACACGTTAGAAACCCACACACAATTTCATATATCGCTTTGACAATCTTATGCCACAAGTTTTGTTTACAGTTCTATACCACGATTGATTTTTAGCTCTCTGTAAAGCTCTATTTACCCTGCCATTGTTCATTGGTCAGTGCTAGCAGTACTCTAATAATAATGACACTATTTAGCCTCAACAGGTTCTCTAAATACCGTCAATTATCAATATCACGCGAGAATTCTACACTGCATTGCTTTGATGCTCTAACTTTAGCCCGTAGTTAAAAATGTACGTACGATGTTCATTTGCAATGATCATTGGCAGATGTTCTTCATTTCTCTTACACGACCCGAATGCGTGGCATATATTTGATGCAGCTGGGCGGCGACGTATACTTCAGCAAGTTCCAAGAGTTTTGGACCCCCAGCTTTCAATTGAGTAAATTTTACGACAACCCGCAAGGTGTCCCAAGGATCAGGTACGCGGATTTATGTCGGGCTGATTCAAGCAATACAACGGACCTATGCACCCTGTATACGATCGGAAGGAACAGTTCCGGATTTAAGGTGACTAAGGTGACATTGTTTGTCACTGGCTTAGCCCGTAGAAAATAATCACTGAGTCATCAGCATATTCTTGTACTCTCGCACCGTAGTTTGAAAAAAATGTACAGAACATGTACCTATGTTATCGCCTGTCCTTGAATTCACTGCCTGCGTTACGGGTACAGCGCGTTTATGTAAAGGTTTCGACATGGAAGGAGATGCAAGCAGAACTCTTATTTTTCTTCTATTTTCAGTCCAGCGTAAGGAGCATGAAACTGGGGGGTTGGCTTTGAAATTGATTCTGAACGCCAGACTAAAATGGGTGTCCTTGCAGCGGGTGATTCTCGTGCAATTTTCGCGTGTCAGTCACCCGCATTCCAAAGCGTTGTGTAATGTATATGGGAAAGCAGTAGAAGGGGCAGTGTGATTTTCGAGTTTCATGAATGCAAAGGTGTTCCACTATCTTTATAAAAGCTTACTTCAGGGGTTTTAGCGTACGTGGTGAGCAATGTGCTCAATGGTATTTTAAGTAGCGGCCTTTAGGTTGAAGCACAACGCATGGTACTTTCTGTGTACCAAGTGTTTCAAAAAATCTGTTCGAAATTTCCCCAAAACAATAAAAGGTAATATTCGAAGCCTTCTGAAATAATTTTTCTGAAAGTTGGAACTACAGGCATTTGAACATGGCTGATGAGACCGTTTAGAAAAAGCACTGTAGTTAGACGGTCATGTCAAATAAGAGAATCAAAGTCCCTCACGGCAAGTACCCATTGCAGCTTTCAGATTTCAAAAAAATGCGGGTGCAAGGAATATTCACGAAGTATTGAAATGAACCAAATTAAGCGGCAAAAACAAATCCGAAATGCGCAAGAAGGCAACTGCAATTTTTCTGACATTCCAGAATGAGTGAGTATCGTTATATGAACAGTCAACAGACTTCGTTTAGCGGTTTTGTGGGCTGCGCTATAGCACCTAAAGCTTAAAGCAAGCATGGTGCACGTATACGTTAATAAACGAGGAAGAACTACACCGCTATATGTGTTGTATTGAATACTAAGAGTATTCTGATCACCAGCTTATTTCACTCACCCGTGCTCTGAATTTGATTTCACCAATAAATTTGTTGAATTTAATTTTTTAAAACTACTACTAGAGGACACTTCATATTGCCACGTTCTATTTCACAAGTTCTTGTTATCGTTCCGAAACACCACACGATTCTCAACGCAAACCGCGCCTGCAGGTTTCTAGAAGGTTCCGGACTGTAGTAGATCATTTCGATAAGATCACGCCCACTGTGCGAACGGTACAGATTGTTCTGGAACCTACGCCACCGCCAGCGATAACGCTAGAACATTCGACGGCAAGGGTATAAATGCCGACGCGCTTCGCCGCTAGTCAGTTGTTGATCGAAGGCCGACGCTGCGTTCGCCGCTATCAGTCCGAGACTGCTATCTGTGCAAGACTGCTGCTGTAATTAGACTTTCCCTTTACCGGGCACAGGTTCGCCCAAATAAACAGTTAAATCCCAACACGAAGTTTTCTGTCTTTGGCCACGTCACGACCCCGTGACATCTGGTGGAGGTGCTGCTTCGTTCATGTACCGGACGCCCCCGTCAAGCCGTGAACCCAGCCCCCTTCGCGGAGAAGACACCGACGCCAACCAAGAGCAGCGAACGAGCCGCCGACAGCAAGGTCTCCCACCGGAGTACGGCCTGCTACAAGACAAGGCGCGGAAGACCAAGACCATGACCTCGACTGCAGCGACAATGACAACCGGAGCGTCCCAGCCCGCGATCGTCATTCATCAACCCAGGGAACCACCAACGTTCCATGGCTCATCGTTTGAAGACCCGGAAACCTGGCTACAAACATACGACCGTGTGGCCGCCCTCAATCACTGGGACAATGAAGAAAAGCTCCGTCGTGTGTACTTCTACCTGGAAGACACCGCAAGGACCTGGCTACAGAATAGGGAGTCCACGCTCCGAACGTGAGATGTCTTCTGCGGCGCATTTCTTCAAACGTTCGCAAGCGTCGCTCGCAAAGAGAGGGCCGCTGCTCTACTCGAGACCGGGGTTCAGCTACCAAACGAAAAGGTTGGAATTTTCACAGAGGAGATGACCCGCCTATTCCGTCACGCTGACCCAGACATGTCTGAGGAAAAGAAAGTTCGTTTCCTCATGCGAGGGGTCAAACAGGAGCTCTTCGCGGGACTAATGAGGAATCCACCGAACACCGTCCAAGAATTTGTATCCGAGGCGACCACCATCGAAAAAACGCTGGACATGCGCACCAGACAGTATAATCGTCGCCTGACTCCAGAATGCGCTGCTGCTCAAGCCAGTGACTCCGACGACCTGCGTGAAACGATCCGAGCGATCGTGCGGGAAGAGCTGCGCAAACTGTTGCCTTCGGCGCAGCCTCAAGTGGATTCGATCGCCGACATTGTGCGAGAAGAAGTCCGGCAATCGCTTCGGATTCCCGAAACACCGCCGCCCGAGCCAGAAACTATGAGCTACGCCGCTGCAGTGCGCCACAACGCTCCTCCCCGTCCACGCCAAAACGCCGCCCCGTCGCACTTCCGTCGCCAGACGCCACCGCCGCCACCACCCCCACCGACGTCCTACCGTTCCCCAGCGGGCCAGCGCAGTCCACCGAGGAAAACGGACGTTTGGCGTGCACCTGACAACCGCCCGCTCTGCTACCACTGCGGCGAGGCCGGGCACACATACCGCCGTTGCCAGTACCGACAGATGGGGCTGCGTGGCTTCGCCGTCAATGCACCGCGTCCGCAGCCAGGAGATCGGCCACGTGACATCGCCGACTACCTGGCAGGAACTCAATGAACACCACGAAGTCCTTCCCGTTCGCCGTCGCCCAGCCGCCGCATGTCACCGCACCCCCGGCAGTACTCTGGCCCAACGCGGGGCCGGTCTCCTAGCCCGTATCCGGGAAACTAAGGGCAGCAACCGATGGAGGTGCGGTTGCTGTGCGACGAACTACCGAAGATCCTCCGACGCCGACGCGACGGAGCTTTTTGAACACAACCCCAACCAGGAAAAGCCCTGAAGGCAAAAGCTCACTTACCGAATGTGGCCGGACGACGCAACATGGAAGCAGCGGAACAAGCCGACGCAGCCGTGACCCGACGCCACGCCCTAACTGTAATGCGAGACGGCGAACTAGCGACCTCGACGTTCTTATCGACGGCCACAGTGTGACTGCTCTCGTCGATACTGGAGCCGACTATTCTGTCATCAGTGGGTCGTTCGCCGCGAAGTTAAAGAAAGTTAGGACAGCTTGGAAAGGCCCTGAAATCCGCACAGCCGGAGGTCATCTCGTAACGCCTGCAGGAATCTGCACAGCGAGAGTCACCATTAACGGCCGTATTTATCCTACAGACTTCGTAGTCCTACAGCGTTGCTCGAGAGATGTCATCCTTGGCATGGACTTCTTATGCCTCCATGGTGCTGTCATCAACCTAAAAACAAGGTCGATAACGTTATCCACAGAAGAAGCACTACTGCCGCGCACGCCGTCAGGACACCATGCCTTGAATGTGCTGGAAGAACAAGTCACCATTCCGCCTCGCTCAAGCGTCATTATTTCAGTCGGCGCTCCTAAATCACCTGACTTGGAAGGCGTCGTTGAAGGCAGTCAGCATCTGTTGGTCACCCGAAATATTTGCGTCGCAAGAGGAATTGCAGAGCTGCGGGGAGGCAAAGCAACGGTTATGCTCACGAATTTCAGCAATGAGTACAAACATGTGAACAAAGGAACAACGGTCGCATACATCGAAGAAATTGTCGAAGCCACCAGTGCTTTCGCCCTCGCCGATTCTGCGGAACCTGCTCAGAGGAACCAAGCCCCTCCCATAGCTTTCGACGTCAATCCCAGACTTCCGAACGATAAGCAAGAACAGCTCAAGGCCCTGCTCCTGCAATACGAAGATTGCTTTTCGTCGTCATCGAAAATTCGGCAGACCCCAATCACGAAACATCGAATCATAACCGAAGAAAATGCCAGACCACTCCGTCAGAGTCCGTACAGGGTTTTGACGCGAGAACGTGAGGCAATGAAGAGACAACTTGATGAAATGCTGCGAGATGACATTATCCAGCCGTCCAAGAGTCCGTGGGCATCCCCCGTGGTGTTAGTGAAGAAAAAGGATGGGACCCTACGTTTCTGCGTCGATTATCGCCGCCTGAACAAAATCACAAGAAAGGACGTGTATCCTCTCCCACGAATAGACGAAGCCCTTGATCGGCTCCATAACGCCAAGTACTTCTCGTCAATGGACCTCAAGACTGGCTATTGGCAAATCGAAGTCGACGAAAGAGACCGAGAGAAGACGGCGTTTATAACACCGGACGGCCTCTTCGAGTTTAAGGTGATGCCCTTCGACCTTTGCTCAGCGGCTGCAACTTTTCAACGCGTTATGGATACAGTACTGGCAGGATTGAAGTGGCAGACTTGCCTTGTGTACTTGGACGACGTCGTCGTGTTTTCCTCGAGTTTCGACGAGCATCTTCGGCGCCTTGAAGCTGTACTTCAAGCTATCAAGACGTCCGGACTCACAATGAAGCCAGAAAAGTGCAGATTTGCGTATGAGGAGCTCTTGTTTCTGGGGCACGTTATCAGCAAGTCTGGAGTTCGTCCCGATCCACGGAAAACAGCCGCCATCGCCGATTTCCCGCCGCCCACTGACAAGAAGGCCGTGCGCCGATTTCTGTGCCTGTGCGCCTATTATAGGCGGTTCGTGAAAAACTTCGCCCGCATCGCCGATCCTCTCACTAACCTTACCAAGGCCGACTCGGTGTTCAAGTGGGAAACGCCACAGGAACACGCTTTCCAGGAGCTTAAACATCGCCTCCAGACGCCTCCGTTACTTGCCCATTTCGACGAATTCGCCGAGACAGAAATACATACTGACGCAAGCAGCGTAGGTCTTGGCGCCGTTCTTGTGCAGAGGGCTGACGGACTTGAAAGGGTTATTAGTTACGCCAGCCGATCGCTATCCAAAGCAGAAGCAAATTATTCCACAACAGAAAAGGAGTGCCTCGCCATCATATGGGCTACGTCGAAATTTCGCCCCTACCTCTACGGCAGGCCCTTCAAAGTTGTGAGCGACCACCACGCCTTGTGTTGGCTAGCCACCTTGAAGGACCCTTCAGGTCGCCTCGCACGATGGAGCCTGAGACTTCAAGAATATGACATTACTGTCATTTACAAGTCCGGCAAAAAACACTCCGACGCTGACTGTCTCTCTCGTGCGCCTGTCGACCAACCGCTACCCGACGACTCGGATGACGACTACTTCTTGGGAACGATAACTACCGACGACTTCGCTGAACGACAGCGGGCCGACCCGGAACTTAAAGCCCTAATAGAATACCTCGAAGGCAGGACCGCCGAAGTCCCGAAGGTATTCAAGCGCGCACTTGCGTCGTTCTTTCTACGAAACGGTCTTCTACAAAAGAAAAACTTTTCACCGCTTCGAGCTAAGTACCTCCTTGTGGTGCCTTCAGCTCTGCGACCAGAACTCCTGCAGGCCCTGCACGACGATCCGACGGCAGGGCACCTCGGTGTTTCCCGCACGCTCGCGAGGATACAAGAAAGGTACTACTGGCCACGTCTTACCACCGACGTCACTCGTTATGTGAGGACATGCCGGGACTGTCAGCGACGCAAGACACCGCCGACAAGGCCAGCGGGACTTCTGCAGCCAATTGATCCACCTTGCCGACCTTTCCAGCAGATTGGTATGGACCTACTGGGGCCGTTCCCGACGTCGGCTTTCGGAAACAAGTGGATCGTGGTAGCTACCGACTACGTCACCCGCTACGCCGAGACAAAAGCCCTGCCAAGAGGCAGTGCATCCGAGGTAGCTAAGTTTTT
Source organism: Rhipicephalus microplus (assembly GCF_013339725.1). Lineage (NCBI taxonomy): Eukaryota > Metazoa > Arthropoda > Arachnida > Ixodida > Ixodidae > Rhipicephalus > Rhipicephalus microplus. The sequence continues at coordinate 66,361,217 of NC_051171.1, forward strand.
CGTCGAAAATATCGTCCTACGTCACGGCGCCCCGGAGGTCCTTATCACCGACAGAGGAACGGCATTCACTGCCGACTTAACTCAAGCGATCTTGGCATACATCCAAACAAACCACCGCCGGACGACAGCGTACCACCCACAGACCAACGGCCTCACCGAGCGGCTTAACAAGACGATCGCCGACATGCTGTCAATGTACGTCGATGTCGAACACAAGACGTGGGACACCATTCTTCCGTATGTGACCTTCGCATACAACACGGCGGTGCAGGAGACGACGCAGATATCTCCATACAAATTGGTCTACGGAAGGAGCCCGGCAACGACGCTCGATGCCATGTTACCTAACGTCACCGACGAAGAAATCCTCGATGTGAGCGAGTACCTTCAACGCGCCGAAGAAGCCCGACAACTTGCGCGTCTTCGTATCAAGAATCAACAGACGACCGACAGCCACCGTTACAACCTTCGACGACGCTTCGTGGAATACCAGCCCGGTGAACGTGTTTGGGTGTGGACGCCGATACGCCGACGTGGACTAAGTGAAAAGCTTCTGCGACGGTACTTCGGACCGTACAAGGTGGTTCGACGTCTCGGCCCACTTGATTACGAGGTTGTCCCCGACGGCATTACGAACTCTCAACGACGCCGATCGCGACCTGAAGTCGTCCATGTCGCGCGCCTCAAGCCGTTTCATGCACGTTAACAAACTGAAACAGTGTTTTTTTCTTGTATTGTAACTTATTCATTGTACTTTCTTGCATTATTATTGTACCTTCATCTTTAGTTAAAGCATCGGGACGATGCCTTTTTTTCAGAGGGGGGCAATGCCACGTTCTATTTCACAAGTTCTTGTTATCGTTCCGAAACACCACACGATTCTCGGCGCAAACCACGCCTGCAGGTTTCTAGAAGGTTCCGGACTGTAGTAGATCATTTCGATAAGATCACGCCCACTGTGCGAACGGTACAGATTGTTCTGGAACCTACGCCACCGCCAGCGATAACGCTAGAACATTCGACGGCAAGGGTATAAATGCCGACGCGCTTCGCCGCTAGTCAGTTGTTGATCGAAGGCCGACGCTGCGTTCGCCGCTATCAGTCCGAGACTGCTATCTGTGCAAGACTGCTGCTGTAATTAGACTTTCCCTTTACCGGGCACAGGTTCGCCCAAATAAATAGTTAAATCCCAACACGAAGTTTTCTGTCTTTGGCCACGTCACGACCCCGTGACAATATCTTACAACTGGGATAGGTTCTTAGCATGAAGTTCGATTTTCCTATCTGGCCTAACTGTTTAACTCTGCTAATACGCAAAAGCTGTCCTAAATAATGTCATTACCCATTTTTTAATGTCTGTGGTTTTAGAAGTAATTATGCACGCATAAATGGGTATCGCAATTCCCGGAGTTGAGGGTGCTTCTGGTGCATTTCTTGAAATACAAGGTATGTCCTTAAATGTTTTCACTAGCGCAATGTAGCTTTTATGTCATCGAAAGTGAAGATAGTTCAACGTACTGTGTAAATGGATTACCCAGTATTGTATATTGAATATGTTCATTCACGTGGCGTACAAGTTGCGGCACACAAGCAGGGACCTGTATAAGACGCACGCTGATAAGCCTAATCAGTTGAAGGAAAGATGTCAGAGCCTGTCGAGCGTTTACGATAGCGTCATTAGGCAAGTCGAATATTTACATGCGACATGTTCAAGGACATACTTTGTCAAGAGCACTTTGTGTGCATCCACACCATTTGTCTTAAACTCTTTTTGAGTTTGCTTGATATCACACCAACTATATAAAAATGTTGGGCTGCTGGCGACAGGACTATGTGGCCACCATGACAACTATTTACCGCAAGTTATTGAGGCCCTGTCGGTGTCCGAGGGAATACCATCGGGTCATCATATGAATGAGTGGTATTTCTTTATAGACGTTGGAGTCTGCCCGGTCACTGCCGAAACGCCGCCACCAGCACCCTCATCGCCGCGCTGGCCCAAATTGGGTAGTACAAAAAAGCCGTCCGCAAGCGAACATGCATAAGCTTTTCTCTTTCGTTTCTGCAGAGGCGTTGTTTCTTGAAAATAAAGGACCTGACAGGCTCTTTCGCGGAATCCAACATCGCTTCAGAAAAGTAGGAAACTCATTCAAGCGAACGGGGAGTACAATTCAAAAGTTGTTTTAGTTATTTCGGCGCGCTGCAACTCGCAATTCAAGTGCAAGCGAGCAATGCATGCCATAGAGTTCAAGGCAAGTACTTTTACGCGAGACCTATAGCGCCTAAGTGTGTATATTTGGCCTACGCATGTTGACAAAGTGGTGAAGTGCATACACTAGAAGTGTATCCTACGAGTTTGTATATACTGCAAATAGGAATACATGTGTGTCCACTTTCTTTCTTTACAACTTAAAGCAAAACCAAGGCCTCCGAAAAGACTCCGGCGATTTCAGAGTACAACGGCGAGAAAAAAACCTGACTGTGGTCACGACTAACATTTTGAAATTTACCTGCACAACGCACATGTTAAAGGCGGAAATTATAACGTTCAAAGCCTACGTGCATGCGTGATGCTGTCTGGTGGCAACTTTCTAAGATTATCGGCAGTCGCGGCGTGTGCGATGTTTATCGCGCGCATCACATCTAATGTTGCACGATGCTAATTGCGGTCAGATACTTTGTTGTTTCATAATTAAAGTTGTCATGGTTCTGCGTCAAGGCTAATTAAAATAACAGCAGTCCTAGAATATTACTCTTTCTCAAGCGACCTGCTGAGAAGAACGCGAGTATTTAGCTTACCCAACACGTTCGCAACTACCCACCTCCAGCGTTCTCGCCGTTCTTGCTTCACTACAGCTACGGAAATTGGTAAAACTGAAATACCTTACGTCCGTGGCATTTGACGACGCAAAAGTAATGTCGACTGAGGTCTTTCTTCGTAGAACACAGTGCTATTGTGTTCTTGTTTTTGTCGTAGTTCTGGTGAGTGAACCAGCAAGCACGTCATGGCGGTTCGATGACGCGTACGACTAGCAGAAAGAAATTCGTAGCTCTTTTTCGGAGTGTTCGATGTGCAATGACGCTTAATATTTAGCTAAATGGTTGTTTCACCCGCACTACTTGCACGTGGTTGCGTGGAAAACTGTGCAAGGGAGACAGACATTGCAATACTCAAAACTGTGTCTAAACGTGGCACTGCGTGTCAGCAAAATTCCAGAGTGACACGTTTATATGGTGACATTGCTTGGAGGATATTGTACGGAATATCCATATGAAATGTTTACTTCGCATGGTCGGAACGTCACGGTTTTTGCTGCACAAAGCTTTGTGTGAGATTTCGCGAACCAAGAAACACAACCTAATGCAAACAGAATCATTCGGCATGGCGCCCGGAAAGCTCTCAAAAAGTCTAGAAAAGGCAGAGGAAGCCGAACAGGTCCACGTGAACAAGTTAAGAGGCAGGAAATGCGATACGAAAGCGAAATGTTTCACATCACTTGTCATGCTTACGTTGCGTGTAATTGCTTGTGAAATAGCTAGAACTGACCTAAGAGTGCCTGAGTTATTGATCTACATGTCCTCTACCTACTTCTACAGGAACTTTTGTGCCAGCCGACAGAATATGAAGAAGCAAGAATAACAGAGGTTACAGACGGCCAAATGAATCGAGTGCAAACAATTTCGCAGCAGAGAGCTGGTGCAACCACACTGAAAAGCGAGCTTAGACAAAACGTATCATCCTGTGTTCTAAGGCAGCGAGACTTTTTGAAGCCTTGCCAATTGCTTGCTTTTAAACACACTTTTTTACCAGACAATGACCTCAAAGATAATGACAGCGACACGAAATTTAAAGCGTTGTATGCTGATGTGATCAGTCCCCTGACTTGGATATCTCTGTATGCGGTGCCCTCTCTAGGTGGCAATAATGACATCCTGCCATAGATAAATCAGAACAAGGTAAGACAAATGCTATTCACCATAAACTACTCCCGGCGATACGCTGTATTGGCCCACTGGAGAATTCTGATAAAATTGCAGTATCACCTTACAAAGCGTGTGTGTACCTTGCAAAATTAAACAGTGCCGATTAGAAACCCATGGAGATCTATTTTAAAATATTAACCACTATTCGGGAACGACGCCTTCGCAGTGCGGTGCTGCAGTATTACGCAAATGTTCCAGCAGGTCTGTGCTGGCTATTTGCCGCGAGATCACGAGCAGTCACCGCCTAGCGGCAAATGGTTGAAGAGCGCAAGTGTGGATCGCCCTGTGCGTCACCTGCTAGCCTCGCCGTGTTTATATGTGCACGTACGTCATGCACTTTCTCAAAGTGTGGTGGTACCATCACGTCAGCGCGAGTGTAACTGGTTGTACGTATGCCTGAAACGTGGTAGGTAAGCATTTGGTCTTACTCGGTTGCTATTGCATCGTAATAAGATCGGCGAGTGCAATTTCCCCGACGGCTGTTCATTGTCGTCGTACCCTTCATTCAAGAGAATAATTCAAGAGTGGGTGCCGCTTTCTACTTCAAGCATATTGTGAAATGCTCTTGGCATCATTCTAAAAATAAGGACTATTAAATCGTATGTGAAATAATTGTTTTAGTGACTCGGTTGTAAACAAAAACGAGGTTTTAGGCCACGCGCATGTGCGCTGTATGTAGGTGTACAACTACGGCACTGTAGTTTATCGATCATCGAAGAGCCTTAGTTGTGTGTATCTGGCCGTAGTACCACTACATAGAAGTATTACTATCACATAAACCTGTGACACTTAGGTATCTATACTGTACTAAAAACTGAGTTACAGTGTGCAACCGTGTGGCTAGATTTAGGAACGCTTTAAGGATCCCAGACCTTCAAAATTACTGTTGATGGCATGCCTTATATATATTGTTGTATAAGTTCACTGAAAATTTCATCTCTTTTACATTGTCTTGAGCTTTTGTGTGGCATTGTTAGTGATTGACGGAAGGCAGTGACATTTGTTTGTCTAAAAACATGCTTTTCTCCAATTAATCAGACATTTATTGTGGTACTGTCATGCCCATTATTCATTGATGAAAGCTTTCTGCTGAATTCTTATACAAAGTTTTTATACTCTTACTGGGGCAATAACACGTACGTATACGTGGAAAACGCAGTGGAGCGCGACGTGTTACCAGCCACTGAGTTTTCCTGACTAGACTTATCGACTGTCTCTGATTTCATGGTGAACAAATGCGAAAAAAATGCACATGCGTATAGGGCGCGAATGAAGGTGAACTAATCACACAGATATGTGAGCTCTATACAATCTTTCTTCCTTTCTCTCTTATTTGTTGTATGCAGTTGAAAAAGAAGAAAATAAGTAATTCAGTCTGCTACGGCAGTGCGTAGCAGGCGGAACACACGCTAACCAGGTGCAGCACAGATAAGACGTGATTTAGTGCGAAGGTGCGAAGACTGTCCCCCAGGACGAGCATCCCTATGAAAGCCAGAATACGCTTTACTCGCGAGTAATGATAACGTTGTATAAGCTTCTTGCAATAATTTGGCAGAGAGTAACGTAGATATTACCAGTTACCTGCGGTCCACCCCTTTTATTCGCTGACAGTCGGTTCAGACCATTCGCAACAAAGCGCCGTTGCGTTGTAAGAGTCCGTTCTCTGTAAGGCTGACGCAGAAGCCTATAGCTAATGTTCCAGCCGCACAAAGTCGTACCGTGCACGATTAACGTCCCCTATCTGTATCTCGTCTCATTGCAGCTGTACGTGTTCGGGCGAATAATGCAACAGGCTAGGTCAACAAACGACACTTTATTGCTCTACGTTAGCAATAGCGCGTAGATGTCGCGAGGAGATACCTTCTGGCGCCAGCTGAAGACTCACACTCTTCCTTTTCTTCTCATTCAATCGCACTATCACCCCCTTTTCCTAACAACAGCCTGTGCCCTGTGCCCGGAACCTCATGCGTCTGCTATACACATCCTTTACTGCCAGGCAGATCCTCGCCCACGGGTCCTAAAGTATCTCAAGACCTAGAAAGACTGGGAGACCCTACTGCATTCAGAGGACCTGGTTGATCAGATAATGGCTGCTGACTGGGCTGCCAGTGTCATAGAGTACCACAAAATGAACGCTTGAGCGCAGCGGGATCGTGCGGGGGCCCAGGAGTCTGCGTGCTCCGAACTCTTCTGCTGAAATAAAGTTTTTTCTCCTCCTCCTCCGATATCCCTCCCCCTGACGAGAATACGTTCTCTCGCTGAGGGAGGGGAAACCCGTTTAATGCGCCGGGAAAGGGAAATTACGAGCGCAGGCGGCGGGGGTGTTCCATCCCTTTGTAAGGGGCTTTATTCACTCTCGAAGGAACAATCATGTCCTCGCAACTAGGCTGTCGTGCTGCTTTAAAGGGAAAGGGATGCTGGGCCCACCTGATCCTTCACAGCGTGTATTTGTATACACGCCGCGGACTGTCGATCCACAATTGCGTGGGTATTGTGCTGCATCTATTGCCCGATCTCGCCGCGAATACTAGGGAGTCATTTTCGGAAACGAGCGTTTTTCGTCACATATAAATTATTTCGTTTATTTGCTATTGTTTACGGCAGGCCACCGCTGTAGAACATGAGAGATTGCACTAGGTGGACATATGCCCAAATCCCAGTCATGACAGATGTTCAGAAGAAGATCAATTGCTGAAGTGGTATTTCATAAAGCATATTGTCATGGTTATCGTTTCTCCCTGCAGGTGGTAGCCTTCGCTGGCCCGAAAATCTTGAGCGACTACTACAGAAGAACATAATCCTTTGACATGGGCGAAGTTCCCGTTGTTGTTTACGACATTATCTTAGACGACTACGGTGGCGTATGCCAGAAAGAAAAGTGGCCACTACTATGTGCAATAGCAAACCCTACCAACATAAACATACCACCGGGTAGATGAGAAAATAAAAGTCTTCACTCAAAGAAGTAAAGGAGAAAATGGTATCGAGGTTGCTCTTTTAGAAGAGCAACTAACTTACCACACCCATTGCACTATTTTGGGAGTAACTGGGAAGGAGTAATCAAGCTCTCGCGGTTACTTCTCATAGGAGCTACAGTTAGCAAAAGAAAAATCGGGTTTTGGTTGGCCTAACCAGCCTTTCAAGGTACGTGGTGGCATTTGATTAGATGTAGAATTGATATGCAAGCAACACACCCTGAAATAAGGTTTGAAAAATTTGCAGCAAACACACGAGATTAGAATTCACGACCACTCAGTCAGCATGCGCGTACACTAACCACTACACCACACCACGCGACGGCACCGTCTGAAAAGGAACGGGCATGTGTAGGCACCGATGGGTCGTTTGGGCACGGCGTGAACATTCCTACAGTTACTCCGAAAACAGGCGCCTTACTTTACAAAGACAGGGCCCCTCTTTGCCGTTACGTGTGCAATATTTTGCGCGCATTTCGTTTTTTAGGAGGAGTAGAGTCCTTTACGGAAGTAACTGTGCAGTTAGTCCACAAAGCTTTTTAGATGGGTAATATTAGGAGCCTGGTTTCCCAGTGTATTCAGTGGCCAATCAAAATTCTGAATTTTCGAAATGCTTAATTCTAGCATTTGCGACGTGGAATGGTTGCATAGGTGTCATAATATACCAGAACGCATCAATCGATAATAAAAAATGAACTGGCTTTACCATACCGTTTTCCTTCGAAGTTCGCTCACAGGTAATATTAAGATTTTATTTTGAGTATTAGGACAATGCTACATAAATTGGGAGAAAAGCACCACTGAATTGTTTTGTGCGAAAACGGTTCTCTGGGTTGCGAGCTCACCAGTCAATTTTTCACTCAGCCATGATATTGTGCCTACAAGAACACCTCTCTCAAAGTAAAGGGATAATAAAGAAAAGTCTACTTTTTGGTTACCACGACTTAACGAGAGCACACTTTGGGCAGAAGAATTGCGAGATGACTTGCTAATGGTAACACCTGGGAACGTTCTTAAAAGCAGCAATAACTGACGGACTCGCGAGCCGCCACTGGAGTGTTCATGAAAGGCTCGGTGTGCAAGGAAGCCGGCCGCGTTCACTCTGCTGTTTTTTAGACAGGCAATAAGGGTCTAAATTTGTTTCCATGGTCACGTGAGCAGCGATGCTCACAAAATCATTCCTAACGCCAATGAACTTGCAAACTCCCGGGCACAAGATCTCACTCAAAGCGTAGGAAGTGGGCTCTCTGAGGCCGAGGGAGGGCAGTGGCAAAGGGGCCCTCTTCTCCCTTTCAACGAGGTCTGTTAGCACTATAAGCTGCAGCGTCGGAAGTTTCCGCTTCCACAGCCACAATCAAACAGACCGCAGGCAGTCACCCTGCGAATGCTACAGACAAACACATATCCATCTCTGTTTCTTTGGTCAAAATTCATAGGCAGAACAGACCCGCACTGTCCGCGCTGTGGTTATCCAAGGGGCACCATGCAATACATGCTATGGCAGTGTGTAGATTGCACCAGGACTGAGGGTCTCCTTCTACTGAGGAAGACTGGCACCAGCACATCCCCAGCTCTGTAAAGGACCAGCAGCTAAGGGCTGTCCAGAGAACCCGCAAAATCACCGAGAACCAGAACTTACCGGTGCGATCGCGGGTGGAGCTCACAGGAGGTACCCCGCGACGGGAGCGTTCTCGCCGTCTAGGCACCAAATAAAATTCTTTGACTGACTGCCTGACTGACTGACTGACTCAACTTTGCGCACTTCACGAAAAACTGAAGAGCAAAATGCTATTGCCAATTATTTATAAGGTATGAGGTTACCATTGCATGAGCCCGATTGTTTTGTCTTGACAGGGCCGCAACAATGGTGGTGGTTTCGCAATGAACACGTTTCGCTATCGGCTACAAAAGCGATAACCATTGTGACCACTTACCATTGTCATAAACTGGTGTAAAGTAAGTGTATTGTCGGTATTCGGAACGTTATGGAGCACCAGAATGGCTGAGCTCGTGACGCGTAAGTGGGTTTTTCACGAGGAATTTTTTGTATTGAGAGGGCGTTTGTAGTTAGCAGAAAACCGCTAATAATAACAGATATAAAGTTCGAAACTGTCTAATCACAAGTTTTTCATACCGATTTATAACTTTTTAGTGGAAACGTTTGACCCATCATCGTTCGTTCAGAATTAAGTTTAGAGGGTGCAATTAAATGACTGATCAGAACACAAAAAATAGTGTCATTCGTAACAGTCAGCAACATGCATTTGGTCACGTCGTAATTTCGTGTGTCGGCATATTTTTGAACTTATGACTAAAGATAGCTGGAGCACCATATATATATATATATATATATATATATATATATATATATATATATATATATATATATATATATATATATATATATATATATATATATATATATACTCAAGTAGATCCTCCGTGAGCAGTCACGACGTGGTTTATTTCGACGTTTCATCCTGAGTCTTGCTTCAGTGGTGCTCTACTCTCCTTGATAATCAACCTTTATAAAAATCGGTCAAAAGCGATCGGTGTGTTTGCAAGCTTGTCATTTCCAAGTATTGCGACTAGGAATGGCCTATTGCGTGACTGCTAAACCTGGTGTCTTTAGGTCTCTGTGCGCGTAGAAACGTTGGCTCTTGGCGATATTTCTTGCAAGCGGGTACTAAAAATGGCTTTTGTACACGTCACCCACTTTCTGTTCTACCAAAAATGCATTATTAATGCAACAGCGGTAAAGAGCTCGTTCCGCAGAAATTCCGGCGTAGGCATCGGTTGTTCTGAGTGAAAAATCATCTTGTCCTATGGCTCACGCTGCACCCGTCACCTGGCTGCCCGTGGTGCGCGCACGAACGGGCCGATATGGCACATATACTTTGGCAATGCTGAAGAGATGAAGATGGGCCACGAGAAAGGATGACGTAAACTGAGGAACACACCAAAATGGGGCGCCTTGCTGAGCGATGACAAGCTGCCCTTCTCAGCGAGGCCCTCGAAGACCAGGTGTGGGCCGTCGAGCGGGCCAGGGCCATCGCCGTGGACCTCAGAAGATGTTACTCGAACGATGTGTCTCTGGCAGCCTAGCCCCGGGCACAGCAACAACTGTCGGGCAAATAAAGCTTATTCAACTCAACAACTCCACTCAACTCCATGACCGAAAATTGAGAAAAGCGCAAATAAAACAAATAATAAAACTTTCTGGTCTGAGGGATAATCGAAACCATGCAGGCCATTTGCATGGCAAGCAAGTGCTCTACCACACAGCTATGCGTCTGCTTGTAAATAAAGTGTGAATAACTTCCTCTGATTGGAAATGCAGGAAATATAAATGTTTAACACACGCATCATGTATGCAGGTTTCACAGCACAACAACTAATATCACAGCAAAATTGCATGATACAAGCGTACATTGCCATCGGGCATCACAACACGTTATTATCAGTGCGACTTTGCGGTTTAGAGACAGCTAACCATTACACATGCACAGACGTTACTGCGCATATTCCCTCAAGACTGCGTAGTGGGTGCATAGCAAGCTTTAAAATATATCACGCACATAATACTGAGCAGCACGGTCTGCTGGGCGTGTTGATAATTCATCCTAAGTTGTGCCAAAAAATAAAGTGCAAAAGGAAGACACCTGGACTGGGCACACTAACAACCTAAAATTCAGTGGAGAAAACAGACATATATATATGCAGTCACGAGAACACGTGAGCTGAAAAAAAATGATTAGGTGAGCAGACATCTAACCATTCTCTTTCACCGTACAGACATTGTGCGTTGTACAGCATGTGTGGGAAGTAATATTTTGGTTTTAATATTATAATTATAGATCACAAAGCTTCTCTAAAGGAACAACTATGCCCTAACCTATCATCGCATTGTAGAGAGTGAGGCTGCGCGCCCTTGTTTCATGATACGGTATTTAGAGCAAGATTTAGAGACAAGATAGAGCGGGAAATTGAAGAGGCGTATCTCATCAACAAAGTTGGCGATTCATGTGTCGCGTAACCCTCGGTTATGTTGCTTGCCGCTGAGGTAGCTTTTCTGGAAGCGCATACTCAATACAATCTGTCCGCTCTTATAATCAATTTCTTTCACCGCACGTGTCCTCGTAACCGCATATATATGTCTGTTTTCTCCAATAAAGTTTCAGTTGTTAGTGTGCGCTGTGCCCAGGTGTCTTCCTTTAGTAATTCAATTTTTTTGTGCAACTCAGTTGGGATAACATATTATTGCGCGTGGTGTAAACTATGCTACCCTTCTTTACACAGAATGCAGCCATACGCGAAACATTCATATAGACAAGACACTTACAATATTCTTAGTTACACAGTACTATTTCACAATTAAAATTGTTCAAGTAGCATCATACAATAGAAAGTACTCACTGAGTGGTTGATTAACGCACAAGGGGCAGGATATTACTATAGCGTTCAACTATGAAAAACAGAGCTTATTGGTCCCCCAGTATTTTTACAGTGGCAAGCCGTAGTGCAATAAATGAGTTTATTTGTCGGATTGCGTAAAAGTATGTACAGTGCTTAGAGAATAAAACGTGCCATCATATTATTTTGTGTAACTGTATATGGGCATGTGCAGTTCCTCGAGATAACCGCGCGATGTTGCGACATCTGTAACGATAATGTTGGCTGTGATGTATGCATTCCAGTCGAAATTACACTTATGTGACCTGAACTGTAAATGGTGGAAACAAAATTATGGGGTATTCCCTAAGTTGTCCCGTTTCAATCCGTGAGCACTTCTCCCTGCTTTGAAGAACCAAACTAGCGAAACATTTTCACTGCGTCTACTTATCAAAACACGCGTAATTATAAAAACAGGAGGAAAATAGGCAAAAGAAAGACAAATAAAACACGGGCTCATAAATCTTATGGCACATTTGGAGATGGAGCTATTTAATTGTTTTTCATTTGTAATTACGCAAGTTGTACTTTATCTTTGGTATTTCCACAAGCGTTAAAACACGAAAAACACAAAATAATTATATTTACATCAATATTTTAGGAAAACTACAGTAGCAGGAAACCCATATTTTTCTGATGTATAGTTTCCGATTTAATAGAGCCCTGTCTGCAAGAAATAGAAAAAAAATTGTCGCATTGCTTTAACAAAACAGCCTTATCACGTAACCACGATTACTATGAAGTTATTACAACGAAGCATGCAATGCGCTATGTTTTCTGAGTTTATAAATTATAATGTTTGCGAACAACGTGCGACGGCAATGAAAATGATGAACTTACCTTAGCATTTAACCGAGGCTTGTCATTCATGGAGCCTGTTAATCCAGATAACCTCCTCACACGTTAAGGCCACCACGTTCATTCATACTGCTTTTCGGAGAAGTTGTGAAGGAAAGCTTGCCCGCAAGCATGGGTGCTCATTTTTTCCCAGGAAAGTTGACGATCACCAATCCAGCGACCTACACACGCACACGCACACAGAAACACTTCCACGTCCGTTCACGATTACACCACGTACAGCGAAGTAGATTCCTGACAACTATGTAATTATCTTGTGTAAATTGCAGCAGTAGCTGAACACGAAATAGGAGCAAGAGGAATGAAAAGTGACGCGATCCGCACCGCACCCTGGACTCCGGCGAGTGAAGAACGACCAACGGCGCGGATGGATACACTGCAGGGTTAACAGTGTAACCTACATTACCATTGAGATCAATGATTTAGGCATTTTTCACTGGAAATAAATTTTTGTCAGCTTGTTGGCGAAATAAATTTGGTTTGTTCCCAAATAATGACGCATTACTATACGACTGAATGTTTGCATGAACTATTTTCTTCGTGGTTACCGGAAATGGGCCATGGCACTTTTTTGTCTGCTGTGTCGACCGACTGGTGTGCACAGAAAACGTTCGCCAAATTTTTCACCCCTCCGAGGGGCTCCCTTTTACATTTCTTACCGCGCGCATTCCTTGCAAACTTGCAACGTGCAGTTAAGTCAGGCGAGTTTTTTGTGACAATGGAGTTCAGCTTCTCCCTGCGGACCCAGAAAGGGCAGGTGTATGACATTCGAGACCGCCATTCGGTAAAGCTGCAGTGATCGCTTCATGTACGCTGGCTACCAAGACGTGTTCCAGCCAGATTTTTCATCTTATTTCTCAAGCATTTATAATATTAGTAACATTATTCAATCAACCAATCATCGATCTATCATTCATTTAACGTATCCATGGACAACTACAGGGATTTTTGTGGTGGCGCATCCACAAATAAAACAATAATAAGAAAAAATAGATTACAGGCTATCTACAGAAAAGTAATTCAATGAAAAGAGCAAAACACGCCGACAAAAAGAAATGAACGCACATTGGGAACAACAAAAAAAGAGAAGATATTCATTGAATGGACTGAAAAATACACAATCGAAATATACAGAACTGCTTGAAAGGCTTCCTAAAAGACGGCAAAGGGAAGAATCTGTACATGTGCAACTTTACGTTTGGACAGCGCAAACCTCACCGATGAAAAATTACTGTGGACTATGGAATACTTAAGGAATCAAGAAAGTTGACGTTAGAGAGACTCGGTGTTCTGTGAAAGATATAGTGTTGGAAGAAGCTGGCAGGTATATGCAACGGTTGATTCTCTCTGGATAACTTACGCGGAATTCGGAAATTGTTACAACCGAGAAGGGCAGAATATCTCACCTTGAACTAGCTTGTAATAAAATAACAGCTAAGTGCGATTTTGTCAGTCGGTAATTGATGGCAAAGACAATATTCTAGCAGTGCTGAAAAGATTCTAGCGAAACGATGGGGGTATATGTTTAAGAATTTTTCGGACTCACTCAGAGGCGTTACTTCTGAACTTAGCAAGGCCATTCCAAATCAGATATGCATTTATACTCATGTTGAGAAAGAGATATCGTGGTGTACAATTTGTAGAAGGCAATAGGAGAACTAGATTCTCGAGCGATATTCCGTCAGCAGAGAGAGAACGAAGGCCTTACATAACAGCACATTTAATGCGAGTAGAAAAACTTTTGCATGCTATGAGAAAGAACACTAAGATTACTGATCTCATCTTACATAACGACACAGTATTGACAGAGTATGTAATCGACACGTTGGACGTTTTGCGAACAACAACAACAACAACAACAACAACAACAACAACAACAACAACAACAACAACAACAACAACAACAACAACAACAACAACAACAACAACAACAACAACAACAACAACAACAACAACAACAACAACAACAACAACAACAACAACAATAATAATAATAATAATAATAATAACGACAACAACACTCATATCATTCACACATGGCCGAAAATATGTGGCTACATTTAGGCAAATGCAAGTGTCCGGGTGTTTGTCAACCTCTATACGCGAGTGTGTAATTGCACATTTTGGCTGGTATACGTACCGGCATACATATTTTATAAGTAAATGCACCAGAATGTTAGTGTTGAAAGGATATGTTCACAATGACTTTTAATTATTACGCTGCCGCAGCACGGAGGGCTGTTTACATAATGTAGAGTTTGGCTTCGGCATCATACCAGCCCTTATTCGGCAAATTGTGTCATACTAATTGTTTTCGCAAGGTAATGTTTAAGCTAATTCTGACGAGGCACGTGCAACCTCGACCAAATATTGACACACCCAAACAAAATAGAAGTTTTGTTAATTCGGGAGCCTACAGTAAAGCTTGAAATAAAGCTTCAGCATTTCAATACCTGGTCCATTGAATGTGTATCATGTGTGAGTCAGTTGTACGCTTCTTAACGTATGCCTGTTAAGTGAGTGTAACGTGAGAAGTATTTGACGCTTGCAAACACTACACCAAATAAGTTGTTCCCTAGTGCACTCACGAAAGATTTTATAAATTTACTATTTGCACAACCAAGAACGGTATACGTAGCCAACGGAAACGCCAGATGTATTTTTGCAATAAATTAGTACAACTTCCATTTTGAATTTAGGTTTGTAAATGCCTGCAAGTTGCATTCACATTGGTCCTTTTTTCCAAAACACTCCTTTAAACATCGCACTGCGCATGACGTTATAGTAAATGACAGCTGAAACCTATTACACATGGGGGTAAACAAAATTAACTGACATCTTGTTAAATGAAAGGAGCATATAGCCATAAAAACCTTCCAATAATCATCAGTTTTATCAACCAATATGCAAGGTAAAAATGCATTGATATTACAATTTCTCGCTTCCACTCCAAACTATGCATTATTGTGAACAATATAAGTAGTATGCATGTTGTTTTCCCATATTACCATATGGGATCGCTTGATCATATTAGCGAGGTTCGGGAGCTTCAATACGTTTTGTGACCTGACACGATTCCTTCCTTGTAAATAATGTCTGCTTTCGTATACAATATTTACGTCGTATTTCAACTTATTGTTGCAATCCTAAGCTTCCTGGGAAACTTGTACAAGTTAAATTACACGAGTGCATGCATAGTTGCGACTATCACGTACACAACACTGACCGCAATTTTGGTTTGTTTTATTGCACTGCAAAAACAATATATATACTTAATACTCTTTTTGGTGTAGAAAATGAGCAGGTCACCTTTGTGTACGGATTTTTACATATAACAACCCACATAAAAGTTTGTTATCGTGGTGCTATATAAATACGTTGTTCATCCCATATAAGGGAGTACTTCCACATGTAAGGATCTACTTGGTATGTTATATATAGTGTGGCCATGCCTTATAAGGTAGGATTTCACTTCTTATATGGAGCAACCACAATATGTATGGCTGTATATAGCCCCAGATATACATCTATATATGGTAAACGGAAGCTACATATGCTGACATGTATGCCTATATGTGGCCAGATGAAACCTATATAAGTGCCATATATGGCATTTCCATTAGGGGTGGCAGCCCGTGCCCTGATGAGTTCCTCGCGCTGACACCGAGTGTTGTGGTTGTGGTATAGACACGTTATGTACGCCACACATTGTGCCGATAAATTTAAAACGAGGAAAAAAGAGGTGTGGGGACTATGCGGGCAGTTTAGCGTTGTTCAGTCCGGGAGGCGAGAAACTAGGCGGACTGCTGGCAAGCGGAAACCAAAAGAACTTTCTTCCCTCTAACCAAATCCCAAACATACGCTCGGTGGACAGCTGTGCCTCTTTGTGGCCACATGCTACAAGAAACACTGGCAATGCCCTCTAGATCACTCCTCTTCACATATTATGGGGCAGGTCCTAACAAGCTCAAACGTCGGAGCAGCCTCACTATACGACCGATGCGAGTCCACGTTAGTTTCCCATGGCGTTACTTCTGGTTGCGCGGGTTCTTGCCAAGCTTCAGGTTGCAAGTTCTCAGGAGGGGCTGGTGGAGAAGCTGCTAGATGGGCTGAACTTGTTGAATTGCATCCATGAAAGCCGCCAAGAAGCAGTTATGCAAATAATTCGCATGAAAACACGAATTTGCGAGCTTTCTAATAAGCACGGCCGTTCAGCGCCAGCATTTCGTGGATGGATGGATGGATGGATAGATATGGCTGTACCCTTTAGATCGGGCGGTGGCTAGCGCCACCAAGCCGTAATACTTAATGAACCAAAAACTAGATTTATTTTTTCCCTTAAATAGTGAGGTTGATGATTCGCACTTTGCAGCGAAGGGCTCAATTTTCACTCGTGCCTTGACTTAATCACCAATCAGATAACCTCCTTCTAGTTAATTTTACCCACTTCAAGTCTATTTTGCCCTCACTGTCCCTAAACCCCAGGGCTTTAAAAAACTCTGCGCCATCAACCTGAACTACAGGTTGAAGCCCTTTACAGAACATTATCAAGTGTTCGGCAGTTTCTTCCTCTCCACACGCAATGCATAACGTGTCTACCCCTTCGTATTTGGCCCGACATGTCTTTGTTCGCAATACTCCCGTCCTGGCCTCAAACAGTAGAAAACTACCCCGAGTATTATCATAGATCCTTTCCTTGGCTATTTCCTGCTTAAGAGTTCGATAGATCTCTAGTGCGGACTTCTTAATCATGCCCACTCGCGCAGCGCCATCATGCGGCAGAGGCCAGTGGAGGTGGAGCGCGTGTTCGACGGCCTGAAGAGAGCGTTCACCCAGGCACTGAAAAAGTAGAGGAGGCACTGGCTTAGTCTGTCCCTCTCCTTGCAAAACGGAGGAACCTGCAGATGCACCTTGGTTTTGTAGGGCCATCCTTTCGTGCAGTAGGTCATGACCACAGAGCAAACACCATCTTGAGCTTGATGCTTGCGCACATCAATCAAGCATCTTGCTACCAGAGGCGGCAATGCCTTAAACTCTTCGCTGATGACCAGCTCCAACGTCTCTATTGTTGGGGTAACCGGCACTTCAGAGGGCGCTCAAGACAAAGTGTCGGCCGTAGCCAAGTACTTCAAAGACACATATTCCAACACGTACTGATAGCGCATCATATTTATCCACATTCGTTGTATGAGAGGTGGAAGGAGCTCTAGGTGTATCTTACCCAGAATTGTAACCAGAGGAAGATGGTCTGTCTCTATTTCGAAGGTGAGGTCACAAAGAAACTGATCATATCGTGAAACAGCCCAAGTCACGATGAGACACTCCTTCTCTGGTTGGCTATAGCATGCTTCTGTGGAAGTGAGCGCTCTTGAAGTGTACGCAACGGCCCGTCGAGTACCTTCAGACTGGTCCTGTAGGAGTACCGCTCCCAGGCCGTAGTAACTGGCATCCGTGGATACTACTGTGTGGTAGCAGCAATCTTATTTTGCCATGCACATGTCGGAGCTCAGCAACCACTTAAGGTATGAGAAGGCAGCTTCTTGACTGGGACCCCAAGTACAGGTGTTGTTCTTGCTCAAAAGGGAAGGAATGGGCTCTGTAACATCAGATTGGTCAAGTATGAAGCGTGCTTCACGGTTGGTCATTGGAAGCAACTGTCGTAATCCACTAATGTCGGCCGGTGGCGGCAGGTCCTTGACAGCCTTAACCTTGTCTGGGTCTGGTGAAATACTGTCTGCTCTAACGGCTACATCTGGGAAATTCACTGAGTTCACCTGAAACGCGCACTTTTTTTCATTGAGGATAACACCCTCTTCTTCCAAGTGTGCCAGGACGGCATTTTCAGGCACTCGTCCGACTCGTGCCAATCTTGGCCGAAAATTATAATGTCAATCATGCTCACGACTCCAAGCAAGCGCTCAAGGATTCTGGACAATAACTGTTGGAAGTACTCAGACGCCGTGGCAATACCAAAAGGGGGTCTCCTACAGCAATATCGACCAAACGGCGTGATAAAAGTCATGAGTTCTTGGCTGTCTGCACTCAGCTTCACCTGATGGATGCTAGACCACGCATCTAACTTAAGAACACCAGTGGTCCACTCCACTGGTCAAGAATCTGCTTCAACATTGGAAATATGAAGCGCCCCCTTTCAATTACTGCATTAAGCTTCATCAGGTCAACACAAATCCTGTAGTCGCCAGATGACTTGGGCACGACTACGAGTCTGGAGCACCACTACGTTGGAGTCCTTACCTTCCGTATGACATCCTGGAATTCCAATTCATCCAGTTGTCTCTTGACAACGTCGTTTAAAGGAATTGGAATCCGTCGTGGGGTGCTCAAGAGAAATGGATAGGCACTGAATGGGTTTGATGCGTATGCGGTATTCAGCCTGCTGAAATTTCCCCAGTCCTTGGAAATTTTTTGCTTTAGGGGAATGAATGCACTCGGCAGAATACACGAACAGAACGACCGCAAGGGCTTCAGTTGCAGGCAGTTCAATTAGGTGTGAACGCTGAAGGTATACCACTTAAAATTTCGGCACTGTGGATCCGTCTTGCCACTGTAAAGATGCTTTGAAGGCTACCGAGGACATAGAGTCTGTTAACCAGAGCCTAAGACTGCCCCTTCCACGGAATCTAGCACCCACGATCGACCTGGGAAAGACGGCGAGACCACAGACACTTCGGCGCCAGAGTCAATCTTAAACTCGGCTGGGTGCCCGTTAACAAGTATTTCCGTGTACCTTGCTCGGCGCGAATTCACGTTGTGAAGTTCGATAGAACCCAGCAGGTCGTCTCTGTTCTTCTTCATACAAACTTCGGAAAAATATCCTACTTTTCTGCAATAGTCGCACACTGATTTTTGGGCTGGACAGTCTTTGCAAGGGTGTCGCTGACGGCCACAAAAGCGACATGATAGCGCCTCCGAGTGTTCAGACTGATAGCGAGAACGGGACGAAGGGGTAAGCGTATCATTTCGACGAGACGAATTGATGTTCAGCGTTTCAGCAAGGGCGTTATCCACAGTCAATCTTAGGCGGGATAACTGCTCTTTCTCTGCGTCCTCATGAATGCGGGCTTAGCACAGCGTTTCTTCGACGGTAAGTTTTGTGCAGTGGCATAATTGATCAGACAGCCTCTCGTCAATTATGCCCACGACAAATTTGTCACGAACAAAAACGGTCCTCGTCAAGCGGGCTGTTGTTGCTGCAGCCCTTTGCTAGGTGAAAAAGTCACCACAGATTCGCCTGGCTGCTGAATGTAGTGTTGAAAACGACGACTTTCGTATATCTCATTCACAGAGTGCGCGAAGTGCGAGTCTGATTTTAGGAGTGAGTGAAGCTCCTTAAGGCGCGGGTCTGTGCATCCTCCGTCGTTGTCGTACGTAGCCACCAGGATGCGAGATATAGTGTTCACTATATGGACGTTCGTGCGTCCATATAGTGTTCACTATATGGACGCATGAACGGACGCATGGACGGACGTAGAGACAAACTAGCAGATGCACGGACGGACGCGCAGAGCGGGCACGCGTCACAGAGTATGCGAGATGCGAAATTTCAGTACTTGGAGTGTTCAGTAGATGGACGCACGAACAGACGAATGGACAGATAGACTAGAAGACGGATGGACAGATGGATGGACGTACACACGGATTGCCGCACGGGCAGATGGACGGACACATGAATGGTTGCACAGACGGACGGAAACAAGAACGAACGGACGAATGAAAGCACGGAAGGGCTGACGGATGCATCGCCCCACTCATCATCATTCACTCCATGGATATGCTGTGATTTTTTTCTTCGAAATATGTGAAAGGAAGCGTCTCCGGTTATACTCCAAAGGACGAAAGAATGGATCTGGCTTGTGGTCCCAGATAGTAAAAAATCGGCCCGGCCTGCACAATGCCTCATCGCTGGCATTGTGCAGGCTAGCCACGATGGCGTAGTTTTGGAACGTTGGAATCTACGTGGGTTATTGTTCACGGTTAGGAAACGTGAAGCTTGGTGCAGGACGCTGACCAGACACGGCCGCCTGAAGTTTGTTAGCTTTGACTTCTGCGGGAGTCGATACCGGGTCGTTAGGCATGTCACATTAATGGCGTGACCCCACTAGTGGAACCATGTTAAGCCCGGCAGCCGAGAAACGAGGCGGACTGCTGGCAAGTGGTAACCAAAAGAAGTTTCTTCGTGTTCCCCTAATCCCTTATATACGATCGGTGGACAGTTGTGCCTCTTAGTGGCCACATGAACACTGGCAGCGCCCTCTACAAGCGTGTTCATGCCACATGCACTCCGCCATCAACCTCCAGCCTCCAACGCGTCAGAAAAGGACAGTGCCGCTGCGCAGTGCATAGAATCCTGTTTCGCCACCATCGCCAGGGAGAGCGCGCGTTCACGACGCCAGGAAAACAATCACGTGGGCTACCTCACCATGTGGGATAGCTGTAAGGTGATGCGCTTCTTCAGAGCCAGGAGCGGACCTAAGGGCGCACTAAGGTAGCCACACAGCAACTTGGCTGAGGAAGCGTCAAGGAAGCCTCCAATGAAAGCTTCCTCCATGAGGAACCTTTCAGAGTGGCATAAGGCATCCGCACCAAATCGAAGGCTTCCTTATTGAGGAAAGGAACGTATCGTTGTTTGGCCCTAAGTAATGCAGCCTGCATTTGAAGATACTGATACTGCTGTCACTAGGCCGACTTATGGCAAGGCCGAGTGCGAGGGGCTTCAGCACAGTCCAAACCTCCAAGACCACATCCTGGGCCTCGACGCATCCGTGACAGGGTCGTGAGGGTCGACCTGCCGTTCCCTACGCGGCAGTAGCTTGGAAGTACAGTGCAACCTGGGTGGCTGCACTGGACTCCTAAAGAACTCGCGATCTTTCTTCCACACTTGGTGGCGCTTGACCAGCCTGGACAAACAAGCAAGCCAAAAAGCACACATACGCGCGAACGTGTAAACACAGCCTACCTTTGTTTTTGTTTGCCTTAGCAGTTTTTTCTTCTTAGTTTTGCCGATGCCATAACATTTACTCTTAGCCACTATTCTGGGCCACATACTCAAATGCAGCTGGAGTCTCCTGCGCAAATTATGAGGCCGTTATCCAAGTTTATCTTTCATGGTGCTTTGAAGTGTGAAGAACGTATATTTCCAATTGCCTTGCGCATCGAGGCTTAACGTTCGCAAGAATGCGACTTTCAATTATATGCGGCAAGATTGACTTCTATGCGAGAAAAGCATTACACCCATTAATTGATATGTTGAATTTACCGTCCGCATACCACCATATGCTTATGAGAGATGCCGTACTGCAGGACTCCAGAGATTTCGACTACCTGGGGTTCTTTAACGTGCTCCCAAATCTGAGAAGACGGGTCTACAGCATTTCCACCTACATCGGAAATACAGCTGCCACAGCCGGGATGTGATTCCGCGACCTGGGGGTGAGCAGCCAAGTACCTTAGCCACTACGCCAAGCATTACACCCAGCTCAAGTGCAAAGGAGGCATCGCTTTAAGCAAGACCATGTTGAAGACAAATATCTAATAACGTGTGCGTACGTCTAACACCCAATAACAAGCTTCTAATTACCACTTCATAAAATAAGGAAATTCAATGCACAATACATCAGTGTAAAGTGCTAAGAACAATGCAGAGCAATTCAGGAAGGCGAGTCCAAAAGCGATGTCATACTAAATGCCCCAGCTTTTTCTCGTGGGTGTTCCAACCAGCCGCCTTTCCTATTCTAGGGGCGAAGCTTCTCTGTCCATGGTGTCTGTTAACTGCTGCGGGCTGATGTGTTGTTGCAAGACACACACGCACGCACGCGCACGCACAAGTGCATTACAATAGACTGATATCAATCATATTCGTGATGGAACAATTTAAAAAGTTAGTTTCGACACAAGCCCGAACAAATGAATGTGATAGCGACACGTCGGTCTGTTATACGAAGTAAGGTTATAGGAGATTTAGGAACCATACGAAATGCAGCAAACACGACTGGTTGAGCTTGAATTGACAGTAATGCAAACACCAGATTATCTAAGGACATGTTGTTGTGAATAGCTGAATGCGTAACATCCGACAGGAGGCCAAGTTCAAGTTCGGTATCGAGGAACGTGACAAGCCACTGGTTTTTATGTTGAAGTACATTAACTTTGAAGTCTCAAGTGACTATCACTGACATCCTGTAGGCACGGAAGTTCTGTAGCAAAAAGGCCATGACGTCAGTCCACAAGGTTCCTGATGAGATGTACACTGTTGCGGCGAAGAAGCCGTGCGATGTTTTACGGCGCAAGCATCACCACAATTCATTTGGGGCAGTAAGTTGAGTTTGTTCATCTAGAGTGGTAATGGCACTGCGCATTTCCATGGGAAGCTAATGCACAGGCACGGCAGGATCGGAAACTTCCCGAATGATCCTCGGCTTGATGCGAGCAATTTTTCTGTTGCTTCAGAGTGAAAGAGGAGCCAGATATGTATTGGAATGTCTCTTTCATTCTATATGCTTCTGTTAGAAATGCACGTGCCCTTTAAGGAACAGTTCGAAACGGGACAACAAAGTGGACGGAGAGACTCTCATGCAGTTTGGCCTGTGTGGCGTTCAGTAGCCTGTGTACGTTTTGAGTAAAGCCTGTGTGTCAGTTTTATTATGCGTGAGCAAATTATTCATTTATCATAAGGTCTTGAGTACTTCAAGGATGCCCGGCCAACTCTACACTTCAGTGAATTTACCCCTTCAGTAATCAAGCCATAGGACACGGCACTGTTCAGGCGAATCATGTTTGGCTTGTCCAGGCAAAGTGCATGCTTTGTTGAATAATGTTTCTTCGAAGTACAGTGACCGTAAATCAGTGATAAATAGCGCATATATATAGGTCGCTGTTAGTGAAATAGACAGTATTAGTGACGTGGCCTAGTTGGTTAATGCAGGATGCTGAGGAGCGAGGGGTGACTGGCTCAAATCCCCGTTCTGTGACATAAAATTTATATATATATATATATATAAGGGAAAGAAGTGTACACCTAAGGGCTCGTTTTTCCATGTTTTAACACAATATTAATGAGATATAACAGACAGTAATGCCAAGGAATGTACAGGGGAAGTTATTAGAACCAATCGAATGTAAATAAGAAGAAAGAAAAGTGGATGAAAAAATAACCAGCCGTGAGCAGGAATCGAACCTACGACCTTCGAATAACGCGTTCGATGCTCTAACCACTGAGCTACCACAGCGGCCTTCCCTCCATTCACTTTTTTGGGTTCATATGTGAATTTAGAAGTAGGAGTGACAGTCAGCGCCATCTATAAGCCAAACGGCGAGTGTGAAAACACTCTTATGCGCAGGTTTTGGCGTCACGTAGCAAGTGAACTTATTATGAGTGGGCAGCTGATTAATTGTCCCTCTTATACAACCTAAACACACCAAGTCTGCCAGTACGAGACCCTCGTTCAATGAAATAAGGGAAAGAAGTGTATACCTAAGCGCTCGTTTTTCCGTGTTTTAACACAATATTAATGAGATATAACAGACAGTAATGCCAAGGAATGTACAGGGGAAGTTATTAGAACCAATGGAATGTAAATAAGAAGAAAGAAAAGTGGATGAAAAAATAACCAGCCGTGAGCAGGAATCGAACCTACGACCTTCGACTAACGCGTTCGATGCTCTAACCACTGAACTACCACAGCGGCCTTCCCTCCATCCACTTTTTTGGGTTCATATATGAATTTAGAATTAGGAGTGACAGTCAGCGCCATCTATAAGCCAAACGGCTTATAGATGGCGCTGACTGTCATATATATATATATATATATATATATATATATATATATATATATATATATATATATATATCAGCATTAGGCCAAATCCTGGAAGCTGTCTGGCCACCTGCATTCCTGCCAAACAGATTGTTCTACAGGCTTGGTAGCCACTCTGCTTCCACAGTATGCACAATATGCCAGCTTTGGATGAGTTGCTTGAAAATTCAAGTGTATAACTAAACAAACCTAAACAGGAGTGGGCACACAAACAGTACTGCCAGAGCATTCATTGCAAAAGAAAAGTACAAAAGAAGCACTGTGTGTAGCGGGCTATTCTAGGTTTTTCACCGCTCAAGTGCAAAAAGGTATGCAACTAAAATTTTATTGCCAAGCACCAAGAACTTGTCACTTGACATCAAATTCAATCAGTGCACAAAGAGGCAGCAGCGAAATCTAGTTCTTTATTGTTAGTGTGACGGATGGCTTGCTGACGCACCTCCGATTTGCTATCGCGACGGCCTCAATGATGAGCCTTACGCTATCGTTAGAGTGAGTAGCCAACACAGTTGTTTTATCAAATACCAGCTTGCATTTGCATTCTGCACAATGAGTCGCCAAAAAACCATCAGAGCCCTTTAGTTACGAGCTGTAAGTAGATACTCGATCAGGTTACGATCAGGTTACGAGCGCAACGCGTCATTGGAGTCGTATTTAGGCCTAACTACGCTGACTGCAAGGCGAATTTTGCGGGCAAGAACACCGCACTTGCGCACTCATCGCAACGTGCTTCTTCACAAGCAACGAAGCACGTCACTCGCTAGCTCCTCGGGCGGGCGTTCATGCATCCGCAGCGGACCGCACTGTCAAGCTCAGCTCGTCAACACCCCCCTATCCACTGCCAAGGATTGCTCGAAACAGCGCTAGCAGTTTCGCATGTCGGCACTCGAAAATGTTATAACAAGCGCAATAGCAGCTGTCGCGCGACCATTTGCGATTGGCGACCAAAAAGCGACTGATGTTCACACCGGGAGAGGTTGCATGCGAGCGACCGGAAGTCTCAAATCCGGAGAGTCGCGTTTGGATCTCGTTATCAGCGAGAACTCTGGAGACCAATGCCAATCAGCTGATCGCCGCCAGCCGAGTGAGCGGAGCAAACCGAGCGCGTCACATTTATTGTTTTCGTCCGTTCTTGCACAGCATACCCAAGAGCGTCAAGGAGTTCGATTCAAGCGAAGAACAAGAGATTATCATGATGCTGGTGGGCTGTGCCATGGTGTCAGCGCAGGCAGCACAGATGCCTAAAAAAAAGCTGGTGGTGGGTGTGACCGTCCCTTCGATCGCGAGAATTGGCCGGCCATGGAAGCCGCCTACCTCCCGAACTGCGCTGAGACGACGAGTATTTCCGAGAGTCATACGTATTCAGAAATGCTCTTGAATTTATCTCGACTTCTCACAGCCTCCAATGCAGCACAAACGCGTCTTGAACGCGGTGTCTTAAGTCGTTGCCAAGGCATGAAGCACAAACGCGTTTCAAACGCGCTGCATTGAAGGCGGTGACAAGCCAAGTTCAAGACAAGAAACGATTCTGAATACGGGGGAAAGGTAGTGTCCAATTTATTTTCTCTCTACTTTGACGGTGTTTAGCTTCTTGCGAATGCCGCAACGTAAATTCGACACTTATCTCGAGCTGCTTCGCCCCGCCATCTCAAAGCCAAGTATTCCGTGGTGGCCATGGTGCCACAGACACAGAGGAACGCACTCGTTTGTATCTAACAGTAGGCCAGCGCAATGAAAAAAAAATTGAGCATTGTTGATTGGTTCCAGCAGTTTTGCGATTGCAGTCGCACGACTGGAAAATCGGTCAGGAGGGTGCACGTTAAAGAACCCCAGGTGGTCAAAATTTCCGGAGCCCTCCACTACGGCGTCTCTCATAATCATATGGTGGTTTTGGGACGTTAAACGCAACAAATCAATCAAAATCGGTCAGGAAGCGACTAGCCAAAGCAGTCGCTTTGCGACCGTTTGCGACCCTTCACGACTGTTTGCGACCAGTCGCAAATGGTTGCGCAACTGCTGCTTGTCCCCGGTGTACACCAGCCTTTACTCCCTAAAGATTTTATCGTAGGATTTCTTGTTTGTAGTGCAAGTGTGCTCATTGCAGTGTCGCTGGAGAAAGCATGAACTACAAAATTTAGCGTTGGAAAAAAAAGTATTTCGAAAACGCGGCCCCCTTCAGCATAGATCTGGCTTCGTGTACAGTAATTGCCAACTATTTTTGTCATTTTATAAAACTATAGTTGTCATTTTATATATCCTCTAGCGCCTAAGAAAGAAATAATTTGTATCTCATTAAGTTGTTGCGTTATCGCCTCTAAATTTTAATTGAAGCAATGTAAAGCCATTTTTTTGCTGCGGCGATGGCGTAGTGGTTAGAGCATCCGCCTCGCATGCAAGAGGTCCGTGGTTCAAATCCCGGTACCGCGCAGTTCCCAACCGGATTAAAAAAAAAAACCCGCGTGTTGATGGAACTGCATTAAGAGGCCTGGGGTGCGGCCTCACCGGCAAACACCGCCGAGAATGCACTCCCTCACCAGAGAAGGATTGGCCACCCTGGTGCAGTATCTGGCCACTACCTCCCACATGCTTACGTCAAATAACTCACGGCCCTCAGTCCCCAGCAGCTGCGAAGCAACTGACCACGGCGGCGGTCAGATCTGCAACGCAGCAGAGGGTGCTAAGAATCTCTGGATCCGGACAGGCCGCCATTGGAACCTGAACTTGGCAACGTTTAACGCTAGAACCTTATCTTGTGAGGGAAGTCTAGCTGTACTATTCGAGGAGCTAGAGGGTGTTAAACGGGATATAATAGGGCTCAGTGAGGTTAGAAGGACAGATGAGGCCTATACGGTGCTACAGAATGGGCACGTCCTTTGCTACAGGGGCTTGGCAGACAGAAGAGAACTGGGAGTTGGGTTCCTAATTCACAGAAACATAGCTGGCAACATAGAGGAATACTATAGCATTAATGAAAGGGTGGTAGGTATCGTAATTAAACTGAATAAAAGATACAAAATGAAGGTAGTACAGGCTTACGCGCCTACATCCAGCCATGATGACGCTTCAGTTGAAAGCTTCTATGAAGACGTGGAATCGGCAATGAGTAAGGTAAAAACACAGTATACTATAGTGATGGGCGACTTTAATGCAAAGGTAGGGAAGAAGCAGGCTGGAGACCAGGCAGTAGGAGATTATGGCATGGGTACTAGGAACGCCAGAGGAGAGCTACTAGTAGAATTCGCAGAACGCAATAATTCACGGATTTTGAATACCTTCTACCGAAAACGAGAAAACCGCAAGTGGACATGGAGGAGCCCTAATGGCGAAAATAAGAACGAAATAGACTTTATAATGAGTGCACACCCTGGAATCGTGCTGGATGTGGAAGTGATTGGCAAGGTACGATGCAGTGGCCATAGAATGGGTCTCGAATTCACCTAGACTTGAAGAAGGAACGACAGAAACTGGTACGCAAGAAGCCAATCAATCAGCTAGCACTGAGAGGGAAAGTACAGGAATTCAGAGTGTCGCTGCAGAACAGGTACTCGGCTCTTAGTGAGGAAACCAACCTCAGCGTAGATACAATGAATGATAATCTGACGAGTATCATTACGGAGGGTGCAGTGGAAGTTGGAGGCAGGGTAGTTAGACAGGACACTGGAAAGCTTTCCCAGGAAACGAAGAACCTAATTAAGAAGCGTCAAATCATAAAAGTGTCAAGTACAACAGACAAAATAGAACTGGCAGAGGTTTCGAAGTTGATTAATAGACGTAAGGTATGCGATGTAAGAAGGTATAACATGGAGAGAATTGAACACGCTCTGAAAAACGGAGGAAGTGTCAAAGCATTGAAGAGGAAACTTGGGATAGGCAAAAGTCGGATGTATGCACTAAGGGACAAAGAAGGCAAAATAACTACCAATATGGATAGGATAGTTAAAATAGCGGAGGAGTTTTACAGAGATCTGTACAGTAGCCGAGACAACCACGACCTTAATACTATAAGAACTAGCAGTAAGCCAGATTACACCCCACCAGTAATGATAGAAGAAGTCAGAAAAGCTTTGGAGAGCATGCAAAGGGGCAAAGCTGCTGGTGAGGATCAGGTAACATCAGATCTGCTGAAAGATGGAGGACAGATTGTGTTAGAAAAACTAGCCACCCTGTTTACGAGGTGTCTCCTGACGGGAAGAGTACCAGAGTCTTGGAAGAACGCTAACATCATCTTAATACATAAGAAAGGAGATGACAAGGACTTGAAGAATTACAGGCCGATCAGCTTGCTCTCTGTAGTATACAAGCTATTTACAAAGGTAATTGCTAACAGAGTAAAGAAAACATTAGAATTCAATCAACCAAAGGAACAAGCAGGATTTCGAACAGGCTACTCAACAATTGACCACATTCATAATATCAATCAGGTAATAGAGAAATGCTCATAGTATAACCAACCACTATACATAGCCTTCATAGATTACGAGAAGGCGTTTGATTCAGTAGAAATATCAGCCGTCATGCAAACACTGCGGAATCAGGGCGTAGATGAAGCATATATAAACATTCTGGAAGAAATCTACAGGGGATCAACTGCTACCATAGTGCTTCATAAAGAAAGCAACAGAATACCAATCAAGAAGGGTGTAAGGCAGGGGGACACAATTTGCCCAATGCTATTTCACGCGTGCTTACAGGAGGTTTTCAGAAGCCTAGAATGGGAACAGTTAGGGATAAGAGTCAATGGAGAATGCCTTAGTAACCTGCGCTTCGCCGATGACATTGCATTGCTGAGTAACTCGGGGGACGAATTGCAACTCATGATTACGGAGTTAGACAAGGAGAGCAGAAAGGTGGGTCTTAAAATTAATCTGCAGAAAACGAAAGTAATGTACAACAACCTCGGCAAGGAGCAGCGCTTCGAGATAGGTAATAGTGCACTTGAAGTTGTAAAAGACTATGTCTACTTAGGGCAGGTAATAACCGGAGAGCCGAACCACGAGATTGAAGTAACTAGAAGAATAAGAATGAGGTGGAGCACATTCGGCAAGCACTCTCAAATTATGACAGGTAGATTGCCACTATCCCTCAAGAGGAAGGTATATAACAGCTGTATCTTGGCGGTACTTAGCTACGGAGCAAAAACCTGGAGACTTACAAAGAGGGTTCAGCTTAAATTGA
Organism: Rhipicephalus microplus; assembly: GCF_013339725.1. NCBI lineage: Eukaryota > Metazoa > Arthropoda > Arachnida > Ixodida > Ixodidae > Rhipicephalus > Rhipicephalus microplus. The sequence continues at coordinate 66,390,495 of NC_051171.1, forward strand.
GGACGACGCAGCGAGCAATGGAAAGAAAAATGGTAGGTGTAACCTTAAGAGACAAGAAGAGAGCAGAGTGGATTAGGGAACAAACGGGGGTTAAGGATATCATAGCTGAAATCAAGAAGAAGAAATGGACATGGGCAGGGCATGTAGCGCGTAGACAGGATAACCGCTGGTCATTAAGGGTAACTGACTAGATTCCCAGAGAAGGGAAGCGGGTTAGGGGGAGACAGAAGGTTAGGTGGGCAGATGAGATTAAGAAGTTTGCGGGTATAAATTGGCAGCAGCAAGCACAGGACCGGGTTAACTGGCGGAACATGGGAGAGGCCTTTGTCCTGCAGTGGACGTAGTCAGGCTGATGATGATGATGATGATGATGATATATATATATATATATATATATATATATATATATATATATATATATATATATATATATACCCAGCATAAGATGGCAACTGCAACGGTGGCGGCGAAAACCAGGCGAGAGTGTCCACAGGTACAAGCACAAACCCTTCATACTCTTCGGTGACTTCAACGTAGACAATAATGAGTTTTCAGACCACGCTTTGTCGTCGACTCTTTGTATCACTCAATGTACACTACATAGGGCAAAAATCGGGTAACATACGGTATAGCCAAAACACATGGGACCCAATACACAACTTGCTTCGCCCACTTGTGGTAATTCCCATTGTGTAGACGCGTGGGTTTTTCCATAATAATTATTTTTATTCTTAAGAAGTAAGTCGAGAACACTTGATGCTTAACTGTAATTGCTTTTAAGGGTGTCGCCTGTATTGTGTTGGTATAGTTATTCATGTTGTTTTACTCTTCAACTTCATTAATTAATCTGAGTTATAACTGGTGAATGTGATTCGCAGCAGTCTTGTGACCCTTCGTTTGACGATACAATAGAGGCGAGACGCCTCTCGGCTGAGTATGATTTATTATAGGGAAAAAAGTGCTGAGAGATTAGACGTTCGTAAGTATGTCGGTAGCGAAGTCTTCGCAGCAGCATTTAAGCAAAATGCATAAAATCATTGGAGTTTCACATATTCTGCTCATACACGATCCGTTCCCGAAATGTTGCTACCAGCTGTTGCTGCGACAAACCAGCCAGGCGATCCACTGTTGAGTAAATAAATGGTAAAACCTTTGCAGACGAGCTAAACGCTACATCGTTATTTGAGCTATACAGGTGAAGCCTCCAGTGAAGTTGCCCTAGTCCGATCGGAAACTGTTGCTAGCCAGCAAGTAGAACAGCCACTCCAATTTATTACAAATGTGATAAGCGAAAACCGCTGAAAAGGCGCTCTATGAAGAGCTGTCATATAAAACAGCTAAAGATCCGAAGAAGTCTCGCAATGAAACTAGAGCCTACTTACTTTAGGCTGGAAATATAGAACAAATGATCAACTCATTGATTTCAATAAATTTAATCAGGAAATGGGAAACAAATGTTTTAATTCGTTTTATTACAAACATTTTTGTGCTGATTCATTACATATATCTCTATGGAATGAATGTGACATTTCCAAAGATGATGAAGGGGGGTGTGATTCTTAAAAGAAAAGAAGATAAAAGCCCCATAACTGTCTCTCAGGGGGAGGACACCTCAACAGTAGCTCAGGAGGAAGGGGGGTAAGGTGGTATAAAAGAATAGGGAATAATTAAAGGTGTAGAAATAGAAAGAGGACAGAAAGGCGCAGGGACAACCACATACGAAAGTAAAGAGAAGATAGGGAAAATGTACACGGTAGCAGAAGTCCGAGGACGGGGCACCACTCAGCGAGAGCTCTTGCGGCGTTGGGGGATAGCGTGAGGCGAGCCAGTAGGCCTTAGCTGCGCTGTCGTCGGAGATCGCGGGGGCACAACTGGTTGGCAGGATATCCAGGGAGTGAGTCCCTATAAGATGATGAAGTATATTAAGACACAATTGCAAGCCATCACGTCGAATTCGGGATTTACGACATTGCAACTGAATATCGCATATTTTTTATCTTATTATCTTGCACCGTATCGCGGTGCCATTTTGGTGTTGCTGTCCAGCTCTTGCCTAAATTCATTGAAAAAAAGCAATAATAATAAGACATGTGTGCCTAATTGACCATAAATATTGCCGGGACTTCACGTGCTGGCTTGTAATCACTGAGGCAGCTGTGTAATACCTTTAATATTCTGGTGGTGCGCACAAGAGCAGCTGCTTTGTCGGTATTCTCACTGCTATATATGGAATGATTGCGATGAAAGCGCACAAGAATTCGCTACAAGTAATGAACATTAAGTCCATGCAGCTAAAAGGTTCAGGACAACTGTTATGTCGCTATCGAAATACAACACCGAAGCCAGATAACACACATAGAAGAACAATTTATTGAGCAGCCTGTTTTTATACTTAACGCACGCGACGTTGCAGTGATGGCATTGATAAGACTACATACATCGGACGCTTGATCTCTCCCCCTTTAAAAGCCATAACGCTCCCATGGTTTTCGTTGCCTGGTCTGTTTCTGCAAAGGCGGTGAACGTGCTGATTCAGACACTGTTTCTTCCGGGCTGTCTTGCACCTTGTCTCTGGTATCTTAGGCTGGCTTTTGCTTGCTTTTCTGGTCAAGAAGCGTCGTCATTGATTCAGCTCGGTGCCTTAGCTGGTCTAGATGCCATCGGTACCTTCCTTTAGCACAGTTTACGGTGACCATCCTTGACCCTTGTTTGTTTTAGACCACTCCAGGAATCTACCTTTACTTCTTCCAAAACCAAGCATCCACACCGGGTCACCTGCACTAAATTTTCTTGTTGCTGCTACTGGCGAACCGTTACCACCAGTTTCTTTGGGCTTGAGAGAGTATTTTTGTCCTAATCTGGTTACCCAGCAATCGTACTGCCGGTAACTTGCCATCCTCTCTCTGTGTTAGGTGGTACCTTCACAAAAATCGATCCAGCCATGCTATCAGGTCCTTTCCCTGGTATTTCTTTAGTCGTTTTAGCGTGCACACCGCTCTCTCAGCTAACCCATTAGATTGCGAATGATAGGTTACGCTTGTTAGATGCAGCACGTTCTTACGTGCCAAGATCTCACGAAAACACGTGCTCACACACCGTGGTTCATTGCCGGACAGGAACGTTTTTGGAAGCCCAAGCCGTTCAGATACTGACAGCACAACTTTGACCGTGGTTTCGGGCGTAGCAATAATCATTGGTACTGCCTCGATCCATTTTGTTTCCGACTCTACGATGACTGGTAACATGTGTCCGTCCACCGGACCAGCAAAATCAGCGTACAGACGGCTCCAGTTCTCTCCCGCCACTGGCAATGTTGCAGGCACCTGGGCAGGTGGTATCGCGGAAGCCAATGCACAAACATAGCACGAGTTGACTAGTCACTCAATGTCAGTCTGGTTTCGGGTACCACAATAGCGTTATGGTGATACTCTTCATCGAAACCATACCGGAATGAGCTTCATGCAGAAGGTTTAATGAGTGCCTTTTTGCACCAAAGGGTAAAACAATGCGATGACCCCAGTAAACCAAACTGTCATTTATGGTCAGTTCTGTTCTCCTGTTGAAGTACGGCTGGTACTGATCGTGGTACAGTAGTCGGAGCCATGGTCATTCTTCTAAAATCCATTTTTTTCTCTGAGGAGTATGGTCTATATCAGTTTTCGGGTGCATATTGCCGCTTACTTCATCGCTTGGGCCAACAAAACGTACTCCCTTTTGTCGGCGAGGCTATCTCTTGGCTTTGTATTCGGCAGTGGCAACTGGCTCAGGGCATCTGCATTGGAATGTTCACCACTTCTACGATACTGCATTGTATAGCTGTAGTTGGCGAGAAACAAGGCCCAGTGCTGAAACCATGCGGGTGCCATTGGTGGTATCGCGGTTTTCGGGTTGAAAAAAAAAACAGTGAGAGGTTTGTGGTCAGTCACCAGGACAAACTCATTCCCGTACAAGTTGTCCTTGAACCCTGCTACGCTGAACACAAGTGCTAGAGACTCCTTTTTCAACTACGAGTAATTACATTCGGCCCTTGTAAGCTTCCCGGAACGGAAACTATTTGCATAATCAACACCATTGATTTGATGGGACAAAACAGTTCCTATACCTACTGGTGACGCGTCACACTCGAGCCTCAATAGCGTATCAGGGTCAAATTGTGCTAGAAACTTGGAGACCTCCATTGTCTCCTGAACTTTCTGAAGGGATTGCTTTTGTTCTTGGATCCACTGCCACTTGGCACCTTTGGCGAGAAGGACTTATAACAGAATAAGGGCTGCAGCGCGAGCACGAATGTGCTAGAAGAAACAGACGAAAGGCGATGCACGGAAAGCAAAGAGGACAACACGAGCGCTGACTACCAACTGAATTTTATTATTCGCAGCACACATGATAATGTATACAACAGGCAATATTTTAACAGCAAACGTGAGCAACGTATTTCATGTTGCTCACGTTTGCTGTTAAAAGGTTTCCTCTCCGGTTGCCAATTTTCTTTTGGCAACCGGAGACCATACTCCCGCAAGCTTTGAAGGACTTTCCGCAGCCGTGACAGGCTATTTTGCTTTTCGGCGACAATTATATCATAGAGATGCACCTGTTCTTTTTGAATGTTGCTCAACAGCACGTCCATTTGTCTCTGAAATATTGCCGGAGTAGAACTTACGCCAAAAGGCAGCCATTTAAATTGGAAAAATACCATTTTGAGTGTTCAGAACTGCTATCTTCTGGGCGTCTTTATCCAGGGGTAGCTGATTGTAGGCCTGACGGAGATCCAACGTCCTTAAAACTTCCTCGCCATTCAACTTCGTAAAGGTATCATCCACTCACAGCAATGGGTATTAATCCGTCACAGTAGCTGTGTTGACAGTCATTCGAAAATGTCCACAGATTCTAAGTGGCCCATCTTTTTTTTACAACGGGTACGACTGGTGTTGACCACTCGGCGGTTTTTGCTGATGTGAGGACGTCTTGGGCTACTAGCTCGTTCAGCGCTTTCGACATCTTGTGCTTCAAGGCGTACGGTGCAGTCCGGGCCTTGAAAAACCGCGAAACAACGTTTTATTTTACTTTAAAGGTCACCGGTGGTCCCTTGCAAAATCCAAGACTTCTAGCGAAACCGTCAGCATAAGTAGAGTCTCTAGTTCCGTTATGGCTTCGTCAAACTTCATAGGCTGCTCGCTGACGACGACGTTTGTCAGCATGGGAACTCTGTTTTCGTTGAAAGCCGTTGTCGTATCGCGTACACATAAGAACTGCCCCAAGCTGTTGACCCCTATCAAATCAAATCAAACTTTATTTTAATCTCAGCAAGGAGAAAGCGTGTTGCGGGAAAAAACTGCCTTACTGCAGCTTTACTAAGCCCGGCCTCCCCGTGTAACGGTTCGACAGTGTGCAGCACTGACTAATAGTACATATCATGCTAACAATCATGCAAGGCGATTTGCATAAGTATATATAAAATAGCGTAGGGGTTCATAAATAGAATTTTTATTCATAAATGGAACAACACTACGCCACGACATCAATAAGGTATGCACAAAATAACTTAGAACAAAATTATGTGGCAATAAACAGTTACAACCAAATAAGAAAAAGAAAACGTAATGGCTACAACAAACTAAAACTAAACAGGTTAACGCATATGTACACTTGGTATATGCTCACATATTGATGCTCTGCTGGATTTACACGGCGGGGTCAAGCGAAATGAAATGAGTGAATAAGAAGCGAGGAGACATGTTGTCCACGTTTATTCCATGTGTATTTAAGGTGTTTAAAAGTTCAGCAATACGATGGGATATCGATTGTTGCTCATAGTTAGTACGACAAAAATGTGATAACCATAGATCTGCATGTCTTGTGCTATATGGAATTTCGTGACGATGCAGGTTAAACAAATTCATATAGCTGCAGTTTCCCTTCCGCAGGACATTTCGGTATATAAAAGCCAGGCCAAATCAGTAAATGAACTCAACTGGCATAATTTTGTATTCTTAAAAACATTAAAATGTGTGTTCTTTAAAAGAAAGATTTCCTACAACCTGAATGGCTCGTTTTGACAAAGATTTGGTTTAGTAATACTTTGCTTTGATGTTGTACCTCAAACTAGGTAGCAGCAATTTATTGTAGACAGAAATAGAGACTTATACACAGTACGTTTTCCAATGGTGGGCAAAACATGTCAGTGCCTATGTAACAATCCCGTTATTTTGTTTAGCTTCGCGCAAAGACAGTCGACCTGCTTGTTCCAAAGCAAATTTTCGGGAAATATGACTCCATGTTTTTAAACTCGTTTGAAAATTTGATTTATTATTTGCTTAAAAACAGCCTTCTTGTCAAATATAGGACCTGATGCTTTGGGCGAAACATGATCACGTGTTTTTTAGCTATAATTCTTAAATAGTTTCTATCACACCAATTTTTGACGTCCTGGAATATAGTGTTCGCACAATTTGTGAGAGTGTCCAAATTTGTGCCCCTAAAAAAGTGATGTGTCATCTGCATAAGCAATTTATTTATTTTTTTTGTGCTCAAAAAAAGGTCATTCATGCAAACAACGAAAAGAACTGGCCCAAGAATGCTCCCTTGTGGTACACCATGTGGAATAGCTTTTATTTTAGTTGGAATCATTGTGGCAAACCTACTGAGATCAATTTTGAAGATACGAAGACAGGAAATTGTTTGCGTGACCGCGTATTCCGTGTTGTTCAAGCTTAGCTAAAAGTGTGATATGATGAACGGTATCAAATTCTTTAGAGAGATCTAAATATATACCCAAGACCTGTTCCTTTGCATCAAACGCAGTACTTTTAAACTCCTTTTGCGTCACAAAATCCAATTAAGTTTATCTGCATTTGAAAAAAAACATATTGTCCTTTCGAGGTGAGCGAGTGTTTGTCTGAGAAACTGCATAATTGCTCGTGCGTGATTTTTCTGAAGCCCTTTGAAAACATAGGTAAAATAGGCCTAAAATTGTTAAGGTCAATTTAGTTTCTTCCTTTGTGGGTTACAACTATCTTTGCAATTTGGATTTCCTTTGGGAAGCAGCTCTGTCATATGCATAGGTTATAAAATTCAGCTGAAACCGGCGCCAGTTTGTCTACAACAAATTTAATTTGATTGATTGATTTGTAGGGTGTAACGTCACAAAACCACCATATGATTATGAGAGACACCGTAGTGGAGGGCTCCGGAAATTTCGACCACCTGGGGCTCTTTAACGTGCACCAAAATCTGAGCACACGGGCCCGCGACATTTCCGCCTCCATCGGAAATGCAGCCGCCGCAGCCGGTGTTCGATCGCGCCACCTGCAGGTCAGCAGCCGAGTACCTTAGCCACTAGACCGCCGTGGTGGAGCTATAACACATTTAATTGGCCTAATTTGCACAAATTTACATCACATGACTCAAATTCTTTAGGCTGAGAAACACATTATCAACTTCAATTTCAGTTGTGGGAAAAATGCAATGCTGTTCGTAAAGTTTGCTGTGAGGTGGAGACAGGGAATGCTTATTGTGGTACAATTTATTGGCTCTACGACAGTTATAAAATGATAATTTAGAATATTTGAAAGATCTGCCCCACGCACAGTGCAGTCGTTCACAAGCATGCTGTCAATGAATGTTAGTGACACCAGTCTGTCTTATAAGACTGTTCAGCGGTTTCCACAACAAAGTAGAATTATTCATCACATCGCTAAAATAGGCTTGATAGTACTCTTATTTCGTGGTTTTTGTTTGGCATTGAGCCTATTTCTAAACACTTTGAAAGCCCTAAACTTGTCGATATCCCTTGTTTTCACAAATTCCCAGTACATGCGGTTTTTCAAGTCTCTCTGCTTGTGAAGGTAAGTGGTTATCCAAGGCTTTCGAGATTTCTTAGATTTGGCGACTATGATCTCGGGAAAGTGTTTTTATATATAGATTGAAAATCTAAAATAGACGCGCGATACATGCCATCTGCTTCTGTACACGATAGATTGTGACTCCAGTTAAGATTCTGAACCTTCATTCGAAAAAGTTGTAGTGAACTACCTGTAATATTTTGCACACGCAAATTATTATTAATATCTTTTAACTCCCCCAGAAATAGCTTTTAATTCCTGTTGGAAAATCTGCGAAATTAGGAAGATGGTCACTAATATCGCACAGGAGTGTCCCACTAGATATAACTTCGCAGTGAGCATTAGTAATAAAAACAACAAGGAGGCTCTCTATTCCATCATTGGTATGAGTTGGCTCACTAGTAACATTGATAAAACCACCGTTTGTCAGATTGACTAAAAATCACTACTAATGGTGGAAATAGACAACATGTCTATGTTAAGGTTACCGTTGAGAAACATCAGATATTGATTTTGGGAGGCAAATTGTAACATTTTCTCCAACAATTCAAGAAATAGTTGACGTCGAGCATTTGGAGGGTGGTAGATCACAGATATATTCTGGGGGCCGTTTTGTACCGTTAGTATCTAGTAATTATTGGTTGAAATGGTGAATTTCTCTAGAACTTGCACTTCGTAAGTACGACTAAGCCGCAGTAACACGCCATCACCCCGCCGTTGCGGACTGTTGAGTACGAATGTTTCATAACCAGTACGCGTAAATAGAACGTTATGTTCTGTGTACCAAGTTTCCGGGATCTTTATTGCATCAAAGCGAAAACCAGTAGAATCAATTAGCGTATCTATATTATCATGTTTATTTTCCGACGATTGTGCATTCAAATGAAGGTAGGCTAGACAGTTTTTATTTCGTAGTGTACTTAGGTTTGTTGGTGCAACAGCCATCTCGGTACTTAAAGAAAAGAACATTTATGAATACGATTGCAAAAAAACAGCATGCTGAAAAGCTTATCATGGCTCGTCACTATTGCTTGTCATAAGCTATACGTCATCAGGATTAAAGAGCCGGAGCACAGGGGAGTTTTCGTCTCGACGGGTGAAAACTTTGCCTTCCTTAGTCCACACGTGCTTCCACCCCAGTTGCCTTTCTTTCGCCGACGCAGCGCGTCAGCGAAAATCTGTTTTTTTTTTCAGGTAAGATGCTCGTTTATGTACACGACATTCGCTTTCTTTCGCTTCATCGCAGCTGTGATGGTCGAAGTTTTTTTTTGATTTCGTAATGTGAGCGTTTTACCTTTCTCGCCTCAGAAAGCGTACAACAATGTTTTTCTTTCATTTTGTTTTGTGGTTGGCACTTGATGGCAAATGTCAATGTCACTTTTGACCACATGCTCACAGACAAACTCAGCCAACTTCATCACGGCTTGAAGTGGCTCACAGTCTGCTGGGGCGCTCTTAATTTCAAAGTTGCTTGTTCGAGAATAGCGCTCGAGTTCCTCGATTCTCTGCCTTAGCCTGTGGTTTTCCTCTTGCAGAGCTTCATTACTAGTTTTAAGTGACTTAATTTCTTTCATTATTTTTGACATCTTTATAAATTTCAACCACTGCGTCACAGGTACTACTACAGTACTCATCGCTTTTCTTCAGCACTTTGAATTCATCAAGAACCTCCTTCCTGAAGCTTGTCAGGCCTTGTCGTGAACTGTCATGATCCTCTATATTGTAACGGGGAGTATTCATTAGGTGAACGCCGGGTGGGCTAGCACTGCAGGCAGTATGCAAGGATGCAGGACCAGAGGGCAGTGCAGACACAGGCCCACAGCAACATCGTCGTCTTCATTCCGTCTGCATCAATTCTGCACCCGTGCCTCAGGTACCTTTCTATACCCGTGACATTACCCCTGCGGCAAAGCACCATCCCAGTGCGTGCTGTTATTAGACGGACGGGTCACTGTGATAGGGCTTCAGGCGAGACAAATGCACAATGTCACTTGTGGATGTAACAGTGGGGTTCGTAGTAGGAGAACTTTCATAGGTGACAGGCATGACTTGGCTCAGAACTCAGTAAGGCCCAACGTATTGCGATAAAAGTTTCTCGCTCAGGCTGACACGACGGGATGGCAGCCACAGTAGCACGAGAGAGCCCGGACAAAAATCGACATCTCTATGTCGGCTGTCGTAGAGTGACTTTTGTGCTCTCTGGGAAGATGAGAACCTGGCGCGGGCTACTGTACGTGCGACCAGAGCACGGGAGATGGCATCTTGTGCGTAAGAAGTGATGGATGGAAGGTCATGCGCAAGCAGGGTATCAAACGGCAGTAAGGGATAACGGCCAAAAAGAAGATAAAATGGTGAGTAGCCGGCAGTTTCATGACGGGACGAGTTGTAGGCGAAGGTTACGAACGGAAGGGCAGTGTCGCAATCGGTGTGGTCGTCAAAAAGATACATAGCAAGCATGTCCGTCAGCGTGCGGTTGAGGTGCTCAGTAAGTCCGTTGGTCTGAGGATGGTAAGAAGTCGTAAAGTTGCGCCGCGTAGCACAGGATCTAAGGAGGTCGTCAACCATACGAGACAGGAAGCAGCGGCCACGGTCCGAGAGTAGGTGAGAAGGAGCGCCATGCTGAAGGATGATGTCATAGAGTAGGAAATCTGCGACGTCCGTTGTGCAGCTGGTTGGTAGCGCTCGAGTAATTGCATACCGAGTGGCATAATCCGTAGCTGCTGCTATCCATTTGTTTCCCGTTGCCGATGTCGGGAAGGGACCTAACAAATTCAAACCCACACGATGAAACGGCTCGGCTGGGATTTCAATAGGTTGAAGGTGACCGGCAGGGAGAGACGCAGGCTTCTTCCGACACTAGGCAAAGGTCACACGCTGCAACGTAGCCGCGAACTCAACAATAAAGGTCCTTCCAGAATACCCGTCGGCGGACGCGATCATAGGTTCTGGAGACACCTAAATGTCCGGCAGTTGGGGCGTTGTGAAGTTCTTGCAAGATGTCCTTGCGCAGATGACGTGGAACGACGAGCAAAAGTTCCGCGCCATCGGGCTGTAAGTTGCGGCGGTACAAAACGTTGTCTCGAAGAAAAAACAGGCTCAGTGAAGGGTCTTTATGGCCGTATTGAAGATGGTCAATCATCGATAGAAGCGATGGATCTCGGCGTTGTTCGTCGGCTATTTGCAGAAAATCTGTTATGGCTAGGATGTTGGCATCAACATCTAACTCAGAGGAGTGAGGTGGATCAACAGGGTGTCGAGATAAGCAGTCGGCATCGCTGTGAAGCTTGCCAGACTTGTACACTACAGAGAACGTGTACTCTGCAATCGCAATGCCCATCGCCTGAGTCTTCCTGTAGGATCCTTAAGGGTTGACAGCCAGCAGAGCGCATGGTGGTCTGTGATGACTGCGGACGTGCGTCCATATAGGTAGGGACGAAATTTCGCAATATTCCTGATGAGAGCCAGGCACTTTCACTCAGTAATTGAATAGTTCCTTTCCGACTGAGAAAGTAGGTGGCTGGCGTACGCTATGACACGGTTTGGGCCGTTCTGAATTTGTGCGAGTATTGCCCCTATGCCATGACCACTTGCGTCAGTGCGTAGCTCCGTTCGAGCGGCTGGGTCAAAATAAGCCAACACAGGTGGGGATGTGAGCGCAGAAATCAACGACGCAAAGGAATGTTCTTGGTCTTCACGCCAGGAAAAAGCGACGTTAATTTTGAGGAGATCCGTGAGGGGCCGAGAAATTTCCGCGAAGTTGCTGACAAAACGGCGGAAATATGAACAGAATCCCAAAAAGCTGCGGACTTCTTGCTTGGAACGGGGGACCGGGAACTCGCGCGCCACGCGGACTTTATCAGGGTCGGGTCGTACACCAGCAGCGTCAACAAGGTGGCCAAGTAGCTTTATCTGACGGTACCCAAATGTGCACTTAGATGCGTTAAGCTGGAGGCCAGCACAGCGAAAAACGTCAAGGATGGCCAACAGACGTGTAATATGGCTTTCGAAGGTTGGCGAGAAAACGACGACATCGTCTAGATAGCACAGGCACGTCGACCACTTAAAACCGCGAAGGAGGGAGTCCATCATGCGTTCAAAAGTTGTTGGCACATTGCACAATCCAAAAGGCATGACTTTAAGTTGATAAAGCCCGTCGGGTGTTATGAATGACGTGTTCTCGTGGTCACGGTCATCGACTGAAACTTGCCAATATCCAGATCGTAGGTCCCGGGAAGAGAAACGATTGGCACCATGAAGGCAGTCAAGCGCATCATCTATTCAAGGTAGAGGATAGACATTCTTCTTAGTTATTCGATTGAGATGGCGATAGTCGACGCAGAACCGCCAGGTGTTGTCCTTCTTTTTAACAAGCACAGCAGGTGATGCCCAAGGACTGGTTGAAGGCTCTATGACGTCTTTGTCGAGCATTTTTTCTACCTCCTTCTGGATTATTTAGCGCTCTGAATGAGGCACACGGTAAGCTTATGAATGGGACTGGCGTCGCCATTGTCGATACGGTGGGCTACGACGCTCGTGCGGCCCAAGGAATGGTCGTCGATTTAAAAAATGTTGAGGTAAAAAAAATAGAAGACCACAGAGCGCTTCAACTTGGGATGGCGACAGGTCGCTTGATATCAATTTGTCTAGGAGAGCTGTATTCTGTGCCACTGCGACAGGTTCGGCTACGGTTTTGATGTCAGGAGTGAGAGATGAAATTTTACATTGCTCCAGAGTGGAGAGTTCTGCTAAGGCAATACCTTGAGGAATGATCTTGGTCGACACGGAGAAGTTGAGGACAGGGAGAAGCGTCTTGTTGTCGCTAATCCTCACTATAGTATGAGGAAGCATGATGTTCCGGGAAAGGGTCAGGTCAATGAGTGGAGCTGCCAAGTAGTCGCCATCAGAAACAGGTGGAAACGGCGACATAGAAAGGTACACAGCGGCCTGAAGTGGTAATCGTAGACACTCCACGAACCGCAGCCGTGTGCGCGCTGCAGGAGGGACATCAGAGTACAAATGCAACTCTTGCTGTAAAGGGCCAGTTGAACAATCGATGAGGGCTGAATGCGCAGTCAAGATGTCAATGCCGAGAATCACGTCGTGTGGGAAAGCGTCTAGAGCAGTGAAGAGGACTGAAGTGTGAAAGCCGGCCACAGTGACGCGGGCAGTGCACATACCAAGAACTGATTTTCGGCTGCCGTCGGCTATTCGCACAGTCGAAGACATGGCAGGGGTAAGAACTTTTTTCAGGCGGGATCGAAGACTCATAACGAATGTGTGGGCACCAGTGTCTATTAGAGCTGTAACGGTCAGGCCATCGATAATAACACCAAGTAAACTTCGTCTGGAATTAGTGGTCGGTAGAGGTTTTTCGGTCCGAGTTGTCAATGCAGCGCCACCTCCAGGAGCTGCATCTGTTAGTTCACCGAGAACTGCCCAAAATACGGCGGTGACGGAGAGCGACGGCGTTGATAAGAGCGGGGCTGGCGACCCTGAGGTGACGGCGAGCGGCTGGACCGGGTTCCTTGGGCGACGGCATCGGCTTAGGATGGTTCGGAGTGCTGCGTAGATTGGCTAGGTGGCAGGTCCTGTAGGTGGTCATCGGCAAAATGAGGTGGCGAATACTACCCACAATCCTGTTGGTGGTCGTCTAGAAAACGTTGCCGGAAAGGCCATCTGTTGCGGCAGTGGCGGGAAATGTGGCCAACGCGATGGCAAGAGAAGCATATCGGTCGATCATCTTGTGTGCGCTACTCAGATGGATTTCAGTAACGCGATGAGAACCGCGGGACCGACGCCGCAGCAGCAACAATTGGGGCGGCGTGGTAGTGAGCGTTGGGATTTATGGGCTGCGGTGTGTGGCTGGAGCTTTGGAGAACTAAGAAGCCCATGTTGGCAAACTCTTGTCGCACAACCGCCTGAATAAGAGATACTGGGCCGAGTTGTCAGGCACAGGGGGTTGATAAGCGGAAGGAGCCATGGCTTCCAGTTCCTGGCGGACAATTATTGTGATGTTTGGGGGATTCACGCATGAACGTGGCGCCACAGGATCCTCGCAGGAAGAAGTCTCAGTGGTGTTCGGGGGTCGGGAAAAACGTGGAGTGATTCTCCTGCTTTTGGCTTGTTCGAACCGCCGACATTCAGTGAAAATTGAGTCAATAGTGGTGCAATTCTTGCATATCAGAATGTTGAAGACATCGTCGGCAATGCCTTTCAACACATTGCTGACCTTGTCTAGTTCGGTCATGTCTTTGTCTGCCTTCCGAAACAAGGCGAGCACGTCTTGAATATAGGTGACGTACGACTCGGTGGAAGATTGAACTCGTGACGCGAGTTCCTGCCTGGCTGCCATTTGTCGAGCAACTGACCGGCAGAACAAGTCACGGAGCTTCTGCTTGCACACGTCCCAACTCGTCAGGTCTTCCTCGTGCGTCTCGTACCAGGCGCGGCAGTACCTCGCAGGTAAAAGATGATGTTGGCCAGCATAAGCGTCTCATTGCACCTGTATTGCTTGCTGACGCGCTCGTATAAGGCGACGAGCCACTCGTCAACATCAGTTGTGCCGGTGCCGCAAAATGTACCTGGATCGAGAAGATGGCGAGAAATCACAGGTGACGGAGCAGGCGTACACTGAACGGACGGCGCACTGCCTTCAGGCATCATGGCTGGAAGAAGCTGATGTCCGCTACGGAGATACAGATTCGGAATGTTAGCCAGCACTTCCACCAAAATATGTAACGGGGAGTATTTAATAAGTGAACGCCGGGTGGGCTAGCCCTGCACGCAGTATGCAAGGATGCAGGAGGAGAGGGCAGTTCAGACACAGCACCACAACAACATCGTCGTCTTCATTCCGTCTGCATCAATTCCGCACCCGTGCCTGAGGTATCTTTCTATACCCGTGACAATATCCTCACGTTTTCCTTTCGCGCGGTGCATTTTGAAATAAAATAACTGAAAATTAGATTTATAAAAACAAAACAATTAACACACACACATACTGAGAAAGATCAGTCTCTGATTTACAATAGCTGTGTTCGGCAGAAGTTCAAATTACAAGAAAAAGGGAAAAACTGGTGGGTAATCAGGTAAAAAAAGGTTTAGCTGGCCTGCAAAGAGCAAGAAAAACCAATGCTTGTGTCCGCGTCGCACCGCGGCTGAACTAAACGTTTCCGGTACTTGCAGGGTCTTTTTAACGTTGATCCAGGGGGGTTGATCAGTCGCATGCGCAGTAGGAAGGCGGCAGGTCCAGCTGATAGCAGTCGGTGAGGTCAACTTCGAGCTTGGTAGATTGGACGAACACCCCTTGCCAAGACAGGCTTATCCAGAGCAAAAAAAACAAAAAAACAAAACAACAAGCTTGCGATGCAGCGTCCTGCCACCGCACTGCCAAGCTGCGAAGAGCAGGAAAAATCAATGCTTGTGGCCGCGTCGCACCACTGCCAAATTAAGAAACCGTGCCATGACCGTGCCTTGTGTATCCTTCCCATTGCATCTGGCCATCATGTTGAATTGTCCAAGCACGGGAAGGTCACCCAAGAGACAGGACAGTTTTAGCTGCGTTTTTCGCAGGGGCGGCCACTTCTTTTCGTACTTCCGGTACACCGCTGCTGTAATGATGCTTACAGGTGATTCGGTGTCCACCAACATTCTTAAAGGAACGTTATACCAGCTGACGACTCTATAAATAAGTTACCTTTTTCGTATACTTGCTTCTTGGCGAAGGACGGCCTCTAACGTGTACAAAGGCTCACTATCGTCCGAGGTCATGCAGTCTTCAGCTGCCATTGTGTATGCCCTTCTTCGTTGTGCATCCGCATATCGCCTTTGCTGTCGGTGATGAGATGTTGCTGACTGACACATTCCGCTCAGGTGGCCTCGTTTGCCGCACCTGTGGCACACCATACGCAGGTGTTTGCATTCATAGTCGGCATATTTTTCTCTGCCACAACGTCTACATTGGCAATGCGTGTCTGGCTTTGTCCGAAATCGACCCGAGTGGTTCTGTTGGCGTGCGAAATTGACCGCACCTTGCTTTGTAGACTGCATCATTCGGGCGTTCTCAGTGGCTTCCTGTGCTGAAATGGCAAATCATTCTGTATGTTCTGAGGTGAGATTCCGTTGCGTGAATAAATGTTACCTAACGTCTTCATCGTGCACGCCACACACAATTCGGTCTCTTAGCATTTGATCCAACGATGCCTCGAAACAGGACTTCTCTGCCACCCGTCTAATTCTGGCAATGAAATCTTGCACAGCCTCACCAGAGTTTAGTGCCCACATGAAGAATGCATAGCTTGTAGCATTCTCGTTGACTTGAGGGGTGTAATGTTCTTCCATATGCCCGACGATTTCATCGTAGCTGAGCGCGTTGACTTCGGGTGGCAACGCCCCAGCACCACTCCCACTGCGCTCTCCGTGAGTGACGATATTAGGAGTGCCAGTTTCTTTGCTTCATCTGCGATGTTATGCGCTTCAAAGTAAGCTTCCAGGCGAACCCGATGCGTCAGCCCGGTACCATCCACTCTTTCAAATTCTAGCAGCCTCCCGGCACTCTTGCTTGTGCGGTTTTACCCTCATTGCCACAGTTATGCCACTGTCGAGATACAACACGGAAGCCAGGTAACACAACAAGAAAAAAAGATTTATTGAGCAGCTTGTTTTTGTACTCAATGCACGTGACGTTGCAGTGATAAGACTGCATGTGTCGGACGCTTCACTATTTCACTATTTCAAAAGCCAACAATAATAAGGCTTCTATACCTTCTAGCCATAACTACTGCCGAGACTACACGTGCTGGCTTGTAATCGTTGAGGCAGCTGTGTAATATCTTGAAAATACAGGTGGCACGCATGATAGCAGCTGATTTGGCGATATTGTCATTGACATATATATGGCAATAATTACGATTAAAACACACAAGATTTCACTTCAAGTAATGAACACTAAGTCCGTGCAGCTAAAATAGTGCAACCCTGATACGACAGAACTTTCAATGTCGGAAGTCATCGAAGTGCGGTCAAGTTATCTCCCATGAGGAGGAAATCGTTAGGCAGGCACGCATTAGCTTGTTATAGGTATGCAGTGGCAGGCAGACGCTATAGGTTCAAATTCTGTAAAGCATCCAAGATTTTATGAATGTTCAGTGTTGGTATGGCAGTTGAAACCGTGTTCACAATTGCTTTGAATATGGAGAAGAAAAAAAGAACTCAAGGTTTTTATAATCAGTGATTTATTAGAAGTGGATTTACTTCAACGAGCATTGGATAGAAGCATGGAAATTAGGGAAGTACGTCCTTCACTTCTTGCCGATAGTGAAACCTCCACCTCCCCCTCCAGGTCTAGGAAACGTAACTCCTCCACCTCCTGATCCCACGCCACCTCCTAGAGCTGCAGCTTCATTTATTAACAGAGCTGAAAGAAAGATCAGAAATAATTGTTCGAGATAATCAGCCAAAAGAGGCACTTTTTTCAATTGAACAATAAATGGGAATGAGCTGTACCATAGCGGCTGACTAGTAATTTACCTTTAAAATGGTGTGAAATATAGCTAAGAAAGTTTTCACTTACATAGAGATTAGAATGTTTTCTATACTTAGGACATAACATTTTCAACTAATTGGAATATTTAATAATAGGCCAATAAAACATCGAATCAAACTTTTCACATCAGTCATGATTGATAGTTTGCTAGCCCCAAGCTGGAATGCGTGCGCTCTGGAGTTATTCCTTTCCTGAGCATTTTACAACATAATGACTTACTGTTCATGTAAATCGAAACGAACTAAATTTTTGTTGATGCGAATCGATTAGGTGTGACTATGAAGCGTTCACAGCCCCCATTGCCATCAATAGGAACTGCTCAGCGAAGGCGGCTTGTTAGAAGCAGGAGGCTTGCGAGCTATTTTTGCAAAAGCTTTCCTACAAATGCAGATTTTAGCACAGTCTGTTCGCGATGTGAGCGCCGAACGTTGAAGGGTACACGAGCCCATCACTGACACCTGGCGAGATAGCGGGGGCGCCACCGATCGTGACGGTATACATTTAGAGTGAGCGTTCACAGCGCTTGCATGATCTACTCGCCACTGCCGAGCGTCTTAAGTCTAATTGAAAACGAGCTGGGTCTTCATTCCCACTCAGCCATTCGAAGGCAGGCCTATCACACGGGAAGATACAATCACATGCGCCCTCAAAGCGACAGAGATCAGCCTGCTTGTTTCGCTTCCGGGTCAGCCACGTTCATCGCCCCAGCTCGAGCGCGTTTTCCGAGTTTGGAACATGCGACGTGTGGAGAGGATGTTATCTCTTTGGAGTTTAAACGAAATATTAAGATAACTTGGAAGCTTATGGCACAAAACTGTAGTAAGCATGCATATATTGTCTATCCCAATTAGAAAACTCTGAAAAACTGGCTGTATAGGAAAAATTCAGGCAAGCCAAGCTTGGCATGTGCATGCCTGATGTACGACTCATTGCTCTTTTTTTCTTTTTTCATTCTTTCTTTCCTACTTTCTTTCTTTCTTTCTTTCTATCTTTCTTTCTTTCTTTCTCTCTTTCTTTCTTTCTTTCTTAATGCACAATACTCTAATAAAGGCGATTCAATGCTCCATTACAGGAATAAGAGAATCATTAATGTATTATCCAACTGCTCAACAGAGCAACTCTTCAGCTGCTGCAGAAAACAGTGACATTGTTGCATTCTTATCTAGGTAACAATACAATTCTGCAGTAGGAAGTCGCAAATTCCCTCCAGAAAAGATGAGATAGCCATATCAGTGACCGATGATTGCCAATAATTCCACGACTAATTTCATGACTTCCTTGGATGAATTTTTCTAAAAGACGTTATACACATACACGAAGGTTCCATGGCATTCGCCCGGGAGTTACTGGTTATTTTTAGAGGCGAAGCAGTTTATGGCGGAGTTAAATCCAGTGTGCGTGCCCACCTTTACTGCGTATGTGTGACAGCTGGCCAAGCGCTGCCAGAATGTGCTCACGCGCTAGTGCGCTGCGCCTTGTGTAAAAGACAGAGTAAGACGCAGTGGACTCTTCCCCTTACAATATTTCAGCAATCATGTGATGGCATCGGGAATGGAGATTCGGCCGACGCGCGATGAGGGAACGCGTTTTATGCATCCATTCCTCTTGGGAGTCTACACTGTTCAGGTTGCGCCGGCAGGAACAGCAGCAGTTGGTCCAGTTGGCTTGCAGGGTCGCGCAAGGCAATGAAGCACTGGACCGGGGGCCCCATCCAACGAAGGCTCACCATATATACATTCGCCAATGAAATAGTATTCTCTCTCTATCTTTCATGCTAGTCAGAACGCCCTGGCACGTGCTAGCGCCTTCTGGCTTGCGTAAGTGGCTGTGTAAGCGCCACGGTGTGTCGTCCCATGTACCACTTCAGCGGGAGGTGGCGTAATTTGTTTCTTATTTTACTTATGATGCCACCACTGAAATGTGTGAGTTATGCGCGATTTCTTCAAAATTGCATATCATAGCCATATAGCTGGGGCTCGTGCTCATGGTTACTAGCCGGTGTCGTTTTCGCAAAAAAAAGCACAATAATCTATATATGAGAGAATACAACAAAATGCTGAATGAATTAATACCTAATGCAGCGGCCAACCACACAAGGGTGCTTACTCCAGCCAGACCGTTCATGATGACTCGTGCTGTAAATATACACATGTCGGTTAGCACCGTAGAGATTTTTCAGAATTATTGCAGTCTTAAGAAATGCCCCCCCCCCCCCACACACATTTATAAACGGAAGGAATGGAAAGATAAATGATCGTGGTGAAATAGATCTGTGAAGGGGGTTGTGTGCGCGAGCCGGACTTTCTACAAGTGGACTTGCATTCTTCAAGTTGCAGTAGTAAAGAAGACCAGTCAACCTGTCGATGCGTTGACTGGGTCAGTCAAACCCTTTTAAAGATTTTTTTTTCATTGCTAGTAGTCTACCACAATCTATGTTTTTATCTTGAAAGTCAGGCAGGTTGCAGGATCGAATCCCGGCTGGGACGGCTGCATTTTCGGTGAAGGCGAAAGTGCTGTAGGCCTGTCTGCTCACATTTGGGTGCACGTTAAAGAACCCCATGCGGTTGAAATTTCCGCAGCCCTCCACTACGGCGTCTCATTTGGGACGCTCAGCCCTGTAGATCAATCAATATACTTAAAGTTAGATGGTCGGGCGCTTTCAGAACACTCCACTTTATTGGCTGCTTACTGGCAGCCGACTATTTTATTTAGTACGTTTACGTCAGCAATGCGAATTTCCTGAAAAAGCAAAGTTTCAAATTGAAGGAATCAATCAGTTCTAACATGATATATATTCTTTGCGTGAGTGCACCAAGACAAAAAGGAGAGAAAATAAAACACTATGATGGGAACTTTCCTTTTTGCAAAGAGAAATGGCAGCCGAGGTTCCAGTACTAAATGTTGGATAAAAGGTAGATTGACGAATTGATACACTTCTTGATAATAAGGTGTGTATTGAATACAATCTGACATCCTCATTGAAGTATAGACTACAAATCATATCCTCTGAAGGTGGTTCTCCAGCGATGTTGTGTAGCACTTGGCAAAGATTGGACACAATCCTCTTATAAGATGTACAAAGCGTCCTTTTAGAATTTCCGGTGCGTGTGATTGCATTGCTTTTGGCACGAGTCAGAAACGTAGAACCAGAGCACCAGATGTCTGTGCTCTGCTGCTACGTTTCTGATTCGTGCCACTGCATCACCGCTTTCTCCTAAACATATGCCTGTGGCGGTCTGTGTTCGCAAAGGTACTGCCCGTTGAGTAACTACCATGAGCCTATCTATATACACTTTCGCTACAATTACAGGTTTTTGGGTGTAAGCGGTTTTATCTCGTGTATCTTCTTTTACCATGTAACAGTAATACTGGTAACACGTGGCTTGCTTGGCTTTATGTGCGCAATCAGCGTAAATTAAAGCTTTGTTGCGAGAGACCTCTTTCCTGTCAACTTCTGTCTTACAGTTTTGTACGTGGCGCTACAGCCAAAAAAACTGTAATGAAAAGCACAGACACCCTTATTCACTACAATAATATTTTGCTTGTATAGCAGTGGCTATGACAGAATATACTCACCAGAGTACGAAAATGAGACCAAAGTATAACGTTTCGTGTAAAACATGTTCACCGCTGAGGCCTTTATATACTAGCGTTTGCAACCATGAAGCGCCGCATTAACGTAGTTTTGGAACTGAAAGCAATTATTTTGGACATAGTGCGGTAGATGTGAAAAGTAATTTTTTCATGCTTTGTATATTTCATTCAAAGAGTCAGCGAATCAGTGATATGAGGAGAATAGCCTCTATGTATGTCGTAAATGCTATCATAGTGAGGTAATTGAAATGCAGGCAATTTAGTTTGAAGCAATCTTATTTCCTTTGTACGCTTTTCCCGATACCTGCTGTCACTGTGATTATGCACTCGAACAAGTGTCACCATCAGTGGACATCCCCTCATTTCATCGTCTGACATAAATTTCATAACAGTCAACAAGCAATGACAAAGAGGAAAGTTAATAGGACAGGTTTTAGTGGATTCTGGTAGCTGTCGTATTGATGTCAGGAACGTTAAGTGTATGAAAAGACAAATTCCTTGCCGATAATAATTGAACCTGCAACATTCGAATAACACGACCGATGGCGCAAACTATTCTATTGCTTCGTATGCAAAATATTTATGTTGCATTACTCTGTAGTATGCTTCTTGAGCACGGAATTTCTATTTTTTCCTCACTTATTGCATTTTAATCTTACTTTTCTACGGTTGCTTTGATCAAACTCCAGAATATTTAGACGAAGTCAATACGGTTACAATTTTTGGTGAATACATATGCGATTTCCGTACAGTATAGAATTGCGTGATCTGTGAATTACTTGGTATAACAGTAGAATATTTAGGCATAATTGGGGGAAGATGATAGTTCTTGCGATTACAAATTCTCTTCAAGAAATTTGTCAGATAAAGTTATAATGTTGCGTCTTGAACTCAAAAGGTGTGCGTTATGATTAACTCGCTGGCCTTAAGTTTGCCTAACACTTGATTCTATTGTCTCCTGACCTTAAATTTTTAAGCAATGTCTAAGGAAGAAAGAATAATTTGTCACGAAATTGTTGCTGTGCAGCTAAAGGGGTCTTGAAGATGTCTTTAAAATAATTATCGTGGGACTGTCATAGTGGCAGCTTCTGGCCCCACTAACCAAGGGGCGGAAAACGTTGTCGAAGGCGTTAGAGTTTTTTTAAGCATTCAAGTATTTTCATGAACTTGTGGCATGTTTATTGGCTTAGCGAAATCGCAGAAAACAGTGCAGGCAAAGGAGATTAAGCTACGCCTACGTACTTCTGAAGGGTGGGAATTTTTTTTTTCAATTATTGAATGCGTTTGCATGCTAGCACAACATTTATCATGCTAGAGTGAATATAATATGTAACTTTAGCTCTGTAAAGCGCAGTGCAGGTATGTTGCGACGCCCTCTGGGGGCTGTAGTAACTACGCAAAAAATAAATCCCCAGATCACTCCACGCCTCTCCGGCAATGACGTCTCGCAGAGAAAAAGTCAAATGACTTGTACCCACCTTGTGAACGTGATTGTCGGCTTCTGGCAGCGTGCAGTGCTACACTGTTTTTTCAGATGTTCGATAAGGAACAATTTCTGATCACCTCCAGGGCCTCCAGGGCTTCAGGTTCTCTTTATAGTACAAACAAGCCGAAAACAATGAAAGGAGATGTTGTGGCTCAACCTAATTGGCGTGCATTACATCTGCAGCATTATTTAAGAGTGTTAAACATGTCAGTTGGTTAGTCTTCATTTATAGTATCAACTATTGCCTCCAGGATAGCGGTAATTCATTGAAAATAAAATAACTGTGTATTCAGCAATGTCGAACATCCTAAGGCGCACTCGTCACGCACGTGTGCAACGAGTAGTTAAGCTGCTGGGGCATGAATAATAATGTTTTAACACATCGTTTTACAAACATCAGCCACTATTGAGAGTGAGCAAAAGGAGTTTTTTCTGTGCTTCCTTTACTCGCATGCTATTCTAAGTTCCTAGAACGTTATACTTAGACCTTTCCTTGAAAAAAGTGATATGTAATCTTGCTATGCGTGTTGTCATCGAAATTGTCATAAACAGCAATCAAAGCTTTTTGGGGCTGCACTTTGGTCAAGGAATATTATGAAAGTGTTGCCTCATAGGAACAAAATTTCGGGGAGAGCCTGCCATGCAAGTGAAATGAATGAAGGATCTAATCCAGTAAGATAGGTGCGAATAAGATTTGGCGTCACACGTGGGATGTTCAATAAAAAAAAACTGCCTCTGCAAAGCATGATGCCTAACCAACGTGATCAATGTGGCTATTAAAATATCACGCTTCGTAAGTAAAATTCCCCTGGCAAATACACTGCTGGGGTCTGAGCTTATCGGCAGACGTGCTTGCTTCAAGCTCACTCCATGGCGGCGACGGCATGAAGACAGTACCGAGCACACGATAGCAGCGCTGATCAAAATAGCTACATGAACGTGCGTGGCGTGAGAAACGCATGTCGAACATTTGGTTTGGTTATCAAAGAAACACAACATAAGTAAGCATCAGCGCCACCACTCAGTCATCAGTTCAACTGTTCAGCGACGTCAGCTTGATTGTCCCACTATGTTTTCGCCAACTCACCAAGTGCCTCCCGCATGCGTGTTTGTGGGTCTTTGTCCACTTTCGAGCAAACTCCTTCGTTCTATCTGCAGCAAAAATATTTCCATTCCCGAGGGCACCAAGGGTCCACACGCAGCACTCTCGTGCCGATTGTTTCGCTTTTATTAAAACAAATAGCAGATAAATAGCAGGGCAGGTTGTCACCAGGGAGGCTCACATCATGGCGGTAACGCGGCTGTGAGTGGATAAGTCGTGAGCGCGGTGAAATTTAATGTGAGACATCGTAGTCACGTTGTGATATAACTCTTAACACGATAGCGTATGAGAGCTCATGTCGCGGAAATCCCGCCGCCGGCGTCTTCCCCGTTGGTTGTGAGCGAAAAATTGTCTGCGTGTCTGTGACCGAAAAAGCAAGTTACAGAGATCACCGCGGGAGGCCGCTGCTTGTCCACGTGTGCACGTGCAATCACACCAAAAAAGCCATGCATTCGAAGAAAAAAAAGTGCTCAAGGTCATGAGGTGCGGTAGTTTTTTTGTCCCTGCCGGGCCTGCCACCCCTGCCTGCTTAGCTTCCAGCGCTTTGGTCGGGACGAGAGAAGAGATAGTGCAATTGCAACATACGACAAACCTTTGCAACTCCACTCGCACTGGACGGATTCTTAAAACTTTTGCGGCTTTGAATGCGTGAGGCAATAAGCTCTTCTAGTGAATTCATTCCATGGTTACTTGAAAAAGTGTTTCAGGGCCCCTTCAACGCAGTTTGTTCGACAGGTGTCACGACGAAAACGAGCCCATCCAATCTACTGTGTGCATGTGTGTGTGTGTGTGTGTGTGTGTGTGTGTGTGTGTGCAACCAATATTATTAGGTATGCACTTGGCGGTTGAAGTGTGCACTAGGGGTCGGATTTTGCTATCGAGTTCAACTCTTACAGGCGAAGCTTAAGGGTCTCACAGTTTTACCTTCACTTTTGCGTGCGCGTGTGTACACTCGGCGCGATAAAGCTGATAGATGAGCCGTGCCACTTGTGAGTGTTGCGGTGTGAGCACTACTGCTCCTCTTCAAGAGCATACGTAGTGGGCGAACTCTATATTGATAGTGATATGTAGGATTTAACGTCCCAAAACCACCACATGATTATGAGAGACACCGTAGTGGAGGGCTCCGGAAATTTAGACCACCTGGGGTTCTTACGATGCACCCAAATATGAGCACACAGGCCTACGACATTTCCGCCTCCATCGGAAATGCAACCACCGCAGCCGCGATTCGATCCCGTGTATATTTTTATGCTCCAGTGCATGGAGATGAAGAAGACAAAGCATATAGACTGGCGCGAACAAATCTCTGTGGCTGGCACTGCTCGCTGAATTGGCTGAAAATACATCTGTGACTACCACTCCGAGTCGGTCTCCTTCTCGTAACATACTTTGTAGAGGTGCTGGGTAGACAGGCCAGGCAGAAGGGCGGGCGACCGGGGAGGATGTAGCCGAGTCTTGAGCGGTGATGTTGAAAACCGCGAGAAAGCGTCCAGTTCAAAGTTCCATGGCGAGGACGGAAATCGCACAACTCCGAATCGGTCTCTTTCACGTAACAATATTTTATAGCATATTCATTTCGTTTTCAAGTTTCTTTATGTGAGGTACCCATGATAACGGCCGATCAAGTATTACTCCGAGAAACTGATGCTGTGTCACAGTCATTAGTGGTTCTCCTTCTAAGCTGAGATTGATGTTATTGAAATTCTTAGTGGTGAAGGGCAATACAGCTGTCTTTGCGTGCAACAGAACCATTCCTTTTTCTTTTAAAAAGTGGTTAATACTGTTTATGCCGTTGTTCAATGTAATCTGAATTAACTGAACGTCCATTCCAGATGCCCATATGCACACATCATCTGCATATAAAGGGTATTCCAATCTAGAAGGCAGTCTTTTTGCTGAATCTACCGTAACACATTTGATAAAGGGAAGAGCTGAGCACGCTTCCTTGTGGCACTGCCTGTCTGCATCGTGTTCCGAACTCTTTCCTTCGCTCGTCTGAATGAATATTTTGCGACCTGATAAAAATTTAGAGATCCACCGCAAAAACCGGCCGGAAAGTCTGAGATTCAACATACTCAGCAGAACTTGAGCGTGACTGGCTGTGTCACATGACCTTTTGATATTTAAAGACACTGCGACCATCGAACTACCTCAGGCGCATTCATGCTACACATGCTTTTCTATGTCCAGTATTGCAGCCATTGTGCATCTCTGTTTGCTAAGACCTGTTAAGTAGTTGGAGAATACACTGATTCTGTTGCACCACCACTGAAGTCGCGCATCAATTACTTTTTTCACATAAAGAACTTGTCAGACCAACTGGGTGGAAGGATTCAAGACTCGAGGGCATCTTAGCCGGTTTTAAGATCGGAATGATGCGAGCAAATTTGGGAGACTCAGGTACGAATTCCTCCGTTCGTATATTCTTGTAAATATCTAAGAGAATGGTTGTGCCTGTCGGAAATAATTTGGTCAGCTGGCACTACTTGTACAAGCCTGGAGTCACAGAGGAGCTTGCGATAACTTAGCTTCTTATGGCTGTTTAAGGGGTGATGAACAGCAAACACAGGCGTAGAGCTTTTACAGTAAATCACATAGTTATTTTTAAGGCAACTGCACAAATTTTGCAACTAGCATGATTGCATAACGTACTAGATGCCTTGGAAATTAGCGATGAAAGTACGAAGTCATTCTAGGCACAGTAAAATATGTATCGATACTCTGTTTTTACTTTTCGAAGGAACTTTGTGAAAGCGATTCTGTAAGAAAAATTGGTGAACTTTCTTCATGATACGTGCCCAGAGTGTCCATCTGAACAGGTGGGGGTAGGTTTGCAAAAGGCTTCCCCTACAAAGCAAACGCTCTCTACTGCCATTGCCCACGAAGACGCTGTGGCCAGGTTTGTTGACCCTCCAACACGGCGCAGAGATGGCACTCGAGATACGTAATAAACAAACACGAGTTCATTTATTCAAGATACAGCAGCGTACGACAATTACGGGCTTGCGGTGTGGCAGAAAACTCCGTAAGGCCGATTGAGTGTGCACTTGACGGCAGGCACTACAGCTATCACACAAAGGGTGGTAGCGGAGCGTGTTTACTAGTGGCCGCTTCTAGAGCAGTGCGTCCATCCCTAGTGCAGGTCCCTGTGCATATGCCAGGCGGCGACAGGAATCGGGTGAACGCAAGCTACTGGGGGAGAGGCAATTAGCGGTGGCAAATAAGAATCGGCGGAGCATCATACTTGTGCGCAAGTATCCACAGTGCGAATGCAAAACTGAAGTATAGTACGTTAAATTATTTTAACAATGTTTTTGTCGATAAAATTACGGGAGGCGTAATATTTGTCCCTACTTTGAACCATATGATCTAAAGCATTGCCTCCGAGATGCGGTACACAGCAATTCATCTGTAGAGCAGACGATGGATGACAACTTGCCCTAAAGCGTGTTCTTCAGTCTAATGCGGCAGTCTTTGTGCCCCAAATGATAAAAATATGTTATGAATCGTTTATGAACTCATTCAACATTCAACTCTCTGACCCAATGTGTTGGAAACACATGGCCGTCACCGCATCTCCATCTGTGTGTCAGTAATGGAGAGGCACCACATATTAGAAGTCTCAGTGCTCTACGTATAAGAGTGAATTCAGATACTGTAGAATACCGTGTTCAAAATAGTTACTCCTATCTGCTAAAACAGCCTTTCTTCACCAAATGCGGTCACGTTTACTCGCGTTTGAAGCTTATTGCCGCTTTTCCGTTCAGATTTCTAGATTTATCAACTTATCAGCGCATTCTCGAAAAGCTCTGATTTGTACCACAAATATTGTCGCTAAAAATAAAATATTGCAACATGTTTTTCTATATTACTGTATGATGACCTTGGGTTGTCTCTTTACGAGATTTTAAGAAAAATCGAAGATGGGGTTTTTATTATTCAAATTTCAGTAGAGTACACTTTTGCCAATATGAGAAATTTGAGGCAATATATAAAATTTACATTTGCCCTACAGCAGCAATAATTTGTGTACCGAATGAACACACTATATCCTTAAAATGTGTCAAGTTTGAAAACGCTGCTTGCATTACTTTCGGAGAAAAAAAAAGGGGAATACGTAACCTATTTTAAACTGTCGCAAAATTAGACATTTTTAAAAGCTATTTTCTTAAGGTCTACAAATTCGAAACCGCATGCATTCATTCTTCATTAGACATGCATTTCAGGTAAAAAATATCTTTCTTGAAACAAAAATATTTGTCTTTTTATAGCATCTGCAATTTTCTAAAATGGCAGGTGACGAAATTGGTGCCTCCGTGTTGGTGAAGCTTGATATTTTTTTCTCGCAATTTATGCCGTTAATCATAAAACGAAGTTGACTTTCGGGCTACCTGGTGAGAGGTGCACGAAATATAACATACTCAATGAAATCTAAAATATCAACTTTTGGACCCGTGTCGATCTCTCGTGGAATCACCCTTCTGTAGTTACCGGGCGCACAAAGGTCACTGAAATTGTTGCAAAGCCTCCGTTTGCGGAAAAAACGCGCTTTTCAGGCGGAGCGAAGTAACAACTGAGACTATTATTCGCGTTCAGTACGTTCCGTTGTGATTTGTGCGTGTGAAACGCAGGGCACGTTTTGATCTGCTTGTCATTCTGCACGTGACTTCCAATTTCTTAAATGCGAAGCATTTCCCAGCGAGCTTTGGGGACTTTGAGCGTATCTATCTATCTATCTATCTATCTATCTATCTATCTATCTATCTATCTATCTATCTATCTATCTATCTATCTATCTATCTATCTATCTATCTATCTATCTATCTATCTATCTATCTATCTATCTATCTATCTATCTATCTATCTATCTATCTATCTATCTATCTATCTATCTATCTATCTATCTATCTATCTATCTATCTATCTGTCTATCTATCTGTCTATCTGTCTATCTGTCTATCTGTCTATCTATCTATCTATCTATCTATCTATCTATCTATCTATCTATCTATCTATCTATCTATCTATCTATCTATCTATCTATCTGTCTATCTATCTATCTATCTATCTATCTATCTATCTATCTATCTATCTATCTATCTATCTATCTATCTGTCTATCTGTCTATCTATCTATCTGTCTGTCTGTCTGTCTGTCTGTCTGTCTATCAATCAATCAATCAATCAATCAATCAATCAATCAATCAATCAATCAATCAATCAATCAATCAATCAATCAATCTATCTAGCTGCCTACGACTTTTAGCTGTTCTGGTCATTTGGAGAATTCTATCGATACGAAACTTAGTATGGCATAACATGACAGTATGACGAAGATATTCGACTAGTCATACCATGAATATATTTTCATGTATGTCATAAATGTCATGATTTACATTTCACGGTCTTGCTGCTCTTACGGTGGTTTAGTTCACATGGAATGTTGCAAAACTGGTGTGGTATGACACTATTGCCTGGCGAACACAAGCGACAGACACTAACGTGAAAATAATGACATGCGTGTCAGGTAACATGATTACCTGCCACACTCATGATGCGCTCTCGGCAATTTTGCTAGCGTCACATATACCAAATCCGGTATTACGGTATGTCAATAAATGACGAAGGTATCTGACTGGTGCAAACATGAAAATCATGAGATGCGTGTCACGTAACAACATGATACGTGGTACGCTCATGATGCGCTGGCAGCCGTTTCGCCAGCTCCATATATACCAAACTTGGTGCTACGAGACGTCAATTGAATGCGAAGGTATATGACAGGTGCTAACATGATAATCGTGAGACGCGCACCACGCTCATAGCGTGCTGGCGGCCGTTTCGGTAGCTCCATATATACTAAATTTGGCATGACTTGACGTGAATAGATGACGAAGGTTAACGAGACGTCCAAACATGATAATCATGACACGGATGTGGTGTACGGCATAATTTACCTCCACCTTGTAACGTTGTGGTGATTTGAAAGTGACATATCAACCTTCCTCATTCGTGCTTCGCATATCAATAATTCCCGTTGTACGTGGGATCTGCCAATTTTTCGCTAACGCGTTCATCGCTTCGCCCTTGCGGCAAAGCTGTGATTTTAATAAAGAAAGCATCAAAACTTCCAGAGTTATCCCTTGTGTTCGTCTAAGCTGTAGAATGAATTTCACTGTACTGTGCTCGTTTATTTATTGCTGTATATATTTAGTATTCGTGGTCTAAAACTGACAAAATTGACATCAGAGAATGAACTTTAGCATTAGTACTTGAAAGATGTCAGCCATAGAAAACAAAAGTGTTGTAGTGAAACTTACCATTATTTATTTGAAACCTCCTTCACATGTGCTTATCACTAACTGCCGAAAAAACAAAGCGATTTCTGAGCTAGAAGGCTTTGATAAATCGCATCATGCCTGTATAAATAGATGTGCAAAGGAGAAATGAGCTGGACGAATAGGTTGGAGCTGTACAAGTTAGTTGGCTGAACTCAGACGTGTGTTGTGAAAGAGGCAATAAACGATGTAAAAGAAATGAAATACTTTATTGGGAGCATTCTTGCCGTATGTAAAGCATTATGGCTTAGCAAAATATTTTTCAGTCATTTCAACTTTCTGTCATGAAGGAGCGATTTTATTTGGTCAAAAAGGGGTTGTGCGACATGCTGTTTACTCCAAATACCATTTGCTGCAAATGTTCTCGACAAAAACAACCTGCGAAATTGTTGAATGGTTCAGCCAGCGTTAGTCGGACGATTGCTCATTCAGAGGTACACCCAGGAATTTGGTTTCCTTTATTAGATTCAAGCTACGCTCTCAGATCACTGAACTCACATGTATAGAGAAACGTCGGGTTTCAAAGGTAATAACTTGTACCCGAAACGCTTGAACAATGTGCCTTCATCGCGGAAAAAAATGACACGTGTGCCTTAAAAATGTTACTTCCGGTATAAACGAGAAATCATGAAGTTTTGTGGCTGAAGCAGATCAACAAAGTACTATCGGGATATGAGAGCTATTAGGTTTTTTTTTCATGTTCGGCGGATCAATTGTGCTACAACAGGCACACGTCTTCAATTATAAATTGACCGCAAAAACAAATTGGTATTCGTGCCTTCCTCCCCTCGCCTCCAAAAAAAAAAGATAATAGGTGCTCAATCACTGGAGATTCTAAAGTCATGAAAGCTTTCAAGATTTCAGAGACGGTATCGCAGAAGTGACAGTTTTTCTAAGCGTAGGTGAAGCAAACTTGGATTTGAAAATTGAATTGCTGAAGCACACGTGGGTTTGAAAATTGAATTTGTACAGTCATGTTCCCTACAGTAAGAGGGGTAATATTTATAAAGCGCAGGAACAAATAGATATGCCTGCTTTTATCAGTTTATTAATGGGTAGAAACGTGAAAAAAAGTTGTTATCTACGTAATATAGAAAAAAATCAAATATTACTCAAAGAACTTGTTTAATTGTTATGTAATATGCTCGGTAAAATTAACACACATTTATTGTGGTCATTACCAATTGGCTGAAGACCTCGGAAACATATTTGCAGTGTTGCCTTTGCTTATTCGTATTCGTGGTTGACAGATTGCGTGATTTCAGGGGGCTGTATGCCTATTGTCAATTTTTTCGAATAAGACACTGACATTGGCGAACTGCTCGTTTTTCATGGCAGTGAGTTTTGGAATAAGTTCGAAAGTTCAGAAATACACAGTGAGTTGTATTTTTTGAAAAATGCGCGTGGCAGCATAGAAAGAGTTTGCAGCGGCTGTCAACAAAATGCGGAAAAGGAGTATTTATGCCGCACACATGTACTCATTGAAGAAGAAA
This sequence comes from Rhipicephalus microplus, assembly GCF_013339725.1. Lineage (NCBI taxonomy): Eukaryota > Metazoa > Arthropoda > Arachnida > Ixodida > Ixodidae > Rhipicephalus > Rhipicephalus microplus. Next base: position 66,421,895 of record NC_051171.1, read on the forward strand.
GGAGGAAGAGTGCAAGAAAATTACCGCCCAAGCGCTCCATACAAATCGGTAACTATATAGCAAAGCTGAAATATGCGGCCCCGTTGTTTCGGGGACACGGCGCTGGCGAGACGGCGCCGTACCTCTATTGCTACGTCGTGAGTGACATGTTGACAGACATTTCAAGGTGCATTGGAAGTTGGTGGGAATGTCGACAACTTTTCCCATAACCGCATATTGTCCGTTGACGTGTGTCGATTGCCGAATGCACATGAGCGGTGGACGCGGGGCCGCTTTTGCTATTACTGGCAGACATTGAGCCTGGGTGAATGCGAAGGAATTGGTGGATAAACGTAGCCTTTGATAAATGATTCTTTTCACGTTCGAGAGAACCGAAACTGATCGATGTCGTGAGCAGCCGGGAACCACCACGTTAGTACCTGCATGACATTGCTCCGTTCTTGTTGAGGCTAGATCTTGTCGATCATTGCCAGGTTGTTGTAAAACCCACGGCAATCACAAATGTCGTAGCCGAAGCCGAAAAGAATCACAGCATATTCACGGAGTGAATAATAATGAGCGGGGCGAAGCATCCATCCGTCTGTCTGTGCTTCCGTCCATCCGTGCTTTCAACCATCTGGCCGTCCGTGCTTTCGTCCGTCTGTCCATTTGTGCTTCCATCCGTCCGTGCTTTCATGCTTTCATCCGTCTTTTCCGTCCATGCTTCCGTCAGTCCGTCTTTCCGTCTTTGCTTGCGTCAGTCCGTCCGCGCTTCCGTCCACCCGCCCATCCATGCTTTCGTCGGTCTGTATGTCCACCCATCCGCCCGTGCTTCTGTCGGTGTCCGTGCTACCGTCCATCTGTCGATCCGTCCATGCTGTCTGTCAATTTGTTCCTTCCGTCCACCCACCTTTCCGTCTGTATGTCTGTCCATTCGTCCGTCCGTCACTCTGTGTGTCTGACGTCTCTCTGTCTGTCAGTCCGTCCATCCATCCATCCATCCATCCATCCATCCATCCATCCATCCATCCATCCATCCATCCATCCATCCATCCATCCATCCATCCATCCATCCATCCATCCATCCATCCATCCATCCATCCATCCATCCATCCATCCATCCATCCATCCATCCATCCATCCATCCATCCATCCATCCATCCATCCATCCATCCATCCATCCATCCATCCATCCATCTGCTCGTCCATCCATGTAGTGAACACTCCAAGTACCGTCATCTCGCATCTTTTCATCTTATATTTATCAGTTACAAGTACCGCCATCTAGCGGGTATTCCGAGGACTAAACGAGAGCTGGCTACTACATACAGAAGACGCTCGACACACGCATTAGAGCTTCGCCCCTAAATCTGCTGGAGAAACTACTGCTGAAAGCGGGTGTTCGCCCAGGCGAACATGGTCGCACAATTATAGAGTTTGCTAATATACACTAGAGGGAACTGGCGCTAGTGTCTATGGGAGCTACACAATGTGCTCAGAAAATGCGCAATGTGCTCGGAAAATCTCAAGGAAAAGAAAGATCAACTATCGCGGGAACTGATTGATGTAGGCAAGGTCGCCTCAGCTCCATTAACCTAAATTTGGGGAATGGTGAAGCATGCTGTGGGCGGTTTTTTACACGAAAATTGCTGCTAATGGCAAATGAACTACAAAAGAAGATACTGAATGGAGTGTCTGACCGAGGTAATATTCCTCTGTTTTGAGAGAGAATTCTTTGATGAGGCTTTAGTAGTGCCAAGCCTGGAAACAGGCGCGTGGAAGGGGGTTGCCAGCTGCACTAACATTCTCAAAAAGTTTGGTCAGAATATGGCCTACCCTAAAGCACTTCTTTTTAGTTCCCCTTTTTTATATGCCTGGTTTCAGTTCCTTACAGCAGGTGGAGAAGCGTGTCTCAGCTCCACTAACGTGGACGGCTATTTGTTAGCCTAACAGCTGGATTTTTCATTTTTGAAAGACTTGCAGGGCACCGCCATTTCGCAAATACGTTTAGGGCGACTAACTCTTCAAAGAAAAAAAAGTCGGAATGAGGGTAGCTACCAATGCGAGCCAGGGAAATTATCTTTTTAGTATTCTGTTATCGTTCAGAGAAATTCGTTGTTCTTGCTATAGTTGCGGTGTCATCAACTATTCGAGCTGGCTACGTGGTGGCTGCAGCAGTTTTTGTTTTTTATTTCATTTCATTTATTGCATCCTTAAAGGCCCGAGGGCATTATTTAAGGGGGGGGGGGCAACAAATACGCTATAAGGGTGTACAATTCAGTGTGAACAACTTATCATAAACAATACTGTTCCAAATACGCACATGGTAGTTTGGTCCAGAATGACAACAAAAACTAATCAAAAAATGAACAAAAGAAACTTTTGACTGGGAAAATGAACACAAACAATATGGTAAAAAAATCATACATACAGTATGCTGGTGGGATATATCTACGGCCATGTGTTATTGGGTGAAATCAAAGTGGGATTCCAATTTCGCCCGGAATGATGTGCGGTCAGGTTTGGTTACTATGGAGCCGGAAAAGCGATTCCAAAGTGTAATTGCTTGGGGGAAAAAGGATTCATTCATTGCAGATGTACAGCCGTTGATTTGTGCAATGGGGATAGAGTGGTTAATGCAAGAAGTTTTGTTAGGAGGCTGTACAAGTTTGTGTCTTGATTTCCGTCGGAAACAGAAACTGTGCAGGAGGCATAAGCGTGAGATCAGGCGGCGTGACGCGAGAGATGGTAGTTGGATTGATTGTTTTAGGTCGGTGACGGTGATTTCTCTGGAGAACTGTGAGGTTATAAAGCGGGCAGCGTGGTTTGGACTGATTTTAGTTCGTTGGCGTGCTATAGCTGGGAAGGATTCCAAATGGACGATGCATATTCGAGCTTTGGGCATACGTATGTTAGGTATGCTAGTTTTTTAACGTCAGGAGATGCTGATTTTAGATTACGGCGCAGAAATCCAAGCACGCGCAGAGCGTCTGAGCAGATGGACTGCACGTGCGGTGCAAACAAAAGAGTTAGGCAGCCGCATATTGTACTCGTATGAGTTCAGCAAAAGCGGCCGAAGCGTCTCGTATAGCCGCTGCTAGCCACCACAACATTTGTTGTGCCAGCGATATGTTCGAACTTCGTGTTCCTTAGCGTTAGGCGCACTGTTGGTCATGAGTTGTATCACATAAAAGTTTATAACTGGACGATCCTGAACAAATGCGGGACATTTAACTGTCCCGACAAGGACGGCGTGAGACTTGGGAGTCGGGATGATGCAAGTCGGGACAGTCCTACTAAATCCAGAATGGTTGGTAACCCTGGATATGTTCAAGAAGTGGTGTTTCGAGTAGATGACCTTACCGTAGATTTCTACGTTTGTGCTCTTAGTTAAGAGACTCCAGGGCCTTCTTAAGTATCGTAGGGAATTGTAACATCACTGCTAAGCCAAACGTGCTGCATAAGGAATACCGACAAACCTTTGACACACAATATGCTTAGTTCATACTGGTGGCGAGCAAAAAAATTTAACCAGTTTTAGTGGTACATACCTGTTCATGCATATAGCACGTTGGCAGGGTAACCACTGGTCATTAAGGATAAATGACTGGATTCCCAGAGAGCGCAAGCGTGTCAGGGGTAGACAGAAAGTTAGGTGGGCAGAAGAGATGAGGAAGTTGCAGGTGTAAATTGGTAGCATCGAGCACAGGACCGAGTTGACTGGCGGGTCATGGAAAAGGCCTTTGTCCTGCAGTGGACGTAGTCAGGCTGCTGCTGCTGCCGCAGCTAATAATAATGATCACCATTTATCATGGACAGTAGTGATGACAGCAAGCCGAGACCATAACGTATTCCACGCCTAGAAGAGGTTTCACTCTGCATTATTACCCATGATTAGTACGCGAGTATGTCATAAGCAAGGTAAAGCTATATCGGTTAGTAACGACAATAATAGCCTTCAATCGCTGAAGCGCTGTCCTGATATTGACCCCTGAAGCCTACTCATACCAGCACATAGTACGAATACACTACAAAATGAAGGATCGTGCTGCAAACTATGATGGCGCTTTCGAACTAAGAAAACGCTGGCAAAGCTAGAACGATCAAAGCAGTAACTAGATTAATCTCTGAAGCCCCGATAATGCTTGCAGGAGAAGTGCGAAGTAAACTAGTAAGCGCTCGCCAGTTAAAAAAAAAGACATCGCAAAGACAACAGATGAATGTACCGTTGAAGGTGTGAAGTAGAATTCGGTGATATAATTAACCTGACGAGGAAGTAACTATGGCCTTAGAAACAATGTATCTGAGGAGAGTAATGGGGTAGGTAAAAAAGGCGGTTGTGCTCTGCTCCAACATTCAGAAGGAAGCTCTTCATTATAAGGACCGAAATTGTCCCAGCAAAACACAAGTGTGGCAAGATTGCTAACGATTTCATGAAAATAACAAGGGTGACGAGGAGATTCTTTTCTTAACTCTTTACTGAGTTCACTGGCAGGTCTACCATTTTCGAGGTGAAGCTCCTAAAGCCGTGCGTCTAAACATGCTTGCCTCTCTGTCGTGGTACGCGGTTACGTAGTTGTGTTTATTTAACAATTTCATGCCGATGTGCGTGGATTCCTTAATGGTGGTCTTCACGACCAACCATGAGCATAATTTTAAATGCAAATGCATTTCTTTGTTGGGCTATGTCAGGCGTCTGTCGGGATCCGTCCATTGCCCTCTCCCATAGCTACAGCTGCGAGCGCGCGCTTGCTTAGCAACCGGAGCCCCCACCATGTCACGCTTCGGCATCGGCAGCTGTCTGCAACAGCTGCGGGCGCGTGCACTTACGCTTGCCCCCAATAAAAACAACAATCAGAGCACCCATGTCCTTGATTTGAACTTGACTTCCCACTACCTAAATGCAGTACGTTTGAAGCGCGTTTGTAGTGTTTGTGTAGAATATGTGTTGATAAGACGCTGACAATGAATTGAATTAAATTGAATTGAAAGCTTATTTGCCCTGAACAAAAAAAGCTTACAGGAGCAGGACCAGAGAACAAAGGCTATACAGCCTGACAAAGAACCTCTGCTCCTGAATACAGTTTGGCACACAGACCACAGAGCATCTGCATATCCAAGAAATACTTTAAATATATTACTGCACAAAAAATACAACAAATATTAGCATAGTTTTACTAGGCAGTGTGAAATAAACGCAAAAAATTATTCACAAAGCAACATTTCCGCGGACCTGAAAATACAACAGCACAACATCAAACTACAAAATGATATTCTCATAGCATATTGCAAAATATCAGAAATAAATATATGAAACACAACATATTAGACAAGATATTAGAAATCAAACTTTAGAGAGCGTTCTCAATATCCTGATGCATTAGTTTGGTTTTGACAATGGTGTTAGAAGGTGTGAAATGATGATCTAGGAGACCTTGTAGGCGATTTAAAATTGTAGGTATTTGGTATTGAAGGTGTTTTTTGCCATATTTATTCCTAAGAGTTGGGATCTTGTGGCGTTGCTTACGCATGTGGTAATTAGTACTTCCAGGTGTGTGCTGAGGACATTGAGGCTTATTTTGTTTGACCTATTGCAAAAGTCTGAAGTAATACAGCTGTATTACTTCTAAAATTTTATATTTTTCTAAATGTGGTTCAATTCTCAAGTCTCTGATAATGCTGTTGTATTTCTCAAACGCTCGTAAGACTGTTTTTTGGAGAACTAGTAATTTTTTATAGTTTGTCTGTGTGGTAGTTCCCGATACTAAGATAGAGTACGTCATCTTAGAATAGAAAAGTGCGAAATATAAATATATCTGTAACCATTTTGGCAAAATTGCGCTGAGCTTTTATAAGCATCCCACGCTTCTACCAAGTTCTATCAATAATTTATCTACATGTGTAATCCATGTCAAGCCTTCGGTAAACCATACGCCTGGAAACTTCTGGCTGGTGACCTGCTCTATCTCGCTGCCATCAAATAAAACAGTTGGACTGTAGCTACGCGGCTTATTAGGTGGGGCAAATAGTGTGTATTTCGTTTTGCTAACGTTTAGTTGCAATTTATTTAAACTAAGATAATCCCACTGCTGATATACGTAGTCCTTACCCTGGTGTTCAAGCGCTAGAATGATTGTACCACTGTAGAATATGTTAGTGTCATCTGCATACATTTGTAACTTGGGCGAATGTGGGATATCTCACAGGTCCTTTATATAAATTATGAATAACAGAGGGCCAAATATCGACATTATGGCCGTCAGGCCATTGACGTCGTGCCGATGACGCCGTCAACGAGTGCTACTTTGCTCGAAGCGGCAAGGATGGTGTATACTGTGTCGTTGACCTCGTTGCTCACGTGTATGGTAACCTCACAGACTTTGTACAACATTGCCTACAGGCACCCGACAGTGGACCAGAGGGCGCGACGAAGCTTTTTGGGCTGCCTCAGCATTGTTGGTACCGACCACCAGGGATACCAAAAAATGAAACTCTCGCTGAACACATCGAGACGCTGAAGTGTCAACGCCCTTTCTGGCGCATTTTCAAGGAATACTTCCTTTGCGGTTACAAAATTAACCGTGACCTCCCTGCTCACAAATAAAAAAGAAAATAATATGCACGGGGAAGTCTGGTTTTGCTGCGCCTACTCACTAGTTTACGCATTGGAAGACTCGGTTTGGCTGCGCCTACTCGCTATAAGCTGTGTGCTCTGGCGCTACCATCATATCTCGTAAACTGCATCGCTGGGTGCGTACAGCGGAGACAGAGTCTTTGTGGTGAACTTGTACCTCCCACCCAACCTCGCTATTGACGCCATCGCCGTGCAACTGGACGCGGCTATGGAAAGTGTGCGTATGCGATCCAAAGTATCTGGTCCCGTCGTCTTGGTGACCTTAACGTAGACGTGAGAAAGAAGAGTGGTGACTGGTTCGTGGAGTACTTGGGGTCAAAGTATTCTATTCAGTGTGCCTCCGCTGAGTCTCAGTGTCCGACTACTATTCAAAGAATTTGCATTGATCTCGCCTCTACCCGAAGCTGTGACGTGCACATGCTTGTCAGAGACCCTTTGGCTGTACACTTTGGCGACCACAAGGCTGAGATTATGGCCGTCAGGTACAATGATAACGCGAACAGGTGCTGATGAATGTGTAAATAAATGGTTACGGTACAAATCCTCGTCCCACCATTAACTGATGACAATAAACTTATTACGCTTGTACTCTCGGCACAAGAAATATATTTGCATTTCCTTAGGATTCTTTCGCGGAGGTCGGAGAGAGAGAGAGAGAAATAAATGACTATATAAAAACAGTGTTCAAGGTGGTTCAAAACAGTGTTCAAGGTTCAAACCTAAGGTGGAAGGTTTCCCTAGTGCAGGAACCCTCTGGCTTCGACTGCCTTCTTGGCCCTGTTGACGAGTTGTCGCTGGTCTTCTAGGTCCTCGAGGACGAGCGTCGCCTCTCACGTTTCGATCAGGTGGTCGTCATTCATTCTTGGGGGCTTGGTCCCGCTCCAGCTGCATGTCATGGTTTGCATGGCATCGGCATTCCAGGAGCACGAGTGCCAGATTGTCTGGTACGCTGCAGAGCGGGCACATGTACCCATGTGTCTTTGGGTATAGGTGGTGCATTGTTATGTCACGTAAGTAAGTATTGCTTTGCGGGCGTTTGAAGATCACGCTCTCTTTCTTTATTGTTTTGGATTGGGTGAAGAGTACACCAATCGCTGAAATTTGTATAGTTGAAGTAGCGACGAGTAGGTATTTTCTACTACCTCCATCTCTGCAGCCACGGATCGGGTATCCTTTGGTCCCAGGGTAGCCCGGCTGACGTGCTCGCGGACAGTGGCGTGGGCCGCTTCATTTCTCTGTAGACACTCGTGTACAGGAACACAGATTAAGTAGGTATATGAAAGGGGAGAGCTTCATCGTTGCAGGACGTCATTTTGTTTTTGCGGTGAGGCCTCATAAAGTGTGAGGTCCAAGAGACGTCTTCCAGCTGTTTCATAGTAGAGTAACATGTACTCTAAATTGTTAACCAATTTTTCTAAGCACGTTCTACGACTCACCCAGCAGGTGGCGCTATGGTGGACGGACGAATGAACGGACAGACGGATGGACGAATGGACAGACAGACAGACAATCTGGAAGGCAGGCAGACAGATGGACAGACAAACAGACAGACAGACATACAGACAGACGTACGAATGAACGGAGGAACGGACAGACGGATGAACGGAGGATTCACGGTTTACCGAAAAAACCTTCCGAAGCTCCGCCCCACTCATCCTCATTCACTCCTTGAGTATGCTTTAATTTTTAAGCGGAATGAAAGTTGGGAAAAACACAGACGTATTTCTTTAATATTCAACGCCATTGTTCAAGACACGCAACGTCATATGACCCGTGAAAAAGCAATAGAAGATAACGAGGCGTTCTACCAAGAGAATAACGGCTAGCAGTAATAGTGTAAGGCTGCACTCTAAGGGCGGAGCTGGAGACCAGCCTATCATAGCCTCAGTCGGGTAAGGCTACGATTACCTTAACCCAGTATGATTTGGCAAGATCTGTGAAGTGATCCTCTGAAGCAACAGGGAGCACAATGAAATTAAATGACTGGTAATTGTGCGCAGGAATGCGCAAACTGAACTTCAAGCCAATTGAAGAAACAACGTGGCGCGTGACACGCATTCGAAGTTCCCGTCCCGAAATGAGGCGACCATGACTGCAAGGGTTAAGTTTCGCAGGCTGCAATGAACGAGTGGCAGAGCTTTCAGGTTAGCCTCCTCGCATCATGGTTTCGTGGCCAATGAACCAATGTTAACATTCTTCTAGCAGAACGCTCTTCATTGGGCTTACAACTTCCAGTATGTAGCTACATTTTATTAAGTGGCCTTGTGAAGGTTCTTTTCAGTAGTAGCTTAAACGAGAGAAAAATCACCTGCACGGCATTTTTTGAAGCTACACTCTGCTTTCGTGTCATGTCTCTCAACACTTCCGCACTCGTTTTCCACTTTCCCTCGTCTGCACATAGGGACCTTCTTGTTATTCACCCGCCACCAACCTCAGCCCTCCAGGATGGTTCTTCAATTTCTTCATGACACTGGACAGGACAACCGACTGTAGAATCCATCTGCCGTATCCTCCGCAATGATTGACACTTTACTCTTCTTGCCCTCCCCTGTCCACATCTTTCGTTCTCTCTCGCGGTTGTCCTACCAACGCCGAGGCTGCATGAATGGCGTCTTTTCTTCTCCTAAACCTTTCCTCCACCAGCCGTTTGCTGAATGTCAGGGTGGTGGTGGCAATGGTGTCTTTATTTTTGCCAGAAAAACAACAACAACGAAAAATATGGTAGGGAGGGCGGCGCATGGAGGCCGGCACATTTCATTACACCTGTGGCAGCGATTCACTTCAGGAGGTTGGTTCAAAAAAGGGCCACGTAGAATCAAATAGAGTCACGGAAAGGCAATAGTGCCAAGGAAGATGGACATACACAGTCTTAGAAGACAGTCGAAAGTGAAATTTGCGAATAAATGGCGTTTCTAGAGGCACGTGAGCGAAAGTAAAGCATTTACATTCTGTATACGTACACTATAAAAGCCCTAACTCATGCACATATATCAAAAGTAGTGCGATAGGAAACCAACGAAGAATTATGCGTTTGCCGTAAATCTGGTCTCCAGCCGTAATTTACATAAATGCTTTGTCAGCCTTGTCATTAGCATCGTACAAACGTACATCACATGAGCGCATCGGAACCTAAATCAGATGTCGTAACAGGATAATCACTATGTACACGTCACGCAGGTTACGACATAGATAAAGACCGTATTTACAAGGCAGTCTTATCCTTATCCAGTGTTTTTTTCGTAATGCCTGCATGCTTTTTGCCCGTTTGATAAACAACGGTGGCTCGTATTCACAGAACGGTATCCTTGTTACACTTTACTCAGTTACCGCTTTCGCTGTTACCGCTTCATTATTATATTGTTTGCACCAGTTATATACGTTCATCATTCATTCACGTGACGTAATACCAAATTTGGCATATCTCAAGCTGGCGAAATGGCCGCGAGGCCATCATGAGTGTAGCATGTAGTCATCTTGCTACGTGACACGCATCTCATCGTTATCCTGTTTGCACCAGTCACATACCTTTGTCATTCATTCACGTCCCGTATTACCAAATTTCGTATATGTGAAGCTAGCGAAACGCCCGTGAACGCATCATGAGCGTGGCATGTAGTCATCTTTTTACATGAGACGCATCTCATGATTATCATGTTCATACCAGTCACATACCTTCGTCACCTATTCACGTCACGTAATACCATATTTGGTATATGCGAAGCTAGCAAAACGGCCGTGAGCGCATCATAAGTCTATCGTGTAGTCGTGTTGTTACATGACACGGAAGTCATGATTTTAATGTTAGGGTCTATTGCTTGTGTTGGCCATGCAGTGATGTCATACCATACCAGTTTCGCAACATGTCATGTTAACGAAACCACCGCAAAAGCAGCAAGACCTTGATATGTAAATCATGACATTCATGACATATCATGATTTTCAATTTTGGAGTAGTCTCTTTAATTGGCGCCAGCATGCCCTACGGTAGCAGTTAATTAAAAAGAAAAAAAAATCTGTTTCCTGTATAAAGGCCAGGTCTGGTCGATGCAGTGGACCATGTCCAACGTGTCAAGTCAGGTGGTTGGCCGGGGTGGTGGTGAAGCCCGCGTAGGTGGTGAGTGCCAGCCTTGTGAAGGCCAGGGCAGGTTCCCAATAGGTGATCAAGCGTTGCCTCTGTGGCTGGGCTACGTATAATGGGCATGTCGCTGGGGGAGGCTGTGCACCGGATGTCCATGTAGCCCGGATTGCAGGAGTCAAGGCGGCGCCCACACGAATCCTACCGAGCGCAACCTCCTCCAGGTGAGTTAAGTCACCAAGAAGGTCTGATTAACGCGGAGGAATGAGTGCACGCGTGAAGTGCCGGAGGGTTCCTCCGTGCACGAGCAAGCTGTCCTTTAGTGACAAACGAAGTAGAGGCAGTGGGTGTTCAACGGTCACTGTCTGGCAAGCGGCATCTGCTTCCGATTGAGCCGGTGCAGACCGGCGGGTACACAATACGTGGACAGGACATGCACACGAGTGAATCAGTCGCTGTATATGAGAGGCTATATCAAGAGAACTGGTCACTTTTCGCAGCTCTCGAACTGCCTGCGTTGAGTCCGGATATACAAGAAATTTATCGTATGACAAAAATACATTTTGAATATCATAACTGTCAACCCGTTCCATATCGGAATGAGTTCCGCTAATACGAATGGGAACGGTGCCTCTACTACGTAAGAGCAGGCATGTTGAGTTTCAGGTTGCGCGGGCCATACGAGACTGGTGTGCCGAATGCAGTTATCGATAGATGCGTATACGTTGATACGCCTGCGAGTCCACCCCGTACGTCCATGCCTCTGAAAAGGGCAATCTGTGTCAAGGCGTGAACAACTCAACGGCGTCATCACGTGGCGTCGCCGGCTTTCGTAACAGTGGTTGGCAGCTGCGGGATCGGCCGGCGTCAGCGACATCAATGCGGTGAGTGCAGTTCACCAGACTACTCTAGCTCAGGTTATAGTAGTTTAGAGAAGGGTTGTGTGAAGAATTGGTGAGTGAGCTTTGATCGTTTCAAGCCAAGTCAGAGCGCTTTGAAACCAAAGTTCATGCGGAGGGTGTAAACACGGCAGTGTTAAAAATTGCTTGTGCGTCTTGTTAGTAGACTTATAGTGGGTACGGCAAGTAGATTGTTACCAGGGGAAAACAGCAAGAGGCTAGTGTGAACGATGGAGAACCTTAAAGTGAAGGAACTCATCAAAATTTGTGAGGAACTCGGCATTAGTTTGGGCCGTGCGAAACGAAAGCAAGCGGTCCTTGAGACCATGAAGGATTAAGGAGTGTCGGCTAAGGAAGTCGATGAGGCCTGGGCGGATATCAAAGCACGCCACGAGGAGGCTGAAAGGCAAGAAGTTCGCGAACGTGAAGAAGCGGAAACGCGCGCACATCGCGAGCGTGAGGAGGCCGAGAAACAGGAGCGCCTCGAGTTGAAACGAATTGAATTGGCAATCCTACAGTGTTCGCAGGCACCTAGCGTAGCTTCTCCGACAGTTCAAGTCAGCGGTTATAGAATTGGGGAGAACTGCTACCGTTCGTAGTAGGCGAGGGCCTGGCGAAGTATCTCGTCAAGTATGAACACGCGTGTGAGCGAAATGCTTTGGTTCGGTCTCTTTGTGCGCAGAACCTGTTAGCTCTTTTTGCCAGCGAAGTGTCCGACGCGATAACGTGCTTGTCGAGGGAAGCGTTTGAGAGCTATGACGAGACTAAGGAAGTGCTCTTGGGACATTATAAGTTGTCAGCGAGACTTTCAGACAAAGGTTCCGGTATGCTAAAAAAGGGAGTGAGTCACATGTTGACTTCGTGTTTCGTCGTAAAGCCGATTTAGTTGAATGGCTCAAGGGCAAAGGTGTTTATGACGATCACGATAAAGTGGTGGAATGCATTGCATTGGAGCAATTCTACCGCTGCATCGAGGAGGATGTCAAGCATTGGCTGCAAGACAAACTTGGTGAAGTACAGCTAAACAAGGCCGCAGAGTTACCTGACGAGTATTATACTCGCCAAGTTGCATAGCAGGGCAGTGCATGTTGAAAAGAATGAAAAGAAGGGGGGCTTTTCGAAGAAACCTGATCAATGGAAACCCGCTCTACACCGTACTATCAAGAAGGATCCGTCTCTTACGAAGGCCGCTGTAGGAGAAGGGGAAAAGGAAGCGGAGAAATCTAGTGCAGTTCCTAAACAACGCACTGATACCACAAGGGCGTTTGAGTCACGGAAGCCGCTAATCTGCTACAACTGCAAAAAAAGAAAGCTAAACGCTAATGTACACGCATTGAGCCGTGCGTTTTAGCTAGTACCTTCTCTACCTTTAGGTTTCTCGCTGGCTATACGGGGCAAAATTTTGTCCTCATCATGTTCTTAGCTGAGTGCTCTCGTCCCGAGTGATCCTAAGGAGCCAACTTTATGCTCTATTCTATTTCGTTGTGTTGTTGTACGAGTAAAAATTTGAGTTCTCATTTTAAGAGTCTTGTGTCCCACATGTGCCTCTTGATTTAGAGGGAACGAAATTCCGATAGACACGTAGCAAGGTATATGTTGTACTATACTTGTCTGGTGTTCTGTCGGGTTACCGAAGGCACTTGCTTCTGTCGTGTGTTTTCTGTGGTCAAACCGTTCTTGACAAGTTGCAGAACCATCGACAAGTGCTGAGACTGAAATTCGTCAGAAGAGACGAGCGAAGCTGGTGGACCAGTTGTGGCGACAAGCCAGTGGAGCTCGGATCCGTCCTCAAGAATGGATGCGTTCACGGAACGGAGTCTCGAGCTGCATTGGGGACATTGCCCTGGAGGCGAACCTGGAGGGACCTGGTGAACAAGCGCGCCTGACATCCAAGCCACGTGGAAGCAGCTCGTCTTTTCGGCGCATTGTTTGGCGGCGGGGGTGCTGTTACGCCTGTGAGTTCACCCCGAACCTCCATGCCTCTGCAAAAGGCAGTCTGTGTGAAGGCCAGCATGCGAGCTCACCTGACGCGAACAACTCAACGGCGTCATCATGCGGCGGCGCCGGTCTGTCGTGCAACACACAGCGAGCCCCCTCAACCCACGAGCCCGTCGAAGCAATCGGCGCCTTCCAGTCTGGCATGTCTTACGCAATGCGTGGCGACGTCACTCGTCCTTGGCTGCAACCACGCGCAGTGGCTCCGGATTTGATGAGAATGACGTGGCTCAGTGGCGAGCCCCATTGGAGGATTCGGACATCACGGCCAGCGGCGCTTCTGGTTGGGCATTTGGTTACTCCAAGAATCCCCCCGGGGCCTTAAGAACAGTCCTGTGGCGCGTCGCCGGCAGTAGACCTATGTGTCAAAGAAGAGAGCTCGGCTCTTCGAGTCTCTAAACTGTCGGCCCCAGTGCCGAATTCGTAACGCCTCTTTCTATGCTGTACATGAGCCTTGCTTTAACTCACCGTCGTCTCGTCCGCTCATCTATAAGCTCTGCGCAGAAGCAGTCGCGAGCTGAGAAACCTACGCTACCAAACGGTTGGCGACCTTCCCGGCTGAGTTCGAAGCAGTGGCGCCTTGGGACCATGTTGTTGTCCCCGTCTTTCGTAACAACGTGTACCGCTAGTGAGTTGTCGGTGGTAGTGACGACTCCCTCCTGCGCCACTTGTCGGGGGATTGTCGCAGACGGGTTAGTGGTCGGTTATCGCTGGCCTGTGCGTTGAGCCGTGGTGGAACTTCTGCCAAGGGTGAGTCAGGCTGTGACAGCGTTCAAATATAGTAGTGAGCCAGAGCTGCCGTCGCAGGAACTGCTTGAATCTTTAGGTAGCGAGCGACTGGACGTTGGTGTACAATTTTGTCGACTGTGTCCAGCTGCGCTTCCGCCTGGAGGGTCACGTTTGGCGTTATACGAGGAAGGCATGTGATCGCCCTCATGGAATCTTGGTGGGTGGTTTCGAGCAAGTCCCAGTCTCTCAATGTCAGTCGTTGAAACTGATCTTGATAAACGAGCCGAAGTTGTATGATTGATCGCACCAAAATACGGGCCATTCGAGAACAGTCTCTTCGGTCTTCTGAGAGATGCGACGAATGAGATGGAAGGTATTGGCACTCTTCCGATGAGCAGAGCGAACCCACGAATTCGCAGAGCCAGATGCGTCCAGTTCAACCCCGACCACACGGACTGTGAATAAAGGGGTGAGGATGTGAACATTTAGGCTCAAACTAATCGGCGTCTGCAGGAGGCGACTTCGACCTCGAATGTTGGTGATAAATCATGAATGCAGTCTTCGTGGCAGATAGTGTCAGTCCTATGCACGCACACCAGTCCAACGCCTTGTCCAGAGCACTCTTGAGTGCCTCCTGCTGGCGTTGTATGTCTGGATGTAGTGTACACACAGTCAAATCATCCGAATACAGTAGGAAAAAGGCCTCTAGAATGCGTGCTAGTTGCCACGCGAGGGGCAACAGGGTAAAATTGAAGAGTATCGGGGACAGCTTCGAGCCCTGTGGTACACCCCGCTTCATTGCAAAGTGTCCGGTTCGTTCCTTGCCTACTCGGATGCAGAAGGTATGGTGTGCCAGGAATGACCTCACAAAGTCGCAGACGTCAGGTGGAAGTTTAAGTCATTGCATTATGCCAATGATCGCAGAGTGGCTGATGTTTGCGTAGGCCCTATGAACATCCATGAGAAGAAGGGTTCGAATGCTGCTGGATTTTCTTCACACAAGCAACATGGACGTCGAATGATCTAGGGCATCTTCCATGCCCAGATGTGGTCGGAAGCCAATCTGGGCCGGGTTGTACCAGGCGTGCTTTTCGAGCCACCAGGAGATGTGCGACGCCAACACGCATTCAAGAAGCTTGCGCAACGTACACGTCAGAGAAATCGGCCAAAGATTAGAGAGGTCTCGGGTGCTTTTTCGGCTTTGGTATTGGCACAACTTCGGCATGCTTCCATGATTCAGGCAGCTCTCCAGTCGTCCAGATGGCGTTAAGCGTGTCCAGCAGCCACTACAGTGCAGAGCTATCCATGTTTTTGAGCACTTCATGGGAGATCTCATCTGGTCTTGGTGCTTTGCGTACTTGTGCCTAGTCAATCGCTGCCTGGAGCTCCGCCATCGTGTATAGCGCTTACATGCCTTCGAGGTCTTATATAAAGACTGGGAGTCACGCCAACCTCCGGAGGTAGGTTACACGGACAGTTTAAGTGTGGTGGGGCCAGGTTGTAGGCTGGGAAAAAAGCCTTAACTATTTCTGGAGCGAACAGGCTTGGCGTGCGTCCAGAAGACGGACATGCACTGGCCGCTGGGTCCGGTGTACGCTTGCCTAATCCATGTTCCGGAACGTTCGTTATATTGAGGTGGTTGAAGACGATGGACCAAGTGACGCACACCAGTCTATCAACCGTTCCCAGCGAGACGGTTCTCGCAGCAACGCGCTGCAGCGGTGAGTCTGTTGAGGTTATCACAAAGCTTAGCGGTTGCCATATCTCGGTTTAAGGCTAGCTATGCACGAAGGCGGGCTGCCCACAGACGCAGAAGATGTAAATTTGGATGTAGTCTATTCTCCTCTACCCAGCTTGACTGCGTGGCGGCTTGTACAGCTCTGGTTAACACCTGCAATGAATCAGACGATGGATGCAGCTATCGACACGTTCAGTTCCTTGTGCAATAAGTCCCAGTTGGTGTTGTGGCATCGACGTCGGAGGCAGCGCTGGTTATACGCGGCCAAACTGATTATCAACAGATGGTTATCACTTCACCATCAGTCAGGTTCTAGGTCCCACGAAACGTCACACATGCCCAACCACCATGAGAGATCGGGCGCATAAGGTGGAGCACAAGGATGATCCCACTGCCGTGTAGAAGTGGCCGGGGCAGTCAGAAGAACAAAGTGTGCGTCTGTAATTGTGTCTAGCACGATGTTGCTTCTAGTACTGGAAGAAGGGTGGCCCCACGACTGTTGCGGTGCATTGAAGTCTCCCTTAAATAGCACTGGGCACCCAGGGTAGGTTTGATGGAGGTGAGCCAGCCACCCAAAACGCAATCGAGGAGCGCTGCCACTATACGGACGCGCGTACACTGAAACCTTAATCACGTCAGTACGTGGAAGTATAATGAGCGTGGTCACCACTTCTTGCCACTGGTAACCCCACGGCAGCACGGAAACTTGCATTTAGGATATGTAGTCACAACATACACTGCAGCCTTGCCTGGAAATACCAACGCATTAGTTCAGCGTCGATCAGGAATGGTTGAAGTAGCATACGAAGTGAAACCAGGGATGCGTGGAAGTGAATTCGTTTCCTTTAGAAGCAGGCAGCAAGCATGGAAATTCCCTTGCGCTAGGCGATAGCGAAGCTCACCAACTTTACTTGCAAGTGCCCGGCAGTTCCACTGCAGGACACAGTGGTGGCTCGTTGCTTTCGAAGGAGTGGTCATTGCGGTGGGAGGTTCGCGAGAAACACCTTTGAAAGCTCTTGGAGTTGCCGGGCAACAAAGTGGAGGAGCTCTACCAGAGTCATATTGACTGGTGCTGACGCACTTGCGGAGGATAATTCACGCACAGAAGCAGCGTACGGCACGTCTGTACCGTGCATCGCAGTTGGTTCAGTGGGTCGAACGAGATGTGTTCTGCGTTGAGCGAGGCGCTTGATTTCCATTTGGAGCTGCGCTATCTGTTCGTCAAGTTTCGCCAGGTCGTCTGTCGTCGTAAAATTCAATTTAGGTGTGTTCGCAGCCTGATGAACGCGTTTTTTGCCCCGCTTGATGGCGTCGCTGTACGTGTGGGCTTCATAGCAAGCATTGTTAGTTTCTACCAATGCTGGTGTGTCCTTGCCGGAGAGGGACAGCAGTTCAAACCGATTGCTAGTTGAAATGTCAGCATCCCTTTCTTCTTGTCACTGAACGCTGGCGGCGCTTGCGTTGGCGATGGGCATTGAGAGCCATCTATTTAGCTGGACGATCTTTGGGCGTTATATCGTGATCGTGCGTTTGGCAGAGCCCGCATTTGTACGTGGGCGTCTCGGCGGACTCCATGGAAATGTCTGCGGGTTGGGGACAAGAATCTCGCATGTGACCGGTACGAAAAAACCGATAGCAGTGTACCACACCAGGCATGCACAGAGGAAATTGCAGGATGCATTCATAGTACGTAATGCGGCTTGGTGGCGTTCGAGGCCCTTGGAGAGTGACGGGCACGTGCGTTCATGGCCTATATAACGAGCTGTTATGACCTTGTAAGTGGAGCAGGTCAAAACAGCGACAAAGCCCGCCGCCGATTCCCCGTGGTCAACCCCAGAGACCACATACCGACGCAGGTCCGAGCCGCAACTCAAGTACGCTTGCACTTGCATGGTACAATTAGCTGGGACTTGTAAAGTTCACAGTTGGGTGAGGCGATCAACACCCGCTAGTGAACGCACCCATACGGATCCGCTGTTGTTGGGATGGTGAACGGAGAAACCTTGAAACGCGGTGGTTTTGAGGCAGGCGTCGAAGGCTGACTGAAGGAGGCAATTTAACAATTGTGATACGTCGAAGCACTTCCGTGTTTTTACGATGACCTTGTACTTAGCCTCGGTGCCAGTTGAGGCAACAGCTGCCGGAGTGGGGCATTCCCGCTTGCATGCCGGTGTAGTTTTCGTGCCAACTGCTGCTGTAGTTGGCACAAAAACGGGGCACAATAAGAAAACGGGCCACAAGAAATTCAGACCAGTGTATAAGGACATGTCTATGTTACCGGCATTTCCTTCTTGTGAAGTTAACAGCTATTACGTGTAAATAACTCACTGCGAACGAGAACAAGGTAGGAGCTTCTTTCCAACTGCCATACATACCAAGCTTTGATTTCATGTCAGGATTACACGGAGACGCCATAAGTTCTGACGATCTGTTTCGTGATGTAATCATTGGATGGTGAGTTTCAGGATAAGTCATGTTGACTTCATCAATCGGGGAGGGCATCAATCATTTGGTACGTTAGATGAAGCATCTTTTAGCCTTACATGATGAATCGAAGTCGGCCTGTTAGCTGACCAGTCAGCAAAGCAACGACTTTCATAAGCTTATGAAGTGATAGGCAAGAACTGCGGACAAAGACCTGCATAAAAAAGCACTACATTAACTGGATGAAGCTTCCAATGTACGATGCTTCAAAAAAAAAAGATTTACTGAAGCTAAATATCCAGGTTACAAAATACTAACACAACTTTCATCCCATTTAATCAATGTGAGTTGCACTGAAAGGGACCGACAACTTATTTTTTTACCCTATTTTTTCCGGCGTGACAGACCTTGCCCTTTTTATTGTTCATGGCTGCCATAGGTAATCCCAGAAGCACTTAGTTATCTTATAAGCAGTACTTTCGATCTGAATAACTTTGAACACGGACGCGCCATTGACGTGCAACGCTGTTAAACGATAGCGATGCCGGTAGCTCTTCTAGCGACCTGTGCGCAATGTCGTTGTTTTGCTTTCGCAGGATTTCCTGTAACTATTATCAACCAGATTTATTCTGAGCTTTACAACTATTTCTGAAAATAACAAGCCCTTACAATGAGACGATGAGGCTTTACACAGCTTCTCTGTATGTGTACCTCGTTGAGGGCGTGACGATGAGGCTTTACACAGCTCTGTATGTGTACCTCGTTGAGTGCACCTACGCTTAAGTTTGTGCGTCTGCGTTGTGGATGGCTTGTCCCGTCATCGTTACTCTCTCGACTCACGAGCCAAGCCAAGCCACCAAAAACGTCACTGCGCATATACGCAGCCGTGCCGACTAGCAGTACACGTCATTCATGAGACAAATTGTAAATGAAAAAACCACGTCACTCAAAAATCTTAGTGACCCAGAAACTGCGTGTACGGTTTCATGAGCGCGCAAAAATATTATTCAAAATGCGCTGACGAGCATGGGATGATTACGTCATGCGAAAGCAGCGCCACTTTATGGCTTAGTTTAACGCAGGCATATATGTACATTTTTGTGGAATAATATCGGTTACTATAAGCACGCCAACAGTATTTCAATACTAAGAGGAAAATTGTTGACCATGTACACTATTTTACGATGACGTAACGGGGCAGCTCGATAAATTGAAGTTTCTACCTCCAGATGGCGCTACAAATTATTTTTGCAATTTTCATTTAAGAAACAAAAATATAACTTCAATTCTCACGAGAAAAATAGGGTTGGTTTCAGTCACTATGAGGGACACGCTTTGCATCTGTGGGTCATATCACTTCATTTTCTGGGAAGCGGTCGGTTTCTTAAAAAAAAAAACTTTGATGAAGCCATTTTTGAGCACTATCATTTCCTGTGAAATATATGCGTCTTCGATAACCAAACTGCCACTGTATTTACGTACCATAGGATACAAATGAAAGTTACTATACCGGATGCAGTGATTGCGGTAGCAGCACGTTCGCTAGTTGTGATAGTTTATGTGTGGAGTCTGAAACTTATCCTTGCCTGCGGGCCACAGTCACGTGTAACACTGTATCACAACGTGTTACAACTTGTCACAATACCTACGAAACGATGGTGTGTTTCCTCATCCTTCACACAAGCCTACAGCCTTTTCGAAACGATGCAGTGCAGAGTGGTTTGTTGTTGGTAAACTTGTGCTATTGTGTAATAAAATGAAATGTTCAAGTAAAGTAACGTAGAAATTATTGACTATATGTCAAAACCTTCTCAGCAACATTTCTTAGAATGTCATCAACCATTCGAATCAACTACATTTTAAAGGAAGCATTCGTATTTGTAAGTGGTTATTTGTTTTCTGTAACGCCTACAACTCCAGTTAAAACCCACGGTGACAGCTAGGGATGCCTCAGAAAAACAAAATTTTCAAGCTAGTCATGCCTGCGTAGCCCTTGAAAACACTCATTAAATATGTGTATATGTGGGACGAAGAAAGTCATCTACAGGCTTGTATAGGCCGCAACCGAGATAGTCGTGGTCCTGATGTGGCCTGTTGAGTGTGTTTGAGACCACTGGATTACGTTCATGAACAAAATTTGGCTGAATCTTGCTGATAAACCTGGACATGAAGTAGTAGACTTCGCAGTGATTACAGACTGAAATTGTGGTAGTACGTTGTATCGTATGTTGAATATATGTTGTTCGAATATCTTGTATCTATAGCAGGACACAATGTCATCATATCCTCACCCAGCTACACCTAAAACCACCGCTTTACAAAGTTAGTAATGAGCGAGCATGATTTTCGGTCGTGAATATCACCGGAAGCACATATTCTGGCTTGTAGTCACTGAGATGGCGTCGAAACAGCTTAAAAAATTATCATGGCACGTATAAAAACTGCTGCTTTGGCGGAACCGTTAGCACAATGTGAAGACTGGCAATAGAACCAGAGACTAGTTTTTTATAAGTAATTCGCACTCAACCTATACAGCTGGAATTTCTGAGTGCAATCCTGATGCCTACATTAGGTGTAATGTTGGTATTCATCACATTACTGATTCCAAACGATCTAGTGCACAAAACTGGTGGGCGGATCCCTACGAGCATCAAGGTATGCGGCTGTTTGAATAATTTAGACAAACTTCCAGTACTGTAAAGTTACTTATAAGCTTTTAAGAACATTATGGATTCGAATATTATACGCGCACACCTCTTTACCGTTGGTTTCTATTTGAAGAAGAAACAAAAACGACAGTATTTTCTGTCATTCTTTTATTATAACGTATTTTCTTCAAGCTTCAGATAAAAGCATGATCATTTGATTAGCATGCTTTTCACTTTCTGCAAAAAGTGAACTCTCCACTTCCTCCTCCTCCAGTTCCAGGGAAGCTGAATCCTACACCCCCTGATCCGAGGCCCCCTCGAAGAGCTGCAGCTTCAATATTGAACAGAGGCGGAAAACAGGATAAATAATTGTTTGAGAGTGTCAGCTACCATGACTGACTCCAGGAACCTTCCTGAAGTAAATATTTTATTACGTATTAGCGCTTTCTGAGTGTCTGACGTGTATTTTGGCTTCCTTTACGAAAGGCGAGCGCTGCTGACACATGACGCAAGAACAGTCGTCCTGTGTATTTTAATTTACCGCATGCTTTCTGCCTGAGGTATGCGCTGAGAGTTTAGAGCTGCTTGCCGTTTATTCCTAACGTGTTTTTTGCAATTTGTTGCTGTTGCTGATACAATGCACAATAAACACTCAATTAACTCTGTAAAGGGGCCTGTCCCAAGGAATATCCTTTTCTTCTTCCTTTCCTTCTTTATTTATGCCATTTTTTATACTTTTCCTTCTCTTCTGTGTGTTTCTTTCATTATTTTTCTTCTCAATGCTAACGCTACCTTCATGCCGAAGATCAGATCTGAATCAACGTGCTTAACAGCGCAACTCTTCTCCTGGTAGAGGCGACAACTGCAGCTCTGCGCTCATATCCAGGGAAGATTAAAACTTTGCAAAGTGATACGAAAAGTCGCTCCAAGAAAGATCTGACTACAACTCGCAAAAGGTGGATCCCCGACAAGCGCATGGGCCAGACAGGGTGAATGATGGCAGAGAGCATTGAAATACGAATTCGATGGACACGAACCTGTGTCATTTTCCTGTTTCATTGTGAAGAAATTATATGGACACTCTCCACTGGATTTTGCTGCCGGCGTCGCCGTCACTCACCATATATGTACGCGTGTCTATATATATAAAAACGCAAGAAAAAAGAAAATCCTGAAAAATAAAAACACCGGCGCGCGGAATAGAACGTGGAACCTCTAAGTCGTGAATGCGAGGCGTTAACCAGGAGACACCGAGGAAAACGTCTTCGGAACGTTCAAACGGCAAGCTATTGATATCTACCACTTAACGCTGGTGATGGGCATCTCGGAGGGGGATAACCTGTTTTCAGCATAACCAGCAAGATAGCGCAATGAGCGCGCTGCGGCGTGCGTCTCGGAGGGGGGGGGGGGGGGCTATCGGGTTTTCAGAATTACCAGAAAGGTGGCGCATTGAGCGTGTGGCGGCACGCGTTCTCATCTCCCATGCGTACTTTGCCCCTCAGAGTTGAGAATGCTGACACTCGCTCGTGCGCCCTTATCCCGCGGTGGGGGACGATTGTACGTCTTGGCTGGCGTTGGGCTTTCACTAGAACGTTTCTGTTGTAGTTACCGGGCGCACAAAGGTCCCTGCAATCGTCGCACAGTCTCCGTTAGCGAAAGGGGCGCGCTTTTCAGACACAGCGAAGTAACAACTAAGGCGGTTATTCGTGTTACTCTGTACCTATGAATAGATATCGTGTGTCATTTGTGATTGAAAAACGCGGGGACGTTTCGATCCGCTTCTTCCAACGTGTTGCTATCGGGCTCATTGCCTCGCCTTGGCGACAAAGCTTTGATTTTTTTATGCATGGAATCGACCCTTCTATTTGTGAGCTATAAGAGATTTCGTGAAAATTATAAATGATGGTGATTCTGAAGAGGTTCGCCCTTAGATAGGATGTATCTGACTCACATCAATAACGTAATGTAAATATTGAAGAATCGAACGAAATGTACTGTGAACAAATACGCAATGCAGCGGCCCCCCACACGAAAGTGCTTTCTCCAAGCAGACCGTTCATGTCGACTCCTTCTGCAATAAGAAGTACAATAATGAATAACGTCCTACAAAATGTAGTCACTGAGATGGCATCACAGCATCAATCGCAGGCTCCGAAGTCTACGAAAACGAAGTAAGTTTGAGCATTACATACCAAGAGCCTGGCGATAACGAAGCGCTGCAGGTATTTAGCAGCTGACATAGTAGTTCACAGCAGTATACTTAGCACTGACAAAGTAGATCACATGGTTCGCATAAAAACTTGTTTTGCTGGTGTGCCTGGAAATGCAAGTGGTTACGATGCTGGCCTTCGGACGTAGCGTACCTGTGTCCGAAGGTCACCTGGGCAAAAAATTGTACTTCCTTTTATTTACTGCTTCTCATCATCTTCATTTCTCTTGTCTCTTCTTTGTTTCCGTCCTTCAACCAGTTGCTAAGTTAAGCACTGTGACGTCAAACTCTGTGAGATTCAACTGCGCATACCTGGAGACCTACCTCCGGCTTAAGCTTCTTGGATCTTGAAAATGTAATTGTGTGAAAAATGAACGCACATTGGTGTGTGTAAACATAAATGTTACGTTGTTGTATAAGTATAAAGAAACAAAGAAATTAAATGTTTTTCGCGTGAAGCATTAGAACGCCATACAGAAACTAAAAAAAAACTGCTGCATGCGTTCATGGTCTGTAAACGGTGCAAAAAAATGATGCGAGTCACAACTAAAAGATTGCCCCAAGAAGCGCTGAATTTCTGTCAATATTTTTTTTAGGAAAAAGGAAACTCAAATATTTAAACTTATCGCCCACGGCAGGGCAGCACATGCGCGAAAAAAAATGAATGACTCCTGTTCGGGCGAGTTCGAGAAGGCACTGATGGCGCATTCGTCGTGCTATACAGAGAATCAATATTTGTTTATCGTTCAATGTCACCGACTTTGGACCGACACATGCTAGCGACAGCTTGCAAATGTGTACAACCTTAAGAAGTTTGTGCGCCTTCCGGCTTTGTTGTCGGTGAATACCTAGTCTCCCCGCCATCCACAATGCAGCGCAAGCTGGCCACGATCCAACCAAACTGATTGATATGTGGGGTTTAACGTCCCAAAACCACTATATGATTATGAGAGACGCCGTAGTGGAGGGCTCCGGAAGTTTAGACCACCTGGGGTTCTTTAACGTGCACCCAAATCTGAGCACACGGACCTACAACATTTCCGCCTCCATCGGAAATGCAGCCTCCGCAGCCGGGATTCGCACCCGCACCCTGGATCCAACCAAACTGTGCACGTATGCCGTGAGTGCGCCTGGTTTTAATGAGACAATGTAATGACCACAACCAGGGAAACAAGAAGTGTGACCATATTCTAATTATAGCTTACATATGAGAACACGTTCTTAACTATGAACCCACACCAACTCGCCCAATTGTCCGTGCTACTGTAGCTTACCTACCTGCAATTTGCAAAAAAAATTTACCTGTTCGATTATCATGCCATTGCATCATTAGTTTTTTTTTTGTTTCCACACGTATGTCTTTGTAGTACCGCGGGAACAGCTATGGATACCTCATATTATACTTCGACGTTTCCATCGCGAATTTATGTTTGCTGCACGATTGTAAAAAAAAAGTGCTCATTGTTTTCTGAATCACAACATTAGCACGTCTCCAATACTTTTGCAACGAAAATTACCGCATTTAAAGCTACACACGCACACAGTTTTTCACGTAGGCCCTACAGTCACGGCCACGTCTGTGTATTGCGGGCGAGCAACTGGTTTTCACTTTGCGGGCCAAAACCTTAAGGTAGTTTCGGACATGAAGTGGTCTGTGGGGAGCATGCGTGCCGGGCTGCCACAAGCCCGATACTGCCACAAGACTTCACCCCACAAAGCGAAAACCGCCTCCTCGCGCGCAATACACAGGCGTGGTCATGGCTGTACATTTCGCTTGCGTCTGTTGAAAGATGTGCCATTTACGGCGTCATTTGCGCAATTAAATGGATGACGTGAATCTGATAATGAAAAAGTTTTGAGTTACTTTCCATTCTTTGGTGTGATGGTGGATATGCTATGCAGCGTAGTACACGCCCCAAAATGCAGTCGTATTGATTTACTCATTTCTCGTTTATTAATGACTGAGCTGCTCAGGCACGCTGTTGGTTCATGATGGGTAAACATAAATGATCTTCTTCATGAACAGACATGCACTCTAATACATTTCATCTTGTTAATCCTGTTCACTTTCTGTTTCGCTCCGAGAAGATGGGCTCCTATTTTTCAACGTTGGATGGAATAACTCCGACGGAAGATGAACAAGTTTATTGACTGGAAGAGAAAAAGAAGTGAAAAAAAAACATGCCTCATCCTCCTGTCACAGAAATTGGTATAAAATGATAGCGAAACGTGTTTTCGCAGAATTTGTTTTTAGAGCGATAAAAGACAGCTTGCCTATCGATGTTTGCTCGCTTGCTCGCTTTATATATATATATATATATATATATATATATATATATATATATTGTAGAGAAGCCGCCGAACACTGAAGTGGGTCAAACTCTCAAGTGTTCTCTAGTGGGTCTACCCAAAAAGGACGCCGCTCACGCTGAGAGTCCGTGCGTGCTTGGCCGTAACTGTCGCCATTGTGTATACTCGCTGTGTGCCTGCCAATAAACGCCATAACAAATTGGTGGAGAGGTCTACGATCCCCTTCAATGCCCTTGGAACTGCGCTCACGTACCCTGCAATCTACCATGTCCCACGACGCCTCTCAGCAAACGCCTCCTCCTATGCTACCCCCTTGTCCCGGTGTCTCCAGGATCCGAGATCCACCCATCTTCACGGGCGCCGATGGTACTGACGTGGAGGACTGGCTCGCCATTTACGTGCGCGTGAGCGTCCCCAACAAATGGGGCGAAAACAGCAAGTTGACAAACTTGGTGTTCTACCTTGCGGGCGTTGCAAGCTTGTGGTACAACAACCACGCGTCTGATTTCGCAACCTGGTCCGATTTCAAGACCGCTATCACCAACGTTTTTGGCCGCCCTGCCGTTCATAAGCTGCAAGCCGAGCAGCGCTTACGCGAACGCGCTCAGCAAGCCAGTGAATCATTCACCAGTTACATAGAAGATGTCCTGAACCTGTGCAAGAAATCCAACGACAGCATGTCCGAATCAGACAAGATCCGGAACGTCATGAAAGGCATTGACGATGATGCCTTCACGATGGTGCTTGCCAAAAACTCAGGAACAGTAGCTGAGGTCATCACGCTGTGCCAGAGCTACGAGGAGCTCCGCCGCCTGCGTTCGATGACCCGTCGTTCCACACCACGAGATGCAGGGCTTGCTGGCTTGGAGGCGAGATGTGATCAGGTGGCGCTGCTGGCAGACCTAAAGTCCTTCATACGTGAGGAAATCGCGCGTCAGTTCTCTCTCCTTCCCTTTGCCCACCCACCGGCTGTTCAACGATGGGAAACTACTATTCTTCCACCCACCCGCCGAGCGATTGAGCAGGAAATAGCGGAGGTCATGCCAGCGTACCAACCACAACAACTTCCGGCCCCTGCGCACCCAAGTTACGCCCAAGTGGTCGCCAGGCCGCCTCCAGTCGTTCAAGCGCCTGCACAACTGACTTACGCCGAAGCGGCCGCACGACCTCCGTCCTTTGCAGCGGGTATGCCAGCTGCGTATGTTGGCAAACCCCTCAGCCTCATTTTCAGCCCACCATGCAGCCTTTCGAGCCACCGTTCCAGGATAGACCCACCCCGTGAACCGATGGCGCACACCCGACAACCGGCCCATCTGCTTTGCTTGCGGTTACGCCTGTCACGCAGCCCGTTATTGCTCTCGAGTACAGCCGGCTCCCATTTCTTCCCCTGTTGCTGGCCACCTTCGCCATCCGTATAACGACGAACTGCCGTCTGTGCCAGTGTCTCGCCCAGGTCCGTCTCCTCGAAGGTCGCCGTCACCACGACGTCGGTCACTGTCCCCCATGCGGCCAAGTTCGGCTGCTCATGAGCGGGAAAACTAGTCGTCGCAGTCCCAGAGGCAAGGACTGCGATGCTATCGCATTGTGAAAGCCCTCAGAGCCGCCCACCTAATGTCATTGACGTGCTTGTGGAAGGTGTTCATGCATCTGTTCTTATTGACACTGGAGCTGCCGTATCAGTTGTGAACGAAAACCTTTGCCGCTTGCTTCGAAAAGTGACGGCGCCAATTTCTGGGTTGTCCCTTCGTACCACTAGTTCACATCGTATTCATCCTACAGCAGGCTGCACAGCTCGCGTTGTCGTTCAGGACGTTCTGTATGTCGCTCAATTTGTCATCAATCCTGCATGCTCTCATGACGTCATCCTGGGATGGGATTTTCTCTCCCGCAACGACGCCATCATTCATTGTGCCGCCGCCAAAATTGAACTCTCGCCCTGCTCGCATTTGACGCCAGAAGACGGTCCCTTGACACTGAGCAAGATTCTCGTGAAAGACGATACTATAGTGCCTCCAAGCTCGACGATGAGTGTATTGTTCTACTGCACTGGTCTCTCCGACACAATGGCACTCGTTTCGCCATTTGACCGTGCTTCCAGAAGGAAAGGGTTGCTAGAGCCTTTCGCGACCGTGCAAATCACCCAGGGCAAGGCCGCTATTTTTGTGACCAACCCATCCCGGTACACTGTTACCTTGGTTCGAGGGGAATGTCTCGGCAGAGTGTAACCAGTCGACGACGCACAAGTCCTGAACGTACCCGAAGACTCGCGTTGTCCCGATTCGCGTACCATCAGTGCTGTTTGTACTTCTGATCCATCATCTCCTGATGTATTTGGCCCATACAGTGATGACAAGCTTACGTCAGTACAGCGTTCCCAGCTTCTGGACCTGCTGCAAGAATACCGTTCTTCTTTCGATGTCGGGCGAAGTTCTCTCGGTCGCGCGTCCACTGTTACGCATCGTATCGACACTGGTGCCCATCCACCATTACTGCAGCGTCCATACCGCGTGTCGCCTGCTGAACGCCGGGAAATTAACGAGCAGGTTGACGATATGATCTAACGTGACGTCACTCGGCCCTCGGACAGTCCATGGGCGTCTCCTGTTGTTCTTGTTGCGAGAAAGATGGTTGTGTGCGGTTCTGTGTGGACTATACAGACGGCTCAATAAGATCACTCGCAAGGATGTCTACCCCCTGCCGCGCATCGATGACGCAATTGACAGCCTTCACGGAGCCCAATTTTTTTCTTCTCTCGACCTGCGCTCAGGGTACTGGCAAGTACCCATGGCTGATTACGCTCGACCGAAAACTGCCTTCATCACACCCGACGGCTTGTACGAATTCAACGTCATGCCGTTTGGTCTGTGTAATACACCTGCGACATTTGAGCGCATGATGGACACCGTTCTGCGCAAGCTGAAATGGCACACGTGCTTGTGTTACTTCGCTGATGTTGTTGTCTTCGCTCCAGATTACTCCACGCATCTGCAACGTCTAAAAGACGTTTTTCGCACGTGTGAACAATGCCGGCTTGCAACTAAATCTGAAGAAGTGCCGCTTTGCAGCACGCCAACCCACCATCCTAGGTTACGTCGTGTCGAAAGATGGCATTCTTCCTGACCCAGCCAAGCTTCGGGCCGTGGCCGAATTCGCCAAACCTGCGTCCGTCAAAGAACTGCGCAGTTTCGTGGGCCTGTGCTTGTACTTCCGACGCTTCATACGAAACGTTGCCATGATCATATCATCCTTGACGAAGCTCCTTGGAGGTAACGGGCCCCTTAATTCGTGGTCATCCGAGTGCGACGACGCGTTCGCAAAGCTCCGCCATTTGTTGACGTCTCCTCACATTCTACGCCACTATGACCCTACAGTCCCAACGGATGTGCACACGGACGCCAGTGGTGTAGGCCTCGGCGCTGTCCTGGCGCAGCGCAAACCCGGATTCCCTGATTATGTCGTGGCACATGCAAGCCGTGCGCTCACGAGAGCCGAGACAAACTACACCGTCACCGAAAAAGAGTGCCTGGTGATCGTCTGGGCCCATACAAAGTTTCGACCTTATTTGTATGGTCGCCCATTCGATGTCGTCACCGACCTTCATGCACTATGCTGGCTGTCATCATTGAAGGATCCCTCAGGCCGTCTCGCCCGTTGGGCTCTTCGCTTACAAGACTACGACAACCGCGTGCTCTACCGCAACGGACGCCAGCATGCTGACGCCGACGCCCTCTCGCGCTCCCCTCTGCCTGAAGCTGACGTGCTCTGCTCAGTATCCTCGGTTGCCGCTTCTGCCATTGATGTTGACATCATCGCTACCGAACAGCGAAAGGATAATTGGATCGCCCCACTGATCAACCTGCTCTCTGATCCATCCGCAAAGCCATCCACGCGTGCCTTGCGTCTTCGAGCTCACCATTTCACCATTCGTGACGGCCTCCTACACCGACGCAATTACGATGCCGATGGCTGGCAGTGGCTACTCGTGATACCACGCAGTCTGCGGTCGCACATATGTAAATCTTTCCATTCTGATCCGAAATGCGCGCACTCTGGGGTATTGAAAACCTACCATCGCATTCGACAACGCTACTTCTTGTGCGGGATGTACCGCTACGTCCAGCAGTTCGTTCGCTCCTGCCTCGCTTGCCAACGCCGCAAACCGTCCGCACACATGTCACCAGCCGGTCTGCAACCGTTACCTTGCCCTGACCGTCCGTTTGGGCTCATAGGTATCGATGTTTACGGACCACTCCCTCTGACGTCCGCTGCAAACCGCTGGGCCATCGTCGCCGTAGATCATTTAACGCGATACGCCGAAACCGCCGCTCTCCCTGCGGTTACTGTGCGTGATGTTGCGTCCTTCCTACTGCATCGATTCATACTGCGCCACGGTCCACTCCAAGAGCTTCTCAGCGATTGAGGCCGTGTCTTCTTGTCAGAAGTCGTCGACGCCATTCTCACTGAGTGCCATTCTGTCCACCGCAAAACAACTGCTTACCACACGCAGACGAATGGTCTGACCGAACGCTTTCATTTCGTTTCATTTCATTTCATTTCATTTTATTTCTTTAAAGACCCCTTGCGGGGCATTAAATAAGGGGTGGGTACATAAAAATTGAGCAGAAAACAATCGTTTGTCCTAAAGTGAAAGATGATTAGTGATACTGGTTGTGAAGGTAGAAGTACAAGTAATGGCAGGAATGTCGCCTGAAAGGCCATTCCAGGCAACTGCTGTGCTAAGAAAAAATGATGTTGAAAAGGTAATGGTGCGTGCACGTGGGCGTGCGACTTGAAGAGGATGATTAGTTCGTTGAGAGATGTGCGCTGGGGGAACAAAATAAGGTGGCATGCGCATCGAGCTGTGAAAAAACGTATGAAATAACGAAAGACTGGCGATACGGCGGCGGAGGAAAAGGAGGGGCAGTTAAAGTTCTGCCTTTAGTGAAGATACGCTGACGTCATGGGAGTAAGAATTATTGATAAACCTAGCGGCACGGTTTTGAATACACTCAAGGGCGTCTTCAAGATAGGCCTGTTGCGGGCTCCAGATTGGGGAAGCATATTCAAGTTTAGTTCTAACAAGGCTTTTGTAAGCTAATGATTTTACATTTCTAGGCGCGTTACGCAGATGACGTCGCAAGAATCCCAATGTTTTGTTTGCCGATGATATGACTTTGCGTGATATGCAAACCCCATGAAAGATCGTTACAGAGTGTGACCCCCAGATATTTAAAAGAATTAATAGTTTCAACTGGAACATTACTGATGGAATATGGAAAAACAAGTGGAGAACGGTGGCGGGTGAAGGATAAGGCTTTGCATCGCACCAGGGTGCAGGGTTAAGTTCCATTAGCCAATCATCGCACCATTGTTTTACATTGTTAAGATCACTCTGTAGAGCTAATTGATCAGAAGCGTTACAAACAGTGTGGTAAATAACACAATCGTCGGCAAACATTCGGATTTTACAGGATATATGAGTTGTGAGATCGTTAATAAATATCAGGAATAAAATCGGGCCCAGAACCGACCCCTGCGGGACACCAGATGTTACCGGAAGTGAAGTAGAGGTAGCATTGTTAACAAAGACAGCTTGAGTGCGGTTACTTAAAAATTCACGGATCCACTTTAGGACGTCGGGGTGTAGGTTTAAGCGGGAAAGTTTCAACAGAAGGCGTTTATGGGGTACTTTATCGAATGCTTTCGCAAAGTCCAGGAATATGGCATCAGTCTGTACGTTAGAATCCAAGTTAATATGCAAGTCGTGCGAAAACATAGCCAGTTGAGTCTCGCACGACAAACCTTTGCGAAAGCCATGCTGCGCGGAATTGAAAAAGTTATTTGAGTCTAGGAAGTCCATAATCCAGGTGTAGATGACATGTTCGATGATTTTGCATGGAATGCTGGTTAATGAAATTGGTCGGTAATTGAGGGGTGACTCTCTAATACCTGATTTGAATACTGGGGTGATATTTCCGTATTTCCAATCACTAGGAAGCTCACCCGTGGAAAGAGACTGCGAGTAAAGTAGACACAAAAATTTTGCACAGATCTGTTGAGTGTTCTTTAGAAATTTCGAATTTATGTTGTCGATACCTGATGATGAAGATAATTTAAGTTTATCAATGATAGCCAAAACTCCGGGTTCAACAAAAAGGATTGGCGGCATGGAAGTACTGACTACGGTAGGCTGTGGCGGGGGTGAAACGTCAGTTTCTTTGCTAAAAACCGATGAGAAAGCTCGATTAAACAGGTCGGCACATTCCGAGTCAGTGGCCACGTCACCTGCTTCGTTAGTGAGAGTAATAGTGCATGAGTGGTTGGGATTTATGACCTGCCAAAATTTCCTAGGGTTACTAGCGAGCAATTTCGGTAAGTGAGTGTGAAAAAAAGAATCCTTAGCGTTTCGTATTGCTGTGAGGTAAGCTTTTTCAGCAGCATAATATTTTAACCATGCGTTTTCGATATTCTGCTGCTTGGCGGAACAAAAAAGGCGTTTTTTCTTATTTTCTAATTTTTTGAGCGTTTTAGTAAACCAGGGTTTTTGGGAACAGGCACGGAAACTGAGCTTAGGAATGAATTTGTCGACCAGTGTATCACATTTATCCTTAAATAACTTCCAGTTATCATGCACCGTGTGATAAAAAAATTATCTTTGAATATTGGAAGAAAACAGTTTAATTCATCATTTATAGCAGTGTAGTTTCCTTTATCATATAGTCGTATGGTTTTTTTGGTGGTTCGTTGTTTTGGAGAAGTGATTAAAATGTCGGCTTGAATTACTTTATGGTCGGTTATTTCTGACAAGTAGGAAATAGATGTTACACTTTCAGGAATACTGGTTAGTATTAGGTCTAATATGTTTTCACAGTCTTGGGTTACGCGGGTTGGTTTGGTGACAACTTGAGCTAGGTTGAAATTTAGACATACATTAACAAATTCACTCGCCTCACTCTGTAGTCCTCCGTTAACAGTTAGCCGCACCCTCGGCGACATGCTTTCGATGTACGTCGCCGTCAACCACACGAATTGGGATACTATACTGCCATTCGTCACCTACGCCTACAACACCACCCCTCAGAGCACGACTGGTTTTTCACCTTTCTTCTTGCTGTACGGAAGGCACCCGTCACACACTATCGACACGATACTCCCGTACACGCCGGATTCATCTGAGTGTGCACCTATTTCCGAGACAGCCAGGCTTGCTGAAGAGTGTCGCGAGCTGGCCAAGACATTTGACGCATGAGCAAGAGCGGCAGAAGAGTATTCGTGATGGCTCCGCCACTTCTGCACCCACGTTCCTTCCTGGTTCCCTTGTATGGCTCTCAATCCCGACCTCTGTAGCTGGCCTTTCTTCCAAACTACTCCCGAAATAAGAAGGTCCCTGCCGTGTGATCGAGCGCACATCTCCAGTCAACTATCTTGTCGAGCCAATTGAACAATCTTCGGACATGCGCCGTCGCGGGCGCGACATAGTCAACGTGGAGCGCCTGAAGGCTTACTATCACCCGCTCCTAGTGACAAGCTGTTAGGTCGCCAGGCGGCTCCCTCTTCGACCCCGGGGTAATTGTAGAGAAGCCGCCGAACACTGAAGTGGGTCAAACTCTCAAGTGTTCTCTAGTGGGTCTACCCAAAAAAGACGCCGCTCGCGCTGAGAGTCCGTGCTTGGCCGTTACTGTCGCCATTGTGTATACTCGCTGTGTGCCTAATAATAAACGCCATAACAATATATATATATATATATATATATATATATATATATATACCACCACCCTTTTTTTTCTTTTTTTTTCTTCTTCAATTTTTAACGCACATTCTGTTCCTTCACTGACAAGGAGCCATTGCATATAATGAATATCGATGGCGGCGCCTCAATCGCCGGCTTTTTCATTCCTGCCGACGCCACCAGCACGCACTCGAAGCGCTTAAGCTCTCCCCATTAACTTGTCTTAAACTTCAAAGAGGAACGAGCCGCCAGCGGATTACACGGAAAGGTGAAATACAAGAACGGCGGCACACTGCCCACTTGGGGAAGAGTGGGTGCGGGGGAGGTATTGTTGACAATGATGGCATTGCTCACCTACCTCTGCCCTACTCTGTTGAGGTGCTGCCCCTTTTTAATTACGCCTTGTCGGTCTTGCTTCTTCTCCTAGATTTTCTATAATTATTTTACATCTCTCCTCGTGTTTCGCTGTTTCTTTTTCTTTTTTTACTTTTCTTTTGACCCCTTCCCTCCTGTCTCGACAGGCTATA
Organism: Rhipicephalus microplus; assembly: GCF_013339725.1. Classification (NCBI taxonomy): domain Eukaryota; kingdom Metazoa; phylum Arthropoda; class Arachnida; order Ixodida; family Ixodidae; genus Rhipicephalus; species Rhipicephalus microplus. The sequence goes on from NC_051171.1 coordinate 66,455,791, forward strand.
AGAAGACACGGAACATGTGCAAATATTATTATGCCTTGACAAAGACGGGGTTTCCGTCGAAACGTCGGCAGAATAAACAGTTGTTATGTGAAAGCGCATCTACTTTCATATATATATATCTATATATATATATATATATATATATATATATTCAGTTAACGAGAATACGACATGATTGAGCTGTTCGTTCGAGTCCCAGCCATTGCTTCTGCTCACCCGCTTGTAGTTCTTGAGCCACACGTCGACGCCTTCTCCTGAGGTTCCGCCGAAGTTTGGCGGCACTCTGTAGTACGGCACAGAACCCATCGGAGTTGGCCTCGAAGCGTTGGATGGAGGAGGAGGAGAAAAACTTTATTCAACAGAGGAGTTTGGAGCACGCAGGCTCCCGGGCCCCCGCACGACCCCTTTGCGCTCAAGCGTTCATTTGGTGGTGGTCCATGACGCTGGCAGCCCGGTCGGCCGCCATGGTCTGCTCAACCGGGTCCTCTGAGCGCAGTAGGGTCTCCCAATCCTCCCAAGTCTTTAGGTGCTCTAGGGCCCGCGGGGGAGGATCCGCCGGGCAGTGAGAAAGGATGTGTATAGCAGAAGCATGAGGTTCAGGGCAAAGGGTACAGGCTGAGGTGAGGAAAAGGGGGTGATAGTGCGATAGAATGAGAGGAGAGGGAAGAGTGTGAGTTTGTAGCTGGCGCCAGAGGGTTGCCTGTCGGTTGCTCAGGGACTTGTGCGGTGGGGGATATAGCTGACGTGCTGCCCTATAGGCCTGAGTCAGCTCGTTGAAAGTGTGCGCGCGGTCCTTCGTGAATCCCAGATCGGAGGCCGCGGGAGCCCGGTTTAAAGAACCTCGGGCTAAGAGGTTGGCGGCCTCGTTTCCAGGATTCCCGCAGTGCGCGGGCACCCAAATCAACTCCACTTGACGGGGCGGGGTTGCAGCGGGCGAATCCAGTATGCAAAAAGCAGGGACGTGAACTCGGCCTCGTGCAAAATTTAAGATTGCGGTTTTGGAATCTGATAAGACGCACCGTGCTTCTGTGTTTACGATTGCTAAGGCAATGGCAGCTTCCTCTGCAGCTTCGGGGGACGTGTCTGGAGGGAGTGTGTGTGTACCTATGGGAGAGAGATTGTGATCCACCATGGCAGCGACCGCTTCATCACCCACGCAGGCTGCGTCTACCCATACGGCGTCTGGTTCGGCGCCGTAACATAGGTGTAGAGTTTTAGCGCGAGCTCTGCGACGTTTATCGTGGTGGTCGGGGTGCATGTTACGGGGAAGTGGTGTAATGAGGAGTTCGCGGTGCAGGGGTCTTGGTATGGGGAGTAATGTGGGATCATTGGCGGGTATCTGGATTCCAAGAGAATGTAGAATATGCCGACCAGTGTCGGTTTGTGTGAGACGAAGGTATTGTGCTTGGCGGTGCGCGTCTATAAGTTCCCCGATAGTGTTGTGAAGGCCTAACTTGAGAAGTCGATCGGTAGGTGTACTTATGGGAAGGTGGAGGGCTACTTTGTATGCCCGACGGATGAGGGCGTCCAATGTTTCAGTGTCGCGGCGAGAGAGTTGGAGGTAGGGGGTGCAGTAGAGCACACGGCTGAGTACAAAGGCATGAATAAGGCGACATAGGTCGCCCTCCTTCATGCCTCGGTAACGGCCTGAGACCCGGCGGATGAGGTGCGAGATCGCCCCTGCAACCTGCTTGAGTCTCTGGATTGTGTTTGTGTTCTTCCCATCACTCTGGATATGCATGCCCAGTATCCGGAGGGTGTCGACCTCTGGTACCGATCTGCCATCCAGTTCAATGACGATGGGTGGGGAGGGGGAGTTGCGGCTTTTGGGGCGGATGCAGAGCAGTCCGGACTTCTCTGGAGAACAGGTTAGTCCTACGCTAACTGCATAATTTTGCGTTAGGTTCGCGGCTGTTTGGATGGTGTCCTGTATGTCACCGTCACTGCCATGGGTAGACCAGAGCGTGATGTCGTCTGCGTATAGGGTATGTTTCAGATGAGGAACAGTTGCCAATTGTCGAGCTAGGGGGATGAGGGTGATATTGAACAAGAAAGGTGAGAGGACGGACCCTTGAGGGGTGCCGACACTCTTTAGTGTGTATGTTGGGTGGGTGAGCGGGCCGAACTGAAGTTCGGCCATGCGTGCTGTGAGAAAGGCCTGAATGTAAGTGTACGTACGTGTACCCACGTTCAGTGGAGAAAGTGCTGTCAGGATCGCATGATGCTCAACGCGATCAAAGGCTTTGGATAAGTCCAGAGCCAGCACTGCCTTTGTGTGGCCCGGAATGAGCGGGTCGAAGATGTCATGAGTGATTTGTAGCATGGCATCTTGAGTGGACAAATGGGGGCGAAAGCCAACCATGCTGTGAGGGTATAAGTCACGGTCTGTCATATGCTGTGAAAGCCTCGCCAGTACAACATGTTCGAAAAGCTTGCCCAAACACGAAGTTAATGAGATTGGGCGAAGGTTTTGGAGTGTAAGTGGTTTGTTGGGCTTCGGTATGAACATTACTTTCGCGTGACGCCAGGACTGGGTAAGCGTTCCTTCCTTCCAACACTGGTTGAAGTACTCCGTGATGCGAGTGATCGATTTGTCATCCAGGTTGCGCAGTGTTGTGTTGGTAATCAAGTCGGCTCCGGGTGCGGATTTAGTGCGGAGAGTCAACAGCGCGGCTCTGACCTCCGCCTCGGTTATATCTGTGTCGAGTTCGGCATTCGGTTGTCCTGTGTAAGAGGGAAGAGAAGTTGGTATGCCGGGCGATGTGTAGGTGTCGCGGAGTGTATCCAAAAGATCATTGGGGTTGTCCATGTGTGCGTGTATAAGCCGGGTGACGTGGTGCTGGGTAGTGGTTTTCGTGTGCGATGGGTCGAGGAGGTGTCGGAGGAGATGCCACGCCCTTTTGGTAGTCAGTCTGCCAGCAATGTCGTCGCATACCTGCCCCCAATTGGAGCGGCAAGCTCCTCCGAATGTATTTGGATTTGGGATTGTAGAGTGGCTAAGCGTTTCTTTAGCGCCCTGTTATGTTTACCCCGTTTCCACCGCTCTAGAAGGCTGTGGTAGGCATCCCATAGGTGAGCGAGTCGGTTGTCTAGTGTTGGAGTGTCTGTGGTGGTTTCAATTAGTTGCGTGTGATGTTGAATGTCAGTCTGAAGAGATTCCACCCAGTCGTTGATGTCGGTTATGGGATTGTCTGCGCGGGTGGTACGCGCAGCACGAAGAGCGTCCCACTTAATGAGTTTGTGTGTTATGTATGTGTGCCGGGGTGGTTTGAACGGGACAGTGACTTGTATAATGTAGTGATCACTGCCCAGTGTGTGCTGTGTTCTCGTCCATGTGACAGTACGGAGGGAGCGACTAAGCACCAGATCCGGACTAGTGTCCATACTGACACTGTTGCCTATGCGTGTAGGTGTCTGAAAGTTGTTGTGGACGGAGAGTTAGAGGTTCTGCATGAGCAGCCAAAGCCTGCGACCTCTATGTGTAGTTGATTTGTATCCCCAGTCAGTATGTTGACTGTTGAGATCGCCGCCGATTAGCAAGGGATGTTTCCCCGCCAGTCGATGCAGCTCCCGGAAGAGGGAATCCAGCGAGGCCATCGGTTGGGATGGGGGGTGGTAAATGTTGGCAATAAATATGGAGGGGATGGTATGTGTGTGGTGGATAATTTCTGTTATTACACAGGGTGTGTCTGATGTGATGTAATGTGTGTATGTGAGATGGCTGCTCTTGGACCATTACGATCGGCGAAGGTGGGAGTCCGGCGAGGCGGCGGCTGCGACGAAGTCCTGGTAGTGAAGCTCCCGTCTTTGGGTTCGTCCTACCCAGCACCTCCACCAAATTGTTACACAAGGCAAGGTAACTTAATAAGGTTTTTAATGGGCGCTCAGTCCGCGATCACCGTATGATGATGACGATCTCCACCGCCATGGCTCGTACCCACTCAGAGGGATCGCAGTGAAGGCAACCTCGTCTTCATTCTCTACCCGCGCTTCCCTTGTTTTTCCTGGTAGTGATACTTCTTATCAATATATATATATATATATATATATATATATATATATATATATATATATATATATATATATATATATATATATATATATATATATATATATATATATATATATATATATATATATATATATATATATATATATATATAGTAAATGGTGCTACTTCAGGCACGGCAGCATGCATCGATGAATTGAGGAAACAAACAAAAAAAAAACACGACATCAAAACCATCTGTAATGTAAATGCAAGGACGCACGAAAGTCCTCCAAGGTTCGCGTGCACACTATTTCAGCGGCTTCTATGCGCCGCTGATGGGCAAATAGCGGTACGACGTGCGTGTCTGCAGTAGATTGCCTTATGAGGACACCGCCATTAACTGAACGAAAGCGAAAAAGTGCATAGAGGAACCACACTATAGCCTGCGCTTTGATTCCCGCGCGCACGCGCGATTGTCGTGTCTTCGGCGGCATTGTGGCGGCTGTATTACCTGCGCGCTAGCGTACGTAGTGAAATTTCGTTCACGCCCCACCGCAGTGGTCTAGTGGCTAAGGTACTCGGCATCTGACCCGCAGGTCGCGGGATTGAATTCCGGCTGCGGCGGCTGCATTTCCGATGGAGGCGGAAATGCAGGCCCATGTGCTCAGATTTGGGTGCACGTTAAAGAACCCGAGGTGGTCGAAATTTCCGGAGCCCTCCACTACGGCGTCTCTCATAATCATACGGTGGTTTTAGGACGTTTAACCCCAGATATCAATCAATCAAATTTCGTTCGCAGCAGCTGAACTCCAATACCTTGTAAGCTAATGAACTGTGGCCGTGATCACCGAAAAATTCCCATCACCCAGAAATTTGTACGAGCTGTTATCGTACCAGTGGCGTTTTAATGTATTGTGATATCTGTGACTCGCAGAACTAACAGCGTTATTGTAATTTGGTGGTAATTAAATTTCACAATTGAAGTCTTCCTTGTGAATTGCAATATGATCGCCGGATAAGTAGTCGGAAATTTTTCTGAGGAAAAAGGTGTTCGGTTCACCGATGTTTTATGCATGCGCGTACAGTGTGTTTCACACTTTGGGGAAATATTGTTGCGTGCGGTATCACGATGCGGCCATGATGCGGCCATGATACGGCAGTTGCGCAGCGGCAGCACGTGCGCCGAAGTTTGAGGGACATCATCTACCGTATTGAACGGCTGAGCCGCATCGTCGGCTACGGTGGCACGTGCCGGGTAGTGGGCGAATGTCTTCGCTGGTGCGGGAACTGGGCCCATTTTCTTACTGTACGCCTCACTGCATGACGTCCGCAATGAGCGCCGTCATCGCTGCCGCTGGTGGCATGGCGGGCTATTAGGTGAACTTGGAAGCTTGTCGCGTGCATTTCGGCACAGGTGAGGGAGTGCTGCGTCTCGTAATGAAACGCTCGCTTGCTCGGTATATATTTATTGGTCTGTGCGAAAATAAAAGTTCAGTCCAAAGTAGCACTCTGCCCCTGTCAATTCACATCTACGTCCTTGTGAGTTTGTGCTTACTCACAATTCATAGATGCAAAGAAACTAGTTTTAGCAATGAGACGCCTTCTAGAAGAAGCATGTTCACGTCGTTATCGTATACCTATTATACAGCATTACGGAACTCGTCGTTTGCGGTATTGTGTGGACGTCGCATAGCTGCATGACAGTCGCTGTAGAGTGCTCCGTTTTTTTCCTTTTAGCGTGAAACAAATACAACGCATGATATGTACTCATTATGCTATTCTGTGTCACCCCATACTGTGGTTCACACACAACCAAATTTATACATGAACGCATTAAGTACCATGTCGTTTCTAAAGAGCAAACAACGCCTGCTGTCAAACTCTTTGTAGAACCCCATTATCGCCAAAGAAGGCTGAGAGGTCGGCATCGCGTAGCGTTTATTACAAAACGTCGGCCCTTAGTTCCCGCAGCAACGACGAAACCAACAGTCTGCCTGACAATGTGGCTAGCATTTACCACCGTCGCAGACGATGGTGTTCAATAGCACGCTCCTGAAGCGTCTGCGTATGCTCGAGCTGCTGGCGGCGTGCGACTGCAGCGCTATAGTTGCATCGCGATGCCATGTGCCCCAAGAACTTCATTAAGTATGGAACAGACTGTACATACATTGGTCTCTTTGGAGCTTGGTAGCTTGGACATAAGTAATATATAAAAAGTACACATAAAATATATAAATAAGGACACTCTCATAGGCTCCCGCGGCTGAGTTAGGTTCATAGCACTCCGTGTGGCCTTGGGAACCTTCGCAGCTTCAGAAATGGAAGACCGCAGAACATGATGTTTCGAAAGGCTATTTTATGGAGACTATAGGAATATCATACAGCCTCCGAGATCCATTTTATGTGCGTACTCGTTTCTGGGGCCATAGTTTAACTTTCTTTAACGCGTGGTATGCATGCAACGATTAGCTTCGTGTAAGCTGCACCACGAAAGCGGCAAGCACACGATACCACTGTGTCTCTATGGGCACGTAATAAATAAAACATGAGAATTGTTGGAGGAGTGAAAACATTTATTTTTATGTGATATTCCTTGTAAGCACATGCTCACTTTGACATGTTTAATGAACCCCGGCGCCAAGATGTGTGTTCATTGCACTACAAGATGGGGAAATACAGCTCCCGTATTATGAGTATAAATTGCAGAAAAAAAAAACATATAGGGAACAATATAAGAAGACCTGCAGAGCAGTAAAACAGCAATAAATGCACACAACTACACATACACTGTAAGTGAAAAGTAGCCGAGTTGGGAATTTCTCCAGCATATGAGCCCCTCAGACTCCCCTGCCCAACTTATTTGCTCCCTGGTACGGAGCGAACTCGGCACATGTCGTCGTAAAACGCCCCCTGCTTGATGACAGAGTTTATGAACGACATGACCTCGTTAAACTCCCTATGAAGTTTCACGTCACGTGGTTAAAAACTCCCTATGGGTGCTTTAAAACCCCTTTTTGGTCGTGACGTGCGTGCGTGTGTGTGTTTGTTTATATGTACGGGTATCTGTTTGCACGTCGGCGTGAAACACCAGTGCCTTGTGTGGCGGCGACCGCATGAGCATCTGTCGACAGGCAACGAAATCATCAGTGCAGCGAAGATCTGTAACGACCGGTTGGTGTTAGGAGTGAACGTTTCAAGGTATTTCGCACCATTGAACCACGCAGGACATCGGTTCGATGCCTTAACAAAACGCCGCGAATGTCTGGTTTGAAAGGTCCGAGTTACAAAAAACTTCGAAAAATAATTTAATCGTAACAAAAATAAGCTGTTACGATCGTCAGCGATTGCTCCTTGAGTTTCACAGTCTAAAACTTCGAAGCGGTCTGAAGTAGGCTTCGCTCGACCACAGCAGGCTGGCCGGCAATCGGCGTGAGAGTTGTGCCGGCGACGCGCTCGGTCCGTCTCCACCGACGGCGGCTTCTCGGAGTGTCACCTGTATTTCACTGGCGGCAACATCTAAGTGGTAAGAAGGCCTCGCTATGCCGTTGGTATCAAGCCGGCATCGTAGCGAGCTCGCACTGCGTGCTGGCTGCCGAGGCGAGCTCTACGAGCTAGCACCAACCACCGGCGAGGCTAAAAAATGTGTTTCACAAAAAATAAAAGCTGCTGGCATGAATAACACTTCTGCGATGTGTGACCACAACTGTCAAATGACTAAAATGAAGGTGAGCGCCCAACGAGGCAGAGGCACACAGAAACGGCGTACGGATGCATGTCCATTCAATGCATGCGAGCAACAGGAACCGCGACTGCGAACTGTCTCGTTCGTTTAAGTATATCGCTCCGTAGCTTAAACTGCGTGGATAGCGGACACCTATTTCTGTGCATGGTGAAAATAACGAGACCAAAACTGCACAGCAGCAATCATTTTGTGATCGCCAGCCGTACTCCTGATTGAGGCCTAGTCATCGAACGCAGTAGCGGCGGTGTAGCTTGGTTCACTGCTGGAGCTGCTGAGTGTGCATCGTTGATGTGTTCATGCACGGCCACTCGGGCTTTCTGTACGGTTGAGGGCAATTTTACGGACTCACACATAGTACTGCTTTTGCAAATTCAGCCCGTACGACAGAGCACCATCTGATAAAAGCTTCTCGCTATACTGTAAACAAAAATATACCCAGCTGGGAGGAATACGGGAAGAATGCACCCGCTCTGCTCCGAGGATCACTCAAAGCTGATTGTACTGGAGCAAAGTCATTCGTTTTCCACCATTTTCCTCCGGCGATCACCGGACGAAGAAAACCGGGTAAAACGGGGCCAATCCTCTGATTATGCTCCCGTGATTTCTTCGGAAATGTTCCCGCGCATCATTTTGGCCTCGATGGATGCTCCCCAATCGCTCTGGTTCATCACTCACTGGCATTCATTGGCTGTTCCAGGAGTGACGTAGGCAGCCTCGCCACCGGGAGGGCGTTCTCCACAAACCAGCAAGGCGCAGACAAAGCCGGTGCAGTGAGAATTGTGCGAAGCGTTCGGCCGCGTTGGAGAAAAGGAAATCGTTCTGAGCACCTTCTGGATACCAGAAGCGACAAGCAGCAATGAAGGTTATTAACGACAGAAGGGAGTTGTGCGAACGGTAATTATTTGATGGCTTCTGGCAGCGAACGACGCATTGTGATCTCGCGAGTGGTGAGCGACCCAGCGGTTGCTGGTGCTGCGAAAAATTGGTGAATGAGCTCTCCTTGAATTACATGTGTTATTCTTGCCAGGTAGGGCTAAGATTAGATAATTTTGTGTTGAGAAACCAAACTTGTTTATTACACAAACATGCTAATTTCACAAGACGTCAGTGAAAAATAAGCGGAATTCCAATAATCCATTGTTTGGACTACGTATTTTTTCTTAATACAACTTCGGTGAAGCAAAACGGAGAGGTGAGTAAGTTGGTACTGATTCATTATGATGTAAATGTCGCGCAAGAAAGTAAACACCACAAGCGCTTGTGGTTCTCCACTTTCTTGTGAACAACCACTCGTCCTTTTTTGTGCAGCATTAACGCCATAACAGCTTCGGTGAATTGATTAAAATCGCTGTATTTGGAGAGAGAGAAATAGACTTTATTGGGCAATCCTGCGCGGGGAGGGTGGGAGCACCGCGCAGGGTTCCGCATCCTCCTGTCTATCTAGACATCAACGACGGCAGGCCCAGCGCGAGCTACGAGGAGTTTGCTCCGTTCGCTTTTGCCGAGCCAGGGCTGCGTCAAGCTGCTGGGTGGCTGTGATATTTGGAGCGCTGATTAGATATGCAACAATGGAAAATATCATAGTTTTAGGTTGACTATAAGAAACGGTAATAATTTGTATAGGTAATTCGAACTGGTTAAAAGATAATTTAGTCTTGTCAGTACACATTAACGGCATCATTTGTCCGCTTTCCATAACAATAACCACCAAGTCGATGTCTACCACTGCGTGTAAATTATTTTGGTAGAATATGTAAGCTGAACTAACAAAACTTGACTAACTAAAATCAGTGTTAATTCTTTATAAATATAGTGAATTGAGGTTGTACAATGTAAGTGGTAAGACATTTAGAACGAATACATGCACTATACTTGTGGAAAAGGTATTTTGGTTGGATAAATGGTATCTGAGATATTAATCTAGAAGTATACTAAACTTCGCGTGACGTCGTCCTTTAAGAAAAAGAAACAGAGAGGTGAAACAAACTGACGATCCTAGAGACTAGGAAGGCAAAAAAAGAGAGTGGCTTGGCAGAATGAGTCGTGCAGCGCTCTACGTTTCTGTGAAAAAGGGCGGGGGGGCTACAAAGTTAACCCATATGACAGCCTAGCTCAAGATTCTAAGACGGAAGGGACATTGTATTATTAAACTTGCCGTATTTTCTGCGTTGATGATCGGAGAGATTACTATTCTTGCTGCAGCAATTTTTTTCTCATCAGTCGTGCTGCCGTGGCTGCAGTTTTTTTGGGTCGAAGACGGGAGTGCGAACAATGCTGAGACGTAGTTTTGACCCGGGAAACGCAACGACACTGGCTTGTGAACAGAAGATGGGAAAATAACCTTTCTTCAAGCCTGGGACGCTCGTCGTGACGCTTGCACGTTCATCACCTTCTGTTGCATCCTAACGTCTGTACTGACCTTTCAGTTAACTAAACGGGTCGGCCTTCCCTTATTTCTGTGAAAATGCAGTTGGCTTAGGTGGCGTAATGTCTGTGCATTTTACTGATTATTTATTTTGTTACGTGTTACTGAAATTTTTTCTTATTATGTGCTTGAAGCTGTTCGTCTTAAGAAGTTCATGCTCGTACAACAACTACTTTGAAAAATGTTCACAACGAGAAGTATCAGAGCAGAGTGGGCAGTGCCAATTAAAAATAAAACAATGCCAACTTATCTCGAAAATTATTTCACAAAGAAGATAAAGCTGGGCTTTTCTTAAAAACAGGCCGCAACCATGCAAACTGTAAGGGCGCACTTTGCTAAATGTATGACGATGAGAACGCACTAAAATGCAACTGTAATAATCGAAATTAATTTTTGAAAAATGCACGAAATTTTCGGGAAGGGCATTCCTAATGCCATCTTACAAAGTACCGAAATAAGATTATTTAGTGAAAAATTGCTTTTGAATGTTTCAGCAAAGGTAGAGCTATCGAGTTAGACGTATATAAATATCTTTGGCTAGTTTTGAAATTTGTTTGCGCCAGGGAGGTGTGTTTTTATCATGCTGCGGCTGTCCAACAATGAATTACACTGGATGTGCTTCTTCATATTGAACGCTCATCCTGTCTTTGTGTGTGTGTGTGTGTGTGTGTGGTCAGTTTTAGAAGTTACTTCTTCTCATGGACTCGCATACTGTATGGTGTCCGTGGCTTGAGTGTTCTGTTTCCGTGCCTCTCACATGATTTGTGGTTCTCGTTCATAATTATTTTTTGCTAAACTATTCAGGAAGCAATCAGATGAACACTTGTGTCATCAATGAATCTGATGGATGGTTTTTCGGCGATGGTGAAGAGTTGTTCTCGGTGGCCACACTTTCTTCGTTTGTTGTGCATCGTTTTACAGCATTATAGGGTTCGTTGTGAAGCGCTGCGCTTCAAACTTGAGTGCTGTTGATTTCATCTGATCTGCCTTACTGTGTTTTGCTTTTGGCGGGTTTTTGCATGTTTGTTTATTCTTGTCCCCTTTTTCTAAATGCTGGGTAATCATCCAGAATTGGCAGCTTATTTTGAAAAAGTCTAAGAATAAGAACTGAAGTTGTTTTCTTGAATTTCATCTCGTAGAGCTTTGTGGAAAAGAATACACAGTATACCTCTAGAGTGCTTGCATGACACTAGGGACTTCCTCCATCTAACACATGCGTAAACTGATCAGCATACCATAAATAAACAGCGAAGCGAACAGTTTACAAAAGTGCTGGTCTACCCTAATGAAATTCTGTCCGGACGAAGTGAGTACATTCCTAAAATACTCCGGAGCTACAACACAAAAGCTCCCGAGAGCCGGAGTGAAAAACCCGCGAAAAATGCTCCGAAGATGCCACGTAATGAATCGGGCAAGCCGGAGTAAAATGTCAGAAAAAAGAACTCAGGCGGCACCACGCAATCGCTCCGGTCGGCTGGAGGGAAATATATATTACCAGTACCTACTCCGGGTGTACCACGACATTCTTCCAGCGAGCCGGAGCAAAAATGTTGCTCCGGATGTCCGGAGCGAAAATTGCTTCGAATAGGAGGGAAGCTAGAGAATGATCGTTTTACTCCGACTTCGGAGTAAATTTTTTACAGTGTATATTTAAAAAAGAATTGAATATTAGGCGGGCTTAAGATAAAAAGCATGTGTGTTGAAAAGGATTACATCAGACCACCGTTAATGTATACCTACGCCGTGCATGTTTATTCATCGAATATTAGTAATTAAAGATCTCTCCAGAGCTACGTGGGAGGTCAGAATATGGTGCATATATATATAAACCTGGTGACTGAAGTGTAGGTGAGCGGCGTGAGCGGCAAGCTGTTTTGAATGTTGTAATATTACGTGAACGTTGTGTACACGTTTGTGCATTGTGATCATTATTGAGTGCTTCGAAGGCAATTAAAGTTACGCTTGCGCATGGTGTGGCTGCTGATGCGAATTTTTTTCTCAGTTGACGGAAACATTTACTACAAAACTGACCTGAAAAGGTTCCGTGAGATATGTAAATAAAAACTCCCCAAAATCCACCCAAAAACACCCTTCTGTTGAGAAATAAATTTTTTACTCCCCCCGGACGGTGTTTATAAAACCGCCATAGGGGCATGCGCTAGAGGAGAAGTCGTTTACTCCCATGTAGGCTTATTTCTGTTTACAGTGTGCAGTGCACAACGTAACAGGGCAGTAATTGCCGCAGCACTTCACTCTAGCGTGAACCAAACAATGAAAAAAAAAACGTGTTGGCTACGTTTTCTTTTCCGCCTTCGCAAACATTTTCTCCTACGCACTTCAGATCGCTCTTTCGCGAAACACAGTCACAAGCACTCGCCGCTGGTAAAAGCAAAGTAATTTTAGGTTTCATGGAAGCTGTGAAGGAGGCAGGAGCGCTTACGCAAATATTTACACACAAAAAAACGTTTTTCACGATTCAACACTTCACTGTTATTGCGCTCGTTTGAGCTTACAACGATTTGCGAACGCTGCAGATAATGATATACTAAGCACATCTTATGCAGCGGCCATGGCATAACTGTGCATTTCCAAATTCTACCACATACAGTGAATTTGATTACATGTACTGGCAAAATTAAAACAAAACAAGGCGAGCGGTGACTCACTTTCCAAGTCACGAGATATGGGATGCCTCGTCGACGGAAAGAGGCATCCCAATATGAAAAATAACACCTGTTTAATAGCATGGTAGCCGCTGCGCGGCGAGCATGCCGACGCTGCACTCGAACTGTCAGAGAAACAAGTGACTCGCTAGCGAGGTTGGCTGCTTGGGCGTGGCTTGGGTATATAGCTACCGGTGATGATGTAAGCCTTCGGTGGCACTGCGGTGGCATGGTCTCTTATCGGGCGCGTGTTGCAGGATGCGGCTGCGTCACGCCGACTACGTCGGTTTGTGCGCAGTGTGTCGCTACAGTGCCCATGTTATTGCTTTTGATATTATAGCCACAGATGCATGAAAGAAATGCTGATAATGAAGCGAACGTAGGTCGGTCCTTATAAGCTAAATTGAAGCCGTAAATGAGTAGTGTAAAGGACGGACAAATGCACAAAAAGACGCAACAACGGAAGGGTGAACAGATGAAGGCATGGGCTGATGCACGGATGTACGCACAACTGGACGAAGGAACATGTGATTTGAGGGACAGACGCATGGATTCAGGCATGAATGGACGCACGATTGGATGGACGGATGTACTGATAGATTGAGGAATGAATGCACGAATGCAAACATGGGTGGACGGGAAGATTAACAGACAAAGTACAGCCTATTTTTAAACAATATGCGTCCTATATATGCTCCCTAGACGGTATTGCGCACATATGTTGAGCCCCTGCGCTTTGGCTAGGAAGCACAGTGAACCTCGACAACAACAGTTGGACATCGTGAGGGCATAAGGAGCTTCGCTCTAAACAACACCGGTGTTGAGAATCAGAAGCAAAGTATTGCGTTGTCTCGGAATGCATAAATCGCTTTCTTGAAGATGAAATACTTTCGGTTTCAATGTCAAGGGGGCTTATTCCCAGTGACGTGTCTTGGCGGTGTGACGTAATGGGGAGAGGGCCAATCACAAGGTGTTAAAAATGGCAGATTTGCCAGGTGTTCGTTATGCACGTTCTAAACGATGAGTAAATTGTCTCCCGATGACCCAAATAGCATTTTATGCGATGTAGGTTCAAGCAGGAGGCAGAGTTCTCAAGCTCAGTAAAACAGTGTGAACTTCTCGGGTTCTTCACGCTTGAAGTCTACGCTTTGATTAGGAGCTTTCCAGGAATTTAGACTGTCTGGTCTTTTTTAACGTGCATTGGCATCGCACAATGCGTGCGTGTGGGGCGTTTCGCCTCCATGGAAATGTGACCAACACGCTTCGCTGCGTGGTAAATATAACGTAACCGTATGATGTGTCTAATTTCTCAATGTGCCTAACTTTTTCGGGTATAAGCATCTTGTTCACTCAGGCCGGTTGGTTAGGACACTTTTGAGGGAATGTTGTGGCCCCCGTGGGAGCCATTGTGCTTAGGATAGCCAAAAAGTTGGCGCCATTTGGTGGTGTGCCTGCATGGCAGCACCTTATATTCTTGTTGTAGCCGATAGAGAAGATAAATAAGTCAGGTGGTTTTGCACTGTATGGGATAGGCTATCTTTAGATATAACCATGTGTGTTCATTTAGTGTGGTCTATTTAAACCCACAAAGATTGCGAGTAATAAACAGTGCAGATTGCACCTTAGTGTTAAAGAAGCTTCGCATTTAGAGTAGACCATTCTGTTAAGACTGCGCAGTGAACGTGTACACTCCCTTTTATTTCAGAGGTTGCATGGCCACCAGTGATAAGGCTTGAAATATCGACGCGTGATGTATGAATGAGCGCGTGCCAATAATTATCACTTGATCGACGTTCTAATCGAATTTTATATTTGACTGCCAAAAGTTCAGCCAAATAAACAGTTTTATCTGCAGCATACTGATCAACACTTTCGCCAATGTGACGACAACGTGAAAATATCAAGCTTTGATGCTATTGAATAACGTCAAAATGACGCCATATATTTTGGCAATCTGTGGCGCCATAAGGTAATGGCGTCATGTGATGATCATATTTTGCATCACTCACATTGAAGCCACCAATGCACGAGGACGTTGAGCCATTTCGGCAATTCACGAGGCATCGTATCACTTTACACGCCAGATCAAACATAAAGTAACATAGAATGCCTCATAACAGCAACCTGCTAGGTGTCTAGCCAGCAGAGCAGCCACTTTTATCAATTCATTAAGCGAGAATCAACAAATGCGGACGGATAACTGTCTAGAAAAGTCATAATAAATGGGTAAGGTGGCAACAAAAAGTTGTTTTGAATTAAGACAATATATCCTGAAGAAGAAGTGAGGAACGTTCGTGATACGAACATACAAAAATAAAGTTTGTGGCAGTGAAGAAGCTTTGAAGCAACCATTTGAAGCTGTGAAGAAGCTTTCAAGCAACATATTTTAACAAAAGTTGACTCGAGTTGTATCAAACAACGTAATATGGGTATAAACTTAACACGAGGAGTAAATAAAACACCTCGTGCCCGAATATAATGTAAGATACCACAGTGAAATTTATAACTATCGTTGTTGAGCCCCCAGGTAAGGGCACCGCTTAAAAAAAGCCAAATATGAGGTCTGTGACTATTAAGCCGCCAGTTTAACTGGGACCCGACTTGTTGGCTTGAAGTCACATGGATGGCTAATAGTTTTAAAATATCAGTGGCTCATATAAGGGCCTCTGCTTTGGCGGAATATTCGCTAACATATCAGCGCTGAAAATGAAGCACGTCGACTTTTTTTAGTAGTTAGCAAGGTAGACGCGTAAGTATAAAAGAATAGCGCAATCTTAATGAATCATTACTTTAAATGTTCAATGTCTTTGAGTGACTTCTTCCAAATCACATTCCACTGTAAAATCAGCATGTAAAGGCACGTATGAGCTTTTTCTAGGAGTTCGGCTGTATGAAGTTCAAGCTCGGCAAAGTTTTTTGCATGTCTCGAAGATTTATCTCTGGCGTAGCCATTTTGTTATTTTCTGAATCTGCAGAAGAAAACAAGACTTTTCATAATAGCGCTTTAATAAAAGTGGACTTTCTGCAACACGCTTTGGATATAAGCATAGGAATTCAGATATCATCTCCTTCACTTTCCGCCGAAAGTAAAATCTCCGCCTCCTCCTCCTGCTCTAGGTCCAGGGAAGCTAACTCCTCCCCCTCCAGATCCAATGCCACCTCCGATTGCTGCCGCTTCATTAATGAACATAGCTGAAAAAGACCATATTTTAGATTTTCAGCCGCTATAGCACATTTCTGACAATTTCGTAATATTAACTGACGGTTTAGGACAGGACCGCAATGGCTGATAAGTATTTGCCTTTTTTCCATGCTATGTTTGCTACGTTTTCAATACTGTACCAATTGTGAAAGCAGGCTTGAGAACGCACTGTGAAATATTTGAAGTCAATAGTTCTTTTTCACCATTTGTTGTTTGGACGCCCGAGTTTGGAAGACGTGCGCAGCATAGCTACTTCACTGATGGTTATTCTAGAATAGAATACTTTACCGCACAACTATATGAAACTGCCTGAACGTTCTTTTATATGGACTCATCAGCAGAGATTGTTAAACTATCACTGCCTCTTCTTAACATTTGTACGCACAACACGCACAAAAGTGTGTTAGACAAGGCATGCAAGCTATCTTTACAAATGCTTTGCCACGCATTTAAAACACTTTTGGCTCATTACACTATGTTTAGGCAGTGGTATATCACGTGTATAAAGCTTCAACGGTACGTTTTCTAAGAGCGTTAAGCAAAGCTTCTAGATCATGACTGAAATGTTCGTTCACTTCTCAATTGAAGTTAATTTCATGCCAGTTGCTCATAATTGTTTCCGGTGATTGTACGCCAAAATAATGCAAAATTACCGAATCATCATTTTTTCCACGGTAATAGCGTAGCTTTGTTTCTAACGAAAGGTTCAATTGGTTCAACAACTGAAAACTAGGAAAGCGAGCTTATGAAAAGATATTCCAAATTGGTTTTCCAAAAGTTGAATCTCATTACCGTAACGAAGAGAAGCAACGAAAATGATAAGCTTAAAATGGCCTATCTGCTTGGAGAATACTCAACTGAGCTGACTACTGAATTTCTCCATCTTCCTAACTACATTCCAATACATTACTTGAGAACCACCAATGTTATGATCCTACGGATATGCGTTGGCTTAACTATACTGCTATACTGTGCAGTAACTTGAAGTCATGGGGCTCAGATTTCGGAAATAAAATATCTCCCATTTTTACGTGGATTGCCGAACCGGCCATCGATTTACACTTGTCATGGTTCATGATTTCCGCTCTCCGAACCTCCGGAAGAAAGACACTGCAAGAGCCCCAGCACATCCGGGTATATGGCGGAAAGCGAGGCTTGGCGGGATGCACACTCTACTTTCTTTCCTCGCATCCTTAATGATTCATTCGTTTATTTTATGCCTGTTGCTGTCTTTCTTTGTGTTTGTTATTTTGCAATGCTCGCTGCAAGTTCCTGCTTTCGTCGATGCCGGAAATCAGACCTTGTTACACGTGCTTATCAAAGCAATTTTAGAGCTCGCACAAGATACGACAGTAGCGCGTCGACATGTAAAAGACAACGAAATTTAGCAGGAGAAATAAAAGCTTGCGTCAAGAAAAGACTAGCCTGCCATTTCCGAGACGGCTGGTCCCCAACAAGCCCTTGATTCATGAATGAAGAGAGGACGAATTCTTGTAAAACGGGGTATAGTAATATTGATGTGACGTGCATAACTTTTAAGGCCACAGCGCTTCACACTCGCGATGCCATCTTTTTTTCTTTCACTCATGGCGCCTGCACTAAAACCTGAGAGTTACAAAACATGTCGCTAATACTGCGTGTGTTGGTGATACAGCTGAAGCTGGCATTCAGAATGATTATGCTTTGCTCGCAAAAATTATGCTTTGCTCGCAAAAATTATGCTTTGCTCGGAAAAACCGTATTGTGAACGTCAGGCAATGAAACAAAATGCAGTATAAAATAATACCTTATGCCATGGCCATTCCCAGAAGGGTGCTTACTCCAAGCAAACCGTTCATGTTGACTCGCGCTGGGAAAAGAGATGTATCATTCAATTACTTCACATGACATCTACAAAAACATTACAGGCCCAGTGCTCCACTGTTGCAAACTAAAGAACCCTTCATAATATTGCCACACACGCCTGCTTCGTTCTCGCTGTGTTTTACGTTGCCTGCAAAATGAACGAGAGCATTGCAGATTATTCCATGCTCATCTGGTGGACTTGAGCACTCCAACACGAACAGTGGAGACTGTTCTCGAACAGACGCCGCTACCAGTGCTAATGCTGGAATGCTCTCTACCGCGTATATAATTACTGACGCACCACGCCACAGATCAGTTGATCGATGGTCGAGACTCTGTTCGCAGCTACCAGTGCTAGTGTTTATTGCGGTAATCCGACCTTTCATTTACCAGCCACAAGGTTGGCCTAATAAGCAGTTTAATCTGGGATATACGAGCTGCTGCCTTCGTCATCGTTGCCTTCAACATCTGGTGAAGGTGCCGCTCGTTTAAGTTCCAGACACTCCCATCAAGCCGGGAATCCAGCCCGAGCCACCAAAAAAGTCAGGAAAAAGAGTACTCTCCTTGATAAACCAGCCACAGGCAGCAGGGACTACAGTGTTTTTGCCCGAACACAACAGGCAGAAGAAGACTTTGACATCAACCATAGGCTCGTTGACCACCGTCCTTCTTCCTGCACCCATCGCCATTCGGTAGCCTCAAAAGCCACCAGCGTTCCACGGATCATCAGTTAAATATCCGAAAGCTGGCTAGAAACCAAACTACTAGGTTGCAGTGTTTCGTCACTTGAGCAACAACGGCAAGCTTCGGCACTTTCATTTCGCTTTAGAAGATGCCGCTAAGACTTGGTTTGGCACTCAAGAGTGAAACCATACAACGTGGGACGTTCTCCCACCAGATTCCTTACCCATTTCACAAGAGTGGTCCGCAATGAGAAGGCTGAAGTTCTCATCTAAACCAGTGTTCAGCTGCCAAACAAAAACGCGGGGCTCTACACGAAATAAAAGACTAGATAGGTCTACCCCATCAACCCCGAAGTGCGAGGAAAAGAATGTTTGCCCCCAGATGCGGGTGTTAAGCCCGAAAATTTTGCGCGACTTATGCGGAACCCACTGAACAGGATAAAATAGTCGGTCTCGGAAGCGACCATTATTGAAAAGACCCTGGAAATGCGTCCACAACTATATTCAACCACCAATATACACTACGCTGTGCAGAGATCAAACCACTATGCTCCGACAATCTGCGTAAGACCATAGGGGCTGTAGTGCGTGAAGAACTTCGCCGAATGCCACCGTCGTGCAAGCCCTAAATTTCGTAAACCATACACTTCGTCAGAAAGGAAAGGCAGCAATCACTAGGCGTCCCTGAGCTAGCGCAGCCGCAACAAAAACTCATGAGGTACGCTGCAGTATCCGTACGCTACGCTCCGCCTCCACGTCATCATGAAGAGGCTGCACCGTCGCATTTTCATCGCCAGGTATTACCACCACCACCACCACCACCGACGACATACCACCCATCGGCTGGCCAGTGCTAGGCTTCGAAAAAGACGGACGTGTGGCGCACCCGTGACCACCGACAACTCTGCTACCACCGCGGAGAAGCTGGTCGCACGTACTGCTGCTGCCAGTACAGAAGAATGAGGCTAAATGGTGTCGCCAATAACACCTGCCTCCACAGCCAGGTAACGACCTTGCAACATCACTGAACACATCACTGAAGACAGTGGCAACAACGATGACCATAACGCTTACAGTCGGCCGGCCACTACTACTCTGTTCCTCACCGGGCGTAATTGGCCCAACAAAGGGCTGGTAACCTAGACCGTATCCGCAATCGTGGTGGCAGCAACACATTGAGTTGTGGTTGCTGTACGATTACTACGAAAGGCCATCTGCCATTGCCTACGATGACGAAGTGGCGAAACCTTAGGAGCACGCCGTACGTCCGACAGAGTCCGGAGTCAAAAGAAGACCTGACAATGTCATGGGGAAGCAGTGGAGGAAACCGACGTAGCGGTGATCCGATGCCACGAACGTACCTCAATGCATGATAACGAACCAGGAAAATCTTCGTAATGTTCAACGAACACAACGTTACCGTTCTCGTCAACACAGCTGACTATTCTGTCGTCAGTGGGCTTTTCGCAATGAGCTTCAATAAAGCGAAGACTCCTTGGGAAGGGCCTGAAATCCGGACCGCTGGGGATTATCTAGTAACGCTGGCTGGTGCTAGCACAGCTAGAGTTAACATCAGTAACCGTACTGATTGCGCCAGTTTTTCAGTACTACAGCAGTGCTCCAGAGACGTGATACTTGAGATAGACTCCCTATGTTAGCACGGCGCTGTCATCGACCTTAGGGCTGAATTGATAACAGTCACCTCAGAAAAAGTGCTGCGTACCCAGACGACGCCGTGGCACAATGCACTGAACGTGATAAAAAAGAACGTCATGGTTCTGCCTCTCTCCAGCATGATCATTTCAGTGGGCACCAAAAACTCCGCAGACTTCAAAGACGCCATCGAGGGTGATCAAAACCAGCTTGTGAACAGTCAGATCTGCGTCGCAAGAGGTATACCCAAATCGTGCGATTGCAAAGCAAAGGGTATTGCTGAGAAACTTCAGCCATGAAGTTACGTATGACACCCTTAGTTTGGTACGACGGTCACCTACATCGAAATATTCTTTGTCACCAGCAATGCTTTCACCCTCTCAGATGCTATTGAACCTTCTTCAATGAATCGAGCTTCTAAAACAAATTTTGACATCAATTCCAGCTTCTAAACACGCAATTTAGATCGGATCGAAAGTCAGCTCTTGAAATTCAAGGACTGCTTCTTGTGGTCACCGTAAAGAATTGCACAGACCCCTGCATTGGAACATCGTATCACAAGAAAAGAAAGTGCCTGATCATTATATCCGCGCCCTTTTCGAATTCAGACAAGAGAAGGCGAAGATGCAAAAAAGAAGCCGACGAAGTGCTACGTGGCGACATAATCCAGCCGTCCAAGAGGCACTTCGCGTAGTGTTGGTGAAGAAGAATGAAACGCTACGTTTCTATGCCTTCGTGGTGACTGATGAACATCACAAAAAAGGACCTCTACCCCCACCATAGACGAGATTCTAGATCGGCTCTAAAACGCGAGGTACTTTTCGTCAATCAACTTCAAGACACGCTACTTGCAAATCAAAATTGATGGAAGAGACCAAGACAAGACAGCCTTTGTGACAACAAATGGCGTAATTAAGTTCAAAGAGATGCATTTTGGTAGTTGCCCAGCCCTCCATCCCCCTGACCTTGCTACATGCTCATGGGTACCGTACCGGATGGCTTAAAGTGGCAGACTAGTCTTTTGTACTTGGATGACGTCGTTGTCTGTTCCTCAAAGTTTTACGAGCACCTCCAGAGCCTTGATGGAGCACTTCAACTAATCAAGGCACTTGGACTCAACCTGAAGCCACGTAAAAGCCACTTTAGTCACGTTCCCGCCGCCACAGACAAGAAGGCCTCGCGTCAATTTCTTTGTATACCTATTACAGGTGGTTCATAAAAAATTTTGCCCGGATCGCCAATCCACTCAATAACCTAATCAGGTCTTGCGTAGAGTTCAAATGGAAAACGATGCAGGGGGAGCACTTGTAGAACTACAATGATGCCTGCAAACGCCGCTGATATACTCACGCATTTCGACGAACACGTCGAAACAAAAGGGCACACCAACGGAAGCAGCTTAAGATTCGCCACCATACTTGTTCTGAGAATAGTTGGTGTGAAAAAGGTTATCAGTTGTGCTAGGTGGTCGCTATCCAAGGCAGATGTAAACTATTTCACAACAGAAAAGGAGTGCCTCACCATTGTCTCGGTTACGTCAAAGTATCGCCCCTGCCTATGTGGCAGGTCCATCAAAATTGTGAGCGACCACTAGGCTTTTTTTTGGCTAGCTAACTTGAAGGACTTTCCGGTTGTCTGCCAAAATATCTAAGACATCAAGAATTTTACATCAACATCGTCTACATGCCCGGAAGAAAACACCTTAACGCCGAGTGCTTGTCTCGAATGCTCGACCCGTTGCTGCGGATTGACCAAGAGGATGACGGCTATTTCTCGGGAACATTAAGTGCGGATGGATTCGCCGAAGGACTGCGAGACAACCAAGACGTAAGACGTCGTGTGAGGAACTTCGAGGCAAGACTGACATTGTTCTGCAGAAATTAATGCCAACACGCACGTTCTTCTTCTTGCGAAACAGTGTTCTCATAAAGAATCTCTTGCCACTTCGACGCAACTACCTTCTTGTGGAGGCTTGAGCACTGCGAGCAAAAATCCTCTTTGCTTTACACGACGACCCGATGCGTAGACGTATTGGATCTTGCCGCACGCTCGCAAGGGTACAGGGAAAATACAACAGACTGCGTCTTGCCCCACCAACGTCGCTCGGCACGTAAGGACTTGCGGAGACTGTGAAAGGTGGCAAACACTGCTCACATTAGCGACAGGCTTCCTTCAGAAAGTCGAGCTGCCTTGGGTGCCCTTTCCCAGATTAGGATTAACCTCTTAAGGCCTTTCCGAACGTCGAATTTCGGAAATAAATGGATCGTCGTAGATTCTAACTACGCCACCCACTACGCCGTAACAAGAGCTCTGCGCTAAGCCTGTGCCACCAAGGTAGCCTACTTCTACGTTGAGAACATCACCCTTCAACAAGACGCCCCAGAGGTTGTCATGACCGACAAAAGTGCGGCTTTTACTACTGACTTTACTCAGACAAGCTTGAGATAGAGATAGAGCATCCACCAGCGGACCACCGCCTAACATCCACATGCCAATCAATGATATCATCAAGCGTTTAAACAAGACCATTTCTGACGACATGCTGGCCATGTACGTGGACGTCAAGCACAAGATGTGGGATGCAATAGTTTCGTACGAGACATTCGCATACAACATGATCGTGTAGGAGACGACGCATGCTATGACCTACAACTTGGTGTACAAAAAGAACCCGGCAATGACGCTCAACGCGTTACTGCCCATCGTCGCTGAGAAAGTAAACCTCGACGTCACCGTCCACCTTAGGGCGCTGAAAAAGCTCGACAACTCACCCGCCTGCGCTTCAAGGATCAGCATATGATAGCCGCCGTAATAACCTTCGACGACACTTCATTGAATACCAGCCTTCGAATCTTCTTCGGATTTGAACATTAACATACTGACATTGACTAAGTAAAAACTCCTTTGGTGGTGCTTTGGGCCATACAAGTTTCTTCGACATTTTGGTGTTCTGGACAACGAGGTTATCCTGGGCCACTTCACGAACACTCAACGGCGCCGGGACTGACCTGAAGTCATCCATGTTGCGCGCTTCAAGCAATTTCATGAGCGTTCACGATGCTGAGGACTGTATTTTTTATATATTTTTATTTATTATTGCACCTTCATGCTTGTGTAAATTCTAAGTAGTACATTTTGCGTTGTTATTGCGTTTGTAAATTCTGGTAAACCCTCGGAATGATGCATTTTCAGAGGGGGCAATGTCACACAAGCCCCTTTCTTTCTTCCACTTTCTTTCTTTCTTTCTTCTTTCTTTCTTTCTTTCTTTCTTTCTTTCTTTCTTTCTTTCTTTCTTCCACTTTCTTTTTTTTTTGTTTCTATGTTGTACGTTACCGGCCTATTGCGCATGTTAAACATGCCTTACGCAAACGCCGCCAGAATGTCTGAGAAGATTTCCGATGAATTCAGCATCAATTTGTACAGGCTTAAACGCACAAATGCGAAAAGCAGAGATAACTCTCGAACGAATGCTGTCGCCAGTGTTGATTATCAAATGTTCGCTTTCGCTTGTATAAATACCGACGTGCCTCACTGAAGATCAGTTGATCAACAGCCGACGCTCGTTTGCCGCTATCAGTACCAGTGTTTATTCGCGTAAGTTGATTTCCCATTTACCGGACACAAGTTGGGAAACACACAGTTTCATCTTGGACAAACGGCCTGCTGCTCTCGTCGCTTCATGACCACGTGGTAATATTTTATCTGCAGAGACAGTTAAAGCGTAATCTGGGCTAAAGTGGCTAGAGCGATAGACAGTACTCGATAAAGAGACATATCAGCAGCATGATTCTGCACCCATATATGAATTGATGCGAGTCATTACCCATTGTGAACGTGAAGAACAAAGGAAGCTTGCGAAGCAGTTGCCGGAAAAGTAAGAAAGCCGAAGAGAGAGAGAGAGAGAGAGAGAGAATGAACGCATATTGGGAGGAAGTGAATATTTTGGCGATTTCAGCCGGGGGGGGCGGGACTCATTTTTACAAGTAACCACTAATCTTCCCCATTGGTTGCGCCTGTTGTACATGGCGGCACTGACTCTTCAATAGGGCACCACATCAGTCTGCCTCTGCTCTTCGAATAATGTAGTGGATCTTGAATTTATGTACTTGTCATAGAAGGTAGGAAAAATCTCTTTCAATTCAGTGCAAATTGATTTGAAGCAGCCGACCTTTGCTTTTCGCTGGCAGCTTGTGTAACGTTCAAATCACTGGACATTCAGCACAAAAAAGAGAGCAGCTTCGCACTGGAGGAGGCATAAATTAACTGTGTTGCGTGGTGTACTTCTTGAGCCGGCCAGCTGTGCTTAGCCTAGAAATGGCCGCACGAGCAAACAGAGAGACAGTTTACTCTAAGATAGTCAAGTTTAGGTAAGAAAAGCCCTGTTGAGCCACCCTGTCTCATTATTCTATCTGTTTTATTTCCTTACTCATTTTCTCTCTTCTCCAATATGTATCATACTTTCGACCAAAGCAATGTGATCACATGGTTCCCATGAAGACTTGTTCAGCTAGCGTGCCTATATATCCCAGTGGTTACGACTATCGCGTTCTGACCACGCTTACCAGTGGTCCACTGTTGCCTTGTCATGAAACCTAATTTTGTTTTTAAATGCGAGGTATTTTTTAGTGAACCTCGGTGGATTTGAGCGTATCTATCTATCTATCTAGCCGCCTACGACTTTTAGCTTTCCTGGTCACTTCAATAATGGTTTCGATACCAAACTTGGTATGACATAAGATGACTGTACGAAAAACATATTTGACTACTCATAACATGAAAATCATAACATATGTGTCATGAATGCCATTATTTACATTTCATGGTCCTGAAGCTCTTGCGGTAGTTTAGTTCACATGGCTCGTTGCAAAACTGGTACGGTATGACGTGATTGATTAGCGAACACAAGCGACAGACTCTAACATGAAATTTATGACATGCGTGTCACGTAACAACATGACTACATGCCACGCTCATGATGCACTCGCGGTCGTTTCGCTAGCTTCAGTTATACTAAATTTGGTATTACGGGACGTGAATGGACGACGAAGGTGGGTACTGGTGCAAACATGATAATCATGAGATGCGTGTGACTGTCACGGACGGCTATTTTTGGCGACACCGCGTCACGGCAATTAACGGGCGCCGTACTCCCCGACTGACCGTTAGAAACGGCGGCGCATGAAAGGGAGCCGAGAAGTGCGAAATGGGGTGCTCTTCTTAGAACGTCGCCGCCGACGGTTAATCCTTTTGTAACTGTGGCGGCGTCTGCAAGGTCGTAGAAGGCTGCGGTATACCCCGAAAAAGGATTAGACTACGAGACACACCGGCGGAGAGCCAAACGTTTGACCGTTCCCACGGGGAAAAGCGTGGGACACACTCTGGTGGCCAAGCCGTATGACAACAACCCGACAGGTTGTCACTCTCGCTAGTTGCGGGCCCTCTCCCAATTAAAAAGGGGTGGGGTCAAAATAATTTTGGGGCGGAGTTTCCATCAAATTAACGCACATGATTGGACCCATGTAGAGGTCTCTTGTCCCCAAGGAAGAGAGCGAGGAGACACGAGGGGGATTTAAGCGCAGGTATTTGCCCTGCTAGGCAGACTAGCCGCTGACCAAGATGGTGTAGAAACAGATCAACAAGCATCTCTTCTAGAAGTTTTTAGCGTGGCTCTGTATCGGCTGGCCACCTAAACTTAGCCGTTCGTCTAGTTGTGACGCGATATTAACGTCTGCAACGTAGACATCGGGACTTCGCCTCGAGTTAGCTCAACCTGCTCGAAGTCACCTGCAAGCACTAGCCTCCCGGAGCCACCAGCGTTGCAACACCGCCGACATCGCAGTCGTGCCAGAACTCTCTTCGACTTCTCGCATCCGATCGTCGGGGACACAACGCTGCCGGTCATCACACGTATGCCTTCACCTGTTTATATCTTCGAACTTTCTCATCCGTCGTTCTATTCTTGTTATTTGTGTAGTTTGTAATAGTTCTCTCTCGTAAGCTGATTTATTGTTTCTGTTATATATTTCTTTAGTTGTATCAAGTGTCGATGTATTTTGTTAGTTGTACTGAAGTGTTGTATTAGATCCAGTGTGCTGCAATATCACTAGAGTAAAGTTTGTTTTGTTTTCTCACGTCTCTGATCTCTTCACTGTCTCTGCTTGCGTACGGAACGAACCAACCTGCTGTCATTCCCGTCGCCGACTTCGCGCTGGCGACGCTAGAGTGGCAGCTTGTAACAGTGACGTACCAACATGACTACATGCCACGCTCATGATGCGCTTGCGGCGGTTTTGCTAGCTTCACTGATACCAAATTTGGTATTACGGGACGGGGGTAAATGACGAAGGTATGATACTGGTGCAAACATGATAAACCTGAGACGCGTGTCATGTAACACCATGACTACATTCTACGCTCCCGATGTGCACGCTGCCGTTTCGCTAGCTTCACATGTACAAAACTTGATATTACGCGACTCCTAACGCACGACACAGGTAAATGACACATCCAAAGGTAATAATCATGACACGCGTGTCATGTAGCAACATATAGCTCAATAAAACTTGTTTCGGGGCTAGTTGGTTACTCGTCATATTGTAAGACATTCGGCGCAGCCTCGACTTTCGCAAACACTCACACAATCACTCACACAACCACCCGAGTAACAGAAACAGCTGACAGCGCTGTAAGCTGTGTGTGTAAGCTGTGTGTGTTACTCGGGTGGTTGTGTGAGTGATTGTGTGAGTGTTTGCGAAAGTCGAAGCTGCGCTGAATATCTTACAGTATGATGTAGCAACATGACTACATGCCATACTCATGTTGTGCTTGCGGCCGTTTCGCTAGCTTCATATATGCCAAATTTTCTATTACATGACGTCAATGAATGATGAAAATATGTGACTGGAGCAAACATGATACTCATGAGATGCGTGTCGTGTGAGAACATGACTACATACCACAGTCAAGGCGGGAATACACTTCAACGTGACGTGGTGTGCGTGCTCGCCGGCACTCATTTTGTCGCGTCACGCCGGCGTTGCCACACCAGGTGCCGGTCTTGCAATATACTCTCAGGCACGCGCCGCGCTCCATTGCTTTGACGCATGCGCGTTTCAGCACGTCCGGTGTCCCTCCGTCACGAATAAAGGGACACGCAGTGTTGTATGGGTAACACATTGGTGCGAAATGCAGCATCTCGCATTTCGCACCGGTTGCCATCGGGCCGCGCTGACGGATGCTGGTCGTGCCGGTCACGCCTGGCATCAAATTGATTGATTAATATGTGGGGTTTAACATCCCCAAAACCACTATATGGTTATGAGAGACGCCGTAGTGGAGGGTTCCGGAAATTTCGACCACCTGGGGCTCTTTAACGTGCACCCAAATCGGAGTACACAGGCCTACAACATTTCCGCCTCCATCGGAAAGCAGCCGCCGCAGCCGGGATTCGAACCCGCAACCTGCGGGTGAGCAGCCGAGTACCTTAGTCACTAGACCACCGTGACGGGACGCGCCTGGCATCAGACTATAGAGTATATATAAAACGTAGCGTCGCTGCCCCAGTGTGCGCACTCGTCCGTGCTACATTATTGTATATTGGGTCATTCATTATGTGCTCACGGTCGTTTTGCCAACTCCACATATACCATATTTGATGTTACGTGACGTCAATGAATGACGAAATGTATCACTAGTGCAAACGTTATAATCCTGACACGCGTGTCATGTAAGAATATGACAACATACCACTCAAATAGCGTGCTCGCGGCCATTTTGCGAGCTCCATATACACTTAATTTGGTATCACGTGACGTGAATAGATGACGAAGGTAAACGACACATCGAAAAATGATAATCACGACATGGAAGTCATCTACGAATCTTTTACCTCCACCTCGTAGCATTGTGCTGAATTTAAAGTGGCATATCAACCTTCCTCATTCGTGCTTCGCATACCATCGATTCGCACTGTACGTGGGCTCTGCCAATTTTCGCATATTTATTCTCCTCGTCCTATCCACTTTTCTCCTCTTATTTTTGTTGCTTGATACTACATGGCAACGCATATTCACGTCATCGTTATACGAGATTTATTTGTTCAAACCCAGTGGCCGAAACTGCGAAATATTGAGCTTCGATCTACTTTCGAGCAAAAAGTTGAACTGGAGCTTTTGCGTACGAAAAATGAATGTCACCCTAACGAACATGCATCACGCATTGGCAAAGATTGCATTGACCATTCGAAGCTGCAGGAGACTTCACATAACCTGAAAGTATCCTTGCACATGTCCTTCGCCATAAACAGGGCAAAAAGTGGCATGAACTTCAAATACAAGCACTGACTCTAATCTGAGCTTTTTATTAAGCAATGGGATATATACATACATAAAGTACGTGACCGGCTCTGCGTAAGCGTGGAAACTTCACGTCCCTTGTCCGTGACTATTACAGAAGCGACTCATCGCATGTTTTTCATCACTACTTCTAGAATCAATGTTTCTTATCAATCAACGGAAGATTTGCGCCCCTTCCATGCTTCGGAAGGTGGGGGGAGCGGATGGAATGAGGCGGACAGGAAGTATGGCATAAAAAGATGAGGAAGAGAAAACAAGATAGGACAAGACGCCTTATTTTCTGCAGTGCAGTTGCAAGCCTAGGCCATGAATGACATCAAAAAACAATGCCACAAGTAATTCGTTTTGTTGAATACCCTCTGCTCTTTCTGGAAGCTAAGTCATGCATTGAATTTCAGCCTTATACAAGTTGTTCAAAATTTTCTGCCAATCCAATGTGTGAATTTTCTATTTAAACTAAACTAACAAGTAGAAGAAATACTGCTTATATGCTGTGCACAGTGACTAAAGCACACGTCGTCATTTCAGCTCTTGAAACATTATTCGCATTGAAAATTTGTGCAAATCGAGCAGTTGAAGTCCCAACCACTAGTGTAGGCCTTTAAGTTTTGCGTACAAGCTCTAAGGAACTGCTCTGACATACGTTCTATATTGCAATTTTGAGTAGTGTGAGAGACGTGATAGTACTTTGTTATTTCACCTGGAAAGACGTAATGCTTTGCCAAGAACTACTTCAGACGATGTCTGTAGCCTGTTGAGGTTAGATTGAATTGTAGTAAGTATGGTTTAATTGTAAGTTTTGTTTCTTGATTACAGCGACAGGAAGGAGATACAACGACGGGAAGAGTAGGGCTAGATAATAAATGTTAAGCCGTGATACCCATAATACACTGTTGTCAATATTTTCAGCCCGCCGAGGTGGTCTAGTGGCTACAGTACTCCGCTGCTGATCCGCAGGTTGCGGGATCAAATCCCGGCAGCAGCAGTCGCATTTTAAATGGAGGTGAAAATGCTGTAGGCACATGTGCTCAAACTTGGGTGCACGTTAGAAAACCCCAGAGTTCGAAATTTCTGGAGCCCTACACTACGGCTTCTCTCATAATCATAAGGTGGTTTTGGGATGTTATACCCCAGATATCTATCTACATATTTTCCGATTCTTTTTAACTTTCTAAATACTTTCAGATTCTCCTGCGCTCTGTCCACCACGACTCATTTTCTTTTCGGGATGATTTATTTCTCCTACTCTTCCAGTTTTGATTGCCAATAAGAATGATAAGCGCTAATTACGCATAAAACAATTGTGTGAATCTTGAGTTCTGTCTTTGACAGTAGCATAGAGCAGAGTAATGGAGCCGAATAGCTTGACCTTCTCAATTGGTGTCCCAACTTCACATCTCACTGTACATCCCAGCTATGACGCAAGCACAGAAGTGACCATGCGCGTATCGTAAGCTCCTTTTAAACTATTGTAAAACACCTACTGCGCGTACCAGTTTTAATTGGCCACTACGCCACAATCCTTACGTTTACCAATGCCTCCTTGACTAGACTTCCATTACGTCACCTGAAAACATGGTTCCGTACCCTTGCTCTATTTTTTTTTCTTCGTGAAGAGGTATTTAGCGCTGTCTCACAGATTTTTGGAAATCTGAAAGAACCACTGCCGCAATGGGAAAGCGCGCGAAGCTGTTGGAATCCAGTAAAGGAGGCATTGACGTTACCCATTGGCAAGGTACCCAGTAAGCGTCCGGAAGGCAGCACACACATGATGATGACAAATATTGATTCATTCGGAATCCTTCATGGGTCGGCCTTCAAACACACATTCAATGCGCAAACAGGATGTTCTGAAAATTGGTGAAATTTCACGCGTCCGCCATGCAATATTACACCCGTTCATGACAATACTAACACAGCGAAGTATTCATTTCACGTTCTTTTTATGAACCACCTTGAAGCACAGACGTAGTTCTTTGGTGGAACACCTGTTTGATGAGCCGAAAGCGGGGGTTTCATTCCACTCGAGGCGTTTTATTGTTTGCATCGTTTTATGTCTTCGCTCGGGACAACGCTGATTTTTCGCCAAGAACCAACGATGGTCACATCAAGATGTGCCTTACGCCAGCTCACTAACTGTGGTGCTATAATATATAGTTTTGCTGAAAGTGAGATAGTTATAAATAGAATGCCCATAAAAGGACGAAGCCCTGATGGCACAGTATTTGAAAAAAAAATGATTGAGGCAAATGACGGCAAAACAGAATATTTCAAGTAAGGCATGACACTTAACTAGTACATGGCCATGAATGTGAAGGGATACCAATAAAATACCCATAAGTGAGAAGTCATACGTCGACGCTTTTTCTAGCAGAAATTTTTGACACCATGGCCAAGGAATTAGTACAAAAGAGTTATTTGCGGATAAAAAAAGGATTAACGTTTTTATTGCAGTGATAGCAAATTTTTTAGAGCCATCACAACATAAACATCTAGTGATGTGTCGGTATGAGATAACGTTTTTACCAAGGCCCGAAGGAGCTGTCCACTTCTCGGGAAATGCTGGAAGAGCATAAAGTGGTGCGGTGCTGTGTGATTTATACCTTCTAGTCTATACAGGAACGTGCATAAGCACGCTCCAGATGTGCACAATTGTGAGCAATTAAGCAATTCGGCTACAATAAATTTGTTACATCTGTGCGGTAATGATTATATAATTGCGGGTGTTTAGTGCCTCGAAACGACCATACGATTACCGGCGACGCAGTAGTAAAGGGCTCCGGAGATTAAAAGCCTGAGTTCATGAAAGTGCACTTAAACAAAAACGTGTACACGAGTTTTAAGCACTTTCACGTCCATTGAAAAATGCGGTTTCCGCAGACGGGATTCTATACCGCGATTTGCGGGTCTGAAGTCGAGCTCATTAACCACTGGACAAGCATTGCGGCGGTATATTTTAGCGGTAAAGACAACATGTAAATACTTCATAAACCAGAAATGTAGCCTTAAACACTGATATTCTTGCCCTCTACGGGTGATACAGGACGACTAAAATGGTCGGAATTGTTTTCATGAACATGAAATAGTAGGAATGAAGAATGAGAGAAAAACAAAAAACAGGGATTCTAAATAGTCTAGAAGGATCAGTATGCAACTCTGCGCAGGGGAAAGGGGTGAGGGAGTTTTGAAGATGAAGATAGAAAGTGAAAGGAGAGAGCACGCACAAAAAAGTCGCACTTGACAGCCATTATAACGCCCTCGGGCTGCAACCACCACCTTCGTCACAATCTATAATACAGTGATACCGCTGGAAACAGCCGCGCACACTAAGCCATAGACACACATTGTAAATGTATACAACGAACTATTTAGCCTTTACCAGAATAAGCTTTACCCTTCACGCTGCCTGCGCCAGCTTAACAGAAGAATCTGAAATCATCGGCAATGTTTGAAATGCTGGCGTGGCACGGAAAGCCTGGTGGTGACTTTTGTAGCTGGTCAGATACATTGATTGATGATTGATTTGTGGGGTTTAACGTCCCAAAACCACCATATAATTATGAGAAACGCCGTAGTGGAGGGCTCCGACAATTTCGACCACCTGGGGCTCTTTCACATGCACCCAAATCTGAGCACACGGGCCAACGACTTTTCCGCCTCCATCGAAAATTCAGCCGCCGCAGCCGGGATTCAATCCCGTGACCTGCGGGTCAGCAGCCGAGTACCTTAGTCACTAGACCACCGTGGTGGGGTCAGTCAGATACATGAAAAAAAGTATGTGTGGCAATAATAACAGATGCTTTCAGCACGCGTAAAAGAGACACGGAAGAAAGCATGCGAACACGAGTATTTGCCTGGTCTGTGCGCGCGGAATCTACCGAACAAACAACTGAAAATACTCTATCACTGTTAACATGATAGTGTTACATAGAGCAGGCGTCACTAAAACTTCGATGATGCATTTACTTGACAAAAAATGACGTCGAAAAATTACGCACAACCGGGAAAGGAACACAATTCCTTCAACGGGAGCCAAATTGATGACTTCTGGGTCCACAACACATGCTGGGCGTACTATCTACTACGCCTTGCTTCAGTTATTTTTTTTTGGTTTATTGCATGTTCATAAGCAAAGTTTTTCATCTATTAGAATTTCTAGTTAATATTTGTTCTCAGTAGCTCGCAAAACGTTGTACAGTGACGTGTGTGTTGTTGTTCACACAATCTTTGTTCCGTGCCGTGCACACTGCAGGCCAGGGGCAAGATGGTTTTAAGTGGGTGAAGAGATTGGAAATGGCTCCTGCCGTGAATTCCTTCTTTTTTAGCTTCATACGGGGACATTATCCGTGATGACATTTAAAGAAGTTCCTACTTTTTACTCTGCTTTGGGGACAGGTTATCTATAAACGTCGAGTAAAATTCTTATCTGTAAAAAACCAGAAATTAGAGACTATGCTTTCTTACATTATTCGCAAGGTGTATATTTTTTGCGCTTACTTGAAAGGACGATAAAGAAAGATTTTACCAACAAATTCTGACGGTATAAGATATCTACTAGTAGTTGAGGAAGAGGGAGGGCCTATTGATTTGATTATGCTAATTTGGTTTCGCTGTTTAGGGTGGGCCTGTATGTGGGATTTTATTGCGATCAAGATGGACAGCCGACGCTAATACATTTGCGTGTGTATATGGCCAATTGTGCTGAAGTACAGAAAGCTCAGGTGATTGCGTATGAGTGGTGGTCGATGGTACAAACCTTGGCAGCACTTGTCAAATATGAATTCGCTGTCCCTCTAGTAGGACTGTCAAGTTTGTTTTTGTCGTGCTTCTTGTTTGATGCATTGCGCCAGTGTACCATACGTTGTAAGCTGTAGAAAGATGCCTTTTATGCCTACCACTGTCAACTCACAGCATTCTTCGTAAAATGCAGTAATATGTCATAGCCGTGACGTACGCGATTAGTTCCTTCAACGCGTCGTCTGTAGGCGTTCACTCAATTCGGCGTCTTTTCAGAAGAATAAGTGTGGTTTTGTTAAGTCTTTAACACAAGCCCAGGTAGCAGCCATACCCCAAGTATCGCAGTCTCTTAAAGCATCCATCTATACCAAAAAAGCTCTGGGCGCCTACTGGCTTTTCCTGGCTTTCACTCCAAGTCCCCTACTTACGCTTGCCCTGCAAATACTCGCGGTTGGTCAAAGGAGGAGGGGAGGTTGACAAAAAACATGTTATGTATTGAAATGTATTTTGGAACCATCCGCGGGCATACTGTGAACACGGTGGCTTGAAGACTTTGAAACATGTTTTCTCGCCACTGCTAGCAGCGTAAGTTCTTCCGCGGAACGGAAAGCCGAATTACTGGAAGCACTGCTTGCAACCGAAGATCAAAGGCAAGCACGGTTTTCACTCGCCATCGTATCGGAAATGCACCAAAGACGACTACTTCAAATTGGTGCAAAGTTAACGGGTAAGTTTAACCGTTTATATGTTTAGCCTCAGTCAGATTCTTGTTTCAGAACTTCGTGCAAGGCGAATCTTCCCCCAGGATTCTCAGTTCGAGTAGCTATACAGTGCGACTTGGGTGACCTGAGGAACAAGCTGCTGTTAGAGCAGTTATACTCACTGGATTAACTTCCACGCGGCTGCATGAACGTTTTCTTGTCGATTAGCTTGTGCTTACCTTGGAGAAGGCTATGAATATTATCAATATTGCTGAGCACTTGCAGTGTCAGCTTCAAGAATACGAGCCTGAAGAGCTTGTGCAGTTAAACACCGCACACTATCAAAGTCCTGTGCCCCACTATCTTTGGCCACGGCAACTAGCTGCTTATTTGTCGACGTGCCATTACAACCAGCTACCACCTTGTTCAACTGGCTGCCCCAATTGTGGTTAAAAGTATGCCCCTACTGAGAATTAATGTCTTCGCGGCAAGGTTCACTGCTAGTGTTCCGAGAGGCGACATTTTGCCTTGGTGTGTTGCAGTAGAACCTTCACAAGGTCACCTAAGGCGTGGTGTCTGCAAGGATCCATGTCTTCCAGTCCCTCTTGGCTTAGGCGTTTGTATCGTGCCGAGTCCACGGCCCTGTCAGACACCCAACCGAACCTCCACATACGGGAACTCACGCCGATGTGGAGGTGAACGGAAAGCCGTTATCTTTAATTGTGGACATTTGGTCCTCAGTTTCAATTCTGTCTTAATACTTGCTTACGCGGTGTTTTGCCGAACCTTCTCCAAGAGAATCCTGATGGAATGCGAAGCAGCAGTGGTGCACATGCAATAGACCCGGTTGAAACGGGCATCGACGCGGGTGCTGGAAGAACTGTATGAAGCGAAACTCAGTGTAGCATTCGCAGATAAACGAGTAGAAAGAGTGTTCCCACTCTACGTGCTGTAGAGCGGTGTGGGTGGTGGAGAATGTAAAGCGAGAGAGAAGTGTGTTGGGAGTGGATGGACAAGCCAGCAACCAACGTTTTTAAAATTAGGTAAGTTGCGAAACTCCCCGCGTCAGCCGACCAATCACGCGGCGCCGGAATAGCGTCACGTTTGGTCGCACCGTCGGCTCAGCAAGCTTCCGCTAGCAGACGAGAACGCGTAGTCACCGTGGCAATACGCCAAAGCAGCCGTTGAGAAAGAGCTTTGCAAACAGTATATTATATGGGTTTTGTGTTGTGCTGCCGCAGAAACGTAATACTGCGTAATATTTAGCGGTGTAAGGCAAAGAGTGCATAATTATGGCCTTTCGAACTGCCCACGATAAACGATACTTGATATATAGCATAACATTCGAGTCTGCCCTTTAGTTGCTAGTAGGTGTACGTTCGCAATCGTTTTTTAGGCGCAAAATACACAATCACAAAATGTCTTGTACTCTGTTGTGACTGTGTTTTTCGTGACCTAAATTATAACTATGTGGCACAATCGCGTGGCTTTTGTCTGGTCCTGTAGTCTTTTTTTTCATGTTAGTCGCATTCTAGAGCATTTTAGACCGTAGAAAAGCTGCGAGTGCAGCCCTTTTCATGAGCATGTCTTCCCTCTGCTTCTTCTTGAGTTCCTCTAATAAAATCAGTTAACACAGCTTAAGTCAAAGCTTCGAGCAGGGACCGCGCTTAGGGGTATCGGGGAGCACATCGCAGTTACTACTCACGAGGCGGCCTGCTGACGATTGGGACGACCTGAACACACTTTCAGCTCTTCTATGTGCTTCAGAAGTTCGGCCAATTCGGTGATAGTATCTACATTTCTAGGCGATTTCGCTAAGCGACTGTGACGGTCGCTAATGGTGACTGTCATGTCTTCTGCGACGACTGCGCATTTCTCCAAAAATAGCGTCCTTTTTCTTTTTTGGGCACTAGAAACACCACAAGACGTCCTGTCTCGCCATTCTCAACAAATTTCCGCCAGCATGCAAGCAAACGTTTTCTATGTCTTGAAGTGCAACAACGCCATTCGTTAAGGACATGTCGGGACTTACTTTACAGTCTTCGAGCTCAGTGCTTGGAGATAGTCTATTTTTATCACCGATAATATTCTGGAAAGCCCCCCCCCCCCTCCTATCAGGCACCTTTCGCTTCTTTGTCGCGAGTTTTGAAAGGTAAGCGGGCGAATTCGGCAATCTGTGGAACGCATCTTTCAACGAGGTCCCACTTTCTTCTGGCAATTTGTACCTTGTTACCATTGATGGCGTGAGTGAGAGCCTTCAGGACGTCCTCCTCATGAAAAGGCATATCACACACACGTTATGTGTTGGGCAGTTTCTTATCCGCACGAACAATATTGTAATCCCACGCCTCTCGCTCCTCAGGTCAACGCGGGGCACAAAAGAAATGTCATAGCGTATGATTTTCTGTAGGCACTTGTACAGCCGGGGTCGCATTTTGTGGGCATAATGAATACACGCAACACATACAGAGCACAACAGGGTGCCGTGAAGCGCAGAACTGTTCACGCAGAAAGAAGCCTCCACGAATAGCGACGCACTGCAACGTGCACAGCAGACAGAGTTTATGGGAGGGGCCGCAGCGACCATGCAGTGAGTGAATTCGGATGCGACAGCAGCGCAACATTTGTCGCAGGCAGTGGCGGCGCCGAGCAACATCACTCAGTTTTGCAACACCTGGTTCTAGAAACGTTGCCAGCAACTGTGGAAGCTGTGGTGAGCGTACGGAAACAGAGTGGAGTCAGCGCGCCCCTGCGAGGGAAGCGGGCCTGAAAACCGTGACGTCAACGTCCAGCTTCAGCCAAAGTTACTAGAATAAACTCAGCTTCAAAGCCCAAAGCTCCGTCGGAGAGGCAGGCCACATGGTGGTCGCGAGAACTAGCGGCGCTGCAGTCAGATTTCACTCCTGCGGCTGGAGCACTTGATTGGCGGCGGCGACGTGTGAGCGGTTACGGCGAATGGGCCGCTGTATTCACACGTTCCTCTCGAACTGCGCAGTTTCTAGAACGAAAACACGTTTGTCATGTATGAAGCGTAGCGAGGAGGAGCAGACTTATTTACAGTGAAGTATGCCGAGCTGATCTGCGCCGGGCTTCAACAGCAACACCGCAATGTCGACTGAAATTCACACAATCTATCTATTATTTTTAGGGGCGAAGCTCCTTATAGCGGCACCCGTTCGTCTCTCGTAGCCGTTGTAGTGTGTAACAAGTATAAGAGTTTGACCTCCCAGGTGGTGCCGGTGAGAGATTTCTTCTGTGCGTTGTTGAACAATAAAAAAATAGTGCTCAATGTACATGCCAATGGCTGCTAAGGGGGAATGAGAGACAGGAGCATTCGGCTTTACCGAACGCTTTACCGCACGCTTTAACGCGCAGGCTGCGATACCCATTAGCAGCCATTGGCATGTATATTGAGCACTATCTTACTGGAAAAGGTTGGTACATTATACTCGCTGGGTGTAACCTCCTTAGTTTTAGAAATGTTTAGCTAGCGTAGAGCCACAGTGCCATCAATACAATTAACTAGTATATACCATAAACTCGAGGTGTTTAAAGGTGGAAAGTAGACATGAAGCGCAAGCCGTAAGAAAGTAAAAGCCGAATTCTCCTGTCTCTCATTTCCCATTAGCAGCCATTGGCATGCACATTGAGCACTTAATTACAGGAAAAGGTTGCTATGTTATACTCACTGGGCGTAACCTCCTTGGGTTTATAAAGGTTTAGCGAGCGTTGGGCCGCAGTGCCATGAATAAAGTGAACTAGTATACCATGAACTCGAGGTGGTTAAAGGTGGGAAGTAGACCTGAAGCGCAAGCCGTAAGAAAGTGTGCGTGTGCCACCTCTCGTTTAGTCCTAGGAATGTGCGCTGGATGGCGGTGCTTCTATATGGGGAATATATGATGAAAAGACGACAGATGGTGGTACTTGGAGTGTTGAAGAGATGGACGAACGGATACACAGACAGATGCATGGATGGACGCATGAACGGACGGAGGGGCGGATGCATATACGAACGCAGGGACGGACGCACAAACAGACGCACGCACGGACGGGCAGATAGACGCATGGATGGTCACAGAGACGGACGCATGGACGGACAGAAGCAAGAACGAATGGACGGACGAATGCTTCGCCCCACTCTCCATCATTCACTCCGTGGATATGCTGCCAATTATTTTAGTCATGGTTACAGAGTGGCAAGGGCTGAGATCGAAGGTGCTGTAAGCAGCTTCGGATGTTCATATATATATAAACCCCGGTGTTTTTTGCCCTACGGTGACAGGCTAGCAGGGGGACGATTGTGAGAGAATTTGTGTCTATCCTTGCACGTTACCCGAGAGGTCACATTACCGTGGAAGTGAAAATTATCATTCTGTTGAAAGAAAAATATTATTAGTACATGCAGCAGTAATTGGCGAAAAGAGTGAAGGAGACTCCATTGAACATTATATAAATTGTGTGAGAACAATTACACAACAATCACAAACAGAATTTTGAAACTTGGAGGACGCTTGAGCTTCGCCTTCATAAGCAGAATGAAATAGCGTAGTCGGGCCATGTGCAATTCACATTTGCAATAACTAGCCTATAGCTTCGGTCTCGGTGAGTGCCTCAACCGTGCCTTGATGGCATGAATGGCTGTGTGTACAACACACCAGCCTTTTGAATATATCGTAGAATGTCTACTGCAAGCACAATGGTTCAGTCTCAGCTATGCCATAGTTCTTTTTTTTTTGTGAATCAGCGAAGGGCCCATTGTGCGTGCGTTGTAAGCCAAAGCGCGAACACAAGCTGGGGCTCTCTGTAACAGGTGGGCCTTTAGAAACTCTCACTCATTGCGCAATTCACATGTGTTGACGCCTGGCACGATTCTACGACTCTGCCATCTAATATTGCGTGCTTTAAAGAGATTTCTTCTACTACACGTTTGTAAGAAGTGGAAACTTGAGGCTTTATTTTTTATTGCGATATCACATATATGGACACTCTCAGTCAGCTAAATTTTGTCGCCGGCGTCACTCACCGGATATATATATATATATATATATATATATATATATATATATATATATATATATATATATATAAATATATATATATATATATATATATATATATATATATATATATATATATATATATATATATATATATATATATATATATATATATATATATATATATATATAGTCTAGTAGATCCTCCGTGAGCGGTCACAACGTGGTTTATTTCGACGTTTTGGCCTAGAGTCTGGCCTTCATCAGGAATAAAGATACAGTTTGTCAGTGCTCAGCTTTATACAATCTCAAATCAGAGGGCAAGGAAAGAGGAAAAAAGGAAAGAAAAAAAAGAAAAGAAAAGGAAAGAAAAAAAGAAAAAAGAGAAAAATATTATACGGTGGACGCCCCTCGGGTGCCCCCCTTCCACTTTTCCCTCCACTTCCCCCCCCCATCTCTCTCCCCCATCTCCCCTTCACCTTTCTGATGTCAGCGGTCTGTGTATATGTTTCCGTTCTCTAGCGCATTCCTCCCGATCAGACGGCCCCTCCTGGCACTGGCGGTTCGGTGTGGGGCAAGAAAGAGCTTTTCAGGAAGTCCTAAGCCTTTAACTACTCGGGGTCCCGTAAACAATTCGTCGTAGAAGGACGGGAGCCGCGTATTGTAGCAGAGGCTGGTCAGCGGGCATTTTAGGAAGTTCTAAGCCTTTAACTACTCCGCGCCCTGTCAACATTTCGTCGTAAAAATAGGGGTGCCCCGTATTGCGGTAGGCTGTGCAAGCGCGTGCAATGCGAATTCCTGGCCCGCTTCTAAATTACGCGTGTCGTGGGGGCCTCCAGGCTGTGCACATGGTTGCTGTTGGGCATGTCGTGCATGGCACAATTGATTGGGTAGTAAAATAAAACAGAAAACAGACGACAGCTGCACTTAGGAAGAGTAGTTACACTTGGAATTGTTTTAGGTTGTCCAGTGCCCTTCACAGCTGCAGTGCCGTGAACTCAGTTACTATTTTCATTGTTGCCGTTATTGTTCTCTAATGCTTTAATTGCTGCAAGTGTACCAGGATTCTCATTTATTCCTCTATCGAGGGTGTTAAATCGGTGGATAAGGTATGACTCTCGTTGTTCACGTTCTCGATTTGATTTAAATCCCGTCTCTAAGAGCGTTACTGATAGTTTGTCGAATGCATGGTCGGGAAGATTGAGATGTTTTGATAGAGGTAGACTTGGGGCTGATTTCGCATGGGCTCTGTGATTATTGAAGCGAATCCTAAATGGTGTTTCTGTTTGTCCGATGTACTGCATACCACACACGTTGCATTCGAGTAGGTACACCACATTAGAGGAATCGCATGTTAGGTTTCCTCGTATATTAATCGAAAACTTGGATTGCGTGCTGGTTGCTTTGTCTGTTTCTCGCATCGCCTTACATACAAGACATCGTGGCTTTAAGCAAGGGCGGCATGAATTATTGGGGGGTGATGTGTTAATTTGGGAGTGGACAAGGGTGTCTTTGAGGTTACGTGGTCGTCGGTAAACGACGCCTGGAGCGAATGGGAATGCGCGTTTCAGACGTTCACTTTGTTCCAGAATGTTGTAATGTCGTTTAAGGATTTTGTTTACATTGGGGAAGTTTGTGCTGTAAGTCAAGCAGAGGTTTGTTCGTTGTGGGTCTTCTCGTGGTGCTCGCTTCATAAGTAAGTCTTCACGATTTAGTTTTCTCGCTTTTTGAACAGCGTCATTAATTACATGTGGGGGGTATTTTTGTTGCTCGAGCATAAGTTTTAGCTTCTGTGAGCTCGTGTCAAAGTCAGCGTCTCTAGAGCAGATTCGCTTAAACCGGTGAGCCTGGCTGTATGGAATACTGTTTTTACAGTGGCGTGGGTGATCGCTTTGGTAATGAAGGTATTGTTGTCGATCCGTTGGTTTGCGATATAGGGTTGTAGAGAGCTTCTCTTCTTCTATCGTTATGGTAACATCAAGAAAATTTACGGTAACTTGCGAGTATGTGTGTGTGAAGTGTATGTTCAGATGTACAGCATTGTAAGTGTCTATAAAGCTGAGAAGTTCGTCCTCGCTGTGGGTCCAAATAAGAAAGATGTCGTCTATGTATCTTCTGTATAACATTGGTTTCAAGGAACTTTGTGCAAAAAATTCAGATTCTAGCTTTCCCATAAATATGTTGGCATAATTAGGTGCCATTTTGGTGCCCATAGCGGTCCCGCTGATTTGTCGAAATTACTCTTGGTTAAACTCGAATGAATTTAATTCGAGGACCATCCTCGTCAATGTTGCAATGGCAGAGAAATCTGGGGTGTTAGATTGTCT
The DNA here is from genome assembly GCF_013339725.1 of Rhipicephalus microplus. Taxonomy (NCBI): domain Eukaryota; kingdom Metazoa; phylum Arthropoda; class Arachnida; order Ixodida; family Ixodidae; genus Rhipicephalus; species Rhipicephalus microplus. The sequence continues at coordinate 66,497,111 of NC_051171.1, forward strand.
ATGGTTTGTGTACATGTTTTGTAATGCAGCTATGCCGTCATCGTGAGGAATATTTGTATATAATGAAGAGACATCAAGAGTAACCAAGTACGAGTTTTTCGGCACACAGATACCCGCAATGTCTCGAAGAAAATGTGTGGTGTCTTTTATGTATGACGCGAGGGTGCATGGAATGTGGCTTATTAGTTTGTCCACGTACCCTGATATGGGTTCAGTTATTGTACCGATGCCTGATATGATTGGTCGACCTGGGTTACCGGGTTTATGAATTTTTGGGAGGATGTAGAAGCGACCTGGACGAGGGTATGCTGCTTGCATCAGTTTGTGGTCAGTGTTGGTTATCTTTTCTGCGTCCAACAGTTTCTTTAGTTCTGTTGATACGATACGTTTGTATTCGTCTGTCGGATCACCTGGGAGGCGTTCGTAAAATCTTGAGTCGTCTAGTTGGCGGTATGCTTCTTGTAGGTAGTTGGTTGTATTAAGGACTACAATTGCTCCTCCTTTGTCACCGGGTTTTATTGTTATGTCTGTCCTAGATGCCAAATTTTTCATACTTATTTTTTCAGATTTGGTCAAGTTTTCTCGGTTTCCTTTCTGTTTGTGGTATTCGTGTACTATATCTTTCTGTACTGCGGTGATATAAAGGTCCAAGCACTTGTCTCGATTACTGTTCGGTGTCCAATCATTTAATTTACGACGGTGAATTGTTTCGTGGTTAGAAGGCCTATCCAAGAAATATTCGCGCAACCTTAAGCTTCGAGCGAAGTTGTCGAGGTCTCGGAGTAAGTGGAATTCATCGAAAAATTTTGTGGTCGGGCAGAAGCTTAGTCCCTTAGATAGCAGTTTTACTTCGTCAGGCGACAAGCTCGTGTCCGATAAGTTTACAACCACAGTGTCATACGGTGTGTTCCTAGATGGGTGCTCGTTTGTACCATTAGTGTTTTCCTGGGTGGTGGTGTTGTAATGATAAGGCACTGTATCAGGGAACGCGGGTTCGGGCACATGGTCTCTTTCGAGTTTATGAATTTTTGTGGTCCTGATGGCTTGGTATTTCTTCTGCTCAAATTCTGTTAATCGCGTGGTTTCTTCGTTCGATAAAGTGTTGTGGCGGAGAATGGTGTTCGTCATAGCGACCAGTTTCTTTACCTGCTTGTCACTATGATTAAGAGCAATTTCTGTTAATTTAAGAGATGCCTCAAGAAGGACGTATATATATATATATATATATATATATATATATATATATATATATACGCGCTAGCGAAGATTCGACGAAGAGGAGGAAGAGACTTGACTGGCTCGCGAGCGACGCTGTTGATCCTTCGCTGAGCTACACCTCTGCATTACCCATCTTGTAAATAAACGCGTTCCATCGTCACAATATATAAAGAACGCGAGTTGTCTGCGTCGTGAATGCGAGGTGTTAACCGCTGAGCTACCTAATATCATGTCCTTGAACGTTCAAACGGTACCTCTTACCTGAGGCACCCTCTGCTGATGGAACTCGGGGAGGGGGGATTATTGTGTTTCAGCATTACCAGCTTGATGGCGCAATGAGCGCGCGTCACGACATCACGTGGCGGCACACGCTCTAATCTTCGACGCGTACTTTGCACCACTTAGAGCAGAGAGCAGAGGATCCCTCCCACGTCCTTATCTCGCGGGCAGGATCGTACGTGTTGGCTGGCCTCAGGCTTTACCTGGAACGATCCTGTTGTAGTTACCAGGCGCACAAATGTCACTACAATAATGGAAATCTTTGTTCACGAAAAGCGTGGGCTTTTCAGACACAACGAAGGAACAACTTAGACGCTTATTCACGTTCATCTGTATCTGTGAGTACGTTTTGTGCGTCATATGAGTGTGAGAAATGCGGGGCATGTTTCCATCTGCTTTCCACTCTGCGCGTGACCTTCCAGTTCAGTACTATTCAATTCATTGCTTCTCCTTTGTGGCAAAGTGTGACTTTTTTTGATAGACAGAATATTATTGACGACTTCCCTGCAATGCTCAACCCCGTCCTCGGAGATCAGATGTGGGCCGTCCAGTGGGCCGAGGAAGCAGCCAGGATTCAAGGATTCCTGGCCGTAACCTAGGCTCGGCCATTCGCCCACCCCACCTACTCGCCGGACTCTGAATAAAGGCCTTCCTCCTCCTCCTCCTCCTCCTCTCTACATGACACTCATATTGCTGTTTTTTCAAACCAGTTCTGACCATTGACGTGCCTGTGTAATAGAACAACTGACTGCCATAGAAATAGCCTAGATTTTGTTTTTACTCATACATTTGTTTCATTATGTATTTTGTTGTTTTTGTTTTTGTTTGCGGCCAAGGAGTTCTTTCACTCACAATGGGAAACGCCAACACCGGAATTTCCGCCAAACGAGCTCTTTAACGCTATCACTTCGATATAACGTACAGTGCATATATTTAGTTATATGTGAAGAGACAGTCGTTTATTTGACAACGTAAATTAAGAGCAGGACCAAGGTGCACACTGAAGGGTAGTTATCACCACTAACAAAAATAACTCAAGGGAGTGACTGGACGGGGAAACAAGTTCAGACCATAGTTTTACAGGAGAGTTTGAAATTCAGCATGGTGAATCGAATCAGTTGCATGCCATAAATTGTTGCCATAAATCGGGGTGTAAACCACTTATTCTTTTCAATTTGATAAGTGAGGTTTAACGTCCCAAAACCAGCATACGAATATGAGAGACACCGTAGTGGAGAGCTCCGGAAGTTTCGGCCACCTGAGGTTTTTTAAAAGGCTTCAGTAACACTTTTTTGTATAACCGTGAAATTCTTTCACTGAAGAAGCGTATTTCCTTAAAAAATCAAAGCCGCAAAAATTTTAAGGGTCTCTCCAGTACGAGCGGGGTTACAAAGATTTGTAATACGCTGCAATGGCATTTCCTGTTTTCTCGTCCCGGCGAAAGCGCTGGAAGCTAAGCAGGGAGGGATGAGAGGAGCAAACAAAAAACGCCATGCGCGCCTCCTGGCCTTGACCATTTTATCCTTTTTCTTTCTTCGAATGTGCGGGTTCTTTAGTGCGATCGCGCGTGCACGCGTGGACATGTAATGGCCTCCCGCGGCGATTTTTGTAACGACCAAGCTCGCTATGTTCAAATGAGCCAATGGCTGATAGATGGGCTTACTACGACTGATTTTGGTCTTATTTCGCGAGTTGTCGAGAGAAGAGAAAGTAATTTTTAGCTGACTTTGATAATTTATTGTGAACTCCAGGACGCGTGCTGCACTATAATGTTTAGCTCGTGTGTTAACGGGAGCCTCTACTAATGATCGGCAGCGTTTTCTGAACATGCTCAAAAAGTATTGCAGGGCCCCTTTTGCGTGCACCCAATCTGAGCACACGTGCTTACAGCATTTTTGCTTCTATCGAAAATGCAGCCGCCGCAACATCGATACGACCTCGCGACCTCTGGGTCAGCAGCCGGGTACCTTGGCCACTAGACCACCACGGCGGGGCCAATTGTTCTTTTCAAGTTTAACAATTATGTTCACCATATTATACCTGCAAAGAGATTCGATGCGATTCAGAATGCATTAACAAGACTTGATTCGCAATGCCAGATAGCTTACTGCTGAAAACAAAGTCGATGACCTTCAATATGAGAATGACGACTTCCTAACGCAGTACCGTCATATTGTGATGGAAAAGATGTTTTGATCTCACGTGGAAAATGGGAGCTCATGACCGGCACCCTTCCGCGCTTGTTCCCAGCAATTTCATCCAATACATCGACGCGGAAATGTTCATAACCATAGCACCAGTTCCTTCCCAATACACATGACTGCCCTCGAATGCCCAGTGTCGATTTTCAAGGAGCCACCAGAAATAGAAAAAGACAAAAGGCATGCCGTGAACAATGGTGTTGATACTCAGAGTTTCATCACATTGACATTCGGTGTATGGTCAACTATCGTGCTGTCTTCAAAGAAGTGGATATTTTTGCTTTAATAATTCATAGTTTTCTTATGAACTGACACAATTGTATATAAGTGGTCATGTTTTACCAATGACCCGCTTTTGTGATATTTTCCACTGATTACAGCAACAGATGATTTCCGCAACCATAGTGTTTCCATTTCTGAACCTTAAAGCAGGTAAACGGGTGTTGCACATGTCACTGTCTCTCTTTCCCAGGGAAGCTTAGTTCAGCAGAAAGTTACACATAGTGACTGTACTACATCTGTGGGTGCGTTCACATAAAAATTTAATAAGTGTAAAGGAACGAGACAAAGACAGAGGCAAAGCAAAGAACAAGAAGACGAGACAAAGCTTCGTCTGTCTCTTCTTCTAGACCAGTCTGTGCACGTGCCCGAGCACGACTTCATTGTTACACTAGGCCATGACTGCGACGTAGTGCTCATCTGCACAAACGTTTGCAGTGAGCGAAACTGGCTGTTTCTTGGAGGTTTTGCAGACATCGGATCAACTGTCGATATATGCTGGAAGGCGGATGCTTCTGGTGGTCGGCGCTGACTGTTGAGAGAAGGTCGCAGCCGCTGCTGTCAACACTTTTCTGCGTGCATCGTGGGAGACTCACGATGAATGTTGGGTAACTGCACTGATGTTTTGTGACCACATGGAGATCATCAGCTCCGTCGCCACGTGCATGTTCTCAGCTTTGCAGCTAATGGGCCAAATCTCATCGATGCTCTCCCACAGCTTAAGTCGGGTTGAACGTACCGGGTTTCCGAGTAACGGGCATCCACTGGCATCAGGCTCGACATAGAAGACAGCCGTACATGTCCCAAACTCTTTGGTTTATTTTTCTGTGCGAAGGCTCGAGAACATCTGGCCCCTCTATGTGCTCAAGCACTGGCGAGCTTGGAGGCAGCCTCAGCAACTGTTGTGGCTTCTGGGTGGTCTGGTCTGGCGTGAGGAGTAGCCTCATTGCTGCTCCCATGTGTAGTAGAGAGCACAGCTCAAGGCCTGTCATGTCTGCTGCGGGACACTCGAAGCCTTCACTGGGGTGCCTACTGTGAGCATCTTGAGCACCGAGACCATGCTCCCCGTAATTTTCATCACGAAGGACAGAGATGGATGGCATGCGCTTTTTCGGGCCCTCACTGTATATGGGTGAAGCACGAGAGGTGCTGGTACCTGAATGTGACCCTGTCAAGGTAAATATGGGGCTGGTTCTGGCGCCGGCTTTTTCAGAGTCCACGGTAGTACGTCAAGACGTGCATAAACCATCAGCGGTGCCAGTGAGCTTGTGAGCATACAAATGTATGTCATTTTCTATTGCCCTTCCGGTCCTTCACAGAATGAGTACGTGTCAGGCACGGTGAATGCGTGTTCTCACACGTCGCTGGCCTACGAGGACACGTCATCAACCACTCTTGCTTGTAGGTGGTCGTGTTGTCTGGTAATGATCGTGCAGATGCCAACGCCTTGGAATAGCAGGTATCCTGCAAGCAACATTGCTCACGGCCAGCCTTGCTGTCTGCCGCGTAATTCTCTTCAATGCTGTCTGCGCAGGGGCTGCAGGGCACAACTGTGCCACCGAAGTGGCTTGCATTGCAGCTCCCATCTGTGATAGAGTCTGGGCTGACAGGGATAGGGTCAGAGGCATGAAAAATCAGCCGAAAATCATACGATAACCTGGCACAGCATTCTGGCAACGATTGTTGCCCATGCCTTCGTCGGCAGGCCAGGCTTAGGCTGGATCGCGAAGGAGGTCGATGGCCACCGCTGATTTCCGCTGTTCAGTCCAGCCGTCGCGAGCTGTGACCACTTTGATGGTTAAGTGACAACGTGCGAAGAGTGCCTAGCATCATTCGCAACTACCCCTGAGCAGCCGTGCCCAAACCATACGAAAGTTCACTCACTCAGAAGCAGTGTTTTCGAAAAAGCTGCTTGCATCATCCCTGACGAGGCCTTTTCCTACAATAAAAAAGATCGAAAAATATGGTAGAGGCATTTGACCTAAAATTGTATATTTGGTGACCTATTGCTACGCGTGTTTCTTATTTTCAGTTTTGTTTCATTCGTGTTTCGCCCACAAAGCTTGCCAGGCATGCTCAGCACTAAATGTGCCTCATTGTTTGAGAAGATGCGCAATTATTGTAGATCGTTCCGTTAAGATTGCGTGCAAGGTGGTCGAAATCTCCGGCGCCCTCCACTACGGCATCTCTCATAATCATATGGTGGTTGTGGGACGTTAAACCCCACATATCAATCAAGATTGCATGCAAGACGCGAACATTCCAGATTATTCTAGAGCTCTCGTGACGAGCAGTGATAAGCGTTGAATATTTGACGGCTCATGTATAAAAGCCGACGCACTTCGCCGCTCGTCAATTGATCGATGGCCAACGATGAGTTCACTCAGTCGAATTAACAGTGTATTCTTCGACCTACAGTCTGCTAGCGTTGTCGACGTCACGACTCTATGACACTATTTTGGATTGCGCTTTAATGCTCATTATCAAAACGTGATGAATAGCGTAGCGATGTTTTACATGGTCCGAAAATTTTGAAGCCGTCAGCACCTTTAACTCGGACGCGCCATTGCATGGCTTCAGCTCCCTTCGAGTGAGGTCAGCGCCACCTGATATGTTTGCTGTAGTTCAAGACAGATGTAGCATGCGTCGGTTTCAATAGTAAGTTTTGATTTCCAATCAGCTTGATCGGTGTGTTGATTGCTTTGACTTCGCAACCTGTTTTCACCACGTTTCTATAGTGACTACGTTATCGCACGCACCCATGATATTCGCTGTTGTATACTTATCTCGACATTGAATTACTGCATGCGACAAGCAAACTTTGGAAACGTTCTACATTACGGAAGGCGAAAATAGTTGCGTCAAAGACATATAAGTGTAATTGTCTGCTGTGAAGGTGACCCTTCTGGACGCCGCGATCATACGTTAAGATGCTCATTTTATAGGACGCATGGCTGCTGTCCGCCGGTGGTGGCCGGCGGGTATAAGTTTGCGTTTCAGTCGCGCTTTGACGAAGTGTAAATGCCAGGTGGTGCCATCATGTTCTTTCTTGCCGAGTTCTTTTCCACTAGCTCTCATACAATTAGTTGTGTAATACAACGCCTCGAAAGAGTGAAGCAATAACCTGGCGTCACAGAATTTGAATGACGTAACGAGGTGTCGTTCGAAGCTTCGAGCCAATTGTAAAAGATTTATTGAATAATTTGTGGCGTTTAACGTCCCAAAACCACTATATGATTATGAAAGACACCGTAGTGGAGGGCTCCAGAAATTTCGATTACCTGGGGTTTTTTAACGTCCACTATATGTTGAGCACAAGGGCCTACAGCATTTTTGTCTCCATCGAAAATGCAGCCGCCGCAGGTGGAATTCGATTCCGCGACCAGCGGTTCTTTAGTCGAGTACCTTAGCCGCTAGACCACTGCGGCAGGGCCCAATTATAAAAGGCTGAGGTATAATTGTTATTGTCATCAGCCATCGCATCAACAAAGAACACAAAATGACTTCCCCATTTGCACTCGAAACCACAATTTATAATGAGAAATACTGACGAATTAGCACTGAATTTCCTACTTTATGATAATTACGTTGATTTATGGTGTAGTAGGTACCCTGCAACATTACTTGTTCTAATCTCAAGTGTGTTTAAAAATATTTAGAAAGGGGGCTTTTTCAGCTTTTAATGTGACTGCTTTTTGTGCTGCGCATTCTGCGCAGACATAGCGGTGTTTTGACCCAGAATGTTTCTATTTGTATGGCTTGTCTTTATCTCTACGTTTCTTCTTTTAGGTACTTTTAAACTCACTGGTTATCTCCTTACAGACTCATTGACATACGTGTTTTGACAGTGAAGCAGAAGATTGAGAGGGGGAAAATAGCACGCGAAGGTTAAGGATAATCACAGGTTCCTGTATGATCATTTTGCCCGACCGCTAGCTGTGAAAAGAAGCTCGGCTGTTTATCACATTGTGAAACAAATAAGCACTCATTACGTCAGACACTTGTGATTCGAAAGGAATGATTATTTCCAATGTGGCTGTGTGAAGGTGTTTCACTGCTGAGGTGTTCGAACTTCCTACTTTGGCCTCATAAACTTCCTATAAACCTACGTAGAGCAAAGAAGACTACAACAGGATAACAAAATTCGAATAGAATGTTACTGTAGCCACTGAATATTTGTTTTATCAATATCCATAGTTCGAATAAAGTATGTAGTACATTTATATTATGTTTGTAAGCGCACTTGTAGTATGTTTGATAAATGCAATAACCATTGCTGCATCTATGACACACGTATGGCATACGGCTTTATAGCTACGACGTCATAGCACGTCCTGCAGAATCAGTTATGCCTTATTTTCTCCTTTCTCCTTATTCTGCCACAATTTAAACATGCGCATATTGTTAGGTGCTCCGGCATTCGTACCTTGACATTGTAGTTTGTTTGAAACCAAATAATGGACGTAAAAGTATGCTGACTTATGGGACGCTTCTTTCAATATTGCTACTTGAAGCTCCCGCTTTTTTCCAGGTCATGTCAGAGCCGAAGAGACAAAGTTAATGGCATGAAGCCTAGTCTGTTGAGATGAGCTCGAGAAACTCAGATGTGTGTTCTGACAAATGCAATGAACGCCACCGTATATCACTGACTATGGTGCCCTGCGTTTGACCCGAAGGTCGCAGGTGCGATCTATTACGGAGCGGTTGCATTTCGATGGAGGCGAAATGGTTGAGACCCCTGTGCTGTGCGATGTCAACACACGTTGAAGGACACCAGAGATGGTAAATTTTCAGAGACCCTTACTATTGTGTCACTCATATTCATATAGTGGTTCTGGGACGCAAAACCGCAGGTATTAATAATAATAATGAAAATAATATAACAATATCATATTGTCTGTACTATTGATAATAATAATATGATTAGTGGGAATAATAGTTTTATATTTATAATATTGTTATATTATTAAATAGAGCACCATTGCTTTATCTCCAGAACCCAGTAAGAACAACTATTGTTTCTGGCCAGTTAGCATTCCAAGCCGTAGACGAGAATCAGTCTAATCGGAAAACACATATCTGACTTGCTATTTACACAGAAATGCCAGTTTCTAGATATTGGCTTGCTAAAAGTGACGGGAAATCGTAAGAGCTGCATGAGCGGCAATAATGGCAGAAGCAGACATCTAGAAATTCATATTTTAGCTACAAGTTATATGAAGGTATACATTGAAGTGAAATATACAGAGTAACAACAGGTTTTCATACTGAAAAGTTCTACCCATATTATCGAAACAGCGCGTCTACATCCGAGAAGAATGGCATACACGCACTGTAAAATCACAGTATTTCTGGTATCAAAGATCAAGAATGCAATTTTGCAGACGAAGTAGACAAATAGGGAGCTAATATGGAGTTATGAGCCATACTGACTGTGTTATTTCCGGCTGATCAATTTCGATCTAGTACGCTGACACCTTCAATTATAAGAGGAGCGGAAACTGCCCGCCTTAACTTCATGGGCTAGAATAATCTGAAGCTTAATTACATGACGGCAGGTTGAAAACTCATAAAATGACAAAAAGAGGTTTGTTTGAGTGACAGCCTGTAATAAGCACAGGTGACGCGCACGTGGACTTGAAAGATAAGTTTGTCCGGCAATTCTGACTGCGGGATGAAACAACTGTTCGGACGTATCATTTATTTATCGGAGGAAGAGCTAGACGCACGTGTTTTTACAAACGTGGACCAGGGTTGAAGCACAAATAATAAAAAACTGCGCAATGAAGGCATTATACCCATGCATATATTAGACACGATATTTGTTTAATATGTTACAATTTTGGCAATAATTACCAGAGAAGTTTAGTGTTGTTCGTAATCGCAAGTTGAGTGAGGACCCTGAAAAGCTCTCCTTTAGGCGTTGTTCTTACTTACTAGTGTTCATGGTAGACTTACGCGCCATTTTGAGGTGTTTGTCATTGTCAGACTTGAAGAAAATATACGTTTCTGAATCAATTCGTTACATCAGAGGTATGCCGTCTACTATATATTCAAAGGACGCTGAGACAAGCCTCCTAAAAAAAACCTTCTGAAGGTTTACCACAAGCAGCACACCAGTGTAGGGCTAATCTTGGCCCAGCGTCGGAATACGTCCGCAGTAAATTTGGCTAGATGAGCTAGATGCCGGCTTATTGTCGACCACATCGATGTGAGGAATTCCCCGTGGTGACCATTTGTACGCAATCTTATGTTTTAGCAACGGTATTTATCGTCCCGTAAGTACAGTAATACTACACCATGGTGGTCTTCACGTGGCTACGTAAGATGAGGGGCAGCTGCGGCAGTTGGTGAATGCGTATAACTTCATTGAATAGGGTTATATAAGCGATCAAGTGATATGACTGCACGCCAACAACAGCAGTAAAGTACTACAATGGCTGAAAGAGGGGCCCCTAAACCAGCTCTCGAAATACAAAGAATGAGCGTGTTATTTGGCTTCTGAAGTTTTCTGTCTTCGCAGCATAACTCGTGACGCCAGTTCTTAGTTTAGGGGGGGGGGAGGAATAAACAACAAGAAGGAAGGCAGAGAGGTTAACCAGGCACATACCCGATTTGCTACCCTACGCTGGGGGAATGGGAAGAGGGCATAAAGATGAGAGAGAGAGGAAAGAGAAGAGAAACAGAGGGAGAAAAAACAAAAAAAGGAGAATTGTCAGTTAATCGGCTGGTGCGTATGCAGCGGTGGCGCTACACAAAAGTTAAAGGTGGTCACGTAGGCCTGTAGTCCTCGAAAAGCACAAGACAACTTTGACTGCTTTTTTAGCCGACGAAAGGCGATGATGGTATTCCAGTAGCGTCTACACAGAGAGTGGGCGATCGTCCAATTCTCGCAATGCGTCCGAAAACTTCTGTCTTTCAGAGGCAAATCGAAGGCATATCAGATGGTCGATGTCTTCTTTGGTGCAGCAGACGTCGCATTCCGCATTGTAGGTCAATCCGATGAGGGTTCTATATGCTTTTGAGAAGGCAACCCCCAACCAAAGGCGAGAAAGAAGTGAAGCTTCACGTAGACGAAGTCCGGATGGAGGTCGAAGTTCCAGTTGAGGGTTTATTTGGCATAGTCTCGTTTGTCTTATGCTTGGGGTGTTCCGCTCCTGCAGACTCAGACTACGTGCCAGGTGACGAAGTTGCTTTGCAGCGTCAGTCCTTGACAAAGAAATCGAAAGGGTGTGCTCTTCTTGGTGCAATGTGCGAGCCGCGTTGGCCGCGAAATCATTGCCACTGATCCCACAATGGCCAGGAAGCCACTGAAACTTGACCTCGTGGCCTGTTTCTGTGACGTTTTGAACAAGCTTGACAACTTTGTAAGTTAATTGTTCATGGCAACTTCGTCGAAGGATTGACTGCATGCTCTGTAGGGCTGGTTTCGAGTCGGAAAACAGCCCATTTACTCGGTCTTTGGGACTTTATGTACTCTAGGGCGCCACGCCAAGCCTCAAGTTCTGTCGCCGTAGACGTAGTGACATGTGACAGTTTGATTCGCAGAGTGACTCCTCTAGCTGGAATAACCACCGCACCACCAGAACCAGACGCTGTGGTTGAACCATCGATGTATATGTGCACGTGGTTGTTGTACATTTCGTGAAGAAGGCTCAAGCTCAATTGTTTTAGGGCTGATGCAGGTAAATTTGATTTTTTCTGTATTCCTGGAATTGAAATGCGTACTTGCGGAAGTGTCAGACACCACGGAGGATACACCAGTTTCTCAGCAGGCGTAAAACCTGACGTAAACGACGCACGATGTGCACAGACAATTGCACTAAATTTCGTGCGGGGCCTCTCAGTAGCGAGGGTTGCAAAGTGGTTGGAAGGATTCCTAGCATGTTGCCTGAGGTACGTACGCATCGTTTCAATGCTGATGTGCGTCATGATCGTGTAGTCCTGTGCAATGGCAATTGTTTCAGCTGTCGATGCGCAGTAGGGTAAACCAAGGCATATCCTAAGCGCTTGGGCTTGAATATTTTGGATTGTGCGCAGGTTCGTTTTGCACGTGTTAGATATAACAGGTAGGCTATACCACAGGAACCAGTAAATAATACCTTGTACAGCTGTAACATAGACTCGACAGACATTCCCCAACTTTTCCCCGCAAGAAACCTGAATAAGTGACAAATGGCAGTCAGTCGCTTTTTCACGTAGTTTACGTGGAGTGTCCAAGAGAGGTTTCGACCGATTACGGCTCCCAAGAACCTGTGACTCCGGCTGCATGACACCAACTGCCCGTTCATTGATATGCCTTAAGCGGACATTGGTTTTCTGGTGAAAGTCTTGACTGCACACTTCTCGCTTGCGATTTTGAGCCCTTGTTTGCGTAGATGGTACGATATCACTGATGCTACCTTCTGAAGTCGAGCGCGAAGTTGAAGTCGAGTCACACCTGATGTCCTCACACAGATGTGATCAGCATAAATGGAAAGTCGCACACTGCTTGGTTGCTTGCCAACTAGTTCAATGAGTGTTAGGTTGAACAGCGTCGGGCTTAGCACTGTTGGAAATTGTTTTTACGTTGTCAAGCCGGGTCTTGATTCTTAAAATCCCTCTTGTAACTAAATCGGCTGGGTTTGTCTTTCCAGAGCAATGTCTCCAGCGACTCGGGTCTGTGAGCCCTTGGATCTCAATTACCCTGTTACAAACGAAGGGCTTCCACTTGGTGGCTGTAGACTTGATCCAACTCAAGCAAACTTGGGAGTCGGTCCAGCAGAAGTATTCTATATTTGTGTGTGGCAAAGTATCCACAAGTAGCTTAAGAAGTCGAGCTCCAAGAACCGCAGCGACGAGTTCCAGGCGTGGTAAAGTGAGACCCTTGATTGGAGCGACCCGAGACTTAGCGAGCAGCTGCTGGAGTCGAACCGCTCCGGTACTGTCTTCCACTCGTATGTATGCCACTACTCCGTAGGCACACGGGCTAGCGTCCGTGAATATATGCAGCTGGTGAGTGCTTTTATCAGGGCTGCTGTTGTCTAGTTGATACCTCTTGATTCTAAAGTCTTTGAGGTCTTGAAGTTCGACAGTCCACTTGTCCCACTCGATCTTCAATGTCTCGGGGAGAACGCTTTCCCAATCGAGTCCTTGCATCCATATCTTCTGAAAAAGTATTTTAACTCGAATGGTGAACGGTGCTAGAATTCACTACATTTTCTACTTCGGCAAGAATGGTCACAAGCTGCTCGAAATCAAAGCAACCTTTCCCTAGAATTTTCCGTAGGCAGCTTTTAACAGTGCGAATCATCCTCTCCCAAAATCCACCCCACCAAGGACTCCCGAATTCGTGATCTGCATCCATTCCTGGACAAGAGGGATATCAGCGCATCACCTTTGTACTAGCGATTTATGGTGGCATGGGCCTGACTGGCTATCTGGTACCCAAGAAACGTGGCCGGCAAGTGAAGCTGGTCCTCATGAGTCAACGGATGAACTATGTAGATCAAACGACGAAAACAAAGTTACGTTTTTTGTGGACGTGTGTGTCGGTCGTTGGACGAGCGAGGTTGTGTGCGCCCTGTCCCGAGGAGCCTGCGGTTTTGTTGCAATTAAGTGGGCGCTAAGCGACTTCCTCACTCACGTGCGTCGTGCTGCATTTTGTGTCGTTGAGCCTTCTACTTCTAGAATTTGTCGCGATTCAAATCGGTACGCACAGCTGCAGCCCGATTGTGGTGAGATGGCCGCTATTCTGCCATCGCGATTTGCCGTTCTGAAAGTCGAGGGCGAGGATCCGGAAGATGCTAAACCCGCGAAGAAACCGCAGCCCGCCAAGAGTGGCTCTGCTGGCGATCGCAACTCCGTGACGGCCAAGCCGAAACCCAAGAAAAAGAAGAAGGCAGCGGAAACTCAGGCCAAGGCGAGGCCAGCCGCACCGCACGCAGGCCAACCTGAAGACCAGAGCGGGGACTGGGAATCTTGGAAAAGGAGAGATGATCAGTTCGTCTCTGACGTCTACGAACAAGATCTTCAGCAGGCGCTGCTTCTCAGTCGGTTGGATTACGAAGAGAAGAAAGATTTCTATGAAGCTCAGCAGAAAGAAGCTACTATAGCAAATGTGATCACCCCAGGCAGCCGTGGCAATGCCAGTAAGAACAAGAAGAAGAACACAACAACAAAAAAGGACAAAAAGACAACGATGTCTCTAGATGAGTTCAACCAGCTGGCCGGAGCTTCATCGTCTGTTGAGCTGGGGTATGAACCAGAGATCAGAGAAGTTCCTGACTTAAGAAACAATGAGAAGAGACAATTGTCACCACCAAAGGAGGCTATCTTCGAGCAGGTTGTAAAAGATGCCAAAAATATCCTATCACGAGAACAAAGGATGGAAGAACTAAAGAGCAAACAGCCTTTCTTAGCAGAGCAGGTCAGAACATTGCAATTCCAGGATGAACTGGAGAAGAAGGACCAGCAGATAGCCGCACTTAAGAAGCATATTGAAGCTCTGACTGCCGAGCTGAAGGTGGTGAAGCTTCGCAACAAACAGCTATGCAACATCCTGGCCCAAGGCGAAATGCAAGATAAAGCAGAGATCTTGCGGGATTTCGAGGAAGTTACTCAGGTCAAGGACGAATTGACTCAACAGGTTACCGAGCTGCATGCTGCGTTGGAACAAGAACGATCAAAGGTGCGCTTGCTGCAACAGGATCTCAAAAATCGATGTGGGAAAACCACGCTTCGGAGTTTAAAGGCACCAAATGAAGGAGACGCAAACGCCAGCATCCATGGTAAAAGAGCGTGTTCTATTTCCTTGCTGGTCTCTTCTTCTTCCTCGTCGTTCTCCGTCTCTTGGTGCGCGCGCTATTCGCGCGGGAGGTTCAAACAATTTCCAACAAGCACTCCGCCTTGCGGGACTCCTCGGCTGCAGTAATACTCGAGTGTCGGACCATTCTCTGTCTGCACGTGAAATGATCTATTTTGTAGGTAGCTCTGAACCCACGTATATATCCTGCCACCGAGTCCCACTCCTTCTAGTGCGCCGAGAATGGCTTCGTGTGTGACATTGTCGTATGCCCCTTTAACGTCAAGAAACAGAGCAGCACATAACCGTTTGCAGGCCTTCTGGTGTTCTACATATGTCACCAAGTCAACTACATTGTCAATTGACGAGCGGCCTCATCTGAACCCGGACATGGCATCTGGATATATTTCGTAGAACTCTAAGTACCATTCCAGACGCGTTAAAATCATTCTTTCCATAACGTTTCCCACACAGCTCGCGAGGGCAATCGGGCGGTAAGAGGAAATGTCCAAGGGTGACTTGCCGGCTTTGAGAAGTGAAATCAGGCGACTTGACTTCCATTCCTGTGGAACCATACCAGTTTGCCAGGAGTCGTTGTACAGCTGCAAGAGTGCCTTCCGAGCTTGATCTCCTAGGTGACACAGAGCGCGGTAAGTGATGCCGTCAGGTCCTGCCGCTGAAGAACGTTTACACAAAGCAAGCGCAGCCTTTAGTTCGTCCATTGAAAACCAAATCTCCATTCGGAGATCACGTGAGAATACAGAAAAGTCGGGCGTCTTCGCCCCAGTTGAATTTGACCCTCAGGCAATCTTTCGACAGAAAGAATCTGCGACATCAATCTCTTCGCAGCGTAAGTGAAGTGCCAGAGATTTTAATGGGTAGCGCTGAGTAATGCTTGTACGAAGACCCCGGACAGTTCTCCAGATTAGTGACAGAGGCTTTCTGGGATCCAAAGACTCGCAAAAAGATACCCATCGTTGCTTTTACAACTTGTCCATGTGACGCTGTATTTTCTTTTGTGTGCGTCTGGGCACTCTCAGATCATCAAGTGACCTCGTGCGTCTATAACGTCGTTCTGCACGACGACGAATCGCTCGGAGTTTCTCGAGATCAATCTCCATATCAGGGCGAGATGAGCTCACCTAGAGGACGCAATAGAGAGTGCCCTACAGTCAACGACACGTTCGCTTCCGGTGAGTTGTTAGTTTAAATGGCGTGATGACCAAATAAGCTCCAAAATGGCCTATATAAAAGAGCTATCTGTTGAGAACTGCCATATACTCTGCTTTGACAGGCAGTCGCTTGCCCGGAACGCCTGATCACACAGGATTAGTTTGCCGGTTAAACTGATTTCACTTCTTTTGCAGAGTTTGTGGCTGCGCAAGCCTAGATGGCCACGGGTATTTAAAAGCACAAAATACAGACTCGCTCAACAATTATAGCCGAGCCTAAATGCGTTTCATGAAGAAATTGAGGATGAGGAGGGAATAGTGTTTGTAAGGGCAGCGAAGACGAGAAAAAAACTATTGTCCCGCCTTTGAGCACTGTTGTTTTGAGGCCCGTTAGGGCAGCTCTCCCAAAATCGACTAGTGGTAGCCTAGTGACACTCGATTTGTTACCACGGGAGCTTTATACGGGAAATATTTTTCCGTATAGAGATGACGATTGTTTCTCTGGAGTCTGGGTGTGTCAGTGAGACTCTAAATTCTCAGGAATCGTGCAAAGCGGAAAAGAGTAGTGAAAAGTGTCCCCAACAAAACTAAAATGAAGGCTGAGTCGCCCGACACTCTAAACACGTAGAAGTTTATTAAATGTTCAGATTTCTACTAATTTGTATTCACGATATAGAAGTTATCAAGGGATATCCGCAAAATTTTATTGAATACAAGAAGGTGATCACGAGCCCTGCGCCAACAAGGCAGTGAGTGAATGGGCTCGTAGAAAGAAGGAAATGTGAAGTGAATTAGAACGTCCCGGATTCATGCAAAGGGAAAAAAAGTATCGGAATTTATGATGTTGTAAGTTGCCGGTTGATGTAGCTTTGCGTAATTTGCAGGCAATTGACCCACGCAGTTTCCTCTTTTCTGATCATATCACACTAATATGTTCTTTTTGATGTACAATGCGGACGAGCTTTTAGGAAGCTGCGTGCAGCGCAATGCTACCCTACCTAAGCCAGTGGCCTGTGAGCCTTCCCGCTTGCAGTGGTGCCCCGAACCCCTATGTCACCCCACCACACCAAATTATAATCTACCCCTCAGCACCACTACCATGTGAGGTCTCTAGTGTCCGAAAACTTCAAGAGTAATCTCGAAACCTACTTCCTGGAGGTTCAGTAAAAGCACGTGAACGAAATATCCTTGAACTGCTGCGGGGCAGGCTTAAACTTTGTACTTCTTCGAATTGACATTGACGTTCTTTTTTAACCACAGTTTGATTGTCAAAATAATGTTTCATATAACCACAGGTCTTGTAAGCTGGGCAAAATGGCTTCGCTCATAGTCTGTCCTTTTAGAACCGTGCTGGTGTATGCGCTGACACCATCTGTGCGCCATGTAACATATCGGCCTCCTTTGTTGTTAGCCTTCCTGCCACACAAGGCTGGTGCGGTGTCAACCATAACGAATGAAAATGCTTGTTGACAACTTCTCGTAAAAGTTGGTCGTATCTGGGACCCTTCTTCGTTGGAGAAAGTTCTAAGTATCTCCGGGCAAGTCCAGCAGCCACCTCAGACCCGCTATGCCCACATGTGAAGAAACTATTGAAACTTCAAATTTAACCAACGTTGTGCCAGTCATTAAAATTTGCAGTTTCCTCTGAGTGTTCTGCTCCAAAACAAACCCATGTATCAGCCATTCCAGAGCAGCCTTTGTGTCTGAAAGAAGCGCGACTTGCTGCACTTTATCGAACTTGTTTCTTTAGGCTGTCCTAATTGTCACGCTTTCACCTGCGGTTCACAAAACAACGATCTGGAGCCGCACTGTTCAAGTCACCTTTAAGGATGGGTTCACAAACACAGCAACGCTTGCTCCGCGCTTTGAGTTGGTCGATTTGTCGGAGAAAATTTCAGAAGGCCCGCGTACTTTGTTTTCAAGATATCCAAGCGCCGAATAACGTACTTGTGATTGTGGGTGTAGAGCGCTTCCTGTGCATCCGTGAAATCGTGAAATGGCAGTTGACATTCTCGTAGAGAAAGGATACCAAACTTGGTATGACATAACATGACTGTATGAAGAACATATTTGACTAGTCGTAACATGAAAAGCATTTCAGGTACGTCACCAACGTCATGATTTACGGTTCATGGTCTTGACGCTCTTGCGGTGGTTTCGTTCGCATGGGATGTTGCGGAACTGGCATGGTACGACATGATTGCACGGCGAAAACATGTGACAGACCCTAACATGAAAATAATGACATGCGTGTCATGTAACAGCATCACTACGTGCCACGCTCATGATGCGCTCGTGGTTGCTTCGCAGTCATCAGATATACGAAACTTGGTATTATGGTACGCGAATAAATGGCGAAGGTATGTGACTGGTACAAACATGATAATCATAGGATGCGTGTCATGTAAACACATGACTATAGGCCACGCTCATGATGCGCTCGCGGCCGTTTCGCTAGCTTCACATGTACCAAACTTCGTATTACGTGACGTGAACGGACGACGTAGGTATAAACACACACAAACATGATAATCACGACATGCGTGTCATGTAACAATATGATTGATTTGATTGATATATGGAGTTTAACGCCTAAAAACCACCGTATGATTATGCGAAACGCCGTAGTGGAGGACTCCAGAAATTTGGACCACCTGGGGTTCTTTAACTTGCACCCAAATCTGAGCACACGGGCCTACAACATTTCTGCCTGCATTGGAAATGCAGCCGCCGCAGTGGGAATTTGATCCCGCGACCTGTGGGTCAGCAGCCGAGTACCTTAGCCACTAGACCACCACGGCGGGGCTTGTAACAACTGACTACATGCCACACTAAGGATGCACTCGTGGCCGTTTCGCTAGCTTCACATATGCCAAATTTTGTATTACATGACGCCATTGGATGGCGAAGGTATGTGACTGGTGCAAATATGATATTCATGAGATGCGTGTCATGTGAGAACATGACTACATGCCACAGTCAAGGCGCCAATACATTTTCACGCGACGCGGTTCTTGGGCTCGCCGGCGTTTATTTCGTCGCGTAACGCCGGAATTGCCACGCCAGGCGCCGGTCCTGCCATATACAGACAGGTGCGCGCCGCGCTGCGTTGCTTTGACGCATGCGCGTTTCAGCGCGTCCAGCGTCCCTCCGTAACGAAAAGAGGGAGACGAAGTGTTGTTTGGGCAACGCATTGGCGTGAAATGCAGCACGTACCATTTCGCGCTGGTTGCCGTAGGGCCGAGCCGACGGACGCTGGTCGCGCCTGGCGTCAGACTATAAAGTGCTCGCGTTTTGCTAACGTAGCGGCGTTGTGGCCAGCGTGTGCGCGCGTCAACACTACGTTGGAGCATATAGGGCCCTTCATGATGCGCTTGCGGCCGTTTTGCTAGTTCCACATATACCAAATTTGGTGCTACGTGACTTCAATGGATGACGAAATATATGGTTGGTGCGAACATGATAATCCTGAACGCGTGTCATGTAAGAACTTGACAATATATCACACTCATAGAGTGTTCGCGGTCGTCTCGCTAGCTCCGCATATACTAAATTTTGTGTCACGTGACGTGGATAATGCCGAAGGTAAATAACATATACAAACATGATAATCATGACATGGAAGTCATGTACGCCATCATTCACCTTGACCTCGTAACCTTGTGCTTATTTTAAAGTGACATATCAACATTTCTCATTTGTGCTTCACATATCATCGATTCCCACTCTACGTGGCATCAGCCATTTTTTTTTGCATTTCGTACTGCGACTCACTTGGGGAGATCAGAGGCAGATGAAGCAGCACACGGTTGAAAATGCTGCCGAGTGTGAGCTTATCGTGGATGATGGATGGCTCCCCCAGCTTGTGCCCGCCATGCGCCCCAAGAATGTTTACTTGGGGTGACAGGACTGACATTTTATTATTTACTGCCCATCGCCAGTTCATCCTGGAGTGTAGTATGTTTTCTAAAAATCTCAAGTATTTTTCTTGCTGAATTCCAGCATCAAGGAGTGCTATTTTTATCTTTGTTTCACGTTTTCGCACATTGAGGAATAGCCTGAATCGAGACTTCTCTGCGCTGATATTGTTAGTTCGAGCGATGTCAGATGAGTCTGCATAGAGAGTGCAGCCATTTGGTTGATAATTTGTGACCGTTTATGCGGAGACCAGACAGCCGGGTGCGGATGCTATCGACAGAATTCGATATTTAAACTGCCTTTCTGACCGTCTTGTGGACAAAGGGTAAACCAGCCATGGCCGCATTGAGCAACACTGAAGACATAACGCTGCCTTGTTGCACGCCTCTGATGATTTTCCTTGAGCTACTCAGCCCTGTTCCTAACGTGACCTGCAACTAGCGATAACTAATAAACGCTAGAAAAAAGCGTAAAAGATTCCCTCTTATCCCTACGGACACAAGACGCCAAATTATTCAATCCTAGACTATACGTAGTTGTTCACTTTTGAAACGTTCCCATATTTCCAGAGTTGAAAGGCCATTTGCTCATGGGTGGTCTATGTAGCTTACCAAGTATAATATGTCATCTGCATTCGATCTTTGTGGAAACCCAGTCTTACATAGTCGATAAGCTTTGTTTTTCTCAATCTCACAAGCCCACCGAACGTAGGCAAGCATCTCCATAAATTTGGCCACGCACAAAGTTGGTGACAAGCGTCTATAAGGTTATGGTTGAAAAAAAGTGAATGGGTCCATTTACAGAGTAAGGATGAGATCTGGCAATCAGATGTAAAAATACAGTCTTCAGGCTGCACCAGACAATCTCGTCTTTCTCTTTTTTGCACCCCCGGCTCTCACTGTAGCAATCTCTGCTTCACAGACGAAGCCTACTGGGCGTCCAACTCACTGGAGGGACGAAATTGCTAGAGGTGAGCTTCGTGCACTTACTTCGTTCGATTTTCCCAACGAAGAGGTGTCGTCAAGCGTGCCACAACGTACTTCATGTCACTCAAGCGACCTACAACGACACATAGGCTCAAACGGAAGTGATGCTTTTCGGAGGTACGCCCAAAAGTGACGACGTCTTCCACGTAGCATACGAACACCTTTCATTCAAGATCATAAATAACACAGGCCATAACTCTTTCAAAGGTGGCGCGGACATTGCAAAGCCCAAAAACCATCACAATAAATTGGTACAGTTCATCAGGCGCCCCAAGTGCAGTTTTGTCCTTGTCTGACGAGTGGATAGGTATTTTAAAGTATCGTAATCATAGGTCTACTGAAGAAAAGTACGAAGCCGAGGTAATCAGTCAATTGCATCGTCTATCCAAGGTAGCGAATATGCATCCTTTTTGGTGCGGGCGTTGAGTCTTCTGTAATCAACGCGGAACAGCCAGGAGCCAGTTATTTTTAACCATGATGACTGATGCTGTCCACAGGCTACGCTACTACTCGATGCCACTATTTTTCAGTATTTCCTGAACCTGGTCAGCAATAGTTTTGCGTTCTGCTGACGGCACTCGGTATGGTTTGTGCTGGATGGGGTGAGCAGTTCTAGTATCAATCTTATGCTTAGCGCTGTAACATGGTAGAGATAGTGGCTTCTCCTCTTGGCATAATTCAAACGCAAGAAACACGCACGGCGTAGGTATGAAGTTGCGGTGGCCTGATGTAAGCACTTTAACGCACATGCAGTTTATCCTAAGCCTGCCTAATATAGCTCGTAGAGGTCACCACGGCGGCCGGCGCGCAGAGCGAGCTCGCTACGACGCCGGATTGATACCGACGGCATAGCGAGGCCTTCTTACCGCTTAGATGTTGCAGCCGGTGAAATGCCGGTGCCACTTTGAGAAGGCACCGTCAGTGGAGACGGACCGAGCGCGTCGCCGGCGAAACTCTCACACCGGTTGCCGAAAAGCCTGCACTGGTCGAGCGAAGCCCACTTCGGACCGCTTCGAAGTTTTACGGTGAAACTCCAGGAGCAATCGCTGACCATTGTAACAGTTTACTTTTGCTACCATTAAACTAGTTTTCGAAATTTTTTGTAACTCGGCCCTTCGGAGCGCGGCATTCATGGCATTTCGTTGATAATCGGACCAATCTCCAGCGTGGTTCAACGGTGCGAAAAATATTGAAATGTTCACAGTAAACACCAACCAGTCATTGGAATTCTTCGCCACACTTATAGTTTCATTGCCTGTCGACAGATGCTCACACGGTCAGCCACACAAAACACTGGTGTTCGACAGCAATGCACAACATATTCGCGTACATACACACAAACACACACACGCACGTCACTTCGAAATACGGTATTTGAAACTCCTATTGGGAGTTTGCAACCACACAATTTGAAGTGTTTTAAAGGTCATGTCGTTCATAAACTCTGTTGTTATGCAGGGGGCGTTTTACGACAACATGTGCCCAGTTTGCTCTCTACCAGGGAGTAAATAATTAGGGCAGGGGATTTTTGTGGGCTCTTGTGCTAGAGAAACAGCCATCTCGGGTCACTTTTGCTTACAGTGAAGGCGATGTTAATTTACGTACTAGTCTTGAACGCAGCACCTAGACCTTTCAGAGCCACGTCGGAACCCTAAAATGGGTCGAAAAGATTTTTTTCGCTGCTCCATACATTGCTTACAGCTAGGACAAGCAGTAGCTGGGACGAACCGTATTCGGGAGACCTCTGCATTTGGTTCTTTCTCTAGCCGGGACGTAAGATGAAAACTCTCCGTCCTATTTCACTCCCGCCTATGAGATGAGCCACTGAGCAGGGATGCCTCCTGTGGTGTGGGCCACCTATGCGCCCTACATGCCACAGGACGGTCGCGGATGGCGCCGCCTACAGGTTTTGCCAGCTAAACGAACCCTCTATAGGCGTTAGATTTTTCGTCTCGCTTACAAGCTATAGGCTGGTACTTTACACAGGACTTGAATAATAGCGTAGGCTATGTGTGAAATAAAGAACATTCACTAATTCATTCAAATAACTGAGCAGCACTGCTTACAGTGCCAGTACGACCTGCAGCATGGCCTTCGCGGCACGTGGCGGCATTGTCACTAGATGAGAAGGTAGAGCAGCAAATAAAACACGGACAATCTCTGCAGTGTCATGAACATTTTTCTAATTTCCTTTTGTCTTGTCCTCATAATCTTGTGTCAGTACTCCTGCACATGAAATTCCTGTAGAGATGGTCTGAGTAGTCTTAGGTGGCCTGACTGTTCGTTTAGCTTGGATCACATTGCGTGGTTTTTGGAGAGAGCATACTTCCCTTTGCACGTCACGCATATTCTTCTGCCCAGCTTTCATCAAAAGAGAAAAATGCTAGAGCAGTTGGCAAGGCAGGGGTTGCTTTAGGACCTCTAAAAAGACTTCTATTAAGCGCATTCACTCTGAATGGACATGCACTGTAACTTGCGGAATGGTCAATTTGTTTACAAATTTCAAGTCTACCTGGCAATTTTTAAAGTTATGTGGAACCCCACAACGTTTGTATTATAAAGAACTGCTTTGCTAAACTTCGCCACACGTCCAAAACACGACATTTCAAACACTTGGGTTGTGGCTCCCTGTATTCAGCGGTTTAATGTCGAGTGAAGTCAAAGTTTATGATCAGTGGTCTTTCAGTATTTGA
This sequence comes from Rhipicephalus microplus, assembly GCF_013339725.1. Classification (NCBI taxonomy): domain Eukaryota; kingdom Metazoa; phylum Arthropoda; class Arachnida; order Ixodida; family Ixodidae; genus Rhipicephalus; species Rhipicephalus microplus. The sequence goes on from NC_051171.1 coordinate 66,520,640, forward strand.
GGCAAACACAAGTAACACCGCATCCGTGGGTGTAGCTTTCCAATCATTCATAGAAAACACATTTCTTTGAACAGTCATTCTGACGTTAATAACGCTTTGGTGTTTAGAGCTCACGACAGAATACGCTTCTGTGTACCACTTCGAAACACCTATGATCAAGCAGGTGTTTTGCACGTAAGCATTAGGAAGACGACCATGAACTGCATAACAAGCATCTTGCCGCACGTGAAGAGTGCATAGACTCGGTATTTATACCCATGTCCAGCAGCAATGAACCTACCACAGTGAAGGAACTCCAAACTGCCTCTGCATCAATGTTTGATTTAATGACAGATAGAAAATCAATAGGATTTGCCTGAGTCAGGTCATTTCCACTCTCTACCGTTGATATAATCATCTAAAAGCCCACTGTTCTGTTTTGGCGAAGGCTTATCATCTGCAGTTGTCACTGTTCATGTCCAATCAGTCGTATACCTTCTGGTCTACTCGTATTATTGTGGATGCGTTGAGATTATTTGTAGGTTTACTTGTCTCCCGACAGTCACAATAGAGTTTCATTGACCTGGTCTTTTGGATGATGTGTGGGATGCATCAGATGTCTCACCTGGTCGCTTGTATGTTTGCACCATGACTGAAGCACCGGCATCAAATTTTTCTACCAGTCGCGTGTTGCCAGAAGAGGCCCTGTAAGAGTCCAATGGCCTAGAGGCAACAGGCGTCTTCATGAGAACGATGAAAATTACCACGACATAAGACAAAAAATAAATGTTCGTCGCCAAAGTTAGCTGCAGTCTTAACGTCGTCCCAAATAGACGTCACTGCAAGTTGCTAAGAACGTGTCGGCGGTTCTGTCTTTCAAATATTTTGCAATTCGGCGCCGAAAGCCAAGTGGAGACAGCCGAGAGCTACTGTCATGAGACAATGCCGATGGCTACCAACTGCAACATTAGCCATTTACTACGCAGGCATGCCTATCACATGACCACCATTGGCAAGCTCAAAATGTAGAGTGCTAAGTGAAAGGCTCAGAATACCAAGGTCTATCAACCGTCAAGTGCGATACTTGAGAATAATACCATGACACTGCAACATATGGACGCGGTTTAAGACAAGCTCAAGAACAATAACGAGGAGCTGAAGAAGAATAATGATCCAACTGCGAGCTACATGAGTGACGAGGCATACGAAGAGGTGTACGCTGCTGCTATGTAGATGAGGTAAGACGTTGAGTAGCACACTAAAAACCACAAGCAAAACATAAGAGAAAGATGAGGACGAGCGCTCGTCTTTGTACTTCTCTTATGTGCTTCTTGTGGTTTTTAGTGCGCTATACCATCTTATATCACGGAGTAACAACTAGCCCAATCTTCCACCCTCCTAGGTAGATGAAGATAACGGACCTGCATTTTAGCTGAGCTGCAAAGAAAACGCTGCCAGTAAAGCGATAGATCTGTGGTGCTACTGGCCATCCAAGTTTGCAAGGTGCCGGTGAACATGGGATCTCCTGAAAGATCAAGAGCACTGAAGCTGATGATCGGTTTATAAGCTGGTGACTTGCAGAAGTGGGGTGTGTTCTGGAAACTATTCCACCAGGGCATCAACCATTGACTGGTACCTTACCACTAGTGACAAATTTATCTCTTTGAGGCTAATCTTGAAAGGAGACGTTTCAGCAGCTACAATTGGACTGCCTACCACTGAAGTGTGTTACTCAGACGCATTTGACACGCTGAAAGGACTTTTTGGTGACAGGAAGCGTTTGGAGCAGTACTTCTCGAGAACGCGAAGGCTCATTTCTGGGCAACTGGATTGCCACATGACTTTGTCGTTGGCTACTATTATTCTTGCGCAACAGAACTTGCAAGTTCTACCATAGACAACGTTTTCAGTCCATTTCGTCAGAACTTGTTCGCCTCATTAAATTTTTCTGTATTGAAGTGGAGAGCCACAGAAAGAGTTATTTGGGAGGAACGAAAGAAATGAACAGGTAGTTTATTTTAGAGAGAACAAAATATCTCAATTTCACGACGCGAGCACAGTGGCATCAGTACTTCTTCAGCAAGTATAAGCTACTCCTATAAGTTAGAGCAGAAATTTCTGCAGATCAACGTAGCACATAAGCGAGTTTTGCGGTAAGAACTCACCACTGGCAGACAAAAAGAAACCTTTTTTTGTCGTCATGTGGTGATTACAATGCACGTAAAAAGGTCGCCGCTTTAGGAAGCACCAACGAAAAACTGTTTGCTTCAGCTGCAGTGGTCGCCACGTGTCTAATATGTGTAACCTAGAAAAGTTAAGACGACAGCCTGGTAACGATGTAAAAGCCCCTGGTAAACTCTCGTTATTTCGAAGCAGAAATAAAGGGACTACCAGGAAAGAATATTGGTTCGAACTTACTAGCAAGCCCCCGAACCTCCCTGCAAAGGACATTTCACTCCCAAATCATAAACATGACAAGCCGACCGGGCAATTCCAATCGTAAACAGTTGCGCGAAATCATCGGCATAGAAAAAATGGGATTTCAGTGGTATGAGACCCAACTCGAACCCCGTGCTGGAACCAGCAAAAGCGAGAACCTGAATTCGGCCCTACATGTTAACGAGCAGCGAATTATCCTGCAAAAGCATTACATCCTTCGTGAAGCTCAAGTTTGGAGAGACGTGATTGAGGGAGCTACTTCGAAGAAAATGAAGATGGCCAAGCCACGATCAAAGTTGTGAGAGGAGAACAGGGTTTGTGAAACCACAATGAAGAATCTTCAACACCTGCTTATTGATCAATGAACTCATCGTGAGAACATGGAGTACAGATTTCAGAAAGCCACAAGAAAATTTGCGCGTGGTGAGTATTGTCGTTGACGCATATTGGAGCTACTCATTAGGCAGAACTCTCATTGCTCTGTGAGTGCTGGTAATAGAAACGCGTGAAATTTTTCTAAAGGTAGTTAGGACTATAGATATGCAGCTGTAATTGATTAGTGCAATCCTCATGAATTGATGAAGTCATTGAGTAAATGCTTCCCAATGATATTCCACTGTAAGAAAATCGGTAGGCGGGCGTGTAAAAGCTTTCTCAAAATATGCAGTTGCGTCAAAAAGCTACATAAAGTTGAAATTCGTAAAGTTTTACAACGTTTTGTATTTGTACGACTGGTTGTCACGAGTCCCGTTAATTAGGGAGGCAATCGCCGAGCTAATTCTAAGGGCCGAAGTATCGGCCCCCCGAACCGCACCACGAAAGCGTGGACAATTTAGAAGTGGTCCTTTTTGGCGCGCCAGCGGACGCCGGCTGTGGCCCAAAGAACAAGTCATAGCCGAGAGTTGATAAACAAACAAAATTACATTCTCAATAATGGCAGATCGAAAACAATACACAAGTATGCACACTCCACAACAGTTGAATACAATATGTCACTGTAGGCTTATGCCACAGGAGCGAAAGAAAGACACGCCTGAACGATAACCGATGCCAGCCAGGAACGCGAGCCGTGGCTTCACGTGCCACGGCCTAGCGCCTTCTTTATTTTCTTCTGGCGCCATCACGCGCTCTCCGGTTTGCGCGCCGCCCGAACGAGGGCGCTACAGGGCCCCCCGTGTAGAGTGGAAGTCGGAATGTGACATGCCGTTTGTGGTGTTCCAACGGAAGATCAGTCGTAGATGAGAGGCTTTCTAGGGTGGTCTCCAGGTACGCCGTAACAAGGTCCACTTTGCTGAAAATTGTGCAGCCGTCGAGGCGCGATGTAAAATCCTGGATGTGAGGTAGAGGATAGCTGTCGTGAACAGTCTTGGCGTTCAACGCTCGATAGTCTCCACAAGGACGCCAGTCACCAGGATCACGCTTTGGCACCAAATGCAGCGGGGAAGCCCAAGCGCTTGACGACGGGCGGATAATGCCGAGCTGCAGCATGTGGTCAAACTCCCGTTTAGCAACAGCTAGGCGGTCTCCGCACAGGCGGCGTGGTCGAGCGGCTGCCGGTGGACCCCGGGTGACGATGTGGTGTGTCACCGTATGTTTAGGCGGCTGTGTGAGGTTGCACGGTTTAGTTAACTCCGGGAAACTCGCCAAGATTTTTTCGAACGGTGAGGAAGGTATCAGCATGCGGATGGCCATTGGAGCGATGTCGGACAGGACTCCCGAGATGGATAGACGAGTCTTACCATCTATGAGGCGGCGCCGCCGCACGCTGACGTCCAAATCGAAGTATGAGAGGAAGTCCGAGCCGATGATCGGTTGAACCACGTCTGCGATGACGAAAACCCACCGGAAAATGCAGCGAAGGCCAAAGTCGAGGGTGAGAGATCGGAGCCCATACGTTGCTATAGACGAGGCGTTGGCAGCACGAAGCACTTGCCCCTGTGACTTTGAACGATCAGCCTTAGTCGGGGGCACAACGCTAATTTCCGCGCCCGTATCTATAAGGAACCTGGCGCCCGATAGCTGGTCCGTGACCATGAAAAGGCGGCTGGGACGAGAAGGGGGATCACACGCCGCCGTCAGTGATCCCGGCAGGCGTTTTCCTTCCACGAACATGGGGGTGTACACTTCGTGGCTCGGTGTCGGAAACGCCGATGGTACCAGCAGAGGGGTGGAGGGCTGGGACTCCGAGCATCTCGTGTGCGTGGAAGAGCTCGACGACTGGAACGAGGCGAACGAGTCTCCTGCAGGGGGCTCCGGAGTGCGGCAATGGAGGCGGCGAGTTCGTCGATGCGGGCCTCAAGGCGCGAAATCGCTGTGTCTGCTGGTGGTAAGACAGCGTTGACAGATGGGGAGGTCGCTTCATGAACCTGATCAGCGAGCTCCGCCAGGCGGTCGAGATTGACGTCGCCGGCAACCGCGAGGACGAGGCGGATTGGCTGAGAAAGGCGTTGGAGGAAGAGCTCGCGAAGCAATGCTGAGTGGGCAGAGACGTCGTGTTTCCCAAGAAGCTGTCGCATTCGGCGCAGTAGTTGGGAGGGGCGCCTGTCGCCAAGGTCCCCCTCTGCAAGGAGCTGCTGTAGGCGGACGCGTTCCGAAGGCATGAATCGTTCCAGCACCTTGGTTTTAAGGTGTTGATATAGCGTAGTGTCCGGGGGGTTGGAGAGGACGTCGGAGAGCTCGCTGGCAACGTCAGGAGGAAGGACGGAGGCTACGTGGTAGTAGCGTGTCGTTTCCGAGGCGATGCGGTACAGGGAGAATTGCGCCTCGACCTGATGAAACCAAACTTGCGGGTCCTGTGGCCAGAAAGATGGGAGACGCAGTTGCACGGCCGAGACGTCCTGCGGATGTGAGGCTTGTTCGGTTGAGGGTGCATTCGAGTCATTCATTGTCTTCGTCCGAGGTCACCACTGTAGCGACGAGAGAAGAGAACGAGCTGACACGCCTGGCGTGGCGGACGCTGGTAGCCGACGTGGCTCCGCTTCAGGCCTAGAATAAAGTGGCGAGATCGGCACGGCCCCATCGGCCGCCTTCGACGTCATCTCACCTCTCCTCTTCTCTCGTCGCTACATCACCAATCAAACAACGTACTACACAATACAATCAGCCACACTCGAAACTACGGAGGCAGACAACAATACGCACTACAATGCAGTCGCATGCATTTAACAACCAAGACACTTAAAGACTAAAAAGATAGAAAACCTATTCAGTCCAAAGTTCTTGGAACAAAAGTCTGAATGATACTCTTCCGAGAATCACTCACTCAAAGTCCAGCGTTGTTGTCGTTCCGCTGCCCCCGAAGTTTCTCTTCCAGGAAACCTCCCGTCTTCAATTGGCCACTCTCCAAGCTTCAAACTTCTTCGCCGGAAACACGTCGGCTTCACACACGCAGCCGTTGCCACGCGTCTTCGCTCGATAGCGGTAGATACACACTCTTGCCTGTAGCTCGAATCGTCACCCCTCAGGTGGATATCATCTTCTCCTGCTTTGTCTCTACGAACAAAACCTTCGCCGACTACACGGCGGAATCCCTACGCGCTCTGGCACTAACTTCCGTCTTCTCCTGATCTCTCGTCTCGGCTGCTTGATTAAATACCTTCCGCGCGAGATTCCAGAAAGTTCTCATCATTTCGTCGGCGCGATGCGCACCGAAGGCTGGGGGAAAGCGCGAGACTATACGAGGGCCGTCCGCGACGGATGACTCAACCCGGCATCATTACGCCCCTTTCCATCTAGAAATTTCGAGTGCTTGCTTGGCCGCCGATGTGGGGTGAGGAGGTTCGTCGGCGAACCTACGCTTCCGAGGGGAGACGCGCGCGCCCGGGGAGTCGTTGGATGTTTGTTTTCTTTTTTTATGGTTGACCTCGCGGCGTCACTCTGGCGCTTCGTTGCGTAAATTTGGCAGCGCGCCCTTTTTGAGCGCTCGTTTTGTGACACTGCCCCCCAGTTTAAGAATATTATCTCATAATATTCAAAACCACACAAACGAGGGCGAACAGTCACCACACACTTAAAGACTATAACATAGCCCGTTGCTCATGGCACGTCACATTCACAGTAGATCACTGAATACAAATGTACATTGCAATTCAATCTCACAACACATGAAATATAACCACAAGTGCATGAGTACAACACTCCATGACATATTCCAGACAATACAAATGTACAAAGTTCTCTCATTACAACAATTACTATACTCACATCATTATTATACATCACATCACCGTAACAAACCTTTTGACTCACTCGACATACAGTTGTGGCACAGGAAAACAATCACATTAACTTAACATATAGCACTGTCAAACACATTCCAAATCGACTTCGACACCTATCCGGTGCATTTCGAGCGGTGCTTGCGCCCTTTTTTGCGGTGCTCTCTTGATCTCTTCTTATTGTTTTTGCTCGTTTTGTTCCGGCGAGCCCTTCCCAGCGACGGTATCTGAGGCGGCGTCTCAGCCATCGTTGTCACTTCCGACACTGCTAGCGGGTCATGACGCTCAACCAATCCTGTCCGGTTATTCACCCGCTTGTTCATGTCCCGACACTTGGCCTGGCTGGCCGACTCCGTCATCTTTACATTGTCGGTCAGTTGAGGTCGAGCCGAAGTAAGCCCAGCTGCCCAGCACGTGAACTCATTCGATACGATGATGTTCTCATTCACTGTCTCTTGCGCCCAGGCTTCACCTTGGGCTCGAGTGAAATCCTTCGCGGGATTGTTCTCCGCTGTATCTCGCGGTCCCTGTGTCGGCGGGGGCTCCATCTTTGGGTCTTCCCCAAAGAGAGAGAGAGAGAGAAAACTTTATTTGCGCATAACGCGGAGCATTCCAAATGGTCGGGCCCCTATTCCAGGGCTCCGCTGGCCCTAGCCATCATCTCTACCCGTTGGACCAGCCAGTGCTGATCAACAATGGCCGAGCTGGACAGCAGCGCCTCCCATTGTTCTTTTGTGTTGTTCATGTTGTTGTGTTCTTCATTGTGATGCGTACACTACCACGTGATGTGAAACAAAGTTGGTGTGGCCCCACACCACGGACATATATCTTTGTATGCTGTGGGGTAGAATACATGCAGCCTGTGTAAGTTCGTGTATGTGTTTGTTTGGATTCCGCGTAATGCCACCGATTCCACTGCTGTGAGTTTCTTATGCGGTGCTGGATAAACTTTTCTATTGTCCCTGTAATACTGAAGAATTACACCAAAGTTAGGGTCTGGGGGTGTTGGATCCTCTATTGCAGTGTGCAAGGAAGCTCGGTAATTTGTGAAGCCTCGAGCCGCCTCACCCGCAAACTGGTTCCCGGTGACGCCCTCGTGCCCTGGCGCCCAGATAATGGTTTGGGTGTATTCGATTGGGAAGTCCTTGTGAGCTTTGGTTGGAATTTGGAAGGCCTTCATACATATTCTACCTTTTTCGTAATTTCTACATGCAGCCTTTGAGTCTGTGGTTATTGTCATTGGGGCTTTTCTCTCCCTGCCGTCCTTGATTGCCAGCGCGATCGCTATCCCCTCCGCTTCTGTGATAGAGGCTTGGGCTATGGAGGCACAACTTGTGACGTTTCCGTTTCGGTCTGTGACCACGGCCACCATGTTTTTCGCATTTGCCTGATATGGTGCAGCGTCAGTAAATCTCGCCGTATTCAGATATTTTGTCAGTTTATCTATGTAAACGGCTCTTGCTTTACGTCTTCCAGCATGTAAAACTGGGTCCATGTTCTTCGGTAGGGGGCATATTTTGTACCGGGCTCTGACTGAGCACGACTATTCCTTAGCTCTTCCATGTGTCTGTACTTGTTCGCCGAGGCCGATCCTCTGAAGAAGTTTTCTGCCGTTTGGCGTCTGTAGCAGGTGGTTAATCTGGGTGGTGGCTTGTGCCTCAGCCAACTCATCAAATGTATTGTGAAGTCCAAGCGCTAATAGCTTCGCAGTTGAAGTGCTTTGTGGTAGTCGCAGAGCCGCTTTATATGCCATCATTATTATTTTGTCTGCTTTTTCTTTCTCATCTCTATTGATGTTGTGGTAGGGTAGCGAGTATGTTAGTCTGCTGATGACTAAGCTCTTTACCAAACGAAGCACGTCTTGTTCTTTCAGCCCAGCACGATTGTTTGTTATTCGAACTATCATACGAACAATTTGTTGAGCTGTTCGTTTAAGCATATTCAGTGTGTGGAGACATCGCTGATTCGACTGTAACCACATCCCTAAGATTCGAACAGTTGTTTTCTCTGGTATAATATTGCCGTCTAGCTTGACCTCAAGGCGGAGGCTCGGGTCTGTCCTTTGTTTTTTACTCTTGGAGAACCGAATGAGTTCCGATTTTTCTGCTGAGCACTGAAGCCCCCTTTCTTTAGTGTAATCTTCGATGGTTTTAGCTGCCAGTTGAAGCCGCTCTTCTTTTTCCGCCAAGCTATCCTTGGTTGTCCATACAGTGATGTCATCCGCATAGAAGGAGTGTCGGATGTCGGGAATACCTTCCAGTTTTTTGGCTAGACCAATCATGGCTATGTGGAAAAGCGTAGGCGAGATCACAGCGCCCTGTGGTGTGCCTTTTCTCGGTGGGTGGAAGACATAGGATTCGTCTTCTCCTAATCTGATAACAGCGGTTCTTTTAGTAAGGAAGTTCTGTACATATTTGTACGTCCTTTGACCACAGTTTGTCGCTGCTAGCCCATCTAATATGGCCTTATGGCTTACGTTGTCAAAAGCGCCTTTTATGTCGATGGCCATGACATTGTTTTCTCCTGCTTTTGGAACATTTGTTAGTACTTTCTCCTTTAAAAGCAGAAGGATGTCCTGTGTCGAAATATTCGAGTGGAAACCAAACATGGTGTTTGGCAACAAGTTATTTTGTTCAAGGTGCCGTTGAAGTCTGGTATTTATTAATCCCTCAAACCCTTTGCCTAAGCACGAGGTAAGAGAGATTGGCCTGAGGTTTTCTATTGCCAATTTCTTTCCTGGTTTGGGTATCATAATTATTACAGCATGCTTCCATTGCTGAGGTATAGTGCCATTCACCCAGTGTTTGTTAATGAAATTTAGAAGCGCTAACATGGCTTCGTCATTCATGTTGCGAATCATGGCATTGGTGATTTGGTCCGCCCCAGGCGCTGTGTTGCGTTTCATGCTGACGATTGCCGCTCTGACCTCGGCATGCGTGAAAGGTGCATCCTGTTCTGAGTTTGGGAGCCCAGTGTATTTAGCCTGGTAAGGGGCTGTGATGGCTCGGGCGCCGAAACACTTAATATAGATGTCTTGAAGCAGGTCATCTCGTGTGCCTGGATATGTGTGCAATAATCTTTCTAGAGATTTTTGTCCTTCGCGTTTAGTTTTCAGAGGGTCAATCAGGGCTCTTAGGATATCCCATGTCTTTGCTGTTCCTAGGGTTCCATTTAGTGAATCGCAAAATTGTTCCCAGTTGGCTGTCGCGAGCTGATTAGCGTACTGTTCGGCTTGCTGCGTTATTTCTTCAATTTTCGCTTTGAGTTTTTTATTTCGCTTTTGCCTTTTCCATCTTTTAGTGAGGTTTCTTCTTGCTTCCCACAGGTGGCAAAAGTGAGCGTCTACTTCAGGGGTATCATCTGTTCTGGCGACAGTTTTGGTGTACATTTGCTTTTCATTTCGAATTACTTTGCACCACTCGTCCAAGTCGTCTACGGCGGTCACGTGCGCTTTTAGCGCTTTTCTACATGCGTGCCAGTCTGTAATTTCGGCTGTGCCGATGTGTTTGCGGATTCGGCCGGTGCGGATTGTGGTGCTTAGTATGTAATGATCACTGCCCAGGTTTTCAAGGGTGTTGTACCAGTCCACGCTGTGGCAGTTTTGTACTATCGTCAAGTCCGGACTTGTGTCCATGGATACGCTGTTGCCTATCCTCGTTGGTATTGCAGGGTCAGTTAACAGAGTCATTTCCAGTTTCTCTATTTGTCTTGCGATATTCTTGCCTTTGGTGTCTTGCATCTTATATCCCCAGCTTGCATGCCTGGCATTAAAGTCCCCAACTATGATTAATGGATTTTCTTTCGCCAGTTTTGCTGTCTCTTGAAAGAGCTTGTCGAACGTTGCTCTCTTTTGTCTTGGGGGACTATAGATATTAAGTATGAAGACGCTCTTTACATGGCTCCCTTTGTAGGGCATTTCTGTTATGATATGCGGGATATCCGCCTCTTCAATGGGCTGATGACATATTGCTGTAATTGAGTTATCGACTAATGTAGCAACTTTCCATTCTGCGTCCCCGGTACTATAAGTTTCGTAGCCCCGTAATTTTGGTTGTGTTCCGGCTTCCTGGACTGCTATGACAGCAGGTGCTTTTGTTTCGACGCCACCAGCTGCAACAGTTGCCCTCTTTTCCGCCGGAAACCACGGCAGTTCCACTGCCATATTTTGCACTTTTCTTACCGCTGCGTTTGATGATTAGCCATTATGCGTCTCCTGGTTCATGGCCGACAATCCGGGCCTGTTGTAAATTTTCTCAGCTTTTTCTCTGATGTTGATGCCTGTGGCATGCTTTCGCAAGGCTTTCGTGAATTCGACGTGTTGTGCCTGGATTTTCTTGTCCAGAATCTCGAGCTTTCTATCTACATTAATCATTACTTGCTCTATAACTGTCGGTATAACTTCCTTTAATGTTTCTTTCAGAATCGACAACGTAATCATTGAGTCACCTCCTGCATTCGGTTGCGTCTGCGATTTCTGGCCACCCTGGGTGGGTATAGAGTTTTTTTGCGCGTGCTGCGTTTGTTGCTTTTTTAGTTCCCTACTTTCGCGTTCTAGGTCACCTATTCTCACCCGCAGTATCCCTAACTCACGTTCTAAGCGCTTGAGTTGTGGTGTTTGGTGTGAGTGTAGGGAGGATTTTGCTGCCCAGCTCACCTGGTTCTTTCCTTCTTTTTTCTGCGCCTTCTTGCCCTTGTGCTGTTGTTGCTTTGCTTGGGTCTGCTTGTGGCCACCATTTCTGGAGTTGGAGCAGTCTCGAGAGCCGGACCTGGATCGGGATGTAGATCGAGGTGGGCTCGGTGGCACTGCCATGATGCGGTCCACTAATCCGCTTCTGTTCATCATGCAGATTATGACGTCCTTCGTCATGCGAATGTTGCTGCCCTTTCCCGCGGAATCAACGAGCGCTTCGTTGGCCAAGGCGAACCCGTGCACCAGCTGTGTCATCAATTTGCAAATCGGAATCGGCAACCAATCGTCCCGTTCAATGGCGCCACCAGTCCAAGCATGGATCCTCGACAAGATGCCATTCGCCCTACCGCCATCGTCAACAGCCAGCCAGCGGCCTATAAAGGAGCAGCGAATACCCCCCGCGCGCTGTGGGCTCGGTGGCACTGCCATGATGCGGTCCACTAATCCGCTTCTGTTCATCATGCAGATTATGACGTCCTTCGTCATGCGAATGTTGCTGCCCTTTCCCGCGGAATCAACGAGCGCTTCGTTGGCCAAGGCGAACCCGTGCACCAGCTGTGTCATCAATTTGCAAATCGGAATCGGCAACCAATCGTCCCGTTCAATGGCGCCACCAGTCCAAGCATGGATCCTCGACAAGATGCCATTCGCCCTACCGCCATCGTCAACAGCCAGCCAGCGGCCTATAAAGGAGCAGCGAATACCCCCCGCGCGCTGTGGGCTCGGTGGCACTGCCATGATGCGGTCCACTAATCCGCTTCTGTTCATCATGCAGGTCTGTAAATCTCATCCTCTTTTCGCTAAAAAAACAAGTAATTATTGTCTTGTGCAGCTACCGAGCCCGCAGTGCTGCTTTTCCATTGTTTTTCAGTGTCTTTCCGTGATTAGATCCCTATTATTGCTTTCCGGTGATATTGAAAGCAATCCTGGTCCAGATAATGCCGCGCTGCTTGCCGAAATGAAGAAGATTTCCGCTGGTCAGGCTAAGATGATCGCTGAAATGCAGGAACTAAAGAACCAATCTATGGCTACGACCGCGTTACTGGACACGTTAAGTAAAAGACTGACGGACCTCGAGGGTAATTACCAAAGTGTGATAGCCTTGCAAGGAGACATGCAATCTATACAGGCAGACAGCGAACGTACGGCGCAGCTGATCCATAAACTGGAAGCGCGTGTAGACGATGCTGAAAACAGATCTAGGCGAAATAATTTGGTTTTCTACGGCCTTCCAGATCCGTCTGCATCAGAGCCATCATCAGATTCTGAAAAAATTATTTTACGTCATTGCTCAGATTACCTAAAGGTACAGCTTGAGCCCAAGGATATGGAGCGGGCACACCGAATTGGTCGGCATTCCTGTAACCGCAAACGCCCAATTATAGTAAAATTTGTGTCTTATAAAACGAAGGAAGCTGTTCTTTCAAAAGGGCGTAACTTCAAAGGCACTGACTTTAGCGTCGCAGAAGATTTTTCACCAGCTGTTAGGAACGCCCGTAAACACCTTGTCGCCTTCGCTAAAGATAAATCTGCACCCTATTCCTTGCGTTTCAAAACGCTGTTCATGGGCCCAAAGCGGTACGTATACGATGAAGCTTCTCAAACAGTCAAAGAAGCATAGCAACCACAAATCGAGACAAAATTAATCCGTCGTCCGAAACCAACAGGCAAGTCACGTCTTCCCATCTCAGTAATCTTCACTAATATACGCAGCTTCATTTCAAAACGTGAACATGTGTCCAACCTTGTGCTGACATCTAAAAGCAACATGTTAATTCTTACCAAAACTTGGCTTAGCGACCACATTTCAGATTCGGAAGTACTGACAGATTTGCCTAATTTCAGTCTGTTTCGTGCTGACCGTCCGAATGCACGAGGCGGAGGTGTCCTCATAGCTGCCAGCCAGGAACTATCGTGCTCTGTTCTTAGTATCAGGTCGAACTTAGAACTACTTTTCATTCATTGTCACGCCGCTCCACAATCAGTACTTGTGGGCGTTTGCTATAGACCCCCCCACAGTAGCCCAGCTTTTGCCATTGAGCTAAACAATGCACTCTTCGAAATAACATCGAAGCACACCAAGGCTAGCCTTCTCCTTTTCGGAGACTTCAATTTTCCAGACATTAATTGGCACAACTTATCTCCCCACTTAGTAAACGAGACGGAGGTAAAAAACTTTCTTGACGTTTGTCTTGATTTTAATCTTAGTCAACTAGTGTCTCAACCAACGCGTATCACGGAAAACACAGCTAACGTATTAGATTTAATACTAACAAACCAACCAGACAAATTATCATCGATCGCCTACCTAAAAGAAATCAGTGATCATAAGGTCATTCACGCGTCCTTTAACTTTGGGGCAGTTCCGCGCTTGAAAGTACAAAAAACTATACATCTTTACAAGAAAGCAAACTACAAAGCTATGTACGATAACCTGTGTGAGTTTTTAGCTTCATTTGAAACGTCTTTCAATAAACGCACTATCCATACAAATTGGCAAATATTTAAAGAAAAAATTAACAGCCTAGCAGACAGATACATCCCAAGGATAGCGATAGGAACGCAACCAGAAAAACCATGGTTCAGCAATTCTTTAAAAAGGTTGGATAACAAAAAGAAACGTTTATACCGAGCAGCAAAAGGTACCACAAATGTATGCGCATGGGATAAATATTACACAGCGGAACGCGCATACTTGTCAGCTGTCCGGGAAGCAAAAAAAACGTACTTTCACGAAGACCTGCCCAAGATGCTGGTCAACAATCCAAGGAAATTTTGGCAGGTGATTAATCCTCGAGATATAAACAGCAACACGCTAATTAACGAAGACGGTGAAACGGTCGACGATGTGGAGTGCGCTAACATTTTCAATGCAGCTTTCGCGTCAGTATTCACCAAAGAAGTTAGCTTACCATTTCCTTCTACAGCGTCAAGCACACCTAATACCATGCCAGTTATAACTTTCCATGTTGATGGTATTTCCTCTTTAATTGACAATCTCAAACTATCATCTTCAGCCGGAGTAGACAACATAAACTCAAAAGTGTTAAAAAATACTAAAGATATCAGTGCTGCTTATTTATGTCTATTGTTTTCTCAGTCACTTTCCACAGGCACCATACCTCATGACTGGACGGTGGGAAGGGTTGTTCCAATCTATAAATCAGGGAACAAGAATTCCCCACTTAACTATCGCCCCATTTCACTTACAAGCGTACCTTGCAAAATCATGGAACATGTCATTTATACAGAAATCATGAAATTTTTAGACTCGAATAAATATTTTCATCCTTCACAGCACGGATTTCGCAAAGGGTTTTCTTGCGAAACCCAATTGGCAGCGTTTCTGCATGATCTTCACACAAATCTCGATACTAACCTACAGACAGACGCGATATTTTTAGACTTTGCGAAAGCGTTCGATAAGGTACCACATCAACGATTGCTACTAAAACTATCTTTGGCAAATGTACACCCCGACGTCTTACGATGGATTGAAGCATTCCTTAATAACCGCTCACAGTTTGTCTTTATTAACAACAGCACCTCTGACTCCCTGCGTGTAACTTCCGGTGTTCCTCAAGGATCTGTTCTCGGGCCTCTCCTCTTTTTAATATATATTAACGATCTACCTGGTCATGTAACCTGTAATATTCGCATGTTTGCGGATGATTGCGTCATTTACAAAACCATTACTAATACATCTCACCAAATTTCTCTTCAGGCAAATATTAACCGTCTGCAACAATGGTGTGACTGTTGGCTAATGACACTAAACCCCGCTAAGTGTAAAGTTGTGACATTCTCCCGTCGACGTAACCCTCTGTTCTATTCATATTCAATCAATAACATATCATTAGAAGCTTCGCCCTCATACAAATACCTCGGTGTTACCCTAACTAAAGATTTATCTTGGAACGCACATATCACTAACGTCATCTCATCTTCTAATAAATCACTTGGTTTCCTTAAACGCCACCTAAAACAAGCCCCAAAGCATGTTAGATTACTAGCCTATCAAACCATAATCCGCCCTAAACTCGAATACGCATGCGCAGTATGGAGCCCCCACCAAACATATTTAAGCAACGCTCTCGAAACCGTGCAAAACCGTGCTGTAAGGTTCATACACTCTCAATATTCATATCATGTCAGCGTGTCTTTATTGCGAAAGGACTTAGGTCTGCCGACCCTTGCTTCTCGTCGCCGTGTTTTATCACTATCTCTTTTTCATAAGTTTTATCATTGTTCGCTCAATCAAACGCCGTACATTATTCCCCCTGGCAGAACGTCGCATCGAACTGGGCACATCAACCATGTGGGCCGCCCCCGCACTCGTACTACTACCTTTTCAGGTTCTTTTTTCTTTCGCACAGCCATAGATTGGAACAGCCTGCCTCACCAAATTGCCGCCCTAACCAGCGCACCCGCATTCATGCAAGAGATATCTCATCATTTTTCAGAATAACAATTACTGGATGTCATTTTTCATCTTTCCAACTGATTGTATATACCACAAAATCATGTAAACCATATTTCCACGTCATGTTTAATAATGCTTATTCAAATGTCATTTCTAACAATGTATAATGAACATATGTAAACCCACCCCTTATGTAATGCCCCTGTTGGGCTTTTAAGGTAATAAAATGAAATGAAATGAAATGAAATGAAATGAGATCTGGATCGGGAACTGGAACGGGCCCTGCCTGGCGGTGCAGAGTCCTCGCGGTCCGTGCTGAACCAGCGCCTCTTGAGTATGCCAGTGGTTTTTGGTGTGCTGTGTTGGTGGGACAGCAGCGACCGGCCCTTTTGAGGGACGCGTTTGAGTTTCTTGGTGCACTCCGATGCCGCCGTGGGATGGCGTCCGCCGCACAGGGCACACTCCGGATCGCAAGTGTGGTCCTCAGGTGTGTCTCTTAGGTGACAGTTACTGCACGCCTTTGTCATTGGTGTGGGACAAACATCCGTCCTATGTCCCTGGCTCTTGCAGAGTTTAGAGTACTGCCGTGTGGGTTGATAAGGCACGCACGGTCGATAATACACGAAGCGCGGCAGTATTGGTCCATCGAACGTGATCACTGCAGTTTGTGACTGTCCGAGCATGCGGGCTTGAACAATTGTCACTCCTTGAGTGCGCACTCGGAGATGGCTCAGGAGTTCAGCTTCTGGCGTTTCGCGTTCTAATCCGTGTACCACTCCTTTCAGGTATCCAGCAGGAGTGGATATGTAGGTGTTCATGGGATAATTGGTGCCATTGAGCTCCAGTGTCTTTATCTTCAAGATCCTTTCTGGTACATCTTCGTATGGAGTGCTTGCAATAATCATGTTTGATCCGTTGCGAAGGCGAAGCAGAAATTTGTGGCTGTTACAGGCCTCCGGGTCACCGCTCGCATTTTCTATCGCTCGCGCAACCTGGTATGCTTTCAGTTCCTTCACAACTAACCCTGGTCTGGGCCGCATGATGATCTTCATATCGTTTTTGGGCAGCGGCGCCGCGCGCGTTCGTCGTCGGCCCCTGTGAGATGCCCTTCCGCGCTACTCTTCTGCAAGCGTTTTAGCGCCGGAGCTGTTGCTCTCAGTTTCGCCTCGAGCAACGCTGTCATCACTCGCTGCGCGTTCTTGTTTCCTGATGCGTTTTCGCTGTCGCAATGACATAGCTGCCTGCCACTGACCATTCTTGGCTTCGTCGTCGCGTTCCTCCGCAGAGTCTTTCCTTTCCCTTGTTCTCGGCGTCGCTAGTAGATTCCCCATGTAGCATCTCGTCAGGTGAAAGGAAATCTTAGTTGGCGTCCACCGCAGAACTCACTTGGGTTTCGAAGTCTTGGTCATTCATGTCCATAAGTGCCTGGGCTAGTTCCGGGTCGTTGTCCGTTGGGGTTCGGGCAGGTGCAGCGCGGCGCGTCGGCTGAGAGCTGGCTGCCAGGACTCTGCGTTCCGCTTCGCCACGAGGCTTAGCGTGGCGGGTTGGCATGCTCTGCCGAAGGTCTTCACTTCCCAGAGGAAACCGGGATCGCTTGTCCAAAAAGGTGGTGCCAGCGTGTACCTGACGTCTTCCTGCACAATTGCCGTAGTTTCACTGGTAGTCACATGATTTTAACCGCTGCTAGGTACGATGATTGACGGAGCCGATGTGAACGCGTGTGCACTCCTCGGCGCCACCTGGCGGTCCTTCCCCTAAACATTCTGGATCATTCGGCTCTCGCGCCCCGTCGATGTTTCCGATGACGAGGTCGTACAGGGGGGTCGTCATGCATAGAGCCGTAACCTTCCCGCTGAAGTACGGGGTTTCAACCTCAATTTATGCTTCGGGAAGGATCCGAACCATACGGTCAATTAGGCAAACCGGTTTCGTTCTGCCTGTCAACTCACTTTCCCGTACCAAATTTCTCCGCACGATAACCGTGGAGCTACCGGTGTCTCTTAACACCGTAATCTTCTTGCCCGCAACTTTTCCAGGCAGCGTTCGCATTCCCTTCGTGACACCGGTTGGCTGTTTTGTCATTACAGCACCCACAATAGGGATTTTCTCCCCATTTTTCAATTCTACGAATTCATCGGTGACGGCATTATCATCGGATTTCGGTGCTGCTAGCACACAGGATACCTGGTGAGTTTGACTCGCTCCGTTTCGACATGCGTCTGCTTTGTGCCCAGTCTGACGACACTTAAAACATTCTACTACCGTAGGGCTCGTAAAGTTAGTACGACAATTGCTCGTGCGATGACCCACTCGGTTACACAGAAAACATCGCGGAACACTCTCCGGTGCACGCTTCTTTTGTTCGGGTGCCGAATTTTTCGAATCTTCGGGACACTCTTTCTTGACCTTGGCCAAATTAGTTCCACCTTGCGCTTCCAAGAATTGATCAGCCAATTCAAACTTGCCCTCAAGTGACTGAGCCTTCCTCTTTTTCAAGTACAGCGACAGGCTTGGGTGGCAACTAGTAAGAAATTGTTCTCTAATTAGGAGCTCTCTAAGTTCATCGTATTCCTGCGCTGTCCCTGAAAGTTCAATCCATCTGTCGAAATAATGGCAAAGTCGGGCGGCATACTGCGTAGCCGTCTCACCATCAGCTGGCTTTCCTGTCCGAAATCTGTCCCGGAATCCTTCCACAGTAAATCTAAATCGCTTCAGCAAAGCAGTTTTCACCTTTGTATAGTTGGCTGCATCGGTCGGCGTCAGCCTACCGTACACACTGAGCGCTTCACCACTCAAGCAAGTACTCAAAGCAGTTGCCCATTGATGTTCCGGCCAATTCTGGCTCCTCGCAATCATCTCAAATCGGTGAAGGTACGCGTCAAGGTCTTTCATCAAACGCCACGAGCAGCTTGCTTGGGTTCAAGCGGAAGCCGTGGTCCTCTCGTTCGCTGCTTTCAACTCTACCTTGGACCGGAGTTTCACTTCGCTGTTGCAAACGGAGCCGCTCGAGTTCTATCTCGTGCTGTCGCTGCGGTTCTCTTTCCTCTCTTTCTTCTTTCGCCCTCTCAGCTGCCAGTCTTTCTCTCTCCAGCTCCAACTTCAATTGCTGCTCTCTTTCTTCTTTCAGCTGTCGCTCCTTTGCCTCTCTTTCTTCTTTCGCCCTTTCAGCTGCCAGCTTTTCTCTCTCTAACTCAGCTGCTTTTTCTTCCTTGGCTCTCTCAGCTGCCAACCTCTCTCTCTCCAATTCAGCTGCTTTTTCTTCCTTGGCTCTCTCAGCTGCCAACCTCTCTCTCTCCACCGCCTCTTTCTCCTTCTGGCTTACCCATTTCCGTAGTTCGGCGCCAGAAAGACCCATCTTCTCACCAAGAGCAACTAACTTTTCGAGATCCATGGTGTCTCGCAAATAAAGTCTTGCCACGTGTAAAAAGTATCTGCCTAAATCAGTCTATCGGAACACTCCCCTGCACTCGTTAACGAGAACACAGAGCAACACACAAAATCGTTCCGATAGCACTATCAACAACTCGAGGCTCTTTTTCACTACTTCGGATACACTGTGCACCAAAAGGTCCTGTCGCGGACGCCACATTAATTGTCACGAGCCCCGTTGGTTAGGGAGGCGATCGCCGGGCCAATTCTAAGGGCCGAAGTATGGCCCCCCGAACCGCACCACGAAAGCGTGGACAATTTAGAAGTGGCCCTTTTTGGCGCGCCAGCGGACGCCAGCTGTGGCCCAAAGAACAAGTCAGAGCCAAGAGTTGATAAACAAACAAAATTATATTCTCAATAATGGCAGATCGAAAACAATACACAAGTATGCACACTCCACAACAGTTGAGTACAATATGTCACCAATCAAACAACGTACTACACAATACAATCGGCCACACTCGAAACTACGGACACAGACAACAATACGCACTACAATGCAGTCGCATGCATTGAACAACCAAAACACTTAAAGACTAAAGAGATAAAAAACCTATTCAGTCCAAAGTTCTTGGAACAAAAGTCTGGATGATACTCTTCCGAGAATCACTCACTCAAAGTCCAGCGTTGTTGTCGTTCCGCTGCCCCCGAAGTTTCTCTTCCAGGAAACCTCGCCAAAGTTTCTCTTCCAGGAAACCCCGCGTCTTCAATTGGTCACTCTCCAAGCTTCAAACTTCTTCGCCGGAAACACGTCAGCTTCACACACGCAGCTGTTGCCACGCGTCTTCGCTCGATAGCGGTAGACACACACTCTTGCCTGTAGCTCGAGTCGTCACCCCTCAGGTGGAAATCATCTTCTTCTCCTGCTTTGTCTCTACGGACAAAACCTTCGCCGACTACACGGCGGAATCCCCACGCGCTCTGGCGCTAGCTTTCGTCTTCTCCTGATCTCTCGTCTTGGCTGCTCGATTAAATACCTTCCGCACGAGATTCTAGAAAGTTCTCATCATTTCGTCGGCGCGATGCGCAGCGAAGGCTAGGGGAAAGCGCGAGACGATACGAGGGCCGTCCGCACGGATGACTCAACCCAGCATCACCACGCCCCTTTCCATCTAGAAATTTCGAGTGCTTGCTCGGCCGCCGATGTGGGGTGAGGAGGTTCGTCGGCGAACCTACGCTTTCGAGAGGAGACGCGCGCGCCCGGGGAGTTGTTGGATGTTTGTTTTCTTTTTTTATGGTTAACCTCGCGGCGTCACTCTGGCGCTTCGTCGCGAGAATTTGGCGGCGCGCCCTTTTTGAGCGCTCGTTTTGTGACAATGGTGCAGTTAGTTTTGCAATTAGTCTGCACTTGCAAATTCAAAAAATTTATCATCATTATCTCTTTATTAGATGTGGCTTTTCTTGAACAACCTTGGTAAAAAAGCATAAAAATTCGGCTAACATGTCCTTCACTTTCCGCCAAAAATAAAATCTCCACTTCCTTCTCCTCCTCCACTACCAGAGAAGCTGACTCCACCACCTACTGCTCCAACGTCACCTCCTATAGCTGCAGTTTCATTGATGAACAGAGCTGAAAAAGAGCATATATGCTTGTTTGATTTCGGCAGCTGCTATACTTACGCCATTTGAACAAACAATAGGCTGTAGTAACTGAGCAGTAATTGGCATTTAAAGCTGCTCTATGTCACCCACATGATTAGTTGCCAATTGTGAAAGCAAGCTAAGGAACAGAGTATGAAATATTATTAGTGTGGGCACCTGCTCACTCCTCCTTGCCCGGCAATGAGGCTGCACACCAGACAGCTCGAAGGCTTACAGACCGGGCCTCTGGATTGCCCTGGTCGATCGGGGAGGACGATGAGAAATTTGAGTGGATGACCACTTAGAGAGATATTACGGTGTATTACAGGCTAAGCAGGAAAATTTGTCCTCCCGCACACTCGTCATTGAACAAAGGACAGGCAGTGGCGTGGTGCCTACTCCAGACCCACGCGTTTCCTAGTCCGGTAACAATGAACCGCTGCGTGCCGGAACTTCATTCGGACAAGTGTAAGTTTTGCCACAACAGTGCGGACTTGAGCCACATTTTATGGGCATGCCCGCAGGCCCCCGTGAGAGTCGAATTTCCAGACGGGAGTGGATGGGATACCGCGCTCCTCAGCTCTGACTCTCAACTACAAGGCCGCTTAATACGGCAGGCCGAAGACGCCGCCAGGGCCTATTGCGATCATGGCCGTCGTCTAGGTTTGGTCCCCCCTTCTCCTCTCGCACCTGAAAGGGGAGAAAGATCTTTCTGCTAATTAAATAAAGTTTGTTCATCATCATTGATCCGAGGTCACTTGGATGCCGCAAATTGGAAACCGTACAGTAAAGAGTTGGTACGTGGGTGGTTATTCACTAATAGAATATTGTGTCACCTTCATAAATATCAACTACTTAGATGTATTCCATGAGGGTTTATCATCACGTATAACCAAGCTTTCACTCACTCCTCCTACTATCTGTTCACATTGCACTCAGCAAATAGATTGTCAGATGAAGAAGACGTGCAGGTCTTTTTCACTAGAGTTGCACGCGTTGAAGTACTTTCCCGTGCTGGTTAGGCTTTGTTCGGCCACTGCTATCCCACGTGGGAAACTTTAACGATTGGTTTTTCATGAGTGATATGGTAATCTTCTAGATTGGTGGAAAACTTGTCGATGTAAGTTCACTTTATATCCGCTACTCATATTTGTTGTCAAAGATTGTACACTGAAGTAACTAATTAATAATGACACTATTGTGTTTTCTACTAATGGAGCTGTTTTCATCTCCAAGTCAAGATTAGTTTGACGCTTGCAAAACGGCAAAGCGACCTGATTGAGAGATGATCCGAAATTCTTCCTTTAAACGTTCGGTTTCATTGGCTGTAGTAAAGGCAGACAAAAAAAAACAGATTATGTGTAAGGTAGCCTGTTCTCTGTAAAAAAACTCAGCTCAGCCGATCACACAGTATTGCCATCGTCTGAGCTATATGCTCATTGCCAAAACCACCAACGTGATGATAATATAGATTTAGATATACTTTACCGTTTTTTAAGCAGTCGCGACAGCTAGAAAATAACGGTAAAGCTGAGAGAACGTCGTTACTTTTATGGAACAAAGCATCAATCATTTTTGAGTGTATTGCCAAGGTAGCCTTCGATTTAAGCTTGTCATACTTCACGTTTTTGGTTCGCTTAACTTTTCAAAAAATAAGAGACATTTGAGAGCGTGGCTTGAATAGAAAAAGGCGAAAAGCAAAGCTTGGCCTTATGTACGAGCCTACTTCAATTTTTTTCTTTAGTATTGCGCTACGCTTCCTGTGAACTTATGCTCTCGTCCATGCTGGGAATCAGTTTTTCATGTATGTGCTTTTCAGGGAAACCCTAACTTGGTACAGGCAACAGTTATGGTAGCGTGATAATATCTGTTATGATAACGTTTTGCAACGTGAAACTAGAAGTCTTCCCAGAAAAAGTTTACACTGCCATTTCATACATGCAAGATCGCCGACAATCTCAGGATCCATGAACAGAGGATGACTAGTTGTAAAACGATGTATATAAAATGTGAATATACGTGTATATCTTCTTATTGCCGATCTATATGCAGGGTTTAAATTTGGCCGACGTTTATCAAGCATTTTACGCCGGCATCACTCGGCCTCGACGTTATCGGTGGCGGTGACTGAATCCGACCAAAACGTCTCTTTCAGGACGTTCCAGATATCTGCAACACCAGCGTCGATGGCGGAAGTTGTTTGATGGACGGGGAACCAATCAGTGCATGGCTGGCAGTGACTGTCACTCTGTGATGGCACCGTTGCTGCTGGATAAATTGGCTGCCACCCGCCTCGCATCGCTCATGACGTTGCCGTGCTCTGTATGACACCCAAGCCCTCAACTGATGCTTTGAACTATTTTCGAGGGCTACCTCCAAGTTCACTGATAGGCATTGCAGTGGTCAATTCATTGCCAGAGTATGTTGCCTCCAAGATGTGCAACAACTTCCATGCTCAGATGATTTATATAATGACTTCTCGGTTCTTATTCTGAATAGGTGGCACTACAAGAAAAAGAATTCTCCATAGCTGGCACTACAGGTAAAACAAAGGAAAATTAGAAACATTTGAATGACACTGTGAGTTGTTTTCTTCACCTCAGAACTATATGTGTACAAATAAGACATAAAATCTATACTCACGAATCTTCTTGTAGGTCCATTGACGCACCCTGCACTAGGCTTTGCGAAGTGTCATGTACATTCTCTTTGGCCACAATGTGTACCGTTCGACTGGCGCTGGTGTCAGCGCTTTACATGTGGTTATCCGCCCTCGCTGGCGGTGCGTATGTTACGACAACAAGGAACGCAACCCAAGAAAACACCACAAGAAACGCTGCATGTTGTACAGCTTTAAGATGACATTGCTTTATGCTGTCCGACGCAATTGTTTTAGCTTATGATATCACTACAAATATATGAGAGTTATAAAAATTTCGTTAATGTAGCGTATAAAGGTCATACAGCAGAAGTTCGCGCTCAGAACAATTAGGCATTTCTCCCAAAAATATTGTAAGTAAACACGAGAGAATAAACAAAAACGCAGTATGAAATATTACCCAATGCAGCGGCCACCCACACAAGGGAGCTTACTCCAAGCAGACCGTTTATAATGAGTCGTGCTCTAAAAAGAAATAAGTCACACAATTACTTCAGGTAATATTTAAAGAAACCATTAAAGGCTAAGTTGTCCACCTCTACAAAGTATGCTGGAAATTTTGAATTCGGAGGTTTTGGTTGTTGCGAAGTATAGCTGCTGCTACCCTAATATTTAGCAGCTGACTGAGTAGTTTAATACGACAACATTAGAGTTCCGAAGAGACTCTTGAAAATTAGCCTAAAATGAAACAGTAAGGCAATGCCCACTTTGATTTATAGAATTATATAATTAATACGATGGCCAGAGGGGCACGGGTGGAGCAGACGACACAATATCCTGCTAGCATTTGTTCTTCAAGATGAAAGCATGACTTCACACAATCAGCGATCACAAGATAATTCTTACTTGAAGAGTACTTCATAGAATATCCCCTGCGGATCCTAATGCTGCCGGTCATCTCGGCTAAGGCGGATGGATTGATAGAGGGTTTTTGATGGAAAGACTTATCCTCAGTGCAATCGCGCATTATTATACAGAATTGTGTGACCCATTGCCTTCTATGCATATGAAGCACTAACAAAGCTACAGAGCACAAGCTGTAGAGGTGAGAGCCAGCCAAAGCGAAAGCGAGCATTTGTTGTGAGAAAGCGCATAGCTTTAAAAGGATAGACAGCCTGCTTATTACAAGTAACCAGCGATCTTCGCCATCTTTTTTGCTCGTTGTACTTGGCTGCACTGACTCTTAAGATAGGAAGTCAGATAGCTAGGCTTTCTTCTGCTTTTAGTTTGGTGTGACGGTTCTAGGGTTTGATTACTTTTCATACAAGGTACAGAAAGTGCATTTCTAATTCGGCGCATTCCGTTTCAAAGCAACTGCCCCTTGATTTTCGTTTGACACTAGTGTAGCATGCAGATAATTGCACTGCTTGTTCATTGTTTTTATGATTACTGCACCAGGGTTGCGTACCTAAGCTTGTCCACTTTTTGTGAAAGATAACCATCGTTGTTTATTTACTGTCCGGTGAGATGATGTTCGCAGAGTTTCGACTCGTCTAAATATATATATATATATATATATATATATATATATATATATATATATATATATATATATATATATATATATATATATAAATTGTAATTATAGTACACCCATTACTCATTGGTGTGGAGTTATGACAAAGTATACTCCACAACAGAGAACGCTCAGTCCACAATTAAAAGTTTCTGTGAAGCTTGTTCGCAAGTGCAGTTTATATATACCAGTAATAGTCACTTAGACAGTGACGTGCTCCGATTAGGTGAATAATTGTGGAAGTAAAAGCTAACTTTTTGGCGCAAGTGGGGTGTATGTGGCAGGCGATTATGTCGTGTCTGACGGGAATCACTCGTATACCGAAGAAGAGATAATAGAACAGCGCTGAAAGTACGCTTATAAAACTTAAAAAGGACCTTTTTAAACTTGATAGGCGTACTTCAGCACCGGATAATTGAAATTTTCGTTTTTTCAGGAAATGATATTTTTATGTAATACTGCTAGGAAATTGAATAGTATTCTGAAGCAACATCACCTGCTCTCTAATATTCAAGCAACTCAACTGTTTTATTAGCTGATTTTAGTACTCATCTCTACAGCAAAGAATGACCCATAAAACAAGCAGTATTAGAATTTGTAAAGGTTTGAATAATATTGACCAGAATAGAAAAGACTAGGCCAGCTTTACTCTGCTGGAGTCTTGCCTGAATGAACTGTCGTGCTCGGCGGCCTTTGTCAGTCTGACAGCTGTGCCTAACCTAGACCACATCAGCTAACAAAGCGGTATTCAAAGCCTTAATAACAAATTTTTCCTATTGGTTTTCCAAAATATAAACTGCGCCTTGAAATCCATGTATTCTGAATACTCTGTTCTTAGTATCTTCAGATTTTGTTTAGTTTTTATGCTCTCTTTCTTGAAGACAGAATATGAGATTGAAACTATTTTTTGCTAAAGCTATCCCCTTTTTTTGTCACAGAAACAATGTCTCAGTAAATAATGGCAGCACATATTTTTTAGTACTCATACGTACACCTATTTGTGTGCGTCGCAGAGATCATATCTCTTCTTCTGAGCGGGGGATCATGATCTGACCTTCGACGACTTAGCGAATGACGGCTGCCTTCAGCGCATCATATACAATGACCCCCATACGTACTTCACCCCTTTTCGCCATAATATACACGCTACCATATATCACTCCTCGTTTCAAATTTCCTGCCATATAAGGGCCCGTCTCGATATCAGGGCGGGCATGAACTCAGAACCGACCACGTAAGTATCTTAATTTAGAAGTAAGCAGCTAAAGGAAGGCAGTCTTGTGCATGTCGGAAACCGAGGTTGAAGACTAAAACCTGAATTAGGACAAGAGTGTTGCGTAGAAGAACATTCGTTAGCCTCTTCCGCTTTCTTACCATCCACCCACTTTCGATTCGATGTAATGTTCCTTTCATATTCCACAGTTTTTATCGGCATTTACAATACAACACTAATTACGTGTAAAAGCTTCGTCTGCAAGAGTAGAATGTGGTTGCTTAATCAGGTCCACTTGGCTCACCTCATCACTTCGTATCCTAACTTTATGATTTGAAACATATTAGTGCCAATCAGCCCCATTCGCACCTTCCGAACTTCGCAGCCTGCTGGGCACCGCCGCCGAGCTGCAAGAAAGCGAAATTCCGTGCTAGTAACCTCGATATTTTTTAAACTGTTCAGTAAACACTGACTCCAAGTGCCGTTGCAAATTGCCCACTACGCTTGAATTCTTCCTCTAACCGAGCGGTTATGGACGCCGTAAGGTGTGTAAGGCAGCAAGGGATAATCATAATAAAATATTACTAGGAGCTTCGTCATGCGGAGGCTTTTGAACATGCCAATCTTAGAGCGAGTAATTTTGTTACGGTTGAATAAAACATGAGTGGGTTTATTCACAGAGTCAGGATGAGAATAAGCCATCCGAAGTAAAGAGGAGTCCTCAGTCCACACTCGACATCCTCGTCTTCCTCTTCCTCGTCTACGGCACATACAACAGGCCGGATTGCACCATATGTATATAGCAATCTCTTGCTCACAGCCGAAGCCTGCTGGGCGAGTCCAAATCACATGAAGGATGAAAATTCTTGAGGCGAGCCACGTGCGCCAACTGCGTACAATTCAACCGACGACAAGGTGTCGTCAAGCGTGCCATGACGTACATCAAGTCGCTCAAGCGATCTACAACGACAAAGGGGCCTGTATGCTGCGGTAAAAACTCCTGGCATAAACCACGTTTACGTTGGGTGGTCCACACCAACGCGAATTCATCTTTTTCGAATAAAATGGCATCATTGTGTTGATTGTGCCACTCCTTGGAGCAATGTTGTGCTGCCAGTGTGCGCTGACGAGCACTTTGGCGGGCTTCTTCAGCCTTCTTCAGCCGACTATGGTCGGCCGGGTGAGCGGTGCAGGTTTCGCGCATACGAGGTGGTTACGTCAAATAACGTGTCGGCATGAGCGTTTCGTGCGTACGAGCCGTGTACGTCGAAAAACGTGGTGGCGCTGGTGGCCGGCTTGGACAGAAGCGTGAAATATGCCCTGGAAGACCGTATGTGTAGCAAACAGGGACTTGTCAGCTTACATTAGCAGGAGCAGAGGTGGCAGAAGCACGCGGAGACAGGTCGTGCTCTGCAGGAACATTTCGTGATGACGCAGAGTAGTATTCTGGTAGAGGCCTGGTTGACGATGGTCGGAGGTCTGCCGCGGCACGCCAAGATCATGACATCTGGTGGTGGCCGTGATCTGTCGGGGAAAAGGGAAGCCGTGAGGTGAAATCTGCTGTTTCTGTGCGCTATCGGTTTTCGACGTGGCGCTCTCGCATCCAGTAGGGAGGTGGTTCGGGGTCCGCGGCGAACGAGCATTGGCGGTGAGCATCACATGCTTGAAGCCGTACGAGCTCTTCTCGAACTACTTGACGTACGAGGAAGGGAATGACTTGGCAGGCAGCGACATTCATACTTGCAACAGTGGGAACATTGTTCAAGCGCCCGAACTTAGATAAAATTCTCCGAATCTTCAACGCCTCGAATGCGCGACACTGCTGCCTGAAATTAGGAGTGTTCAAGTTCTCTTTCGTTATGAGAAAATTGTACAAATCCTCGGCGATGCCTTTTAACAAATGACCGACCTTGTCATTGTCAGACACATTTGCGTTGACAATCCCTCAAAGTTTCAATATTTTTTCAATGTAGGTTGTGCACGTTTCACCGGGCAACTGAGCCCTACGTGACAGCGTTTGCTCAGCTTTCTTTTTCATAGAACTCGTGTCCCCAAAGCAGGCCTTCAGTTTCTGAACAAATATATCCCAAGTGCTGAAGACATGTTCATGGTTCTCAAACCAAAGCAAAGCGGTCCCGCCAAGGAAGAATACTACGTTCACGAGCTTCGCCAGTGCGCCCCAGTTGTAGTAGCGGCTCACTCTGTCGTAGTGTTTTAGCCAAGCATCCACGTCTTCGTCAGTTTTACCTGAGAATATCCGCGGTTCAGGCGCCCAGTATTCTGTTTGTCAAGGTCGACGGCCACCTTGTGGCATGTAGGTGGTACTGGCGGATTCAGCAGCGTAGTACGTCAACGGGATTGATGTGTCATCGTTCATGCTGATGTTGTCCAGTGGTAGGCCAGCTAAGCGTCTGCTTCTTGAAAGAACTTGTGCTGCGGGATCCAGGACGGCGAATTAACCAGCACCAATCTACCAAAGCTGTTACGGATGTGATGGGTTTATTTACACTGATAATATATATATATATATATATATATATATATATATATATATATATAAATATATATAATTATATATACATATATATATATACAACTTGTTGTTGGCGGCAAGTTGCTGTTCTGTTCCTTTAATTAGGAAGAATGCATCGTTTTGGCGCAGCTCCTAATGAAATCAACGCATTGGTGTAGTGAACGAGTGACGTGACTCGCACTCACGGGTAGCGGTTGCGTACTCTCCTCTTTTATTAGACGTTCCACAAATATATACCATCAAAAGGACCCAGTGTTGCCAACGCAAACACAGAAACCGAAACTACAGGTACTATATACAGGATACAACATTTTCCCTCCCTCATTTATTTTTTTGATTTTGGGAAGGTGTTAGTACGTTAGTAGTTTGATCGTGCACAGTTTATATGTAGATATATTAGATTTGTGGGGTTTAACGTCCCAAAACCACCATATGATTATGAGAAACGCCGTAGTGGAGGGCTTCGGAAATTTTGACCACCTGGGGTTCTTTAACATGCACCCAAATCTGAGTACACGGGCCTACAACAATTCTGTCTCCATCGGAAATGCAGCCACCGCAGCCGGGATTTGAACCCGCGATCTGTGGGTCAGCAGCCGAGTACCTTAGCCACTAGACCACCGCGGCGGGGCAATTTATATGTGGAACGAGAAATACACAACAAGAAATACACATCAATATATACACACAAAATTATCTATACACATGCCAAAAATATTGAATGCATTGGGTAACAGGTACAGCAACTAAGGGATATTTACACATTCACACTTTATAACCATATCTGTCCGGTCGCCGTCTTTCTCGGTGCGGCTGAATGCAACGACCAGGTGGGCACGACACCACAGGTTCTTTTGTAGTGTTCACGGGCGGGCGTGAAAGAGTTTCTGAAGCAGGAAACTGTCCGGCGGCTGGTCTCGCTGGCGAGCTGGAGTCGTAGTCTGCACTAGGCACAGGTTTCGCTGCGGGAGCACTTGCCTCGGTGGACGCTGGCTGTCATGTTGCAGCGAGAAGCGTCGCATCATCGGTATCGTGGTGGAACGAATATTCACACCCTGCAGAATGTTGCTGAAGGCCATTGTCGCCAGGGCGCCGAGCAGGCACGTTGCACAGCTTTGCCGCGTTCCATGTTTTGCCGTCGTCGAGAATGAAGCATGCTGGGCCGCATTGCTCGATGACTTTCCTTGGCTTCAAGAAAGAGATGTCACCTTTGAATGAAACCAATGGTTTCTTCACCCGCACCATGTCTTCTACTGCCGCTGTTGTCGGTTTTGCCGCTCGCCTCCTGTCGGTGTAGGCTTTGCTGTACTCTTGCCTGCGCTTGACACGTTGCCGCAGCCTGGCCAGCTCCTGGTAGGGTGCCTTTGCGAAGGACTCGGGCGATATGCCGAAGATGTCAAGCTTCGTTCTTGGCAGCCTTCCATGTAAAAGTACCGCAGGGGCCACTCCTGTTGTGGCGTGTAGTGTACACCTGTATGCGGCGAGGTAATCCCGTACAGCAGTTCGCAGCGGACGTTGTTATAGACGGGCCAGTTGTAGGTAAGTCTTGAACGTGCGGTTGAACCGCTCGATCTGTTCGTTCGCCTGCGGCTACTAAACAGATGAGTGCGACAGGCGGATCGCTCGTTCTTGTAGGAAGTTGAAAAATTCCTTTGACGTGAATTGGGGCCCATTATCACAGACTATCGCTTCAGGATAGCCTTCCCGTGCAAATACGTTGAGCAGGAACTTGGTCACGGTTCTTGTAGAAATTTCCCTTGAAAACTGTACTTCTGGCTATGTGTGAAGTAATCTACGAGTGTCAGCACAAATCTGCAATCTGGAGACGCCCTCTCCAGAAGACCAACGATATTCATTGCAAGTTTCTGCCATGGTCTCTCTGGTAGTTCGACAGGTTGCAGCGGGGTAGGCGACGTCTTTGCCAATTTATCTGCTGCTTGACAGATGCTACAATTGTGGGCTGCTTCTTCCACGTGACTGTCCATGCGGGGCCACCAAAATTGCTCCCTAAGTCTGGCTTTGGTGCGTCCGATACCCTAGTGAGTTTCATGTGCTGTTGCCACAAGTTGAGCCACGAGAGATGATGAAACTACGAGCCTCTCTGCACGCATCAACGATTCGCTCACCACTGACAATTCGTCTCGAACTCTGAGATATGGTTCCAGACCTTCCGGCAAGTCTATGTGTGGCGGCCAAGACCCATTTACAAACACCTCACCTTTTGAAGAGTAGCGTCAGCAAGAACCGCTTGTTCAAACTGCTCTTTCGTCAGGCAACTTGGTTGAACCATGGAAACAATTTCCTCCTGAAAAGTCAGCTCTCCATCTGCCTGCCATATGAACGGGTAACCGCGAAAGAGCATCGGCTACTCTGTTAGATGAGCATTTCAGGTACTCCACCGTGAAATAGTAACGTAGTAGCCTTGTGCACCAACGTGCAATTCTAAGTGGGCATCGGCCTGAGCCCTGCGAAGACCGAAGCGAAACGAGGGCCTGGTGGTCTGTTCGGAGAGTGAAGCTCCGTCCCCACAGGTATGCATGCCAATGCTCGCATGTACAAATGCATGCAAGTGCTTCCTTCTTGCCAACTGCGTACTTTCTTTCAGCCGGAGATAGTGTGCGTGATGCAAAAGAAACAGTACGAAGCTTATTATCGGCGTGCTGCTGAAGGATCGCTCCAAGACCACATTCGGATGCATCAGTGGAAATGATAATTGGAAGCGCAGGATCAAACATGTGCAAGACAAGATCTGACGATAATACCTCCTTTACCGCGCGGAAACTGTTATCCACCTCCACAGACCAGGTGAAGGTTTCGCCTTTCCTAAGAAGAGCCCTCATTGGTTCTACCATCTCGGCCAAGTGTGCCACAAACTTGGCGTAGTATTCCACCAACCCAAGAAAGGAGCGGAGTTCAGCGGCATTTCTTGGAATTGGGGTTTCCACAATTGCGTCCACCTTCCCTGACAGTGGCGAAATACCGCAAGGTGCCACCTTGTGGCCCAAGAATTTGAGCTCCTGAACTCCAAACACAAATTTGCTGTTGAGCTTCAGACCTGCGTCTTTGATACGCTGCAACACTGCCTCCAAGTTCTTGAGGTGCTCCTCAGCTGATTTACCAAAAATAATTACATAGTCGATGTAAAAGAGGACACCCGCACAATTGCGAAGGATTCGAGACATAATACTCTGAAAAGCAGCAAGTGCTGATGCTAGCCCAAAAGAAACACGTTTGAACCGGTACAGCCCTTCATGTGTTATAAAAGCTGTCAAGTCCCTGCTCTCAGGATACAGCGGAACTTGGTGGTAGGCAGACGGTAAGTCGAGTTTGGAAAAGTTCGTGGCACCCACCAAGGCTTGAAGCAACTCATCCATGTGAGGCAGCGGAAAGCTGTCCGGAACGATGACCTTGTTAGGTTCGCGTAAATCTACACAAAGCCTAATACTTCCATCTTTCTTCTGAATCACTACAATAGGGGACACCCATTCTGACGCATCGATATGTTCAATGATGTCCAAGCTTTCCAGGCGCTGCAGTTTGGAAGACACGCGTGGTCGTAACATGAAAGGAAGCCGGCGAAGTGTTGATGCTACTGGCTGAACACCCGCACGTGTCTTAATCCTGTGAACAAAACCTTTTGCAAGGCCCAGCTCATTTGTGAAGAGCGAGCAAAACTTTTGCTGAAGTGCTGAAGGCAGCTGCATGGATGGCTCTATTGAACATGCGCGAGCTACTTCGGCGTTCGGTACCATGCTGGTTTGAAAACACTGCAGCTGAGAGCCCTCAATACGCAGCTTCAAGGCCTTAATACCATCCAAGCCAACGAGAGAAGTACCCTGTTCGACGACATAAAACAAAAGCAGTGCGCTGCGATTCTCGAAAAAGACCTCAGAAAAGAAGCAGCCTCGAACCGAAATTGGTCTTTTGGAATAATCCAGAAGCGTCACACTAGGAACAGGAAGAAGTGGCACACCAGAGAAATGTTCGTCAAACACCTTGCCTGAAAGAATGGAAACGGAAGAGCCAGAATTGACTAACAGCTTCATAGCGACCTGCCCGATTTGAATGTTAATGTGAATTCCGGATGCAAGAGGCTGTTGAACTACAAGAACCTCCACGGTTTCATCCTGCAACAGGCTATGTACTGAAACCTCATGGACAGCTGCTTGTGACCGCTTCTGGTTGCAAACGTTTTCAAAATGTCCGATACGGCCACAAAAGAAGCATTTTTTGCCTTTTAGCTGGGAAGCGTTTCCAAGAAGCGCGATGCTGTTTGGAACCACACCTGAAGCAATACGAAGAATTCGCGTGTTGCTGCGGGTTCGATGGAGAGCGCTGTCGAGATGGGGGGCGGTTCCCCGATGTAGCTGCCTTATCGCGTTGACTGAAAGTGCGAGCACGCGGCAGTGAATTCGGTGACTGCAACGATGAACCGCCTTTTGTGCCAGACTGCGCAGATACTGGTTGCACAGAGACGGAAAATTTCTTTATTTCGACTGCTGCCTGCTCAATTTGACTCGCGAGAGCAACTGCTTTGTTGAACGAAAGCGAAGACTCTTTTAACAGAAGACGTTCCCGAATACGATGCGAAGACTTACCGGCAACAAACTGGTCACGTAGCGACTCTTCTTGCGACATAAATGAGCGCATCGCGGCAAGCTCTGTTAGCGCTGTCACGTATTCATGATTAGACTCGCCTGGAAACTCAATTCAATGGTGAAATCGGTGGCGCTCGACGACCAGGTTGCAGGTGCCATCGGAGTGCTTAGCCAGTGCCGCTACCGCGGAGACATACACGTCGGGCGTAGCTCCAGTCTCTTCCTCCTCAGTCTTTTCGGCCACCTGCGAAATAGACAGAGTATTGAAACTACGTTGACCTTCGGGTCCCAAGGAATGTAGTAGAAGAGCCTTGCGTCGCTCTGGGGAGAACTCTGAAGCACCGGACGCCAGCAGATAGACCTTGAACAAGTCGTGCTATCGGAACCATGGCTGCACGGGACGACCCGGTGTCGCAAGGAACGGATCCGGTGGGGCGATGCCAGCGAAAGCCATCTGGGGGGGGGGGGCGGGGTTGGTTATCTCCCGGGAACTATCTCAGACGGGGTTCAAACACTCGTCGCCATTGTAGTGAACGATTGACGTGACTCGCACTAACGGGTAGCGGTTGCATACTCTCCTCTTTTTTTAGACGTTCCACAAATATATACAATCACAATACCCAGGGTTGCCAACTCAAACACAGAAACAGAAACTATAGGTACTATATACAGGATACAACAATGGGTAACGTTCTTTTCTCACGAGAAGTCCCCATAGAATGATGAAAATTTCGAAATATCACGTCAAAGCTGATGCGGTGGTTGGGAAAATTCGTGAGCTTGAGTTTAAAACACATGTGAACCTGGTTGTGAAAAAGGCAGCCATGTACATTGCGGAACGAAGTCAGAAATATTCTGTGAAAGTGTATTTGCTTATGGGGACCTTCAACAACCTCGTTCTTAAACCATAGCGCCCAAAACACTCGCGATCATTGTCTTAGAAAGCAGAGGCGAGCGTTATATTAAGGCTGTTCAGCTGCAACAAGAACCAAAGTGCAACACAATAAAGTAGTGGCATCGCCCTTAAGCTCTTCAAACGCTTAAAACGCTTCATAAAGCGGGAAGGGTGGGTGCTTAGTCAAGGACTTCAGTGGCCATTTCTGTACGCTGAGTCTTATCCAAGAGACCCTTCTGGGTCTCCAGGTCGGCTCGAGCGAGAATGGCCTGCCAGGACTTCTAAGAAGCCATGGGAGGCCGTTCATTAGTTGTACTTCCTGCGCTATAGCAGTAAAGCATTTCCCAAATCAATATACTCCAGTTTACACCTCAATGGTCTCTACAGAATGAACCCGCTACACAGCTTAGGTGTAATTGTAAAAGATATCCTTCAGATGTTATGTTGTATGTAAGAAAAAACTGAGAGACCGTTAAGTTTCGCCTTTAGGAGTTGAATGGGATATCAATATACTGTTCCTAGTGCGTTCGAAATTACCTGTGTCAGTGAAGCCTTCACATACTGTAACGTTCTGTGTAATGCGTAGCGTGCTTTAAACTACGGGCAATTGTGCGTGTGAAATCTTTTCGAGCTTGCTATGCGCCTCCTACGCGGGCCGAAGAAAAACCGCGTGTGCGTTTTGTGGTGGGGGAGGGTGGGTCCACTTTAAACCATGAAGTCATCCTGATCACATGTCGTGACGGTCAGTCGCAAAGTCCGCATGTATAACGCATGACATGCTGTATTGTGTATGACATGTATTTTGCAGCATGTATACAGGACGCAGTGTTTGCAAAGTATGCGAGTTACTTTCAATGCATTCAAAAGAAGAGGAAGTTATGAATTGTGAAGCATTTCTTAGCAAAGTTACATCACTTCATACGTATCTATCTATCTATCTATCTATCTATCTATCTATCTATCTATCTATCTATCTATCTATCTATCTATCTATCTATCTATCTATCTATCTATCTATCTATCTATCTATCTATCTATCTATCTATCTATCTATCTATCTATCAGCCTGGAGATTTAGCTCTTTTGGCTGTTCCAACAAAAGAACTTATACCAAAATCACTATGACATAACGTAACAGTATGACGAGATCAATGACTTGTCATAACAGGATAATCATGACGTGCATGTCATGAATGTTAGATTTACATACCATGGTCTTGCTGCTCTTACGGTGGTGTCGTTCGCATGACATATTGCAAAACTAGTATCGTATGACAAGACTGCATGGCGAACATAAGTGGTATACCCTAACAGGGGAATCATGTCATGCTTGTCATGTATGAAATAACTACATGCTACGCTCATTCTGCGGTCGCGTTCATTTTGCGAGCTTCACGTATACCACATTTAGTATTACGAGACGTGAATAGATAACGATGGTATATGACAGGCGCCAACACGATTATCATGATATGAGAATCATGTAAGTTATTGACTACATTTCACGCATATACGATGCGCTCGAAGGCATTTCACTTGCTTGACATGAACGAAGGTTAGCATGACGTGACGTGAGTGGGCGCCGAAGGTAAGTGACACGTCCAAAGATGATAATCAAGATATGCGTGTCATGTACAAAATGACTACATGCTACGCTGATAGCGTGCTCGCGGCCATTTCGCTAGCTTCAGATATACTAAATTTGGTTTTACGTTTCGTGATTACACGACGAAGATATATAAATGACTCGTCCAAGCATGGTA
The DNA here is from genome assembly GCF_013339725.1 of Rhipicephalus microplus. Classification (NCBI taxonomy): domain Eukaryota; kingdom Metazoa; phylum Arthropoda; class Arachnida; order Ixodida; family Ixodidae; genus Rhipicephalus; species Rhipicephalus microplus. The sequence goes on from NC_051171.1 coordinate 66,556,575, forward strand.
TTCATGACATGCGTATCATGTAAAACATGACTACAAGACACGCTCATGATGCGCTTGCAGCCATTTCGCCATCTTCCCACAAACCGAAATTGTTATTACGTGACGTGAACGGACTACGAAGCTAAATGACTCGGCCAAATATGATGATCAAGACATGCGTTTTATGTAAAGCCCGGCTACATGCTACGCTTATAGTGCGCACGCAGCTGCTTCGTAGCTTCCCATATAAGAAATTTCGTGTTACGTGACGTCAATGACAGACGAAGGTATATGACTGGTGCAAACTTGGCAATCATGACATGTGTGTCGTGTAAAAATATGAATACATACAACGTGCTTTTTGTTCACCATAGGGCACAATTTTCCCAATTGTGTTTTTGTTGAGAATAGAACCTGTACATCATATCGCGATGCCTCATTTTTGGGTCCATGGTTTAATCTATGCTTGTAGGGCATGGTGGCGCATTTCTTTGACCTCTGTTGTTTTTTAACACTTTTTTCACCCTTCTTGTTCTGATGTATCGAACATTCGTTAACAGAAGTGATAATGAGCGTCGGGAAGCCGGCTACCTGAAGGCGACACACCTGTTCATAAAAGCTTTATTCCGCCTGGTGCCTACACGACTTCAGGATCGCAGCTCCGAGGCTTGGCATAGCAATGACCTTCTTTAAATAATTTGGAATGACCAGTCTTATAATTAGGCAAAGGTTTTACTTATCTAGAGTTATACGCCCAAGACGGGTGGTGGTTGACAAAAGTTATCTTAATGTCTAGGAACTGTAAGACATATTGAGGAGGCATTTCGCTGGTGAATTTTAGCCCCATCCCCATTTCTTGAAAGATCAGCATACAACGCTCATGATGCGTTCGCGGTCGTTTAGCTAGTTTCATATACACCAAATTTGGTCTAGCCCGACGTGAATGGACGACGCAGGTAAATGACACGCCCAAACTTGATAATTGTGACATGCATGTCATGTAAAACATGACTCCAAGCTATGGCCATTGCGCGCTCCAAGTCATTTGGCAAGCTTCAAATATGCCAAATTTAGTTTTACCTGACGTGCATAGACGGCCGCGGTAAATACACGTCCCAACATGATATCATTCAATGCGTGTCATGTAAATTATAACTAGATGCTACGTCCATAGCGCGATCGCAGCCGTTCCCATATACCAAGCTTGGTATTACGTGACGTAAATAGAGGACGCACACAATTGCCAGGCTGAACACGATACTCATGACGTGGAAGTGATGTGCGGCATAATATACATGCCTACCACTGCTGTTGCTGATATTGCAAACGTTAGTGAAGCTGGCGTCACGCGATTTAAACATCATATTTGCATCTTACCTAGATACATGAGTGCGCATAACATTGGGTATTGTGTTTACTGTGTACACCGTCCATGCGCCTTGTAACATTGAGCTGTTTTAAAGCAGCATATCAAGCTTTCTCATTCTTGCTTCGCATATCGTCGATTATCACTGTACGTGGGATCTGCCAATTTGTTTTTAAATGTATCTCCAAGCAGAGACGTGGCAATATGCTAATACAGCCGCTTTTCACACAAAAAACCCCGGTTAGATCGCCACACGGGTCCAAGATCAGTGTTTGGCATCCACTTTAATCCGAAGTTGTTATTATTCATGTTATTTGCACTGTTTCAATTTTTGGTGACACACGAGATGGGTTATTGCTCTCAACCAACGATGATGCACCCGACATCGGAATATCTGCGTAACGAGCTCTTTAACCCTATCTTAATTATAGTAACCACCTATGCTGTTGCACGCTGTGTATTATGTCTATCGCCTCTGTATGTAACTAACATATATATTACACTATAAGGCAAAATTACCCGAAAAAGGAGTAACGGAGCCCAATAGGCACGCGCGATGAGCGGATAGACCGTTGAGGAGCAACCACAGAGGGAACCGTGCCGCGCGAAACCACTTACTCTCCAAACACGCTCCAAATGGATGAACCACCCGGGTATTGCTGGCAGTGCGAAAAGCGTTGCCAAGGTGACTAGCCGTCTTTCTCCTCCTCGGCTGGCTTAGTCTTTCCCCGTGTAGTGGAGCATACGCACTAACGTGTATGCGCCTTCCAAAGAGAAGCAAAAACCCCGTGCTCTGATTGCACGAGAACCTGGGCCACCCTTGCCAGACTTGTCGTACGGCCATTTTTCGTTGCGACATCGTTGCGACTTCCCCGGTTCAATAAACGCCATCCCATTTGGTGGAGGCTGCTGAGATCCCCAAGCAGACCTGGAGCTCCGCTCTCGCAAGTTGCCTGAGAGACCACTGCAAAACATGACTGACGCAGTTGCCAACCAGCCCATCCCAGCCCAGCCAGCACTACCGGCTGTCCCGTCTACATGCCCCGGCTATACTCGCCAACGGGACCCACCAATCTTCAGCGGCAGTTGTGAGCAAGACGTCGAAGACTGGCTCTTGTACGAACGCGTAAGCGCCAGCAACAAGTGGGACAACGACTCTAAGCTCGCCTACGTTACCTTTTACTTGGCAGACGTAGCTAAACTTTGGTTTACAAACCGCGAAACCGCCATCGCCAGCTGGTCCTCCTTTAAGACACTCGTGACTGAAGCGTTCGGCCGACCTGAGGTCTGCAAGCTCCGCGCTGACCAGCGCCTGCGCCACCGAGCCCAGCAGCCTGGCGAGACATTTACTAGTTAAATAGAGGACGTGCTCGACCTCTGCAGGCGCGTGAATCCATCTATGCCCGAAGAAGAGAAAATTCGGCAGATTCTCAAGGGCATCGAGGATGGCGCATTCCAGATGTTGCTAGCGAAAAGCCCGAACACGGTGGCAATCCTCGTAAGCCTCTGCCAGAGCTTTGATGAATTGCGCCGTCAGCGTTCCATCGCCCGACAGAGTGTCCCACCGTCGGATTCGATCTCGGCCGTCGCACTCACAAATGTAAACGTTTGCCAAGAAATTCTGTCCAACCAGATCAAAGACTTCATCAGGGAGGAAGTCGCCAGACAGCTCTCCCTGCTGCCGCATAGCGACGCGCCCACCGCAAGCCTGCCTTCGACACTGCAGCAGGCCATACGCACTGAAATTCGTGATGTTTTCCCTACAGTGCAGGCCCCTTACCCATGCACTTCAGTAGCACCTAACCTCTCAGCTGTCGGCTACGCACCACCTGCACCACCTTCACCTCTCAGCCACGCAGCTGTGGTTGCGCGGCCCCCACCGCATCCAGTCGCCTTATCAGCTCCACCTCCTCCGGCCTCTCCTCCAGTTTACAGGCCCTCACCTCGCTTTTTCCGTCGATCTAATGAGTGGCGCACCCAAGACAATCGTCCTATCTGCTTCGCCTGTGGCATCGCTGGCCACATTGCCCGCTTCTGCCGCCGTCGCCCCACACCTGCAAACGCATACTTCGGAACTCCTACCTGCGCGCCGCAGCAGGCCACCGCATCTGCATATGAACGGAGGCACTCAGACTCGGATCGCCGCCCATAGACTGCTCCTTTCCCATCCCCTCGTCGCCGATCGCCATCGCCTATGCGCCGTCGACCACCTCCTGAGGAGGGAAACTAATCGGTGCAGTTCCGGAGGCAAGAACTGCAACTTGTGCGCAATTCCCAAGGCCTCCGTTTTCGCCGCAAAATGTTGTTGATGTCGATGTTGAGGGAGTCGCCACATTAGCGTTAATTGATACCGGGGCCACCGTTTCTGTGATGGACGCCAAATTTTGTCAGAAACTGAAGAAAGTGACCACATCTCTCAATGGCATGGTGCTGTCCACGGCTAGCGCGCAACGCATTAATCCCTCGGCTTTCTGTACGGCGCGCGTCGTCATCCAAGACGTTTTGTACGTCATACAGTTTTTTGTTCTGCCATCTTGCTCTCATGAACTTATCCTCGGTTGGAATTTTTTATCACGTCATGAAGCTATCATCGATTGTTCCCGTGCCGAAGTGTCCCTTGTGCCAACATATGAATTTCCACCCCCCGATCGGTCTCCTCGGCTCTGCAAACTCATCGCTGACGACGACATCACCTTGCCGCCGGAAGCTTCAGTCCCTATAAGCCTTTCATGTGTGGCGCAACCTGACGCCACGGTGGTATTTACGCCATCTCCTGTTTTTACTGAACGCAAGGGCATCGTTCTCCTATTTGCCGTTCTTACAATTGCGTCTGGTTTAACCGTAATGCTGGTTACAAACCACTGCAACTACGCCATTGGCTTACTTCGTGGTGAAATGTTGGGATATGTGCAACCTGTCGACCATATCGATGATATTATTCTTCCCGACGAAACGCCATGTCACATTGCCGCAATAACTCATGCGTCTGAGCCACCAAGTTTGTCAGCCTTCGACAATGCTATTGACGCAGACCTTTCCCTCTCGCATCGCCGCCAACTTGTTGCTCTCCTTAACAAGTTTCGCTCTTCTTTCGACTTTCAAGAACCTGCTTTGGGCCGCACCACGACTATCACTCATACTATTGACACCGGCTCACATTCGCCTCCGCGACAGCGTCCTTACCGCGTTTCCGCCGAAGAGCGCCGCGTCATTACGGAGCAAGTAGACGACATGCTTAAACGTGGAGTGATACAGCCTTCTGAAAGCGCTTGGTCATCACCTGTGGTTCTGGTAAAGAAAAAAGATTGCACTGTTCAATTTTTCGTGAACTATCGCCACTTAAAGAACATTACGAAGAAAGATGTCTACCCGCTACCACGAATAGACGATGCTCTTGACAAGGCGCCGAGTACTTTACATCCTTGGATCTGCGTTCTGGGTATCGGCAGGTGCCAATGGCTGGATGTGATCGCCCTAAAACAGCCTTTGTGACGCCAAATGGCCTATATGAGTTCAAAGTGATGCCATTTGGGCTCTGCAACGCACCTGCCACCTTTGAACGCATGATTGACACCATCTTGCGTGCCCATAAGTGGAAAACTTGCTTGTGTTACCTGGACGACATCGTAGTCTTTTCGTCTGATTTCCCGACACATCTTGCTCGCCTCCACGAGATTCTGACTTGTCTTACTTCTAAGGGCCTACAACTTAACTCGAAGAAGTGCCACTTCGCAGTACAAAAACTAACCATCTTGGGACATGTCATCACAAGAGACGGTGTTCTTCCGGATCTCGAAGAGCTTCGGGCTGTCGCTGACTTCCCGTTGCCCACATCACTGAAAGCCCTAAAAAGTTTCGTCAGTCTCTGCTCCTACTTTCGTCCCTTCGTGCGCAACTTCGCGTCCATCATCGCACCTAGGTATATCTGCATGGTCACCTGCATGTGACGACGCATTTCGCCAGCTGCGCCGCCTGCTGACCTCACCACCCATTCTTCGTCACTACGACGCCGCTGCTGCCACAGAAATTCACACACCGATGCAAGTGGCATCGGTCTTGGTGCAGTTTTGGCACAACGGAAACGCACCCAAGCCGAATACGTAGTCGCCTATGCAAGTCGCGCTCTCAAGAAGGCTAAATTGAATTACTCCGTGACAGAGAAGGAGTGTTTGGTCATAATCTGCGCCTTGACGAAGTTTTGCTCGTACCTTTACGGCCGCCCTTTCGACGTGGTCACAGACCACCACGCTCTATGTTGGCTGTCCACATTGAAAGACCCGTCCGGACGCCTGGGACGTTGGGCACTTCGATTGCAAGAATACGACATCCGTGTGGTATATCGTTCCGGTCGCAAGCATGCGGATGCCGATGCGCTTTCGCGATCGCCATTAACCCCAGATGTGGCTTCTCTGTCACCACTTTTTACCACCTTGTCACCAATAGACACCACTGACATGCTTTCGGAGCAGCGTAAAGATCCACACCTTGCATTGTTACTCGACCACCTTACCGATCCGTCTGCTGTTCCTTCCACGAGAGCGCTACGCCGACAAGCAGCCCACTTTTCCGTGCGAGACAGCGTTCTGTACCGCCGCAACCACATGCCTGGTGGTCGGAAGTGGCTCCTTGCTGTCCCAACTCATATGCGCTCTGACATCTGCATGAATGTCAATGCAGACCCTCAAAGTGCTCACGCAGGTGTCCTGGAAACCTACGAAAGGCTTCGCCAATGATATTACTGGCGAGGAATGTATTGCTTTGTGCAAAAATACGTTGTCTTGCACCACTTGCCAACAGAACAAGACACCTCCGCGGCACCTTACTGGCATGTTACAGCCGCTCCCATGCCCGGCTCCCCCATTCGACCGCGTGGGTATCAATCTCTATGGCCTCCTCCCATATAGTCGCTCTGGAAACCGGTGGATTATTGTCGGCGTCGATCATCTGACACGCTACGCTGAGACTGCAGCTCTACCGGCAGCGACCGCCGACGAAGTTGCACTCTTAATTCTGCGCAGCTTCATTCTCCACCATGGGGCTCCACGGGAATTACTCAGTGATAGGGGTTGAGTGTTCCTGTCGGAGGTCATCCAAGCTATTCTCGCTGATTGCAACATCATCCACCGGAAATCTACCGCGTACCATCCACAGACAAATGGTCTCACTGAACGGTTCAACCACACACTTGGCGACATGCTGAGGATGTACACCTTCTTCGACCACACTAACTGGGACGCTGTCTTGCCTTTTGTTACCTTCGCTTACAACACCGCGACCCAAGCGACTACCGGTTTTTCCCCGTTCTTTCTGTTGTACGGCCGCGAACCATCCCACCCACTCGGCACCATACTTCCGTACCGCCCTGATGCATCGGAGTGCTCACCGCTTTCGGAAGTCGCCAGATACGCTGAAGACTGCCGTAAGTTGGCTCGGTCTATGACAAGTGAGGCTCAAGGTCTACAAAAAACCCGACATGATGACGCTCATCACATAGCGCCTACGTTTCGTACTGGCTCCCTCGTGTGGCTTTGGGTGCCTCCGCACGTTCCTGGCCTGTCTTCGAAACTTCTAACCCGGTACCATGGTACATACCGTGTCATTGACGCAACCTCTCCGGTGAATTACATCATCGAGCCCCTAACACAATCGCCAGATTCGCGCCGTCGAGGACGCGAGACCGTACACGTCGACCGTCTCAAGCCCTACTACGACCCCCTCATTGTGCCTACTCCCTGAGTCGCCAGGATGGCTACTCTTCAACCCGGGGGGTATTGTAGTGGAGCATACGCACTAACGTGTATGCGCCTTCCAAAGAGAAGGAAAAACCCCGTGCTCTGATTGCACGAAAACCTGGGCTGCCTTTGCCAGACTTGTCGTACGGCCATTTTTGGTTGCGGCATCGTTGCGACTTCTCCGGTTCAATAAACGTCATCACACCCGTAATGTGGTGGCGACGGTTCGCTTTGCGTCGCGCTCGGAGTGCTCGACCGCGGCCGCCTGGATTCGACGATCTAGGAGTTACGACGTGGTGCTTGTGTGTACGCTTGTATGAGCGTGGGATGCTGCCTTTGCGTTTCGCTTCACCCATGAAGTCTGGAGCAAGTCTCGACAGGTCGCCACGGCGCGCTTTATATCTCTAGCTTCAAGATAGTCACGACCAACACACGACAGCAACAGTTAAGAAGGCCAGTATGGCGGAAGAGAAGACAACAGGCCTATCGGATATATACTTCAGTCTCACTCAAGGCAGAAAACAGCGCTGGAGTCTAAGGCACGTAAGTTATCATTCTTTATTCTACTCTACTTGTCGCGTGTGCGATACGGATCGCGCTTGCCGGCAACGGGCTCGGTCGTGTTGTATATCGCACGCACGAAATGCATCACGAAGGTCAGCTTTGGCGTCTGCAGTACGCCTGTGCTTTGCGACCGCCTGGAAATTAGCCGTCATTGCCGTCGGCCTCCCGTACGCTCGCTCATCAAGTGCTCGCCTGTCTTCGCCGCCGCGATGAGCTTCGGGCTGACGATTTTGGGCGGAGACCTCGTCGCTGTGTTGGGAGTCGTCGAAAACACGTTGCGGGTTCCCGCAAAGAGCTTGGTTGTAGTATGTAGCGCGCTGTGTGTGCACCAGCATGGTCTGGCGGGGCTATCGCTAGTGTCGGAACTTACTGAAAATTGGTCGCCATTACAGTTGGCTTTCCCGTCAGTCGGTCGCAAGCAGCACGGTGCCGTCTCTTGGCCGCGGTGACGGACTCGTGTTTGCGCGCTGCACTCGCTTGAGTTTGCGGAAAAGGGACGCATTACCGTCGATTTCTTCGGCGCTAGCTCCAAACCAGCTCGGCACTGTTCGTGGTAGCCGCCAAGCGTACGCTCGCTCTCCTGTTCGAAGTTCGCTGGCGGCAGACACTCCGCGTGCAGCGCCGTGTTTGGCCTCGCGTTCGCTTGCGCGAGTTGAACGACGTCGCGCGCTTAGGACTCGTCGACTTGTTAGCGGCACGGTGGTTCGCGGAGTCGTGGCTTCGGCCGCTGCTCCAAAGATGTTGCGATACGGGGATCGAAATTAGTCTTTGACGATGTGTGACATCACGCTGAAATTAGCATGTCATATCTCACGAATGTTTTCATTTCACCTTGCACGTATTTCTCATATGCATCTGTATTCATTCTCTGTCACGTGTGACTCACTGTTTTACATACTTATTGTGCAGCCGTGGGCACACACCGTGCTGAAGACTCTGTGCACTGGCATGTGCGATGCCCGTCATCTATCTCTTTCGTCAGAGCAGCTTCAGAAGGACTGTGCGAGATGTGAAGGTAAAGTCATTTGTGTGTCATATTTTAACGCTTGTTTTTATATTGACACGCACGTACTTGTCATATGCGTGCATCTTCATCTTCTGTGACGCGTGCCTAACTATTTTTACTATAATATTGTACGTGCAGCCGTGGGAAGACCACAGGCAGAAGGCTGCGTGCGCTGGCGTCTGCAATGCCTGTCATCTATCGCTTCCATCGGCGGAGCTTCCCAAAGAGTGAACAAGATTTGACAACGAGACTAGACTTGTAAATTTCTCCATGAATTCACCTAGAACAGTGGGGAAACTTCATGTGTATGTAGAAAAATAAAAGATTTCGATGTCTCACTTTTGTCTTTCGTTGTTGCCATGACTGTGAAAGCAGTTACACATAGGTGGCTAACTACTTCTTCGCGTGTTCTTTACTGCGGAATTTGTTGCTCACTGCGCAGAAAAACAGGCGAAAAAAGTATTGAGCCTGGCGGAAAACAAACAAAAAACAATGTTTGAACTGGGGACAAAAAGTTCATTCGATTGAAGTATTTGAGTAGATCAACCGTTCGTCCGGCAAGGTGCAACTGTGAGGACTAATGGTTGCCCGGTAAGATGTAAATGTGGGGATAAACAGTTGCTCTATAAGATGCAAACGTGAGGTCTGAATGTTAGTCCTTTGAGGTGAATTGTGGCACTAACGGTTACTCACTAAGGTGTAAATGTGAGGACTAAATGTTAATTCGTTGAGCTCGTCTGTGAAGACAAAACGTTAGACCTGGTGCCGTTAGTCCTAAAGAAGAATAATGATCGTGGCAGCCCCATCAGTCCCCAAAAGGACGAACCACACACACTTTTAACACCCTTTTCTTAGAGTGTAGAAGGGGACGATGGAAGCTTGCAATAAAGAATTTGTAAACAGGGGTTTTGTCTGTTACATGTTTCGACACGCAGAATTATTTTCTCCAGGCTAGCCTTGCTGAAGACCAGTTAGCTTTTTGGAACGTCTGCTTCGCACAACCGTTGTTCACCAACTTTTCATCAAACAAATGGATGTTCCACCCATGAGTCAAATTGTTTCTCGAAACTGAATGGAAACAACGAAGAACGAAATCATTGACATATAGTGGAAGGAGTCCCCAATCCCACGTTGTATTCGTGGCACTAGTGGAAAATTGTATCAGTCGTAAGCACTTCCAAACTCTGCAGTGAGTTGCAGTTTTACAGCCTTATTCATTATAAATGCTTTGGTATTTTTAATCATCGTCCTCAGCGAATGCATCAACAAAGCGAACAGGTACGCATGATCCTGTGTCACGTCATCTATGTGTAGTAGGCCCTTTACTGAAACGCCAAAATATTATAGCGTTGTGTGCACTTAAAGAGGCCATCTCACACTTTTCGCGACTTAATAGTTTTACATCTTTTTTAGCTGGTTGTGTACACCGTCGGCTTAAGAGATAATTGCCACAAGAACGGCAGCGATAGGGCCAGGCAGTGCAAAGTTACTCAGCGTACAGCTATCAAAGTACAATAAAATGGATGCTTACCGTCTACTCCATTTTGGCGGGATCACCTTACCGCGTTTCCCTCGTCCTCGGACGTCGGAAGGTGGCCCAATGAGATGAACTGAAAGCCATACCGCACCGGAAGCTCGCATAACATATTGACTGTTACGCCCAGTGTATGAAGAATGCCGTTGCGGTGGTAACAAACATTGTGGTACTTAAAGAGAGAACGACACGTGCGAAACGAGCCGTTTTGTAGCTTCACTGATCTTTCTTTTCGCTATGACGTACACACACACACACACACACACACACACACACACACACACACACACGCACACACACACACACACACACATATATATATATACATATATATATATATATATATATATATATATATATATATATATATATATATATATATATATATATATATATATATATTTATTGTGACAAAGCGAGATTGACGAGCACACAAAGCACCTCAAGCAAATACGATTTATCGATCGCTAGAAACAGACGGCAACGACTTCTTCGTCTTTTGCCCTCGGCCACGGACACTCGCGCTACTTCGTTGTCCTCACCTCTGACACATACGCGTGGCATTATTCCCCCTTTGAAAAACATCGTCCCGATGTTAAACGTTCGAGAAGCAAGGCGAAACCAAAACTGCACATTTAGTCACTGAAAGTAAGGCTTCATCCGAAGCACGTAAACAATTTCTGGCGAATGTCTGCGCCGCTTCGGACACTGCACGCCGTCCGGAACAACCTCGTAGTTGACGTCACTGATGCGCTGCAGAACCTTGTAGGGTCCGAAGTATCTTCGCAACAGCTTTTCGGAGAGACCACGCTGACGAATAGGTGTCCAGACCCATACATTGTCGTCCACGTTGTATATGACGGGCCTGTGCCGGATGTTGTAATGTTTGGCTTCGTCGTCTTGTTGTTTGGTGATTCGCAACCTGGCAAGTTGTCTGGCTTCTCCTGCTAGCTGGGTAAAATCTTCGGCATCCGTCTAATTGCCATCAATTTCATGAGGGAGCATTGCGTATAACGTTGTCGTAACCTCGCGTCCGTAAAGGAGGCTGAAGGGTGTCTTCCGAGTGGTTTCCTGGCGAGCCGTGTTGTACGCGAACGTTACGTAGGGCAAAATGAGGTCCAAGTTCTTGTACTCTACATCAACATACATGCTTATCATGTCAGCCAGGGTCTTGTTGAGGCGTTCGGTGAGCCCGTTGGTCTGGGGATGATACGCCGTTGTCTTCCTGTGAGCTGTACCACTTAGTTGGAAAATGGTGTCCAAAAGCTTGGCCATGAACGCAGTACCTCTGTCGTTGATGACTATTGCGGGAGCACCGTGTTTTAAGACAATGGCTCCGATGAAAAATTGCGCCGCTTCAGCTGCCGTTGCCCGTGGCAGAGCGCCTGTCTTCGCGTATCGGGTCAGGTAATCCATGGCGACGATTATCCACCTGTTTCCAGTTGCAGACATAGGGAAGGGGCCCAGAATATCCATGCCGATTTGTGCGAACGGTGTTGCCGGCACTCGGACAGGCTGCAGCAGACCAGCTGGTTTGATGGATGGTGGCTTGCGGTGCTGGAAATCTAGGCATGCCTGCACGTAATTTTTGACAACTTCAGCAAGTCTTGGCCAGTAATAGTTCTGCCTTATCCTCGCCAATGTTCTTGCGTAACCCAAGTGACCAGTGGTAGGTTCGTCGTGAAAGGCTTGTAGTACCTCACGGCGAAGCGAAGAAGGAACGACGAGCAAGTAGCTGTTGCCGGTGGGTGAAAAGTTCCTCTTATAAAGAACGTCATTTCGTAAGCAGTACGACGGCAGCCCTCTCGCAAATAACTTCAGCACGCTATTCGTGCGCCCTTGTAGGTAATTTTTAAGTGGTAGCAGCTAAGCATCGTCGCGCTGCTGTTGAGAAAAGGCGGCAGTGTCCAGAATTCCCAGAAAGGCCGTGTCGTCATCGTCGTTGTCCGGGGATGCCGTCTCAACAGGAGACCGAGAAAGACATTCGGCATCGGTGTGTCGTTTGCCCGACTTGTAAGCAACAGTGAAGTCAAATTCTTGAAGCCGAAGACTCCATCGTGCAAGACGGCCAGACGGATCTTTCAAGTAGACTAACCAACAGAGAGAGTGATGATCGCTGATAACGGTGAATGGGCGGCCGTACAAATAAGGACGAAACTTCAGGACTGCCTATACCATTGCAAGACATTCTTTTTCCGTCGTAGTGTAATTAGCTTCCGCTCGGGACAGCGTCCTGCTGGCGTAGGTGATCACGTTTTCGTTGTTGTCCTTCTACTGTACGAGCACTGCTCCAAGACCCACATTACTAGCGTCTGTACGAAGTATTGTTGGCACGTCTTCATCGTAGTGGGCCAGCAAGGGGGGTGTTTACATGCGCTGACGAAGCTCGTGAAACGCCTGCTCTTGGTCTTCGCCCCATCTGAAGGGGGTATCTCCCCGAGTAAGGTGTGTCAATGGCCATGCGATGCGCGAAAAATTAGCAATAAATCATCGGTAATAGGCACAGAGTCCTAAATAACGTCACACTGATTTTTTTTCTGATGGTGTCGGGAAGTTTGCCACGGTGGCAATTATATACGGGTCGGGTCGGATCTCTTGACTGCTCACAGCGTGACCGAGGAATTGAAGTTCGTGGAAGCTGAAGTGGCACTTTTCAGGTTTTAGAGTAAGACCGGCCAAGCGTATTGCTTCAAAAACTGCTTCGAGCCTTCGTAAGTGTTCCTTTAATGTCGCCGAAAAGACAATCACGTCGTCGAGGTACACCAAGCAGGTTTGCCACCTAAGCCCCGACAGAACCGTGTTCATGAGACACTGGAATGTTGCTGGTGCCGAACACAAACCGAAAGGAAGATCCTGAAATTCATAAAGTCCATCGGGCGTAACAAAGGCGGTCTTCTTACGATCTCTCTCATCCACTTCAATTTGCCAGTAGCCGCTTTTCAAGTCCATAGACAAAAAGTAGCGTGCGTTTCGTAGTCTATCCAATGAATCATCATTACGCGGCAGAGGGTAGACGCCCTTCTTTGGGATTTGATTAAGCTTATGGTAGTCGACGCAGAAACGCAAGCTGCCGTCCTTCTTTTTGACGAGTACTACAGGTGATGCCCAAGGACTGTTAGATGGCCGAATAACACCATCTTCTCGCATCGTTTTCACCTGTTTTTGAATTGCCTCACGCTCCTTTGGGGCGACTCGATAAGGATTTTGCCGGATGGGTCTGGCGTCGGAATCCGTAATGATGCGGTGTTTCGTCAGTGCCGTTTGACCAACTCTTGATGAGGATGAGAAGCAGCCGTGGAACTTGTTGACAAGCGTGAGAAGGCGGTCTCGCTCAATGGGAGATAACATTGGACCAATGCCTACAGGTGTCGGTGTAGTGATAGTAGGCGCTGCTGCTTTCTCCACTAAATGACAATCTTCTGTTTGCGAGAGTTCGTAGAAATAGGCAATAGCCGTGCCTTTAACTATGTATTGGCGTTCTCTGCGGAAATTTGTCAATAGGAGCTCAGCGCATCCGTCAATAACAGTGATGACAGCCCTGACAATAGAAATGCCGCTAGTGATTGCGAGCTCTTTGATGTGTTCAGCGATGCCAGTACCGTTTTGTAACTTGTCACAATGGACGGATACGAGGGAACAACTTCGTGGCGGCAGTATGACGTCGTCATCGGCAATACGGAAGCGACGTAGCTGGTCAAACGCTTCACGAGTGCAGCGTTTGAACTGTTTCAGCCAGTCTTGTGCGTCTTCATAGGTCTCACCCTGAAAGCAGTCAGGAATCATGGGATTCTGAAGTGTCATGTGCGATGGAGCTGCAGTAGCCATGGTGGCTGAAGGAGGCAAGCGATTGCTGGCAGTCTCTGTCAAGGAATTGAGCTCGGGAGCCAGGCCTCGCTGACGGCGGCGGAAACGGTGGACTGGTGTTTCGACGGGTGGTAGCGATTCCGGGCTCGAATGTCGAGTCCGCGAAGTGGTGCCAAGCATAAAGACGTACCCAGCAGCTCCATCAGTGTGACGACGCGAGATTGACGAGCACACTAAGCGCCTCAAACAAATACGATTTATCGATCGCAGGAAACAGTTTGTTTGTTTGTTTGTTTGTTTCCCTCGCAGGAAACAGACTGCAATGGCTTCTTCATCTTTTGCCCTCGACCAAGGACACTCGCGCTGCTTCGTTGTCCTCACCACTGGCACATACACATGGCAATATATATATATATATATATATATATATATATATAATCAATGCTCTTACATTTTTTTTCTTTTAGTTTCTTCAAACAACGGCGCCCGGAACGTCTCCAGCACGTTTCCTCCAGCACGAGGTGTTCGGCGCATTCTTTGACCAGCTGTGCAGCATTTAAGCTGGAAAAGCCGGAGAGCTTATTTTCTGTTGCTTTGAGCAAAAAATTATGCTAATAAAGATAAATTCAGTAGCAATCCGTAGTTTGATGCAATGCCACGATCAAAATATCGTTACATTTATCCAAATATATGGCGGCAACCTTCCGTCATAATTTCCGCACGAAGTAGTCTGGTGAGCGCCACTACGAGTCATGCAGTCGGCACAAATCTTTCCAAGCGTTAGACGGCCCTTGTAACGTTTGTACTACATAGAGTATGCATTCTAGGATACTTTAAGCGGCCAGTGTTGCGCCCACAGTTCTTCAATTTCATACGGCGTGGTTGAGGCACGCAGCCACAAACACATCCAGACTAGCCGATGATGTTACGATGGGCGGAAGGACCAACTACGTTGTCGCGTTCTATTCTCTGAGCGTGAAAACTCAAGCATAATCTTAGTTCTTTTTCTCTTGTGCGTGTTCTTGATTACCAACCTTCGTCCAGCTGCACGCGCGGTAATTTTGCTAGTCTGAAATAGTAGTTAGGCTATATGTGGCAAATTGTTTTTCTTTACTGCCGTTCAAAAAAACCCAGGCGGTCGAAGAATACATTCAGAGCACTTCAATAGCCTGCGCCACCTCGCAACATTACCCATTATCGCAACCAACAAACGTTTACACTTTATTTTTTTATTTAAAGCCTGAAACAATTTGAGAACTCCAATATTTTGACATGAGTCTTCCTTTATTCAGCAGGAATTTACTTGCTGTTGATTTATCTTCCACCTCCGACACCACCTCCAAGAGACCTGCCTCCTCCGACACCACCTCCTAGAGATCTTCCACCTCCGACACCACCTCCTAGAGATCTGCCACCTCCAACACCACCTCCTAGGGATCTTCCCCCTCCGACACCACCTCCAAGAGATCTGCCTCCTCCAACACCACCTCCTAGGGATCTTCCCCCTCCGACACCACCTCCAAGAGATCTGCCTCCTCCGACACCACCTCCTAGAGATCTTCCACCTCCGACACCACCTCCTAGAGATCTTCCACCTCCGACACCTCCTCCTAGAGATCTGCCACCTCCAACACCACCTCCTAGGGATCTGCCACCTCCGACACCACCTCCCAGTGAAGCAACAGCTTCATTAGTCAAGACAGCTGCAAAGAAAAAGCAGGAAATGAATCTGGTGCTTTCACTACACACCTCAGTGTTAGACAACAAGCACGGTGATGGACAGCGTAAATAAAATATCTTTCGCAATGGAGTGCAAAGACAGTGGGCTTTTTTGCAAATATATGGCTATATTTTTGAGCATCCACATAAAAGCAAATAATCAATTCCGCTTAACTGCACAACTCTTGAACAGTGGCTGGTGTTTTTCTCATAGCTCTGTGAATAAAGCAGCCTCCAAAGGCCACAAATTTGACCTATTTTCAACTACATCTGGTGGTACAACTTTCAATGTCCTATTAACCATAAGAGCCTTTAGACAGTTCTTTAGAACAATAATAATTTCTATGGTATTACTATATGAATTTTGTACCGCAGATAGTGAATTTTTTTTCAATTTTGTACACCACATTTCACTGTGGTCAATGAAATTTTATTCAACACCTCAGGTGCAGGAATAGATGGATGTATCACAGATAGTTTCTGTGCAAGATATTACTGCGGTCACATAAACCAGTTAATAAGCAAGGAACACTTAGCAAACCTAAAGTGAAAAGCAAAATTACCAATACATGTCTGAGTCTACAAACACGCCTTTATCAAAATTGTAGTTCGTAACCATCCATTTAAGTTTTATTAGGCATGGTGAGGTTTGAGAGGAGAAAACTATGAAGAATGGCCGCTATCGTATCACAAAATCACAAGTACATCAGTTATTACATCTTGCTAAGGCTTCTATCACCAATCACGTGACTACATCATGCCAAGGCTACTATCGCGAAGAAAGCAAGAAACTGACGGCGTGAGAGCAGACGCTGTCACGAAACAGAGTACATAGGGCATATTTTCTCCACAGATATCAGCTGAATTATCTCAACGTTGCGTAGAGAACATCATTTGCTAATTAGTAAAAGCTGTTTTTGTGGTAATCATCATCACCTAGTGCCAAGACGACGCACAGCAGGACTTTGACTCCAGTAAGCCCATTCATGTTGTATTCACTGCAAGTATCAATAAAATAATGAGCTCAGTAACACACACCTACACACTTTGTCATCATGCCTCTTTTATTACAACACTCGTTTGGCTCACGTTATCTGCGCGTAGTGTTCGTTGTAACTATTTCAGTGAATTTTTATACCACGATAGTTTGCTCGAATAGCCCGATTTGGTTGAGCGTAAGAAATTTGCGAGGTAGGTATTTTAGAGTGAAACACCATTTTAAATAATTTAGATGATATTGTTTATCAACGGTATATTATCAAAGAAACAGAGTTTTCTGTGGTAACTACACTTCATCAGGTCATATTTAGTCACGATGCACGGAGTTGTTAAGATATCAACCAAAATGTTCTTTCGAACCTTTATCATGATTAAAGTTCGGCCCCGATAGAAAAAAAGAATTAGGTGGAGTAATGTCACCACTGCACTCCTAATTGACTATGATCTCTGGTCACACGTTACTTTTTAAATAGAGGGAAGCACAGATATTTCGTGAAATTTAGACATTGATATCAGTGTTACTTTTTGAAATTGTGGTGGGAGCGTCTATGTATACTTTATTACTATGTTTCGAAAGTGACGGATGCTCGAGACCTTGAAAAGTATTATGCCGAGGAAAGCCTAATAATATCTACAGCAGAACACATGTTAACAGTAGTTAAAATCTTACTGCTTACTGAACAACACTTCTGCGTTCAGAATGGTTTTTTTAAGTAAACCAGCTGTGGAACCATCAAATAAAAAAAAGCTCATCAGTGCATCTGAAGCCGTAGGTGGGCACGCTGCTACGATGGGGGCTCGGCGTTAAGTGTAGTGTCAATTTTTGAGTAATTTAACATTATTCACCATATTGGAGATTGGATTTCAGGTCTAGATGTTTTTTGTTTTAAATACCTAGGAAGCACAGCTTTATAAGAGCCGGCTATGAAATACGAAATAAATTGACTTGAAATACTCCGAAGATATCAACAAATGTTTCATAAAGAACGTTTCTATCAAACACGAGACTATACAATATAGATAGCTGAGCTGATCAGACAACTACAAATGTATATCGCTAAAATAAATGTTTTGAATCTTTAGGTAATTCTCATCTAAACCATTTCCTTTGTGCGGAGCCACTAGTATGTAAATGCATACTCACAAAGGTATCCTGTTGAAGACGAGACAGATGCCTTCAGTACAATCCTCTTTGTACCTGCAGTGTTTATATACCACTGCAAACTATCGTGACATGACTTTTGAGGATGTAATAACAAAAATAAATAGTCATGATTTTTTCGAAAGCAGAGTGACAGGCAATTTAGTCGCCGGAAACGATCAGGTTGAGCACAGCTGCAAAAGTGGACTCTTTGTAGAGAACGTCAGTGTAATTTGAAAAAAAGCAATTATAGCCTGCGTGTGATGGAGAGTGCATAGCAGCAAGAGATAATGTGTTTTTCTGTTGACTTATATAAAAATGTGAACTTCTTTAAAGATAACTCACAGTCGTACTTGCAGACAGTCTCATACTGATATTAGGTATTATCTTAGAAGTTTTGTTTCTTTGTATATTAAAAATGTGGCTTTTATTCGAATTGATCTGGTCTTTATATAGAACCTAAGATACAAAATTTAGAATGATACAACTGCAAAATATACATAATCACGTGAAACTTCAGAGTGTTTTTTGCCAAATGTAACAAAGTAAAGCGCATGAAATTATTTTCACAAAGTGTGACAACATATATGCTTGAAGAAATTGAACACGAGATTACAGCATTTTAATTAAAAATAACAAATCAGTACGAAAAGATAGGCAAACCAGCAAATTATATTCCGCGTTTGCAATGGTGAGCGTCGATGGTAGGGTCAAGTATTTTAAAATAGTGAATCAAACAATCAACTAGAAAAAGGTAAACTTTACTGTCGCAAAAAAGAGAAACAACAAATTCTTGGCGTTATAAAAAATTGTTGCTTAAAAAAAACAGCTCCACAATAACCTATATATAACAGCAGACATACCATCATTGGGGACGGGGCACATCATCCGAAAAGCAAAAGAACAAAAAAAAACGTGACATCGGTTGCATAAAAAATTCATGCAAATAGTTTTCCAACAGAGAGACTGGCATCGTATACCTATCAAATTGGAATACTAAATGTAGTGCACCCTACTTGATTGAAGCGCAATTATGTTTTAACTAAATATTTCAACGCGCAAAAAACGCACGTGTGGGCACCATTGCAATTATTCCACAGTGAAAAAATGTGATGATCCACAAGAATAATACGTACCCTAGTTGTACGCAGAGAGAATAATACTCTGTATGTAACTAGTAAATCTTCACGACACAAGCTACTGTAACGAACTACCTCTATTAAAGCTTTGTTCACCTTCTTTTATCGTATCATATCTTACAAACACCCCAAAATGTCCAGAACATCTTGATATTGAACGCGATGTCATTTCTGATATAATGCCTAATGTACTGCATAACCAGGTGGTATTGGCAGTTGCAATTATTAATATAAACTGTGCACGCTCCATTTTGAAAGCACGTAAAGTGGCCACGCTTTTTTTTTGGTGTCATGAATCTTCACATTGCTGCCCATGGTTTTTTAACACCTGGACTCATGAACGCGCCTCGCACCGTGGCAATAAAGGCGCTACTGTGATAGCTCAAGAGCTCACAGTTCTGCTCCAAAGAACTGTCCAACTCGCCTGAAGCGCGAACAAATTGATTGCAAGAAAGGAAAATGGCTGCGTCTTTATATAAATATGCCTTCAAATTTCATCTGCCAGGCACTTCCAAATTACGAAAAATTTGGGGACCATGAAGTTTCGCTTTTAAAAGATGAACGCGACAGCGTTATCCTGTTCGTAGTGGGTACGTCAACCAGCTTTGGACATTATTTAGTGTTACTTGAAAAATTCACATTGTGGATAACTACAATGCAATCGATAAATTTCAAAGTGATGTGTCACAGTGAACCTTTACATATGGCTGCATTCTGTCTAATTGATAGCATTTTTAAAACCACGGGCAAATATGCACGAGAAGTAATCTCGAGCTTGTAACACGCCAAATACGTTGTCTTAAGGTAATACGTGAAGTGAAGTGTGCGTCCTTTGTAATAAATGGCCAGCTTCAAACCATTAAATGGTTAACCTATTCACATGTTCTGATAGCCGATTTAGAGTATACGCTTGTGCTACGTGCCACGTGCCACGCAATTTTACAGCGATATAGCATGTTCGATTGTGAAGCATGCATACAATACACGTGTGCATGTCGCTCACGAATTAGGTTAAGTGCATATGCAAGAATACCAAGGTATTTTGATTGTACGTGAGGCCAAATTTTTACTAAGGGACTCAAGGTTTTGTGATTCATTTTACTTGCATTTTTCTCAATTACCTTGGTAATTGACATGTGGTGACTTTTTGTTCTGAAAAATGACGTTAACATCGACGATGTAATTCCCTCGAAACGAGCTGTTTACCGCTATCACGGTAATATCACAGGAGGAAGAGGAAAACTGTGTATTCCAAGTCATAATCTGCATGCAAGGCTCAATGTACTCAATGATCTGCATGCAACGCTCAATAATATTATTAACGTTGGATGGCATAGCACGAGCTGGTGAAGAACATTAATTGCAGTTCATGAGTGGTGCGTTTGTTTCTTTATTATGCTTGATACCAGACAACTTATGTATGTATTCATAAAAACTAAAACAAGCACCTGCAATTTTTCACCAGTAAGTTCGTGGATCTCTGTACCAATCGCCGTCAGAGCAAAACTTCTGCTCTGTAAACTGAACCTACGGCCTATACTCAAGCATACTTTTACCACTTTTGCGTGGTATTTAGATTACAGGGGTATGAAATGGGCACACATATGTTTTTTAAGTGTGATAGCTGAATGCTAACTCGAAAACTTTCTTATTAGTACCAGGCACCTATACGCTTTTGCTTTCTCTTCACTCCTCAGGTGTTAATCTGCCTTACCAGACTCGCTTGGGAACTACGAAAAGACAGCTAAAATACCACAGCAGCAAAAAAATCATGTTCACACACGCTGAACCTGAGGAGACTTGTTTTGTTACTCTATCATGTTGCCACCGCCTTCACCATAGGTCTAATACATTCCACTTGACCCTTTACAGGTGCTTTCAATTTTCTTTTGGTTTCACACATGAACAACGCAGTGAAGAAACTGTTTTCAGCGCTTCATGTTATTTTAGCCGACCCAGTAGAGGAAAAATCACAAGCCAGCACGTGCTATTCACCATCAGCCGATACGGCTCACACATGAGCAGTGTACTTATGAAATGCCTCAAACAGGACGCCTGTATTAAAATATGGCTCTTTTTTGTTCTGCATCATGCTGTTGCCCCCTTCATTTTTAAGTGCGACACAGGCAACAATCTTCATGACGCCCACCTTCAGACTAACCCCAGCAAATTATGTTCAAAAAGGGGCACTGAGGGCTTTGTAATATCCAATGTAAATATCAAACGCGGAAAAAAATTAGGATCAGGAAACTTCTGTATCGTAGTGTCTTTCCGCGTGTTCTGTGTTTTAGCGCCAATCACTATCTCCAGAAAATTTATTGCCTCACTGGGACGTAAGAAATACTCGTGAAATAAATCACAGTTTATCCATGGAGTAAATGATGATGAGCGGGGCGAAGCTTCGGAGGTTTCTATGGTCACGTCCGACCATCAGTATGTCTGTCTGTACGTCTGGTCATTCATATAGTGAACACTCCAAGTACCACCATCTCGCATCTTTTCATCATATATTCATCATATGCAAGTACCACTATCCAGCGGACATTCTTAGGACTTTACAAAAGGTATCTACCTACTACCACTACATACATCGAGGACGTACGACCCGCGCCTTAAGGAGTTTCAACTCTGAATTACGAAGTCCCACAGCCTGGGCGAGCATCTGCTAAACACACAATATTGTGGTGACTTCAAGATGTTCCGCCTCTTTAAGTGATCGCTTGCACTTACTATGCTGTCAAAATAACATATTCCCAAACCTACGTTGCCCACCAGTAATATTTAGTGACTATATAGGTAGGAAATTTATGGCGGTCCATTGCATGCAACCATATAATTTATAAAAGCAATCTACAGTCGCTGTTTCTATCAGAATAAATTCACAATCTTTATTTCAACCTTCCCGTTCTTTAAAGGGCACTTAAAATTGGGAGCTAGGGCGAAATACAATGAACAACTGTTCTTCACATCATTCACTCCACTTGACTTCACGGTGGAATTATGTAATAGAAAACTTGGTTTTGCTGGAACGCGAGTGTGCGAGCGTTTCTAGATTTGTGCAATAAATCGTGCCCATACCTACGCATTCAGCCGTGTGCGTCGCCCTGTGAACAAAAAACTGTCCTATTAAATGAACTTCAGTTGGATGAGAAATTTAGAAGCATGAATGATCCTTGAGCTTCGCACCTGCAAGAGTAAAATGCGATGACGTGATCGGACCACGGGTGAAACGCCTTCGCGTTGAATAGCCTGACTTCAGTTCTCAATGGATGCCTCACCTGTGAAGTAACGAATTTAATGACTCTGCGTGTAACATTGACCGATTTAAAAAGTCTTGGAATGCCTACTGTAAGTAGAGGTGTTTTTTTCTCAATTATACTATTTTGCCATGACTCATTAAGAGACCACGTAAAGCTACCCAGCTGTTCGCTGTACTGATCCTTTTACTGCTGAAGATGTATAAATACCAGTTAGCACTTTGTAACGGGTTGGCATACGAAACCCACAATCGTTGTGCAATGTGCACAACACGTGTAGCAATTCTACGCTGGCACTATCCAAATGCACATGCCCTCACGTGACTTTTTCCAAAACATGGCATTCATGTAGTGTTACTTTTTTCTCCAATGCAAGTGGGCGCATTGGTCACCAAAGCTGACCTGTCGTGCTCCGCATTATTGACCAAGAGGGGCTGCGCAGCATCGGCCGTGGAGTCGTGGAGCGCGGCAATGACTTTCGCCCAAGTGACATCGTGGCCTGGAAAACTTCCGGAAAACAAGTAAGCAACCAACTTAATAAGCCCCAGCTTAACAACGTTACCAAAGCAGCAAGTCAACTTTGCAATTTAGTGAAGCTCAAGGAAAACGCAGGATATCAAGAATTACCGAAGTGTCTGGCACGCCACTGAATTTGCTGGAGGAAGAACAGAAGATTTTATTAAGACCGAGAGGATTGCGATGTCTAGCGAGACACGAAGCCGACTTTGTAATGTCCGCAGTCATAACGGCAGCCAACGTACCCAAGGCTGTAGCGAAAGCAGATACAATCTGCACTAAGCCAACGCAGAACATCATCGTGATCAGCACGCCAGATGAAGAATGAGCACGTTACTACGGAAGCGTACGCTCCCTGTACATTGGGGGCCGTAACTACGAAACGCATGCCTACTGCACCGCGCCTCATGGCACAGTGAAAGAAGTGATCCGTGGCATCGCAGTAGAGAACACTGCCGATGATCCACACGAGTATATTGTTAACAAAGCAAATGCGCAGGCCCTCGAAGCGCACAAGATTGGAAACACTACCTCGATCGTCGTTTTGTTCGCAGGAACAAAGGTTCCCAACTACATAACGTACGGCTACATTGTAGTAAGGTGTACATTGTACAGGCAAAACCACAACGCGTGCGCAAGAAGCGGAGAAATGGGCCATCAGGTCGATTAATGCTCTAAACCGGAAATCAAGATCCTCTTTGCGTGTGGCGCGCCTAACCCGGATGCAGACCACGTGGCGCGGTGCAAGCCACATTGCAAACTCTGTGATGGAGCCCACGCCACCAGCGCGGAAATATGTATGAATAAGTACAAGGTGCCCTCTGTAGTGGCCCAACGCAGATGGGAGCGCAGAAACGCGGGGTCAACGTTCTCGTCACAAGGTTTCCCGCAGCTGCCACCGCAACAACTGCGAGAAGGAAGCGCATCTATCAAACAAAAGACGCAGCCGCTCGAGGAAGCGCAACAAAAGCAGGGGACGCTCGGCGAGCCGCGGCAGAAGCACCGATGGCAAGTGCAGCGACAACAAGAATTACAACCACAATCAGCAGTGACCGGGCAATGTGATAGGTAGGACCAGGCAATCAACTCACAAGCGGCAAACCGCAATCTGCTCAACCATGTTGCTCAAGGAAAGGACGCCCTTTTCAAGTTACTGCACGATGAAAACGACCAGCTCAAGCGAAGCATCGCCGAGCAGAGAGCTGAAATGCAAGAGATGAACGCCAAGCTGAATCAACTCATCAATGCGCAGCAGCAGATGCAGCAGCAGCCACAGCAGCAGCCACTGCAGCAGCAACAAACAACTGCGACATCGCCCCTGCAGACTATACCAAGGCCCCCAACGCCAATGGAAATCACACAGGCTTCCCCTTGGAGGTACAAGCCCAAGTTATACGGAAGCTAAAAGCTCAGAACTCGAAACGGTTGACACTGCTAGGACAAGTGAACCGGCACCCCAAGAAGAGAGCTCTAGATTAGGCACGTGAGCGAAGAGTCAACGCTAGGCGAGACACCCTAAAAACCATCAAAATCGACTAGAACAGATTACGAAAACCAACCACGAGACTCTCAGACAAGCCATCAAGGCTACTTACGATCGTATCGATGCTACCAACGCACGCCTTGACACGCTGGTGACATCTCTACATGGCATGCAGTCTACCATACAAAGAATACAGACAAAGCTGAATGTACTAATAGGATGTCACAGGTACCGTTAATTAGGGAGGTGGTCACCGTGCTGTTTTCAAGGGCCGATGTATCGGCCCCCAGAATTGAAACACAAAAGCACGGACAATTCAGAAGTGGTCCTACTTGGCGCAACAGCGGACGCCGGCAGTGGTCCAAAGAACGAGCCAGAGCCTAGAGTTGATAACCAAAAGAAAAGTATATTCTCAAGTACGGCAGCTTAAACGATACACAAATATGCGCACTCGACAATATATAAATACGAAATGTCACCAATCAAACGACGTACTACACTGTAAAATCAGTTACACTCGAAGCAACTGACACAAACAACAATA
Organism: Rhipicephalus microplus; assembly: GCF_013339725.1. Classification (NCBI taxonomy): domain Eukaryota; kingdom Metazoa; phylum Arthropoda; class Arachnida; order Ixodida; family Ixodidae; genus Rhipicephalus; species Rhipicephalus microplus. The sequence continues at coordinate 66,581,358 of NC_051171.1, forward strand.
CGCGCTATATTGCAATCACATGCATCGGACAACCAAGACACTTAAAGACTAAAGAGTTCAAATACTTATTCAGTCCAAAGTCCTTGCAACAAAGTCTGAATGATACTCTTCCAAGAATCACTCACTCAAAGTGCAGCGCTGTTGTCGATACGCTGCGCCCGAAGTTTCTCTTTCAGGAAACCTCGCGTCTTCAATTGGCCACTCTCGAAGCACCAAACTTCTTCGCCGGTAACACGTCGGCTTCCCACGCATTGCGATTGTAGGACGCGTCTTTGCTTTCTGGCGGTAGACACACTCTTCTTCTTCTGCTGGTAGCACCAGCCTTCACCGTTAAGGTGAAAACTCTCATCACCCGCATTATCACTGAGGACAGAAGCCTTCGCCGACACGACGGAACGACCTTACGCACACTTGCGCAAAGCTTTTTTTACCTCCTGCCAACGCAAACTGGCGTAAACTTCTTTCTCCTGATTTCCCTTCTCCGCTGCTCGCTTACATACATTTCGCGCTAGATTTCAGAAAATTCTAATCGTTTTGTCAGTGCACTATACAGCCAAAGCTGGGGAAACAGCGAGACTTTTCGAGGACAGTCCGCGACTCGTGACGCAACTCTACTTAACCATGCCCTTTTCCTTCCAGATCTTTCAAGGGCTTGCTTGGCCGTTGATGTGAGGAGGTCGGTCGGCGGAACTACGCTTCCGAGGGAGAGAGACGGTGGGCCCAGGGAGTCTTTAGATGCTTGTTTTCTTCTTTAGCATTGACCTTGAGGCGCCTCTCAGGCGCTTGGTATCGTCGCTGTCGCCAGCATTCGGTGGTGCGCTGTTTTTTGAGCGCTCGTTTGTGTCGCTGCCCCCCCCTCCCCACTTTAAGAATTTTATCTCATAATATTCAAAACCACAAAAATGAGTGCGAACAGTCACCACACAACAGGAGTTCGTAACACAGTCCGTCGCTCATGACGCGTCACAATCACAATAGAACACTCAATGCAATTGCGCATTGAATTCAAGCTCACAACAAATGAAGTATAACCACAGGTACATGAGTACAAAACTCCATCACACATTTCAAACAAAACAAATGTTCAAAGGTCTGTCCTTACAACAATTGTACAATCCTATACATCATGTCACCCCAATAAACACTTCGACACTTGTGACACAGGGTAACAACAATAATAACACAACATAGTACGTTCAACGCTGGCAGACCCTTTTAAAACATTCAATCTCGGCTAATGTAGTCGTCACCACCGTTCTCGCTTCCCTTGATGTGCTCGACTCGGAATTGATACTCTTGCAAAAGCAAGCTCCACCTCACGACTCTGCTGTTAAGCTGTTTAGCCTGTTTTATGTATTGAAGTGACTGGCAGTCAGTTTGGACCAAGAAAGGCACTTCCTACAGGTACATATTGAACTTTTGTATCCCCCACACCAGAGCTAGACCTTTTCTTTCTATGGTGCTATAGGATGTCTCCCGGGGAAGAAGTTTGCGACTGGTGTATGCTATAGGGTATGTATGTATGCTATAGCGCGGCCCCACGGCTGGTGTCGGAAGCGTCGGTGCGGAGGACGAATTCCTTGGTTAGGTCTGGGAGGCAAAGCGCGGGAGGGCTTGATATGCATTCTTTGAGATTCGCCAATGCTTTCTCGTGCGTCGTAGTCCCTTTTACTAAGTTTCTTTTGCCCTTCTTGGTCAGTTCTGTGAGAGGGGCGCTGATCTCGGCATAATTTGGAATTAGCTAACAGTAATAGCTGGGCAACCCGAGAAAAGCGCGTACCTGCCGCTTCGTCGTCGGGGTGGGTGCCGCATAGATTTTGTCAAGTTTTTTTCCCAGCGGAGCAAGCATGTTTTGTCCAATGTGATGACCAAGGAACTCGATCTCATTCATTCGAAACTCACACTTGCTTGGTCTCACGGTCAGCCCGGCAGCCTGGATTCGAGCGAAGAGCTGCCTGAGAGTAGATAGGTGTTCCTACAAGGTCGTGCTTGTTATGAGCACGACGTCGTAGTAGGAATGTTCTACTCCCGGGATTCCCTCGGTGACTTGTCGCATCAGCCAGGCGAAGGTGGCTGGTGCCGTTTTGATCACGAAGGGCAGGTAGCGGAACTGGTAGAGACCGGATTTTGTGGAAAAGGTGGCATAGGTTTCGACTACTGGGAGTGTTCGATTTGCCAGTAGCCTTTAACAAAATCTAACTTAGAGAAGTATCTTTTGTTCGTGGCACTGGCAAAACGGCATCTGCTCTAGGCATGGGCTCTGCATCTGCGAATATGACGTTATTCAGGCGCCGGAAATTGACTACAAACCACTTGGTTTTGTATGGTTTGTCCACAAGCAGCAATGGGAAATTATAGGGTGACTTCGAGACTTGAATTTTACCCAGTGTTTTCATTTTCTGTACTTCGGCCTCGACGTCCTTAGTCGTAGCAAAAGGTAACAAGTACTGTTTTACGTAGACTCCGTCGTTCACTTGAGGTGGCACACTAATCAATCTGTCTTGCCCGGGACATTCGAAAACATTTTAGAGCGCGCTAACATGGTTTCCTCCAACACCTCCTTTTGTTGGTCATTCAAACTTGGGCAGATTTTGACGTCGGTGAACCCTTTTGTGTGCACGAACTCCGGCACCGAAATTTCCTGTTCATCTCCATTGTCAATAACCCCTACGATTACTTGGAGTTGATTTGGCGCATCTTGGTTCATTTCACGCTCCACGTACTTTTTCAGTAACTTGGCATGGAAAATGTTCGGCCCACTCAGCATCTTTAAGGCGTAATCGAAGTCTTCAATTGTCGCCTGAACTTAGAGGGGCCCTTTCCAATGCTGCAAGAGTTTGTTTTTGTCAACTGGAAGTGAGATGAGAACCTTATCTCCTGGTTGGAAAGTTCAATACCTTTATTTTCGATTGTAGTGTTTAGCGCAGCGTGCTCTCGCCCTTCGGAGTTCTTCGTGAGCTAGGCACCACGTCTCATCTAGACGGTGTTAGAAATCCAATACCTATTGGTAGGTTGACCCCAGCTCATCGTCCAGCTCTTGGTTCGTCATGACCTCCTTTAAGATCCCCAAGGATCCTCAGACATGTCGGCCGTACAGTAGCTCGAAAGGTGAAAAGCTGAGACTTGCCTGGGGATCCTCCCTGTACGCAAACAGCAATGAACCGAGGAATCTGTCTCCGTTTTTCGGTTTCTCCACGCACATTATTTCACGCATAGTCTTCAGGTTGCCGTTAAATTTTTCCACCATCCTGTTCGCCATCGGGTGGTAAGGAGTGGTATGAAGTTGGCGCACTGATAGAAGTCGTGCCACTTCATTACCTCCGACGTAAAGTTCAAGCCCCGATCACTTAGGATTTCTCTCGGTACCCCGAAATGGGAGAACATCTCAACGAGTGCCTCTGCGACTCGTTCGGTCTCTATGCTAGGTAGCGCAACAGCCTCCGGGTAGCGCGTGGTGCAATCGACGAGGGTCATTATATAGTGGTTTCCTTGACTAGATGGAGGCCAGATGGGGCCTATTGTATAAATAGGTATTGAAGGGGATGTCTATGATAGGGGACTGGCCTAGTGAAAGTTGTGGCCCCCTTCTTTTTGGCACAGCTCGCTGGCAAATATCGCAAGACGCCACGAACTGTTTCACGTCGGCTGTGACGCCTGGCCAAAACAATTCTTCTTGAATTCGGTCCTTGGTTTTCTCGGCTCCCAACTGTCCAGCCATTATTCCATTGTGGGCTAGCTTCATAACAACCTGCCGGCGGTTCTTCGGCATCAAGAGCGGTAGTATCCATCGACTGCTCCTCTCCCTGTAGTACCTGTAGAGCAGTCCACCTTCCTGTTTGAACATTATCGCGCAATTACTATTACGGCATTTGAGGTCTTTGTCGATCTGCGCAAAGCAGGGTTGTAAAGACTCGTCCTGGATTTGTTCATGGGCATAAGTGAGGCTCGGGTCCTCCTCGGAATTGGGTGCAGGAGGGATTGAAATGGTTTCGACTGGGCTTTCGTCTGTGCTCGGGTCACAACTTCGACGACATCCTCTTCGGCCGTGGCTGGTTGGTTATGAGGTTCTGTAATCGATGGTGGATTAATATCTGGGTCTTTTTCCAACGGTTCGTGTTGGTCAGGCGAACGGGCACCCGTGATGTTCTCCAAGAAGAATATGTCATACATTAGATCGTGCAAGCAGAAGGCAGAAACAGTTTCACTGTAAAAGGGTGTCTCGATCTTGACCTTGACCTCAGGCAGCCTCATGACCAAACAGTGGAAGGTGCAAACTAGGCTTAACTTGCCCGTGAGTTGGCTGTCGCGGACAAGGTCTCTTCCTACTATTACGGTGGAGCACCTAGTGTCTCTTAAAACGTTAACACGCCTTTCCGCCCCTTTTCTGGCCATCACAGGCATTCCCTCAACAAAAGGTTTTCAGTGTGGAGGCATCACGACATTGGTCACTGGAAGTGTCTTACCATTTTTGAGCTCTGCAAACCCATTGCTGACGTCATCATCATCGGCTTTTGGTGCCACATGCACACAGGCTATCTGGTTTATTTTACTCGCTCCGTTACAACATGCGTCTGCTTTGCGCCCAGTCTGAGCACATTTGAAACATTTTACAACAGTAGCGCTCGTAAAGTTGGTTCGACAGCTGTTAGCGCGATGACCCACATGATTGATTGATAGATATGTGGGGTTTAACGTCCCAAAACCACAATATGATTATGAGAGATGCCGTGGTAGAGGGCTCTGGAAATTTCAACCACCTGGGGTTCTTTAATGTGCACTCAAATCTGAGCACACGGGCCTGAAAAATTTCCGCCTGCATTGGAAATGCAGGCGAGCCGCTGCAGCCGGGATGACACACACGGTTACAAAGAAAACATCACGGAACACTCTCCGGTGCACGCTTTTTTTCTTCGGGCACCAATTATTTCAGCTTTTGGGGACACTCCTTTTTCACCTTGGCCAAATTTGTGCCTCCTTGCGCTTCAAAGAAATGATCAGCCCATTTAAGCATGTTTTCAAGAGACTAAGGTCTCCTCTTTCTCAAGTAGAGCGACAGGCTGGCAACTGGTAAGAAATTGCTCTCTGATAAGTAGCTCTCTATGCTCATCGTACTCCTGTGCTGTCCATGAATGTTCGTTCCATCTGTCGAAATAGTGGCTAAGTCGGGCGGCATACTGCGTAGCCGTTTCACCATCAGCTCGTTTTCCTGTCCGAATCTTTCCCGCGAATCTTTCACAGTGAAACAAAATCGTTTCAGTAAAGCAGCTTTCACCTTTGTATAGTTGGCCGCGTTGGTCGGCGTCAGCCTCCCGTACACGCTGAGCGCTTCGCCACTCATGAAAGTACTCGTAGCAGTTGCCAATAAGGTTCCGGCAAATGCTGGCTCCTTGCAATTGTCTCAAATCTGTGAAGGTACGCGTCAAGGTCGTTCTTCCTTTTATCAAACACTACGAGCAGCTTGCTTGGGTTCAAGCGGAAGCCATGACCTTCACGTTCGCTGCTTTCGACTATATTTTGGACGGTGTAAGCAAGCAGGTAGTCGAAGAGTGAAAAGCATTTATTGCTGAGGCGACGGTGATCTTATATTAGTAGAGATGTGACGCAAAGGTCAAGTGTGCATCGTGCTTGATGCTTGGCCTGGTGACGTCATGCTGGCGCAGCTCTGCTACATCTCCCTTTTGTGGACCGATAACGAGCCTTAACGTCTTTCGACTTGCGGGTACCAACAAAGCTCGCGTCGTTGCCTTGTGCTGCGGCATAGGGCTTAAGTAGGTCCTGCGGCTTCTTGATGCACTGGAATGGTGGCAGTGGCCTCCTGAGTTGGCATGATCCTGACATGCTCTCTTGTGCGACGAATTTCCTTGCCGTCTTCAGTTTGCTAAACCGCGGAGCGCGGTTTGTGCGCTGGCTGCAGGAAGATTGCTGGTGACCAGGTCCGCATGATGGTGCTGTAGGTAGTGACTTCCTGGCCGCGTTCCAGAGGTGGCAGATCCCTGGCGCCGTGGTTGTAGTAGATTTTCTGCTTCCGACGTATGTCGCGAAGTCGTCCGTGGACCGTGCTGCTGGGCACTGTCTGGGGTTCCAGGTGGCTGCTTGGTACTGGCAGAAGGGTCCGGGTCTGCTGTCCCATCAGCCTCTGCACAGGAGACTTCAACACGTCATCACGGAGTTCTTGAGGTAGGCCAAGACTGCATCGTGGCCTACCCCAAGAAAAGTTCACCAGGCAATCTCTGGCACTAATCAAACACCTAAATGGCAAGAGTTTCAATATAAAGTTCCAGTGGATCTCATCCCACGTTGGCATTGAGGGCAATGAAAAGGCTGATGCCCTTGCATGTGAAGCACGTACATCGTTTTCAAAAGTAAGAACTCGCAAGACTTACCAGAACAACAAAGATGTGATACGCAATCATTTAAAGGCTATCTGCAAGTTTCCACACCAAGCATGTGTAATTCATGGACTTTCTCGTGAAGAAGCGACGCTGTTGCACCGCATAAGAACCGGCTCCGCATACACCCCGGCCTGGTCATTCAAGACTGGGAGATACGCTTCCCCGTTCTGTGCCTTCTCTGGTGACATCGGGGATATTGAACATTTCATTTGACTTTGCCCACAGATGGATGTACAAAGAGCAGCAATGATCCGCACCTTGCGAAAAGGCTGTCATAGGCACCGGACAGTTGATGACGTTATCTTTCCTGAAGGACGCGCGGCAACTAGGAGGAACGTGCAACGAATTTCGTTGGTCTTCCTGCGAGACACTGGGCTGTCTGACACGTGGTGACATTTTCCAAATTCAGGAGATGCTCAGGCGGAACAATTGCCGGCCATGCAGGTCAGGCTAACCCCACCTGCTGCAACACCACCACCACCGCCACCACCACCACCACCTGTGTTGCGCTGCTCGAGAAGAGCTGTATGAAAGTTGTGCATTTTAAAGGAACACTTCTTTAAAAGCTTCTTGGATTCCTGCACAGCTCGTTCCGTCAGGCCATTAGAACGTGGATGATAGGGATTTGAAGTAACATGCGCTACTCCTAGCTTTCTCAGATAATCCTTGAATTCTCCGCTGCAGAACGGTGGACCAATATGTGTGCACAGTTTGACTGGTAATACATGCACCGAGAAAACTTCGGAGCACCACGATGTGAGCATGCGCGCAGTTGTGCGCATTTCTCGCACCTCAAAAAATAAAGTAGAAATTGACAATCAGGGCAAACTGGCGTGCACCACAGTAAAAAATCAATTCCCACAATTTGCCATGGCAGAGTGGGGACTTCGTGGCATAAAAGTGGCATCTTTACGTTCCTCGGCGGATATTTCTGGCACGTCTTGCACGCTTTGCAAAACTGCTCAATATCACTCAATATACTGGGCGAGGACATGACCGTTCGTGCTCTCTTTCATTTTCTGTGCTCCCTCATGCGCCTTGTGAAGAAGGTTCATCATCTCCACTCTCTTAGGCAGAGGTATGATTACCTTATTGCTGCGGAATACCAAGCTGTCCTGCGCATGTATCTCTTCCTGGTATGACCAGTACGCGCAGATTGATCAGGAACTTCATGCTTCGTAAGGGGCCATGCAGTCTGGGAATATTCACGAAGCTTTGTCAAGGCGCTGTCGTCATTTGTTGCGGCAAGGAGGTCGTTCAGACGCTGCTCGGAACCTTAAACACAGTCAAGAACGTCTACTTGAAAGCGCTTTGTTTCTTCTTCCATGCGTTGTTTGCTAGGAAATCTTGATAACACATCAGCAAGGAACAGCTCCCTGCCAGGTTTGTACGTCACGTTTGTAGAGTATCGTTGCAATGGCAGACGCATGCACTGCAATCGTAGCGGACACTGATGCAGAGGTTTGGAAAATATGGAAACTAAAGGTCGGTGAACAGTTTCAACAACTACGCTGTGCTGACCAACCAAATAGTCGTGAAACTTTGAACAACCGTGTACGATTGCAAGGGTTTCTTCCTCTATTTGTGCATATTCAACCTGGGTGTCTGTGAGTTATCTAGAAGAAAATGCAATGGGGTAGCGATCCTGCATAAGAACGGCACCTACTCCCAACTCACTTGTATCAACTGAAAGCGTCACTTGTTTCTTGGGGTCGAAATAGCTGAAGATTGGCGCTGTTAGCAGAGACTGACGCTAGTTGTGAAAGCTTTCTTCTTGTTTTTCCGTCCATAACCAGGCGATATCTTTGCGAAGCAAAGTTCGGAGCGCGCAAGTTGTGACAGACATGTTGGGTATGAAGCGTTGCACGAAATTCATTGTGCCAAGAAAAACCCCAAGATCCTTACTGTTTTTGGGTGGGGCCATCTCCACTATGCCTTGAACGCGTTGTGGGTCAAGCTTCATACCATCGGTGCTAAAGATGTGGCCCAGCTAGCGAACCTCTGCCTGCAAAAAGGAGCAGTTTTTAAAATTCAGCCGTAGATTATGTTCACGACAGGGGGACCATAGCTGTTCTAGGTTGTGGTCATGCTCTTCTTTAGTCTTTCCCCAAAGCAGGATATCATCCATGACAACTGCGGCGCACGGAAGTTCTAACATACGGTGCATCGCGGCCTGAAATATCTCTGGGGCAAAAGCGATACAGAAAGGCATGCATAAAAGCGATAGTGGCCATATGGTGTGCTCATCGTGCAAAGCTTTGAACTCGAGTCTGAGAGCTTGATTTGCCAGAAACCTGAAGCCGCATCGAGCCTTGAAAAAAAAACCTAGCTCCAGCAAGCCTCAGTGCTACGTCTTCAAGAGTTGGCATGGGCTAATGTTCAAGCAGTATGACTTTATTTAGCGCAGTTGGATCCAAACAGATACGGACATTGTCGTTCTTTAGAACAGTAACCATGTAGCTAGACCACTCAGTTGGCTCAGTTGCCTGTTGTATGACTCGTTCGTTATCCGTGTGCTTTAGTTCCTCTTTTAGCTTGTCTTGAAGGGCTGCCGGGACTCTCCGTGCCGAAACGACGACACCCACGGTACCGGGTTAGAGCTTCATGGTGTATTCCACACCTTTTAGCTGCCCCAGGCCTGAGAAGACATCTGCGTAAGGCTGTGTTCTCGAGTAAAGCTCGTCAGAATGAACGTTTTGTATGCGACGTAAAAATTAAGCCGAGGCGTTCTGTACTGACCCACTCAAGATGATGGGTACGTTCTGTTCTACGACAAAAAAGGATTCTTCATGTGTCCGTAAATTGGCCGACCAACGCAGACGGATTTTCGCTTTTGCCGAGGTCTTGTGGCCAAAGAACGCCGTCAATGTCGCATCGCAAGCTTGCTGTGGCTTATCTGGTAGCTCCATAGCGTCATTTTGCGAAATCACACAACAGCTGGCGCCCGTGTCTAATTTGTATGTGAATGCTTTCCCTTTATTGTTAACGACCGCACTCCAATGGTCTGCTGCTATTGTGCTGACTGTCAAAGTTTCCAATAAGTAGTCTTCATTATTCTCATTGTGCACTTCGCGTTGCTCTTTCTTTCTCGGGTCTTTCTGTCTTCGTTGCGGTGCTGCCGACCTGCATGTCTGCACGAAACAATTCAACCCTCCACATTTCCTGCACACTTTCCCTATCGCTGGGCAGCTTTCACCGCGGTGATTCAGGTAACCACACCGTTGCATGGCCGTGCTCGCGTGTTGACTGCGCAAATGTCTGCGTTCTGTGACATCACCGCCCCTTCACAGATCTGGCTAAACTGCTTCTCGCCTTGGTCATGAATACGGCAGACTTCAACAGTTTTTTCGTTCAATGGGTTTTCTGCTATTAGCCGCTGTTGCAAGTTTTCGTCTTGTATGCCCAGGATTATACGGCTGCGAAGCAAGCGCTCTTCTTAATTCTCAAACTCACGAGTTCTCGCTTCTATTCTGGCCCCGCCGCGGTGGTCTAGTGGCTAAGGTACTACGCTGCTGACCCACATGTCGCGGGATCGAATCCCGGCTGCGGCGGCTGCATTTCCGATGGAGGTGGAAATCTTGTAGGCCCGTGTGCTCAGATTTGGGTGCACGTTAAAGAACCCCGGGGGGGTCGAAATTTCCGGAGCCCTCCACTACGGCGTCTCTCATAATCATATCGTGGTTTTGGGACGTTAAACCCTACAAATCAATCAATCGCTTATAGCCTGAGCTCTGTCAGCCACTCCATAAAGGATTCCCCTTCTTTCTGACTTCTGGAGCCGAAGCGAAATTCGTTGAAGGTTAGGTTAAACGCAGCTTTGTAGAGGTTTTCGAACTTCAGCAGCAGTACATCGATGTCGTTCTTATGCGCCTCCTCTTCAAACTTGAAAGTACCGTATCCCTTTCTGCCATCTTCTCCCACAATTACGAGTAATGTCGCTGCTTGCACTTTTTTTGGTTGCTTTGATAACTGAGTAGCGGTGCGAGACAGCTTGAACTCACTTTTCCATGTCTTCCATCCCAACCATGGGTCACCGGATGTATCCAAGGGCTCCGGAGGGATCGACATGGCGTACGGGCACCACTGCCACCATGTAAGCAAGCAGGTAGCCGAACAGTGAAAAGCGGTCATTGCTGAGGCGACAGTGATCTTATATTAAATGGGACGTGACGCAAGGGTCACGCGTGCATCGTGCTTGATGCTTGGCCTGGTGACGTGTGCTGGAGCAGCTCCGCTACAGACGGGAGGTTCGCTTCGCGGTTGTCCGAAAAGAATGTCCGAAATTCTATGTGGCCTGCCAGGCGTTGTAAATGTCATGGATGATATTTTAGTGTTCGTCGAAGCGAAAGCCCAACATGATGAACGTCTAGCCCAGGTTCTGTCGTGCTTACCTACTTCTAACTTGAACCTGAATAAAAAATTGTGTGTTTGGTGTTAATGAAGTGCGATTTCTGGGACATATTTTGAAGGGCAGCGGAATCGAGCCAGATCCAGCTAAGGTCAGGGCTATCAATTATCTCAGCGCACCAAAAAGTGTCACCGAAGTAAAAAGCTTACTCGGCACGGTTAATCACTTGGGACACTTCTTGCCTCAATTGACACATCCTAGGGCCCCAATGCGTGCTCTTTTACGTAAAGGTAGCGAATAGGTTTCAGGGTTAGACCAAGAAAAATTCCTAAATGACTTGGAAGAGGTAATTTGTTGTGTGAAGTGTAAGGCTATGTATGATGCAACACTTCTGACAGTTGCGTCAGGGGACGCCTTCTCTTTCGAATTGGGAGCGGTTCTTTTTCAGACGCAGAAGACGGGTCAACGTAGGCCAATAGCTTTCGCGCCTCGCTCCGTGGCAAACGCCGAGCCCCGATACTCTCAGATAGAAAAAGAAGCACTGGCATTGAGATGGGCTGCCAAAAGATTTGACGAGTACATACATGGCCTCAATGTCATCTTTGAAACAGATCACAAGCCTTTGGTATCTCTATTGGGCCAGATGGCCATTGACTACATGCCACCCCCAATTCAACAATTCAGGCTGCGCCTTATGCGATATCTGTTCAGTGTCCCGTATGTGCCGGGTCAACCGCTTATCACAGCCGACAGTTTCACGGTCACCGGTGGCACTCGACGATGGCGGAAAAACGTCGAGTGTATCAGACGTCACGGTGTATTCTAACCCCCCCCCCATATTCACAAACGATCCTCCACTCGACTTTCAGCCTTCACTTTACAGAGCTGAGCACTGTGCTGCTGCTCGGCTGATTTTAATGCTGTGCTGCTCGAGCATCGTACCACATTATCGTTGATATGCAGTGACTTGCCGTGCCTAGAAGGGGCGCTTCTATCCGGTTTCTGAAGTGAAGTTGAAGCGTTGAGTGAAGGGACGTTCTAGAATACGGGGGTAAGGTGTGTTTGCTGGGATAGAAAACGGGGGACAATTTTTTTGTCAGAGTGAAAGAGTGTGAAATAAAAGACGACATTTGCAAATGGTTGCACAGGCTGTGCCTAACCGGTTGGCCCAGAAAACCCACTGTTACTTCGTTTTGATTCTATGCTGGCAAGATAGAGTGTGCCTCAACATCATTTATAGTCTCTTGTTGAAAGGAACGGGGCTTGTAATCCCGCAACCGTTACGTGTGGAAGTGCTGCGCAAACTGCACGATGGGCATCAGGGCATCGGTTGATGTCGCAGGGTAGCTAAAGCTCCGGTTTGGTGGCCTGCATTAAGCACCGAACTGGCCCAGTGCGTGAACCAGTGTGATGTTTGTGCACAACATGCACCGTAACGAACTGAGCCCATGATAGCGACCACGACCTCTTCATTCCGTTGGGAGAGGGTTGGGGTGGACTATTTCGTGATCAAAGGTCAGGCCTACCTTGTCGTGGTTGATTACCTTTCGCGCTACCCCGAGATTGCTATTCTTCCTATTCTTCCTTCCACAGAATCTGACGTGTTAATTGAAAGACTGAAAAGTATTTTTGCAAGGCATGGAATTCCTGAGTGCGCGGTGACCGATAATGGTCCTCAGTTTGTAGCGACTGACTTTGAACACTTCGCTAGGGCCTATGGGTTCCACCATGTAACCGCGAGTCCGAGGCACCCGCAGGGCAACGGGGAAGTTGAACGAATGATTCAGACGATTAAGCACCTTATTTTAAAGTCTGAAGACATTTACCTCCCACTGTTCGCTTACAGGGCAACTCTCGGAGTTCTTGGAGTGAGTCCGGCGGAAATACTTATGGATAGGCAACTCAACAAGAGTGCCGATGCTACCTTGTCTCCGAAACTCAGGACAAAGCAGCCCGACAGTAGCAGTGCCACTGACCAAGAGGTCAGGAGGTGGCACGGCCGTTATTACAACCAGCGCCACGGCACCAGGCCAATTCCCAAGTTGGAAGTAGGGGACTGGATGCGTGGATGACCGACTTGAAACGCAAGGTTACAGTCCTTGCACCAACGCCACAATCACGTTCATACGTGGTGCAGGCAGACTACGGCGTTGACCTTCGTAGGAACAGGACAAGGCTTAACCGCCTACCAAGAAAACGTGCAAGCACGGAAACCTTTGAGTTTCCAGTGAATGAAGAGCAGCCGGGCACTGCACAGTTAGTCAATGGCACTTATCTGCACAGTAACTAGGGGTCACTCAACCGTAGTCCAAATGAAAGGGGAAACGCGGACATTTCCGCGCAGGTGAGTACTGCCAAATTACTTGGTAGCACAGGCGACTTGTATGCAACAGGCATGGTGCCTCGAACTGGTGACGTGGCCCATGGTGACTCTGCACACACAATAACGAGATACGGTAGAGTAGTGAAGAAGCCCTTAAGGCTGGGTATTGATGAGTAGCTCTTTGCAATGTTGTCGTTTTGGTGGAATAGTTTTTGTTTCTATATTGTATGTTCTTTACCTCGGTGGTGCACGTGGATGCGTAGCTGTTGTCTTTGAAAGGTGGATGTGCTGTAATCGCCCGCTGGTGTTCAAAGTGTACCGCCACAACAGATAGCGGGCGCAAGCTGTGTCCTCCAAGCTGTATGTCACGTGAAGTTTGTGAGTGTATATTATTAGCCATAGGAATAAAAGGGTGGGGGAGGATTTCGTTCGTACCCTTCAGCGCAGCTGTACGATTACCTTCTTGCTTGCGCATGCGGGCTGTGTCGATGCGGATAGACAGACCGAGGCAGCGCTCCAAGAAGCTGTCGTCACCGTAGAAGAACACCTACGATCCACAGGACTCAATTGTTCCCCAACCAAGTCAATACTGCTAGTAAACTCACCTCAACGTGTGCGACGCCCCACAATGCCACACATGAGCGTGGCAACCCAAGATGAAACGCCGATGCCGCATGTGTTGACGCTCAGAGATTTGGGTCTGCACCTCCAGAATCTGAACCTCAACAACATGACGGTACAGGAACTCCACAAGAAGCTCTCGCTGGCCACACGCTTACTCAAGAAGGTGGCCGAGTGATTCCAAGGCATGAGAGAAGACAGTCTACAACGACTCACTCTGTCATTCGCAGTCAGCCACAACTTTTACGTAGCGTAGTTGCACAATTGGAAAGCGGTGGAGAAGATGTAGTACGACACGATAATCAGAAACGCGTACAAAACGGTGCTAGGCATCTACCACCACACCAACGTGGAACTAATGCTCGCGTTGGGAATTCACAACACGCTGGAAGAAATCGCAGAAGCCCAGAGGACGGCACACTATCATCGCCTGTCCCAGACCAGGATGGGCAGAACGATACTACAACGCATCAGGATCAACGTGCCAGGGACGACCCCAGAGGCAGCAAAGCAGCTACCTTAGGACGTTCTCTAAAGACTGAGGGCACCACCCTTACTGAAGTGCATGCACCCACAAGTACACCAAAAAAGAAGAATGGTGAGAGCCATGACCCTCATAAAGGGACATGCCAATGATCCGCACGTGTACCACGTGGACGTGGCAAAGTAGCCCCACCAGCCAAACGCGTACGCAGCAGCAGTCAGCGCAGCAGACACCGGAGTACTCACCACATCGGGAAGAATACGATGGCAGTCGCCAGCACAGGCCGAGGAAGTTGCAATCGCACAGGCATGGGTGATCCCAGATTGCCGCACGGTTCTCAGCGACTCGAAGCCGGCAATAGTCAACTTTGCTACAAAAAATGTGCACCGAAGCACCCCAGGAGTATGCTCAACAATAAAAAGACTGGAAACCAACGTTACCGTCAAGTTGTTCCCTGCACATGCTGGACGCGGACCCGAACCGCAACGAGGAGGCACATGCACTAACTTGCCGCGGGCTTTCGTCAACACATTGCTTATAATCGTAAGCACCAGATGCCGAAGACGAAGACTATTCCTTCAAGACCTACAGTGACGTTCTGCAGTGGTACAGAACAAGCAGAAGCCTCTACCCACTGCCTCCCCGAGACCCACAACGCAGGAAAGAAGCCACACTGCAGCAATTGCAGAACAAGCCATATGAACTCCTGTCTGCGCAAAGCACGTCTTCCCAGAAGTATACTCTACAGATATATGCGAACGCTACAAGAAGGCAGGAGTCACACAGACACATCTCTAAGACTGTGCGCCGCCACACAGAAACCAAGAAGGAATGCAAACTAACATCAGCAGCAAAATCATGAGCCAAGAGCCAGGCACCCGAATGGGCGTGGTCCAGCACGTGCTTGGCATCCTGGAACGCCAGTGGCTGAAAGCGCCGTACCCACTTGTTTGACGCGAGTAGGTTGCTGCTCCGGGGCGTCCCAGCGCACTAGAGTCTTCCTTTGATTACCCTACCTCTTCCCCCTTTTTGCTGCATCCACAGTAAAGTTCAACTCACGTTCTTCAATGCAGTTTGAGAAACGGCTGCGACCAGCGTATAAAATATCGTCTTGCCTGTTTGGGTTTGATTCTCTCACTGGCCCGAACATTTCTATTAGTTATTTGATTCTCACCTCTTTTATTCATTGGTAACGGACAGGATGATGGTTTTCGTTCATACCTAACGACGCCGTCACTGACGCAGACACCAGAATGTGTGCGAAACTAGTTCATTAACGCTGTCAAGTTGTTGTGCTCAGACACCCACAGAGATATATTTTTAGTTGTGCTTAACATTTTTATCATTATTTTCATCAAAATAAACCAACAATAGAATTCTTGGTAGGCGTGGAACTCATTCTAGCTTAGAGTTGTAGTGAACTGATAGTGCACATTGTCATAATGTTGTACAAATACTGTGTATTTATGTTTATTTTTTTCCATCGCTGACAACTCCATTCAAGGGCTACTTCTCATCGTTCAATTGTTGTGCACTAAGTCAATGCGCCTGATCTGACATCAAACTTAAGGTAATTCATTGTACTTTATTGCAATGCTGTTTTTGAGCGCCCTACTACTCAGCAAACTTCTCAATGAAGACCAGGCGGGTAATTTGAGTTTCTTGGCTTAGTAAATAAACTACAACAGCCCTCATGTACTTGTGACAGGAGTAGTCAGGAACTAAAATGGTATCATGCGGGTAACCTGGCGAAATTTTTGTCCTCAGTGTTTGTTACTACACGAGGAAGAAAGATGAGCTTTATTGTCTTGAACTGCTAAATCCTCACGCAATATATTTTCTTGGAGATAACTATTTGAGAGAAGTAATTTGGACATGAATTATTTTTCTGGTTTTATGGGCAGAGCCTTTTTTGGTGATGCAGCGCAGAGGCAACGAAATTTATGATTGCTTAATGCACCTATGCCACATTTCTTAAAATGTTGGCCAGGCAGTAGACAGTGTAAAGAGATGGCTACAAAGGGGATACACTAGCGATAACCGTGTTCTTCCAAAAAATATACAATTGTTGCTTTTCAATTTATTGTTCATGTCTCAAGTGAATTATTTCCAACTTGTATGGGACACTGGCATGCGCACATCCTGAATGAAGCTCTACGTCCTACAAAAGAAAGCTTTACGCATCATTTATAACTTAGCCGGAGATTACCATTCTGCACAGCTCTTCCAAGCTGCCGATATTCCTACGGTTTTCAACGCGTATAACTTACGCCTTGTTCTTAGATATAAATATGAAGTAAACAACAATATTCCAATGCTTGCAGATTTGGCAAAATAAGCTGAAAATTCTTGTTCATGTCCTTTACGGTTCACGAGAAAGTACGAAACAAGAACACCGCGCACAAATTACGGGGCCCAGATGCTAAGAACAACCTTGCCCTCTGTGTTAAACCTGCTATCACAGAATGATTTCGATCTTTATTGTTGCAAGTCTGCACTTCATGCTTTTTTGGTGAACTGATGTTTGAAATGCCAGCTTTGAACTTATTTTTGATGTTTTTTATTGTGTGTAGAATAATGTATGCTTTCTCTGTGTTTATACTAATGTACGCTGCTTTCTGTATGCCATCACTGCATGCTGAACTGTAATTAGCTGGGAAGCCTAGTGAAGCTCGCAACAGATTCTTCTTCCCATACCCTCTACTTCCTGAAGTGGAAAATAAATGATTGATTGATTGATTGATTGACTGATTACGTACTTTCTGGTCATGATAATCTGTAGATAGAAAGCCGGGAATTCGCAATAGAAAACGTAGAGGGCGATGAAAGGTTATGTAGAGGGCAATATGGCAACATGTCTCTATATCAAGCTTTTTATAGTAAATGTCTCTTACTGCAGAACAACAAAAAAAGCTTTTTCGCCTAATTTAGCAGTACACTAACTTTTACGAAATCACAAAGCTCGCGGCACAGCCGCCTCGAGAGAATTCAAGAAGGAATAGAGTGAAAAGATTCAGGGAAAGAGGAGATATTCTTATGCTGACTACAATGTATGTGTTCTTTCCCATTTTTGTTGACCAGCTTAGAGCAAGAACAGGTAATAGGACACGTTTGTAATGTCTCGATTTGTGACTCAACTGCATGTGAACACTGATGCTCAGCATTCAACGCTAATTTTCTGCACTATGTAACCACGACTGACATAGTGGTGCATCCCGATAAATGCTCGTGGTGCCTGCGAGGAGGGAGCCCAATCAACGGCGGGAAACTGCAGTGAAGTCGCCCTCTTTCTCTATGTAACATAAATAAATTGCACCTGTTTCTTCTTTCTTATTTTAAGTAAAGCATTGCTTATTTCACCATAGCTTACGCTATGAGAGCACTATAAATGTTTTTGTGCATTTTCAATCTGAAAATTTCCTCTTAATTGCAGCGAGGAAATAGGAACAGTTGAGTTTCTTTTGGCGAATGCATCAATTTTCTTTTGCTGAACTCTTTTAAAGAGCATTTATACTGAGAGTTTCAAGAAGTGCGGTTTACATTAGTTAAAAAAATGAACGTTTTCAGCATGCCTTACAATCATGTTTTATGTGCTTGAGGCTGCTGAAAGGGTACGGCGCCAACGCAGCCGTCGTAGAAGGCGTGCAATACAGGGCGTCGCGCGTAACCCATCTTATTCGAACACCAGTAAAACAGTAAGAACGAAGCAAAGTGAGGTGCACAAGCCCATAGCTTCGAATGAATGGCCTACAGTTCATCGTACGCACATTGTGAAGGAGCCCCCTCTCAGGCCTTCCCGCCCTGCAGCTTCCTGCAAGCCTTCTTCCGTTAACAATGTGTCAAGGATAGGTCGACAGATTATCCCGATGCTACAATCCCTGGTCGCTGTCATTGCAGACCTACTGAGAAGCCTAGAAAATCCAACTGCTCAAAGTGGCTTACAGGTGGTGGACGCCTTGAGCCCCTTGCTTGGCACCCTCACGTAGAATCGTGGCAGGAGATTAACAATTGTTCCGCAAGGAGGTCAGAAAAGCATCAGTTATCTAGTGGAACGCACGAATACTTCGATCACAGATTTTCATTTTTCATCAGTACGAGTTCTTAAACCATTTCTCAATCATCATGATCTGTGAACCGAACTTAACCAACCCAATCAGACTACAAGGATACGTATCAATTCAATCCGAAACCTGCAACGAAAGCAGAAAGGTTCTTGTGTACATTCGTCATTAGCTTACTCACACTATTCAGCCTGTGCCACCGCATGACAAAAACCACTATGAAGCAAAAAACCCTAGCCTTCACATTAGTGTGTGTTTACCTTTTGCCCTCAGCTCATTTTGATCGAAAAAAACTGGATGACATACTTGCGAGCTTACCGGGTCCATGGATATTTACAGGAGACTTCAATGCCCACCCCTCTATCCGGGGAAGCTCAAAAGTCAATGCCACAGGCAGGAAACTGGCTTCACTTGTGTCAGCCTAGGAACATTCTCTACCTAACGATGGGAGCCCTACATTTCTATGATGGTCTGCGTGCAGAAGCTGCGTAAACTTGACATTTGTGTCCCATCGCTTCGCCACAAAGGTCAAGTTGTGTTAGGACATCGAGACGCATGGTACTGACCACATCTGCAGTTATCTAAATATTGACGCAAGATACATATAAAGTTCGCACGCCAGTCACTTGCTTAGCCCTCAATGTTGCCTGTGGTGTGCGTGCGAAACATAACAAGCGAAGCGCCGGTGGGGACTACCAGAATCGACATTGACAACTCAGGCGCGTGTGAGCTGCGCGGCATAAGAGAAGACGACGAGGTGCCGAGCTTGGAAGAAGCCACAGTGTTGTGGACGTAAACATTCTTTCTCTATCTTGTTCGTCTGTGGGGCGCAAGTTCGCCCGTTTATGTATTTGTAATAAAGTATCCTTTTCAACTGTGCAAGACAATTTTGGTGGAGGTGCTCGGTATGAACCCAACCTTTTCTGAAGTTGGAGAAAGCGATTCGGAGCAAAGGAGTCTGAAACCCTCCAAGCTGACCCCTGTTCACCAGCTCAGCAGCCGTCGCCTACGTGGTGAGGATCCTGAGTTTTCCCCTTTACATTATACAAGAACAGTCCCAGTTCTAAGCGGAGACGCTACCGAGATGACTTCACAGGCCACGCCAACACAAATCGTAGTAGATCCGCCGATGATGCCTGAACCATTCCATGTTGACGCATACGCACACGCAGAGGACTGGCTCGAGCAATTTTGAATGCGTCGCGAGGGTCAATGGCTGGGATGTTGTTCGGAAGCTATGAAGTGTTTATTTTGTGTTGGAGGATTCTGCACGAGCGTGGTTCGAAAACCACGAGGCTGCCCTCTCGACCTGGACTTTCGACAGGAGCTACTTGCCCCATACCCGAGTACGAATCACAAGAACGGAGCCGGGAACACTTTCCAAGTTCGGAACAAGCGGAACAATGAAAGCGTAGCCACATATGTAGAAGACATGACCCATCTCTTTCGCAGAGCAGACCCTAACATGAGCGAGGACAAAAAGCTTCGCTATCTAGTGCAAAGCTTAAGACAGGAACTTTTTGCAGGTTTGATTAGGAATCCGACGTTCACTGTCGCGGTGTTCCGTTCTGAGGCAGCCACAATAGAAAGATCGCTTCAGCAATGAGCTAGAATATACAACCAGGATCTGGGCATCGCCTTCATTGACGCAGCACCCACTGCCTTGGGAAACAGCATGGAGTTTTAACGTGAACTCGTGAGGTCTGTGGTGCGAAAGGAGCTCCAGAACCAGCGACTCGACCTCAGCGCACCAGCTGTGTTGTCACTGGCCGACATCGTGCGTGAGGAAGTCAGACTGGTGGTTCGGGATCCTCAGCTCATTCGGGAACGTCAGCAGTATGCCCAGTCAGAAGTGTCATCACCGTTACTGCCGAGAGTCTCATATGCCAACGCTCTACTGCAAGGACCCCCCGTGCGTGAGGACATCGCAGCCACTTCGCTGTACAGCACTGTGCAACCAAACAGACACTAACCACCGGATTGGAGACCAAGCAAGACTGATATATGGCGCATTCCTGACAGGGTACTTCTCTGCTACCACTGTGGAGAGGCCGGCCACCTGTATCAAATGTGCCAGTACTACCAGACAGGGCCTCAGGGATTCGAAGTGAATGCACCTATGCCTCGGAACGGAGAGCGTCCTTTTGAGATCAAGCAGTACCTGTTGTCTCCTGAGTACTCTCATGACTTTCAGCCACATCAGCTTTGCTCGACAGCACCGTTGAGATATCGGTCACCGAGTCCCCATCGATCATCAGCCTCTGCCATTGCAAGGCGCCGTTCACCAAGCCCGGGTCGGGAAAACTAGAGCCAGCGACCTGTGGAGGAGAGGCCGCTGCCGATGCTGAAACAGAACCTCCATCGCTGACTCCCCCTTGTAACGACGAACTAAGAAGCCTATACAGCAGTCATGACGTCGCTTCTGACTTGCGTGTATTTGTTGACAGCTATGAAGTGCACGCATTAGTGGATACAGGTGCGGATCACTCAGTAAACAGTATTGAGCTCGCCAGAACACTGCAAAAGATACTGTTTCCATGGGATAGACCTCAAGTTCACACCGCAGGGGGACACCTCATCGACGTGATTGGAACGTGTACGACAAGAATCGGAATAAGAGGTTTCGCATGCGTCACCAGTTTCATCATGCTGCCGGAATTTTCTGAAGAAGTAATTATTGGTATGCACTTACTGAAGGCTAATGGTGCTGTAACTACCTTGCCGGAATAACACGTCTCATTTTCAACCAAGCACACAATCACAGCGTTTGAATCGGAAGAAAAAGTAAATGATCTTTGTATTGCAGACGACGACGTGGCGGTACCCCAAAGGTCCAGCGTGGCTGTCCGGGTAAGAAGCAATGCGTTTAGTGACCATAAAGAACTTGCTGACAGCAACAATTCGCTCGTACTCTAAAAGGTGATCTGCATGGCAAGGGGCCTTGTGCAGCTTCGTGACGGATGTGCTAACATCTTGCTGACAAACTTTGGCAATGAAGTACAGCACCTTGCAAAGGGGATCGTTATTGCAAGTAATCATGACTTCGTTCAAGTTGCGAACCTGAGCGCTTCTGAGGTGTCACCACCTGATTTTCAGCGAACCTGAGCGCTTCTGAGGTGTCACCACCTGATTTTCAAGACGTGGATGCTATACTAAAATTCATTGACATAGACCAACGACTGTCGCTAAGCCAGAAGAGACAAAAAGAAAACCTCGTGAGAGAATTCGCCGCGTGCTTTTCCACGTCATCCAAAGTTCGGCGAACACCCATTATGAAACACTGCATTATTGTCGACGGATCAGTCAGACCCATCTGCCAGCACCCCTACAGAGTGTCACTAAAGGAAAGAGAAACGGCTGGAAACCCAGACCAAGAAATACTCAAAGAAGACTTAATTCAGCCGTCGGCGAGTCCATGGGTGTCAACGGTGGTACTCGTAAGAGAGAAGGACCAGTCCTAACGATTCTGTATCGACTACCAAAGGCTGAACTCCGTCACCAAGCGAGATGTTTATCCTCTTCCCATGATTGAAAATACTTTCGATAGACTACGAGATGCAAAGTTCTTTTCTTCCCTAGACCTTAAAAGTGGGTATTGGCAGATAGAAGTGGACAAACAAGATCATAAGAAAACTGCATTCATGACACCGGACGGGCTATACGAATTTAAAGTACTTCCGTTCTGCGTTTCTTGCGCTCCCACGACATTTCAGCGGATGATGGACAGTGTGCTCTCCGGACTGAAGTGGCAGTCTTGCCTCGTTTATATTGACGATGATGTGGTTTTTTTGGCTACAATCAAGCAACATGTCAAATCACTGTGGTCTGTGCTCTAAGCTCTCAGTTTGGCGGACCTGACGACAAAGCCACAGAAACACGACTTCGGCTTTAACGATCTCCTTTTTCTTGGGCCTGTTGTCAGTGCTGAAGGTATTCGCCCGGCCCTGAGAAGAATATTGCAGTACAAAAATTTCTGAAACCAACAAACAAAGAGGCAGTTAGACAGTTCCTGGGACTTTCTGCTAATACTGGAACTTTGTAAAAATTTTTTCAAAGATCGCCGAACCTCTAACGCGACTTACAAAGATGATGAACCTTTCATTTGGCTGGCTGAAGGAACAGGAGGATGCCTTCGATGAGCTGCGACACTGCCTTCAGAGCCATCCAGTCCTCGCACATTTTGAGGAGTAAGCCTAGACTGATATTAACACGGACGCAAGCAATTTGGGTCTCGGGGCTGTCCTCGTTCAATGGCAGAATGGTGTAGATTGATTGATTGATATGTTGGGTTTAACGTCCTAAAATCACTATATGATTATGAGAGACGCCGTAGTAAAGGGCTTCGAAAAGTTCGACTACCTGGGTTTCTTTAACGTGAAACCAAATCTGAGCATACGGCTCTACAAAAATTCTGCCTACATCGGAAATGCAGCCACCGCAGCCGGAATTCAATCCCGTGACCTTCGGGTCAGGAGCCCAGTACCTTAGCCACTAGACCACCACGGTGGGCCGATGGTGTAGAGCGGGTCATTGCGTACGCTAGTCGCACATTTTCGAAGGCTGAGACAAATTACTCAGCGACAGAAACAGAATAATTTGCGGTCGTTTGGGCAATGAGCAAGTGTAGGCCATGCTTATACGGAAGACCTTTTCGAGCCATCAGTGATCCCCATTCATCATGCAGGCTGGCAAATCTCAAAGACCCGTCTGGACGTCTTGAGAGATGGAGCCTACGACTGCAGGAATACGACATAACGGCCGTCTATAAGTCTGGTCGCAAGCACAGTGATGCTGACTGTTTGTCACGTGCACTGGTTGATTTCACGAAAGCAACCTATACGGAAAGCGAACAGGATGCTCCTTTTTTTTGGTAGCTGTCGCTGCTTCAAAGATCGCACAGCAGCAGAAATTTTATACTGAGTTGGTGCTGCTGATTAAGTACATACAGGGACAACCCGTTGAAATTCCTCATGCTTTTTCTCGAAGTCTATCGCCGTTCATCATCCGAAATGACGTCAGGTACCAGAGAAATTTCGGACGAAGCTTGCAGAAATTCCTCCTTGTCGTTCCTACAGTGCTACGATCCGAGATCTTGGAAGCATGCCACGATGACCCATCAGTGGGACATTTGGGAGTGAGCCGAACGCTGGCACGTATTAGCACAAAATACTACTGGCTGAAGTTGCGGAATTCCGTGCAGCACTACGTAAGAACCTGCCGAGATTGCCAAAGGTGCAAAACACCACTAGTGACCCCAGGTGGTCTCCTTCAACCTATAGCGTCACCAGATGCCCCTTTCGAACAAGTGGGAATGGACTTATTTGGCCCATTTCCCACGTCGTTATCAGGGAAGCGATGGATGATTGTTGCAACGGACTATTTAACAAGATATGCCAAGATACTATGGCTTCTTCAGGAAACGGCTGTTGAAGTAGCCGAATTCTTTGTGACCAACATTGTTTTGCATCATGGAGCTCCTACTGTGCTAATCACGGATCGGGGGAACAGCGTTTACAGCTGACCTGACAAATTACATCTTGAGTTTGACGCCCACAAGTCATAAGAAAACCACGGCGTATCACCGCCAAGCGAATGAATTGACAAAACGGCTCAACAGAACGTTAACTTACACGTCGATGTGCGTCGACGTAGAGCATTGAACTTGGGACGGAATACTGCCGTACGCAACGTTCTCGTAAAATACCTCTGCGCAGGAGCCGCCACGAATGGCACCCTTTCAACTTGTCTTTGGCCAAACAGTGACAACACCCCTAGATACAATGTTACCTCTCGATAATAACTCCGACCATGCCTAAAGAACCATTGACTTCCCGCAAAGAGCTGAAGAAGCAAGGCAGCTGGCACGACATCGCTTTCAGCAGCAACAAAAAGGCGATGCCGATCAGTATAATTTGCGACGAAGAGACTTCAAGTAAGAACCTGGAAACAAAGTATGGGTATGAAAACCTGTTACGAGGGCTCTCCGAAAAGCTACTTCGTCGTTATGCTTTGTCCTTCGAACTATGAAGTTGTCTCAGAGGAGCAAGTAACATCATTCAGACGGTGGCATCGCACAGAAACTGCGCACGTCACCGGGATGAAGCCATACCATGAAAGACAATAAGCAAAGAAGCAACACCGCTGGATGATGCCTGCTACTACCGGTATAATTACTATACAATGCCAGCCTGGAACCTAGACAAGCATCGGGACGATGCATTCTCGGAAGAAGGATAATGACGCAAGATACATTTAAAGTTCGCGCGCCAGTTGTTTTCTACGCCCTCAATTTTGCCTGTAGTGTGCGTGCGAAACAGAACAAACGAAGCGCCGGTGGGGACTACTAGGATCGACATTGACAACTCAGGCACGTGCGAGCTGCACGGCATACGAGAAGACGACGAGGTGCCGAAATAGGAAGAAGCCAAAGTGTTGTGGTCGTAAACATTTTTATCTAAATTGTTTGTTTGTGCGTCACAACATGATTGTATAACGTCTACTTTTCAACTGTGCGGGACAATATCAAAGGCTTCGCCAGTGGTCAACAGCCAAAACCTATCCGGAGGATCGATTGGTTTGCATTCACAACCAACGTAAAAGACGTATGTGAAAAAGGGTTAGCCTCTGGCATTGCGCAAGCGATCAAAAAAAAAAACAGCGCAGAACGCAATGTGCACGCTGACGTGATCTGAAAGGCCCTCGGAAATCAAAGTATAGTTAGAGCGACTTCACACAATTCATCGGCACGCAGAGCACAGATATCTGCGCACGAAGTTCATTGAAGATCTACGCATAGCAAGGCGCATGCAAAAGAAGGTCCAGCGCCGTAGGGATAAACTGGAGCTCCAACAGTAGGCGAAGTTTTGCGATTCTCTAGACCCTCACACACCACTCAAATATTGTGAACCGTGCGAGGCCTTTGAACATTTCCCGAACAACGTTCTCCGTCTAAATCCCTGGCCCTTTTCCAACGTACAAAGGGCCTCGATATAGCAGAAAATTTTTGTAGGAAGATTGCAGGCCCATCACATTGCACAGTGGTCCTTACTGCTGCTGCCGCACCACAATCGCTTGACCCGTGCGTGGACATGCCTTTTTATATGGAAGAGCTGGACGCAGCTCTTGCTGTTTTTAATCGATCGTCGTCGCCCAAGCGAGATGGTGGGTTTAACGTCCTAAAATCACCATATGATTATGAGAGACGCCGTAGTAAAGGGCTCCGAAAAGTTCGACCACCTGGGTTTCTTTAACGTGAAACCAAATCTGAGCATATGGCCTACTGTGAAACTTTGGTGATCGCGCCCGTGGTGCCTTACTGGACGAGTTTTACGAGTTTTAGCGAGCTGAAGAATGAAAAAGAAGTCGTTTTGTTCCCATTCTCAAAACAGAAAATTCACTTCTATAGCTGACGTCATACCGACCAAGAGATCTGGCTAGTTGCTTGGTCAAGCTGGTGGAGCAAATGATTCTTGCGAGACTCGAGTAGTTCTTAGAACAATACAGAGTTTATCCAGACGCCATGGCTTGCTTTCGTCGTCTTCTTAGCTCCATTAATAACGTCATTGAACTCGTGACATTGTCAAAGGAGCTTATGTCAATGCCTTCTATGAAGCCGCACTTGATGCCCTCGAGCCTGATGGCTTGGGTAGGTGAGTGTACAACTGAATCTGCTGCTACCTTCGTATGAAATCATTATTTATGAAAACTCATGATGGGCCGACATCTGAGCTCTACATACACCGTGGCGTTCCTCAAGGTGGCGTATTGAGCCCTACTCTATTCAGTCTCGTCATGATCGGTCTCGTGGAAACTATACCAGAGCCTGTGCAGATATATGTCTATGCAGACAATATTGGTGTTTGGACATCTGGTGTTAGACGTCCGCAGATACGTGCGAAACTTCAGAAAGCTGCGAACTCTATTTAGGAGTACAATGGAGAGCAAAGCCTCGAGATTTCTATAGACAAATCGGCACTCGTTGTGCCAATTATCTCCAGACAAATCGTTTACGTGAAAAAAAAATGACGTCATATCCCATCACCATCAATGGACAAATTGCTAAACCCGCACACGCACGTTCTTGGGAGTCACCATTGACCAAAATTTCTGTTGGATCCCAATGTGGTCACTCTGAAAAAGAGCCTAACAGCCATCTCCAAACTTTTCCACTTCCTCGGAGGGAAAAAATGGGGCACGTCAGTACACGCAGTGTTGAAGCTATACAGAATGTTGCTCCTGGGGTACCTGCGGTACAGCTTGCCTGCTTTGACGAACACCTGCAAAAGTAGTTTACGTCCAATCGAAAACGCGCAGGGTCAGGCAATCAGAGCTTGTCTTGGAATACCACGCTGCACATTCACAGTAATGACCATCGCCATTGCGAAGTTCATCCAGCCTTAGTGCACAGTACTCTAGACGTGCTTCGAGCGCATATTAGGCACCTTTCTCGCGCCCCTGTTCACCACCTCGCTTCGCTTCCAGAAGACCGATGAGTGTCTCCTTCTGTAAGAGAGTATTGAGTTACTGTGAGTGCCTTCCTGCAGGCACCACACCTCCGGATTTTATCCTTACAGCCACTTGGTGTTTAGGCCATCGAAACCTACGCTTGACAGTGCCATTAATTCGCGAAAAGGCGGATCTCTCAACACCAGCTTTGAAGCAGCTGACTCTACATCTGCTGCACGAAGGATACAAACAACACGTTAAACTTTATCCGGATGGTTCGACAAATGTTAAGGGATCTGCAGGATCTGAGATCTTCCCAGGAAAAGTTGAAACCATCCAATGTCGAACGTCTCAAAGAACAACATCGACAGCCGCTGAGCTCACAGCACTCCGCAGGATTGATCAAGAAGCACCTCTAAAATGGTGAATTTTCACTGATTCGAAACCAGCTTTGTATTGTATTCATACTCCGCTACGTTGTGCGCCTCAAGACTAATCGATACTGGAAAAAAGACAACTGTATCAACGAGTACAACAGAAAGGACATGATGTAACTTTTAAATGGTTACCGGGCCACTGCGGAGTCATCTATAGCGAGCATGCCAACGCTGCAGCAAAGAACGCTCACGAAACTGGCATGATGAATCCCGTTCCGCTGTCAAGAGGTGACGAACCAGCAAGGATTAATTTTCTCACGCACGATATCACCCGGTCTTTGTGGAACATGCCCGGATTTCTACACACCCGTCTTCACCGTCTGGACCCATGCCTACGACTTTCGATTTCATCTGGGTTATCCAGATGTGAGACAACCGTTCTCTGTCGCATGGGTATTGGGGCGTCTTTTACGAACACCTTTGCTGGCCGCATCGGATGGGCAGACAGTGCTGCGTGTGATCATTTCGGCGCCAACGAAACCGTGGAACATATTTTGTGTCAGTGCCCTGAGTACAACTGTCAGAGACATTACCTGTTAGGAGTGTTTGCACGCATTGACGAACAGCCAGTTTCCGGAATATTAATTTTGTAATACCGTAAAGATCCATCTTTACGTCAAAAAGCGACGAAGGCCCTCCTGAAGTTTTCGCGATCGACCCGCCTCGTCGAGCATTTGCGACTTTTCAGTATGTTTTAGTATGTTTGTGTGTTTTTGCTTCCGCCCCGCTCTCTTGCTCTCATTCGCTTTCCTTATTTTTCTGTCTCCCATTTCTTTTCCGAAGTGCAGGGTAGCAAACCAGACACTTGCTTTCTGGATAACCTCCCTGCCTTTCTTCATACCACATCTCTCTCTATCTATGTGCCAGAAGGCACTTTAAAATGTTTAAAAAAGCAGTAGCAACAAGGAATACAGGAAACAAATTATTTCAAATTATTTCCCTTTCTTAGTTATATAAAACTGGCTATCGAGTTCAACAAAAATATTCATGTTCTTCCAGCGAAAAGGCAACTGCTGTTTTGAGGTTATCAAAATACGTTCATGGTAATAGTTATGGAACAATGAAAATTGAAAGAACTTCATCGGCGTAACCAAAATCGAAATTCCTATAAGCGTAACAAGCAGATTACCAGAATGATATCGCAACTAAGGATGGCGATTGTAGTTGCATTAGTACTTGTGAACTGTTCGTGTGTCAAACCAGTTAATTCGCAAGCGTAGTCTGCACAACCACGAACGGAAGTGTATCGGTCGTTTCTCAACAGAAATCGCTCATTCTCGACGCTTTTATTCTGGTACTGTATGTCAGATGTGCTCTTTCGAGTTTTCAATCTGGTTTCGCTGGCAAAAATGCTCATATTTTATTACTCTATGGTGATTTCTAGCGGCTGCTCCTGCCAAATCCGAAAGAAGCTAGAAGCTCGTCAGAGAAAGAGCTATAGGTTCACCAATTCCATCAACCGTCTCCACTCATAACAAGTCGACTACCCTACTGTATCTTTAGTGCCTTATTTCAAACAATTAATTATTCTCATATGGATGTCACCGCAGAAATGGCGTTATTGAAGACGGCTTATTATTTGTTATTTTAGGGAGAAGCTCCTTGGGGCGTGGTTGGTCGTGACCTATATGTATGCATGTATGAGCACCCACCTCCCAGCATATCCACGGATTGAATGATAACGAGTTGGGCGAAGCTACGAAGGCTGTTGTCGGCAAACCTTGAATCAACCGCAGGTCGTTCCGTCTGTCCTCTGTGTGTTTGGCGCACGATTTGACGCACGGACGATTACAGAGACGAACGCACGCACGAACGCTGAGACGGACGCCCGGGCGGACGCATGGACGGACGGATCGATGAATTGACCATGGCTCTTGAGATGCGGGGTGCGCGGCAGGTTTCTTTTTGGCCGTTCCAATCGCACGGAGAGAGCGTGTTTCAAGAGGTGGGCGTGGTTCGCTCTCTTCTCCACACCGCGGCGCTTCTTCGCATGGTCGAAAGGCTGCCACACAGTTGGTGAAGCTTGCGTTGGCACAAAAAGATTGGCTTTGTGTTTTTATATCACTTCGCAACTACTTCAAAATGTCAGCCAAGGTGTACGAGAGGCGAAGTCAATGCTTGAGGGTAATCATACTCAAATGAGCTTTTTTTTTTGCTGTGGATTTCCGCCGCCCTTATCTGAACACTTTTAAATGCGATGCCTCTGCAAGAGATCCGCATGTGCTCGAAACTTACTCTACTTCTAAAATTGCAGGCTGTATAATACGGAGGGCACTTGCGAAAAAAAAAAACTGACTGCCGGATCAACAAGCGAAGTCAGAAGAGCGCCACGTTCTACGCTCACGGGTTCTTCATTAAAAGAGGCTGATTTTTGTTTTGTTTCACGAAACTGGCACTGCTTTCCGTTGTAACGCCGCTTAAAGAATCCTCCTGTCGAGCCGCAGAAGCAGGATAAAAGAAGGACGGTGCTCGCGGTCGCCATGCGTCGAGACTATGTCTAGAATGAACGTCGCTGGTACTGCGACCAGCATGAGCTGGTTACAGGCACGTTTTGGCCACTTGTGGTCGCCCATTCACACAGTAAACTTTACGGCGTTCAGTGGATACATTAGGCAATGTTAGAAAAAACATTGAGATGTTTTGCTTGTTCAAAAATACGCAAAACAAGTTCACAGTTTGATGTACCTTCTATAAAGCACAGCGGTGATACAGCACAGTGACAATTTGCACTTTTTCTTCCTTTAGTAGCCTGCTTCAGCGAATACATGGTTTTCATGGAAGAAATGTCATTATGTTACATGTGCAACCCATTGATTCGGATGCAGTCGAGAGTACAGTGAATGAACACGAAACTGATACTGTCATTGTGATACCAAAACAATCAAAATTCAGGTGACGGAAAATAAGTCGGTGACAATTCAGTCACTTCAGCTGTGAAAAACTTGGGGATTCAATGTAGGTCAGCTAATCAAAGATTTCTACAATATTCTGGCAAAATTATTTCTCACGTATCTTATATCATTGACATTACCAGGGTACTCTCTTATTTGGACCATAACTGCGCTTAGGTTGACCACTTCATGAATATTCACACGCGATATAATAATAAATTTGGAGTCAGGATAGGAGAGCAATACGATTAAATGACGATAATTGTTACACATACAAGTCTCCAAAACGGAGGAATGGTAGAATGCTTCTACATATCTCAAATCGAGGTATTTAGCCCTGAGACGAAACGGGTGTTACCGAGAAAAAGTTATGTTGTCACGGACAAACTCATACCTTCTTACAATCATCTATCAGCGAAATGCAGCATTTGCCATGCCTTTTTTCTCAATTCGGACCAAAAATAGCAGTAACAATAGAAAAATATTTTCCGTCAGTTCAGTCAGTAATTGTCACAGTGATTTTTGGTCGTAGACAAAAAAATGAGTGCGCTGGAATTCCTTGTGCTCTTCTGTATGCCATACTCTCTGCCACCGTCGTAACCCTGACTCAATTCGCTCTCTCGTGGAAGCCAGGCACCCGTGGCTGTACTCAATAATTTTGCTGGGGACCGCGGCAATTAGGAAAGCCGGAAAGAAACACGTCACGTGCCCGCCATCTCAGAGGTCATGGATGGATGCAAAGACGATGGATGGACGCACGGACGGACGGAAGCAAAAACGAATGGACAGACAGAAGCACGGGCGAACTGACGGGCTCTTCGCTCCACTCATCATCACTCACTTCGTGGATATGCTGTACATTTTTCTTTATCTTTACTAATTTTCGAATTATCCTGTGTTAAAGGTCATAAACTGTGATAGATTATGTACGAGATTACAAGAATCACCAAAAGAGAATAAGTCTGTTCATATTAGGAAGGCGTATATTTTTGCCACGTCTAACTACATCTTCGTTTTTTAGCAGCGAAGCTCCTTTCGCCGTAGGCTGTTCGTCCTGTGTTTATAGTAGTAGCCACATCTCGCAAAGTCTTTAGAATCTCCTCTGGATGGTGGTAGATGTATAAGGTGAATATATTTTGGAAATATACGAGATGGTGGTACTTGAAGTGTATACTAGATGGGCGGACAGATGAATGGACAGGCAGGCAGATTGACGGACAAACCGACAAACGGGCAGGGAGACAGACAAACGAATGGACGGACGCCTGGACGGCAGCAAGAAAAGGCGGATGGACAAACGGACGGACATTGAAAGGACGCACGGAAAAACGGATAGATGGCCACACGGACGGACGCATGGACGGACAGATGGACGCTTTGCCCCACTCATTATCTTTCAATCCGAGAATGTACTGTGATTTTTTTGCTCTTCTTGCCTAATAACAGCTGGAGCGTGT
Source organism: Rhipicephalus microplus (assembly GCF_013339725.1). Lineage (NCBI taxonomy): Eukaryota > Metazoa > Arthropoda > Arachnida > Ixodida > Ixodidae > Rhipicephalus > Rhipicephalus microplus. The sequence goes on from NC_051171.1 coordinate 66,612,817, forward strand.
CCACAAAGGAATGCTTGTCACCTCGTGAAAAAATAGTCTCATCTCTATAATGCCTAATTTAGATGTGCGGTGTTGCCACTCACCGGCAAGTGGAGGTATTTGTTTGCATGCGTATATGTGAGGTGTCAATCGCGTTGAGTTTCCTAGCATTGTTATCGCAGAAAAGGTGACTTTTGCGTTCCAAATTCATGGTTTTACTATGACAGGAGTCATAACGGGGTTTTTCGGAAACTTCGACCTCCTGAGGAAACTAGGGCCTACTTTTTTGCGTTTTTAAATCTAAGCACAAGGGACTACGGCGTAATGCTTATATTTAAATGCAGCCGTGGTTCCGGGAACTCAGTCCCCTGACCTTCACGTCAGCAATGAAGATCAATAACCAGCACTCTACTGCATTGGTTTTTAGTGGCACTGCGACAGAGACTTCTAAAGATACGTAGGAAGAAGAGCTTCGATTTGATACGTACCACCACTTTTCCATATGACCCTAGTTACAGACAAAAAAGCCTCATCTCTAGTAATAAACTCACTCACATGGCTTTGAGATAATTTTCTGACAGCTATTTCATCCGCATTCTTTGTGAAATCTCGCTCCATTATTATGTGCACGTTGAATTTCAACTCGATGAATAAGTATCTGTCCAGAAAACCAAAAATAAGTGCTCGTCTGAAGTTTCTTGAAAAACTACAAAAGTATTGCTTTTCTCTTGAACAGAAATAAGATGAAATATGGTTATCCTTGTCGCCTTAGACTTCTTCGGGAAAGGGAGGGGATTGAGAACAAGCGATTTCCTAATACCGATATCCTTTAGCACTACTTTCGCACTACTTTTTCAATACTACCAATGTTGTACTTAATATCTCTATTGTATTTTGCGTATAATAGATATATCACTCGTGAGAATTTTCAGCCGATTAATATTTTTCACCTTTCAATAACATGCGCTTAGTCTTTTGTGTTACCAACACAAAACTGTATTTGATTCTTGCACAAATAGAAGCAGCGAAACGTGCACCTTTTTGTTATCTTTAGTAAGTGTACAGAGAAAAAAATATGGAAAAATCATTGAATGTGCAGGACCCGTACGACGGCCCAAGGATAATTTGATTGTAAATACACGATGAGGTTGTGCAAGAAACAGCAACCATCAAAGCTTTCCTGTTGTATACCTGACATAATCATAGTTTTTTAGATGAAATACCCAACTAATTGTTTTGCTGTGTGTATACGGCATTCGCTTTTATATTTACATATTTTACAACCACGCTGTTACCGATGTTAAAAGACAAATAATTTTTCTTGATCTGTGATAGAAGTGCACTCGCAAAATTGTTTCACCCTCAATTTTCTTTACAGAATAATCTGAAAAATGTCAGACTAAATCTTGACTTTCCATGTTCTAATTAGACGATGTCGCAAAGACCATGACGTCTACTCTGCAACACAGCGCAAGCGTAAACTATTAGACAAGTGTTAGGGCTCGGGGAATCAACACTTTGATTGACATACAGAAATGGTCTCGGATATTCCATCGAGTTTGCGACAGGTTAATAGACACAAGTGAAGCGATTGCCACATGTGGATTTTGTGCTATTACTTCAGTTCAATAATTAGGGGGGGGGGTAACTAACGACATGATTCATGTGCTAAACTGGTGCACAGGAAAGAGGGAACATGTGTGCAGCGTAAAACCACAAGATGCGCATTTGGAAGTGAATGTCATATAGACAATTCAAGATAGAACTCTTGATTGTGTGTATATGATGGTAATTAGGACTAAGATTATTGATTCGCTGAAACTTAAAAGAAATGTGATGTAATAACTTCTTTAACTTTTTGGCTGACTGTAAACACTCTGATGACCGGGGTATTCTCTCTCTTAACCATGTTTGATTACTTCAAAGATGACACAGTTTTTATACCAGTCTCCAAAGTGTCCATTGCAAAATGCCTACTGCAAAATGCCTTCACAAGATTTTTAGTGAGACGCAGGAGGAGAGGTATGCCTGGAGAGCGTGTGTGTACTGCTCATCACGGGGGTAGAGGCAAAAAAGAAAAAAAGGAAAAGATGAAGTCATGATTAGGAGCGATTGTGGTATATCACAACGAGTCACCGCAGACACGGTCTCTTTCGAGGTAGGACACAAACCAAAGTACCTACATCAGCTACATTAGCACATGTTCTAAAGACAAGGATGTAAACCTGTCTTGCTGAGAAATGTGAGCAAGCCGTTCAAGCTGCGTTTCACGTGGACTAAACGTTCCCAAGCACCCAAGAGCTTCTGCGAAAATGGCCGGCACTCTAGACATTCTCCGACGCGCTTTGGCAATTGTCTTTCAAATGCGTATTGAGGGGACACGCACGGCATGTGAGGAATAGTGTGTGGCGTGTGACACAGTGAGTAGTTAGGGGTTCGCTTCTGACCAATTTCGCAAAGGTATCATTGCATAAATGCAACACCCAGCAACAATCTATGTAACAGCGTTTCCTAGTCTCTGCTTACTCGGAATGGAAGACAAACAGCACGACCAGAGTCAAGCCTATATATGCGCTCGTATCGATAATAGGCGTCATTTTATAGTCGTATCATAGATGTTTTGATAGCCCTAGAAGGCAAGGCTTTGGTGTCATATCCAGAAAAATGAATCGACATCATTTCACCGCTACAGTGAGCCATTTTACGTCTGCCTTAGCTTCTTCATTCCCATGTGTGCCACAGTGGCTAAGAATTCATGGCAACGCGGCGGTATGTCCGGATCGAAATGCCTCATTTAACATATTTATTATGTCGCACACCAGCGGACTGTATGGGAATTTTTGCTTCGTGTAGCCGCTAATTGGCTGAAGTTCCGGCTTGGAGTCGCAAAATAATGTCCATCCCGTTGGATTCTATTGTAAAATGTTACAGGCAGCCTTTCGGATGGCGGTCAGCTCAGCAGTAGCGAGCGATGTCCGGTGGACGAATATGAAGCGTTTTAGATTACCTATGTGAGGTTTAAAGAAAGCCGATTGTGAAGAAGTACGCGTGGCAAACCCTTGAGCCGAAATGTGCGCCATACATATGTCCATATTGGAAATATACAATAAAACGAAATGCTATAGTCTAGCCGTTACCAGTTGTGACGTTTTTGTTATCCCAGAGATCGAAAGTCACAAGATTGGCCTAGACATCGTCCAGAGAGTTATGGTGGATATCACATGTGGTGCATAATTCGAAGGCATCATATTTCGGTGTGACATAACTTTCTGTGTATGCAGCATTACATCGTGTGTCAATAATGTCCTCCAGTCTTGATGCCTTATCAGTAAACTAAGATGTACTCAAGGTGGCTCATGTTGAAGATAAACAAGAAGTAGACAACCATGTGCTTCTGCAATATTGCCCCATGTAAATGTACATCGAGGTATGCCTACACTTATCTCTTGGGCCCGATTTTGCGCACCCTCTAGGGCACGTGCAGCAGATGTGCAAACATGGAAGAGAGCAGGGGCATCGTATTGAAAGCATTCAATAAAAAGTGCCTGGTATAGATTTAGTAGAGATCATTTAGACAATCCCTTTAATTTTTAGACATATGATGAGACTTTCAATTTGTTGCTATAGCATTCATTGCTTCGCCTTTGTGGCAAAGCTGTGACATTGTTGTCTGTTATCGTGCATCCTCGGCACCGAGCACTGCTTGTACTGGTCTTCAAGATCTCTGCTTTGCTGGGGGAACCCTCTCCACGAAGCTCGCAGTGAATGAGGTGATGGTGGACTTCCCACTTCAAAGAAGAGGCTCAGCTCCTTATTGGATTCAGAAGCTGCCAATGACGAGTCTGATGTTAGGTCGGATGACTCGGCCGCATCGTACTCAAGTGAAGAGACCATATTATAAAGAAGCATTGTCACTACAACATTTGCTTGTGTGCCCGTCGACGTCATGGTAAGCCTGAATGCTATCTCCAAATAGAAGCTTCATGAATGTTTCTTCAAACTTGCCCCTGGTCTGCTTCAAAGAGTTCTAGTGATTTATTGATTGATATATGGGGTTTAACGTCCCAAAACCACCATATGATTATTAGAGACGCCATAGTGGGGGTCTCCAGAAATTGTGACCACCTGGGGTTTTTTAACGTGCGCCGAAATCCGAGCACACGGGCCTACAACGTTTCCGCCTCCATCGGAAATGCCGCCGCCGCAGCCGGGATTTGATCCCACGACCTGCGGGTCAGCAGCCGAGTACCTTAGCCACTAGACCACCGCGGTGGGTTGTATAGTGACTAAGTTACTCCCCCCGCCTCCCGTGTGGCTAAACCACTGATCTTCCCATATCAACGAGAGATAGACGTCTCTCTTGATCAAGCAAAACTGACACATGGTGTTCAGATCATCTGCCCGTTTGGCTGGCACCAACTCATTCTCCTAGCAGCCATAGGGCCGCCTACACAATGCAGAGTTGCAACAACTTCCGTTCGAGGGAATCCCAGGAAAAATATAACTGCCTTAGACATGACAGATGAGAAGATGGTGCAAATCCTGGTAGGTCTATCTGACCTTTGCAAAGTCAGCGTGCTACTTTTGTTCCACAGGGCGCTAATGAAACAGCTGGTGTTACACCAGATGTAGACCTGAGACTTTCGGACGACGTTTTGAAAAGTATTATCGTTTGTACGCCACCACGCAGTGTCAACAGTGATCGATGTTTTGGCCCTTCAAAACGTGTGGAGATTTTTTTCGGCTGCTAAAAGCTACCTAGACACATAAAAGCCGGACTAGTATGGTACCAGGTGTGACCTTTCATGCCCAGGCCTTTGCAATGCTGGAAATGTCTCAAGCTTGGACATGAACAAGTTTTGTGCACAAGCATTGGGATCAGTGCTAATTGTGGCAAAATCACATCGTAAAAATTTGTGACAGTGCGATATCTCACTGCAATAACTGTTATGGCAAACAGTTGGCGACCGACAGAGAATGTTCCAAGCTAAAGAAAAAATAAAAGCTCCCGGAAGAGAAAGCTAAAAAGATGGCATCACGAGGAAAGATGCCTAGCCAGAGTACCCGTCAAGTAGGCTGAAATGGCAACTGAAGATGCGCTTGCACGTCCGAAGAATAGAATAGTCAGAGTGACTCAAAGCGACAGATGGAGGCGCATTATCAGCATTTTGGCAAAATTGTGGCTGGCGTTTTCATGAAAGCTGTCGGACACAACCTCCTCAAAGTTTGGGCATGAGACGTCAGAACCACCCTCCGTCAAGGCCATGTCTTCAGTAGAAAATACTGTAAACACGGCGCAAGAAATGGCTCCATCTGACGATGATGCCCAACTCGTCCACATGCCTAAGTTGGTTGTTAACGTTGTCAGATCTCTAGTATCCGGTTATCAAAGGCCAGCAGCCTTAGCCGTACAACAGCTTTTGAATAGTTTTCGACAGTCTTCACTAAAAGCAACATGGACACCCGTCGCAAGCCCGGTTCCTATGTGCGGCAACGGAGCATCACGCCTCTATGATCTCGCCATGCTTACCTTGTTCTTAGGCTCCTTGCAAATAAGCTACCACGGAATGGTTTAGCTCTTCAAGAAACCAATATAAGAAATGACTAGCCCAGGCTTCCGGGTTACGCTGACGTTCACAGCAATGCTCGATGCACGGTAATGACGTGTGCGTCTTTCCAGTGTACAGACACGACGCATCCACGAAATGCTTCGAAAGCATCTGCGTACATACAATGTTATGTTCACTTCGCAGTCATTGACGCAAGTGACCTCTGTGACGCCGATATTATTTGTGCAGGACTGGCCGTTAGTCTCAGGCACAGAACTACGACTGCGGCAAGCATACATTTTTGGCCAAAGCCGTCTTCGGACATCACGTTACTGGAGTACCTGCTATCTGGGTGTGGCACGTTATTTTCGCTGTGTGGCTAGATTTGAATGTCCGTCGTCCTCGTTAATGTTCTCGCCCACAAGACAATGCGAAAGTGGAAATCAATGAAGCTTTTGATAAACATTATCAGTAGACCCTTAATGACGGCTCATCCAGATTTGTCGGCAGAGGAAAACAGCCATTCGCCATTGATCTTTCCAGGGGCGTAGCCAGACATTTTTTTCTGGGGGGGGTCACACCAACCCGACTAGGAGGGGTGGGTGGGTGGGTGGTACAGGCATCAGCCTTTCTCTGTGACGTCATTACCGGTGGTATATTCAGAATATTGTGTACATGTATATCAAATTCTTGAGATTCTCCCTCCTCTCCCATTCCCCATGCGTATATGCTTGTTAATAGAGTGAGCAAAAGTATAATAGCAGTAAAACGTATAGTAAACAACCGGTACAACGGTCGTTTCAAGCAATGGCCCCTCTTCGCACCAGCGAATAAACTGGTCTTCCAAAACGCATCACTTCGACGACCCGCCCAATCGAAAAAGACATCGTTAATTGTTAATCTCTGTTAAGCGTATAGATGGCGTAGTTCTCGTCGAGGCGAAGTGCGTTTCACAAGTCGAGGACGGCTCCGCGTACAACGTGAAATGAGAGTGACTGGATGCCTAAGGGAATAATTTTTATGTTGAGCTCCACATATGAAGCAGCCCTGCAACAGTAATAACTTTTAGTCAACACATTTTTTACTTTACTGCGCGCATCCACACATGCTACAATACGCAGTAAGTATTTTTTGTGAATTCTGCTGCACGTTAGCAACACAATTTCGCAAGCTTTATTTTTTACACAGATTTTCTCGCAACCATGGTTGACATTACAGTTGCTTTGTGACTTTTGATATCAATGAAGTACTCCAATCGCAGAGATTTTATCGTGCAGTCCGAGAGGGCAAGGTAATAATTGTTGAGAAATGTTCACTACACAATAAAAATGCACCTGGTACCAGACAATACATACTCACATAAAAGTAAGTTGTTCGCTTCGCATATGCGCTAGAAAGCCTAAATATGCGTTAAAACGCGTAATGGTTTGTGGTCTTTTTATTTCGTAGCTTCCGTTGCTCTGCTCCTTGAAACTGGCGTTGCAGCAACTTGTATTGCATTGTTTCCAAGCGTAGAGCCGTCATTTCTTTTTACGTTAACAGATTCAGAACCATACAGTCTATTTCACTGCGCAGCTGGTAATGCTGTGTATACACTGTTATAACTAGTTTGTGCATTCATGTTTGCAGCACTTACATCGTCGCGAACAGGAGAAGCCTCGTACCACGCAAAATCTCGAGTGATCGGTTCACTAGTGATGAAGGAAAGATCTCCGGTCTTCTTCTTAGCATAGTGCACCATAATCAATTTCTCAGAACGCGTGAACTCCAACGAGAACTGCCAGCGCATGCAACGCAAGTTTATTTGCGCTGTACTGTGCACCATTTGTGCCTGTCGGTTGTCTGTTTCAGGCATTCTGATGCGAGACGCTGGCACTCCACTGCTCGCATCAGCACCTTCGCGCTCATTCATGTTTTTGGTATGGCAGCACAATGCAACAGAAACCACCAGTCTTCTGTAAGGGGTGAATCAATAACGCGAGATTTTCCTGACACAGAGTAAGATACTGGGGCGCGCGCGAGCTTACCGGCACCTGAAGGGATGCGGAGGAATTGTACACCAGCGAATCTCTCCGCCAGAGGAAAAACAAGAGCTAGTGTTTAAGGTGCAATATTACCAGCCGACATGCATCCTCGGTGAAGGTTTCGTTCCTCGCATTCAGTGTCAATCCCTGCCCGAACTTTGCTGAGCGCGTTGCTTCCTAGCAATGCGATGTCGCCCTATTGAAATACGCTGCCTACACGTATTGCTGGTTAGTTGATGTTCTGTGCCAATAGGCGCCTCTCTGTGAGACTCGAATCGACAGCCGTGCTAGAGTACAATCTAGCAGCACTGAAACGCCGTAAGATAAAGCTTTATGATTATTTCTCGAAAGGCGACGCTGCTCCCAATGCACACACAACAGTCGAGGAAACGGTTCCCAACTGTAGTTATGCACTGCCTGAATACGTGCAGAGAAAAATCCTGAAAACTGATCAGAGCATGATGCATGCACTGAAACCGCGTATATTGACAACATTGATCCTTACGTGTTCAGCGGGCCAAGACACCAGGAGTGGCAGCACGACGAGACTAGACAACGTTTGCTAATGACGACATGTAAACCAGGCACTCACTACGTACAGCTTTCCCTCAGATAGTAAGGACAAACGAAAGTTCCAACCTCACTGGTTAGAAATCTTTTCTTGGCTGCTGGTGTATTCCAAGTATGATGAAGAAGAAGATATGTGTGCTTTTTAGAAAAGAAATGTTTATGCAAGGGAACTCACCAAGTTCTTGGTCCAAGCATGGTCCCCTCTACGTTCACAAGTCGGAAGAAGGCGCTCGACAATTTCAGAAGCCAAAACCAGCGTGACTATAAGACCGATGCTTTCTAAGCGACAAACTTTCTTGAAGCACTAAAGGATGAGTCCATCGCTGAAAAGGGGGAGTCACAATCGCAAGCAGAAAATGAATTAAATAGAAAAAACAACACTGAACTACATCATAGACACGGTGATCTTCTGTGGGAGACAAGGTGATCATGAGAGACGATTATGAGAAACGCATTATGCTTATGAGAGACACCGTAGTGGGGCGTTCCAGAAGTTTTACCACTTTGGATCTTGAACATGCACCCAAATCAAATTTCCATGTACATCGAAAATGCGACAGGGATTCAATTCCGTGACCTGAGGGTCAGCAATGAATCACCATAACCACTGGGCCATAATGCCGGGTAGTAAAAAAGATGGTTTGGGTAAGCTGATTATGCGCTACTTTTCGTCCAGCTGTAAGAGCCCAACATCAACTGATTGAGATATATTTCTGAAAATCACTTTTGCACCTTGTCAGAGTGATTCCGTCGTATTCCATTGCCTACTTCTTGCTTTTCGGTGGCACCTTTCACTTGCAGACGTGGTTCCTGGATACAGAAGGTCTGAACGTCAATGTAACAAGCCAAGCTTGCATGTAACAATTCTTGTAAATTTTGGTAACATATACGACATATAATATAACATGTAATGCACAGGATAATCTTCGTGTGAATGGAAGAAGATAATCAACAGTATTCGCCCCGCCGCGGTGGTCTAGTGGCTAAGGTACTCGGCTGCTGACCCGCAGGGCGCGGGTTTAAATCCCGGCTGCGGCGGCTGCATTACCGATGGAGGCGGAAATGTTGTAGGCCCGTGTGCTCAGATTTGGGTGCACGTTAAAGAACCCCAGGTGGTCTAAATTTCCGGAGCCCTCCACTACGGCGTCTCTCATAATCATATAGTGGTTTTGGGACGTTAAACCCCACATATCAATCAATCAATCAATCAATCAATCAATCAATCAATCAATCAATCAATCAATCAACAGTATTCGGCTGTGTGAGATGTCAGTTCCTTGCGTCAAATATCGCTTGCACAGAGTTTATTTCATTTCTTCTGATAAAGTATGGTTACTATGTATATTGCTCTTAATTGCGTAATGCCATGTCTAAGTCCACCCATGTTTCTTTACTCTGTGCATTTTTTGTTGTGCATTATGTGCATTTCTTGTTGTGCAGAAGTCGCTCGGTGTGCCCTAGCTTCCAGTCTTGCCAATGTTAAAAAACGAACAGACGAATCGAATCAATATAAATATTTTTATTTCGTCGCATATTTTTTCAGCTTAATGTTCCTTATTCTTGTGCTGTTTGCCACTCTGCTTAACAATAAAATTCGTGATCACTTGAACTTCCCACGCTACGTTTCTCAATATGCTTTTTTGGGCTTATGATCATCACCTCTTATCATGGGCATTTAAAAGGTTTTTCTAAGGTTGTGAATGGCTTGCACGTTTGCCTGTGTTGAGCCTTCTAAGTAGAGAACACTTCAGAGTGCCTTTAGCACTTAGGGCATAAGAAAATACGTATCAATGTATTGTACACTTGTATGCAAGTGAAGTTCGTTGGATAAGCCGAATATACTGTCACGCGCGCGCGCGTGTTTGCGTGCCTGCGTGCGTTTGTATGTGTGTTTACATCTTAGCAGAACGCGTGAAGGTTCAATTGAAACGTAAGTCTCTGATTTAGATATATATTGGCACACCTTTGAAGAGTCACAATATAATATCCTTGAACGTGGTCTATCAGGCCATGAAACTGTGTATGGTTTTTGCAATTAAAACGAACCTCTGCCTAGAGAAAATTTTTTGTAGCGATTGAGTCCGGCGAGTACAGGAATTACCACAGGTGCAGGATTAATCTCGTACTTAAAACGCTCGCAGCCCAGATTCCTGTACAAAATCTTGCAGAGTGTACTGATATCTTACAGACGTACTGATATTGTGTTTTCTGCGGCAAAATGCAGCTCAGTCTGGCTCGAGTTTCACCGTGGCTTCCGTCCATCTAACAAAGAAACTATCATTGGCTCTATTTATCGGTCCCCACCATCGCCTTATGTTGACATGTATAACTTGATGACACTCTAAGTTCGTTTATATCTAAAAACTGCAATGTGATCATTTTATGCCATTAATATTGACATTACACATACTAACAATACCTCCTGTGTTCTATACTCCAACTCTTGCATGTGGCATGGTTTAGAATATCTCCTGGATTCTCGAACACGATGTAAGCCGCAACACGCTCATTCACCATATACTCAGTAATGTAATATCTGTTCAAAAGGCCGGTGCGGTCACTTTCAATCTGATGGACCATTATGCAATTTTACTGCTATTAAATACGCACACTAATAGCAAAACTAAAATGGCCAATAGTCTGTTTTATATTCTGCAAAACTTGTTCATATGGTATCATGATCCGACAGGGGGATTTATCACAAGATCTTTGCGTCAACAAAGCGTTCAATGCCTTGACCGAAAAACTTACAGTTTTCATAAATTCGTGTACGCCTACATCCATCAATCACGTTGGTACTGAGCCCCTAGAAACTCGTTGATTATGGAGGACCACTGCGCAGCATGAAAGAAGTTATATTTGCAAAAAAGTAAAGCGCAGGCCATTCTATTTGTCCCTTCGTGTCCGCTTTAAAGTGAATTTACAAACCCTTCAGTCCCACTTCGAAAAGGTAAACAAACCTTCGATCAAAATAAAGTGCTTCGAAATGAAAATAACTGGAGAAAAATTTGGAACGTAAATGATTCGCTTATTTTCAATTACAATAAAAAAGAGTTTTTACACCTAGATCAGTGAGACACATTTCCAACAGTACTTTTGAACGGCACCAGCACTATAACAAACGCCATTGCTATCGCCAATCCAATTAACGATTCATTTTGCAAGAACTCTGTATCGACTGTCACTACCTTGCCTTCATTGCCGCGCTTGTTTTACTTACTTTCATTGAAACCCACATCACCTGATGAACCTCTACGCACTATAAAAAGTTTGAAAACAGCAAGATATGGCCTAGATTCATTTTATATTTCCAAATTTAAACTTGTTGCACCCGATTTATCATCACTGCTTTTAAATCTTTTCAACACCACATTTCGTTCTGGCTTTTTCTTACTACTCTCAAAGAAGGAAACGTAACACCTATATTTAAATAGGGAGACCAAAACATTTTCGCTAATTATCGCTTAATACCAATCCTCCCGATCTCTAGTAAGGGGAATGAGAAGCTTATTGTTAATTATCTTACTAACTACCTTACAAAATTTAGTGTTTTATTACTTGAGCAGTTTAGTTTACTTGCTAATCTTTCGACCGAATTAGCACTAATAAAGCTGACTGATAGCTCAAAACAGTTTATCGATAAAGGTCTATGGGCAGAGGTGGTCTTTATTGACTTAACTAAAGTGTTTGATACTATTAACTACTTTATCTTAATTGTTGAACTTTAATCTCTGGGAATTCGTGACCCTACTTTAGCCCTTCTACAAAGCTAACTTGCTAACAGGACCCAAGTTGTGAACTGCTGCGCTGTTCTATCCTCTCCAAAGAAAACTAACTAGGGAGTTCCTTAAGGTTAATTTCGTGACATCTTTTATTTCTCAACTACGGTAATGAATTGCCATCATCGCTTACCTTTTCTGACTGCACCCTTTATGGTGATGACACTACAATATTTTACACTTACAAACATCTCACCAATATGCTATCAAAAATAAACACAGATGCCGGGAATCTTGTTTCATGGTGCAATAACAATTTATTGTAAATCAACTGTATTTAACAACTTTCATATTATTTCACTCGCACCACACAAAAAACGTGACAATAAATCCGGAAATACGCATAGATAACTGCGTCATTACACCGTCAACGTTCGTTACTTTTTTAGGTGTAACATTGAAAGCTCACTTTAAGTTTAACTTTCATCAAAACTGTGTCATCAAGAAGACTGCTTGTGGCTTCCGCGCACTCATTCGCTCAAGAAATTGCTTTCAGCCACGAATTATCAAATTACTTTATTATGCATTTATTCACAGTCACCTTATTTACTGTATTTCATCCTGAGCCAACACGTACCTCACTAATCTGTCATCCATAATTCACCTTCAGAAAAGAGCAATCTTTATCGTCACTCATAGATCACACACTGCATCAGCAGCACATCTATTTAGCGATCTCAAAATTTCATCTATCGCCTCCACTTTTAAAGTAAAACTTGGTGTTTTATTATAAAAACAGAACAAGTGACATTCCACCTGACATACTTCCCCTAACACATCTTCACAATAACAACAACGCACGGTTTTTTTAAATAGCAACATTCTGCTTCCAAAACGACAGCATTCTTTACTGCGATTGCATCCTGGATATCACTTCTATCAACACTTACTCAAACCCTTCATTACAATATTTGCGGCGTCAAATCATACAATACTTACTAACCACACAAAAAACCTGATCGTATTTGTGCATTCGTATATGTATTTGAATAAATATATTTATCTTTATGTGTTTATGCTCACTATGTATATACATCTTTTGATAACTATTTAAATTAGTGGTAGTTTGGTATATTGAAATAGTTTCTTATGGTTTCTTAGTTGTCAATCTTTGTTTACGTTATTTGTACTTGTTCGATGAGGGGGTCCCCCTGACAGTATTCGCTGCGGGACCTTCTTCTGTATTATACGCAGTTTTTTTTTCATTAAATAGTGTGAAAGCCTTGACAAACACTGCGACACGTTTTTTCGCATGCAGATATTATTCACTGTAAAAGCGTCCAGGAATTACTTGTGATAGTTGAACTGCTTACTATCTAAATCATGTCAGCGCGAAGCGAAAAAAAAAGGTTGGTAAGTGGCACGTACAAAAAATTGGGTGATGCGAATTTTCTCCCAACCTCCTCCCCCCCCCCTATGTGGCTACGCCACTGACCTTCCCATATCAACGAGAGATAGACGTCTCTTTTCGTCAAGTGAAGCTGACCCATCGGGTTCAGATCATCTGCCCATTTGGCTGGCCCCAAATCATTCTCTTAGCAACCAGAAGGCTGCCTACACAATGAAGAATTGCGACAACTTCTGTCAACTGATTACGTGAGTGCCATCACACGATAACTTGTTCGAACTAGTGAGTGAGTGTCTGCAGAAAGCTACTGTACGACGACTGCGAAGCATAGATACACCAAAGTCTGACCTTCATCTCATCAAATATGCGGTTGGCATCCTCAGTACGCACTGGCGCCAAATGATCGGAACCACCTTCCTCAAAACAATCGCTAGCAGTCCTAAATTGTGATGTGGCAGCCACCGTATGCTACAGAGTTGACATGGCGTGATCAAGTAGTGAGAGTAGGGAGGAGGAGAGGTTGAAAAGAGGAAAAGACGCTTTTTATGAAGCCTTAAATAGGAGCACATGGAAGCGTCCGCAGGGTAATGGGGAGACAGAAGTAAAATTTATAAAACGACAGGAGACGTGTCCGTAGTGGAGGACGTGGTGAGTGGTTTGCAAAGATGGTTGTCCAACGTCTTGAAGGAAGTGAAGAAGTGACCCGAAGGCCTGAATCCGGCAGTCGGGAGGGAACAGGAGGTCCCTCTGTTCAGCCGCATGAAAGCACAGAATCAATGCGAAAAAATCAAGAGCCGTCAGGGGAAACAAGGTATGGAAAAAAATAAAAACACGATGTGCACGAGAGTATTGTTTTGCTTGTAATCAATTATTGCTCCCTAAAAAGAACCGCTAACCTGGCCACATGAGAAATTGCAGTAGTGTAGACACTATAATAGTGTAGACACAATAATAGTGCAGACACTGTAGGTTGTTGTGGGCCAAGAGAAGTGTGTTGTACCAGCAGAATTTTTCAAATCGGTTCATTCTGAGTTACGAAACAATGACGTGAGGAGGCAAGCGCAAAACCATTCCCACTCGCACTTTGTAGCCATCGAAAGCGGAATCGCTTACCTGCTTTCTTGGTTATCGGATCACAAGACACATTATTCAATAACACATCATGCGTTAGCTTGCTCACGTGCGCATGATGTACCTGAGCCTGCTCGTGCTCATATGCCATCACTTTTATGTTGTTATGGCGTTCTCGAAGGTGCACAGCCTTTTTATGGGGGATTCCCTTCTCAGTGCGCGTCCTTTCGTGAAGCTGAGATGAATGTATTCACCGCTTTTCACAGCATCGCCCCTTTGTAACCGCTGTCGGAAAAGAAGCGCTAAAATCGTGCCAAGCGTTGTCAGAGCTGGTGCCGGCATGGTGCCCGAATGGTGAAAAAGAGAACCCATAAGAAACTGACACCGACAAGTGTACAGCGTCTCGCTGGGGTTCTTTAAAAAAATAACGATACAAAGGCGGTGGCGTTCCGTTCATGTTTTATTTTTTTTCTCTAATTTCATTCACATGCTCAAGAAAAGATTATAATCATAAAATGCCTCCAGTTTTAAATGCGAATTATTTCTTAGCGAAATTCGGTGACTCTCAGCATATCTATCTATCTATCTATCTATCTATCTATCTATCTATCTATCTATCTATCTATCTATCTATCTATCTATCTATCTATCTATCTATCTATCTATCTATCTATCTATCTATCTATCTATCTATCTATCTATCTATCTATCTATCTATCTATCTATCTATCTATCTATCTATCTATCTATCTATCTATCTATCTATCTATCTATCTATCTATCTATCTATCTATCTATCTATCTATCTATCTATCTATCTATCTATCTATCTATACGCCTACGCATTTAAGTTCTCCTGGCCGTTTCAATAATGGTATCGATACCAAACTTGGTATGGCATAACATGACAATATGAGGAACATATTTGGCTAGCATGAGAATCTTGACATGAATGCCACGAATGTTATCATTTACATTTCTTGGTTCTACAGCTCTTGCGGTGGTTTTGTTCACATGGCAAGTTTCGAAACTGGTATGGCATAGCATGATTGCAATGCGAACACAAGCGACAGACCCTAATATGAAAATCATGACATGTGTGTCATGTAACAGCATGACTGCATGCCACTTTCATGATGTGCTCGCAGCCGTTTTGCTAGCGCCACATATACCAATTTGGGTATTACAGTACGTGAATGGATGACGAAGGTATGTGACTGGTGCAGACGTGATAATCATGAGATGCGTGTCATGTAGCATCATGACTACATGCCACGCCATGATGCGTTGGCGGCCGTTTTGCTAGCTTCACTTTTACCAAATTTGGTATAACGGGACGTGAAGGAATGACGAAGGTATGATACTGGTGCTAACATGATGAGCATGAGATGCGTGTCACGTAACAACTTGACTGCATGCTACGCTCATAATGCGCTCGCGACCGTATCGCTAGCTTCACATGCACCAAACTCGGTATTACGTGACGCGAACGGACGACAAAGGTATAGTGAACTAGAATAGTCTAGTTCACTATACCAAAGGTGAATGACACATCCGAACATAACAATCACGACATGTCATATAACGACGTGACTTCATATTACATTGATGATGCCCTCGCGGCCGTTTTGCTACTTCACATATGCCAAATTTTGTATTAAGTGACTCTAATGGATGACGGAGGTATGTAACTGGTGCAAACAGGATATTCATGAGATGCGTGTCATGTGTGAACATGACTACATGCCACACTCAAGGCGCCAATAGATTTTGACGTGACGTGGTGCGCGTGCTCGCTGGCGTTAATTTCGTGGCATCACGCCAGCGTTGCCATTCCAGGCACCGGTCCTGCCGTCTGCTCACAGCCACGCGCCGTGGTGCGTTGCTTCGATGCATGCGCGTTTGAGCGCGTCCAGCGTCTCTCCGTAACAAAAAGAGTCAGACGCAGTTTTGTCTGGTAACGCATTGGCGTGAAATGTAGCATGTCGTATTTCGCGCCGGTTCCCGTTAGACCGCGCCGACGAACGCTGGTCACGCCGGTTGCGCCTGGCGTCAGACCATAGAGTGCTCGCGTATTGCTAACGTAGCGTTGCCGGACTCAGCGTGCGCGTGCGTCAACGCTCCATTGGAGTATCTTGAGCTCTTCTATGTGCGCTGGCTACCGTTTTACTAGCTCCACATTTACCAAATTTGGTGTTCCGTGACGTTCATAAATGACAAGTATATCACTGGTGCAAGCATGATAATCCTGACACGCGTGTCATGTAAGAACATGACGACATACCACAGTCATAGTTAGCTAATGGTTGTTTCGCCACCTCCACATACACTCAATTGGTTATCACGTGACATGAACACATGACGAGAGTAAACGACCTATTCATACATGATAATCATGGCACGGAAGTCATGTACGGCATTATTTACCTCCAGCTCGTAACGTTGTGCTGATTTTAAAGAAGCAAATCAATCTTTCTCATTCGTGCTTCGTATATCATCGATTCCCACTTCACGTGGGATCTGCCCATTTTTTCATGCAATCTGTTGTGCTGTACGCACTCAATCAGGTTCCTAAAGTTCTGGATATAGCCAGAAAACGCGATACTGTTTGTTCGTCTGGTTTCGATGATATAGCCACTACTTCACCAGGACCTTATTAAGAGCATATAGTAGACGAGGTCAGAGGATTAATATAAACGTAAAGGAGCAACGTAAGAGCAGGACCATTCTTTGTTGTAGGTCACCCTTTCCACCTTCAGGGGTGCGCCCACACAGAAGAAGGGAAAATGGCGTTCAATTTCACATTTCATATCGTTCGCGGTTTTCCAGCGTTGCGAATCTTGGCAGATTTAAACGTTAGATCCCAGTGCAGGCATTAAACTTGTCAACTCCAAATGCTCAGACCTAGTGAGGGGTTCTTTAAGGTGTTCACCGACAGGAAAGAAATTGGCCCTAAGTGAGCTCACCTTGTCGATACGATGCGTCCCTACCTTTCTGGCCTTTTAGCGACCTACATATCTGCTCTTGCGCTCTCCTTACCAGCCACAAAGAAAAAAAGAGACCCAGGAGTGTCTCAATTCAACCATAGAGACTTTAATTTTCATGCCAGAGAACAAAAAAAAAATTACGCTACGCGAACTGTGCGGGAAATGTATGGCTGTGTTCAACCACTGGCTAAGTTCATTGGTATGTTTTCTGCTACCCTAAAAAAACATTCCTTGGTTCTTTTCGTTGATACAGGTAACGCACGTCTTTAGTTGAAATAAGAATAATGTGTGCGAAAGTTTGCTTTGCCTGCATTTATACTTTCGGTAGCCTAAAACGGTGTTTTATCTACCTAGTTTTGGCGCCTAAAACGCCTATTGTTTGTTCCTGGAAGGTGCCTGCAAGATCAATGGAAGGCGAGCTGATTCAAAGGCATTACCGCTTAGATATTTCTGCTGCTTCTACCATTTCATGCGTTTTTTTTGGTCAGCATGAATGAAAAGCACTGCACATTTTCCGAATTCTGGCTTACAACGACTGTTTCGGCAGAGTGTCGCCTCAAGTTATTGAAAACCTTAGAAACGATAGTAGACGTGCTCCCTGAGATGGTCGTTTAACTAGCGCCCTTCCTGCCCCACATATTTGCTGCCACATAATAAAGGAAGCTAACAAACAAATTAGTCTTTACTTTCTCTAGGCGCACACAATCTTTCGTAAAATGCGTTCGCTCTTCCTTGGCACAATGCCAAATCTTCTTGCAGAATGACATTCCCAATGGCTAAGAAAAAGATATTTACTAGGTTCACCCAGTCACTAGATTCGCTTACTTTCATCGGCAATTCACTATGATACTATGTAGAAAACAGAACTAATTAGCTTTGTTCCATTCTATGTATCTAACTTACATATATGTGAAGCGTTTGCAGGAAATACCGTAGTAAATGTGCTTTTGCTATACAGAAATGTCATTTACTTTTACTGTTACTTCTTTGAAGCACACCACAGTATTACCGATCCAAAAACACCAATGCTTCTACCTGCACCGTAGTAGCGAAGCATTTGCAAAACCTTTTCATCCTCAATTTCCGCTACAGAACAAGGTCACAAACGTCAGAGTAAAACTCAATTTTCCGTCCGCTTATTACAGGATGTCAGAAATGCCATGGCTATCACACTAGAACTCAGGATTTACATGAAGCAGCTGACAATTGTTATGGCTCGCGCTATGAATGACTTGATGGACGTACACAATTGGTATAGGAAATTTGAATGTGAATGTGACATGTTAAATTGCACGAATGAAACGAACGCCGCATGTGTAGTGCGTGCCATTCATCATTATCATCCTAAATAGGCCCACTGCAGGGCAAAGTCCTCTTTCATGATCTGCAAATTAAACAGGTTTTGTGCTTTCTGCTGCCACGTTATAACTTTGAACTTTTTATTTCATCAGCCCACCTAACTTACTGTCTTCCTCTCATGTGTTTGCCTTCTCTGAAAATCCAGTCAGTACAATAGTTAGAAATGTAACTTTCCACGTGACTGATGTACTAGTGTTGATGAGCGGAAAACAATGCGTAGGTTTGAAGCGTAAAAACAGATAATACGCATTCGAAAGCGCAGGCTGCATAAACAATGCACGATAAAACAATTTATTATGCGTATATTGTGAAAAACAAAACGAAGGTCATTACTTTGTTGAAACTTGACAAAAATGTGATGCGATTGTTTCTCTCACTTTTCTATTCTACTGACAGTAAACACGCTGATAAGCGGGGTATCTTTCTCTTTCAGCCTTGTTTGCATTTTATAAAGATGATTCGATTTTTACACGAGTCTATATACTTGTCTACTGCCAAGTGTCTTCGCTAACTACCCCATAAATCGGTTATCTGAAATGACACCTCCTAAACCGAGAGTAACGCTCTTGCGCCGGTACTGGAAAAACAGGTAGTAACATAGAATTACCTGTTATCCACTATTTAAAAGTGACTGTGGATATTTTTTATCTGCTAAATTATTAAATTTATATAACCAATTCCCAGCCCACGAAATCACACTGCTCTGATACTTCGTGTTTCGAGTGTTCTTGGTTTCATAACCTGTTCTGAAATACCCGATTGTACTAACCTCGCAACTCCCCTGGTTGGAAGCTCTGCATTTGCTTTCATTTGAAAGGTCTGAATCGGGCTTATCTTTGGTTTAGGAGAACATGCTCCTTGTTTTCAAAAAAGCTGCCTTCAAATCATAATTTGCTGTATAAAGCTTGGCCTTGAATAATTGTAATCAATGCCGGAGACTGTATTCGGGACGTCATGCTTGGTCTCATGATGGTGTTGGTCAAAGAATGATTAGCCAATAAACAGGTACAGATAGAGTTGATTGGGCTGAAGCGTTATTGGCCTCCTCCCCTTACAGTACTAGGTAAACCTCTATTTCGGAGCTATATTGGCAAGCAACGGCGCTTGCTTCCGTTGAACCAGGGCCTTTTGGGCCTTCAGGTCCTGACATTTGATCAGGGCTGCCTCGAAATGCTCAATCGTAGGATTGGGGTTGGGGATAATGAGTGGATTAGACTGGCCCGCCCAGACTATGTAGAAGGTGTCAGTCAGCTCTCCACCGAAGTCCGATGTGCCATAAAATGACGAATTTAAACGTTTTAGCAGCATTAGTCAAGGTACAATGTCGGTAAATAGTCTAGTTCTCAGCAGAATAATATTTTTGAATAAAGCTAAATCCTATTTTTCTTATAGGACATCGTAGACCTTTTTATGCAACGTGCAATAGGCTTTGCAAGCGCTTTGATAATAATTATCAGCAACGCTACAGTTCATGACAAAGACGCTCAATTTTAGCTGTGTACAAGTGAAAAGGACTTAAATAGCGACAAAAATAAGGGCGTTAAGGATGGTGTAAATGTACGATGATGCTTGAAGTGTTGCGGCTTCATTTCCCCAGACCCTCATGTCCGGGAACCCATGTGCCGAAGGTACGTGGAAGCAGACTGCTTCGCTGTTTCATAATGCTAAATGTGCTGGCTAAGACACGGTCCTTCGAATTAATACTGGAAGCTGTTTTGAGTCATCGAAGATCACTGCGGCGTTTGTACATGTGGTGGCGGCGAGAGTGATTCCCGCTTCTTCGGCTGCTTGTTGGTTGCAGGCCTTTACCACGGCCGACGCTAACTCTCGGCCTGGAGAATTCTCGACTATTGTAGCGGACGATTGATCGATATGTGGGGCTTAACGTCCCAAAACCACCATATGATTATAAAAGACGCCGTAGTGAAGGGCTCCGAAAATTTTGACCACCTGGGGTTCTTTAACGTGCACCCAAATATGAGCACACAGGCCTACAACATTTCCGCGCCTATCGGAAAAGCAGCCGCCGCAGCCGGCATTCGATTCCACGACCTGCGGGTCAGCAGCAAAGTACCTTAGCCACTAGACCACCGCGGCGGGTCTCTTATAGCGGACGAGTTTCTACGTGAATACTTAGCCACGTCGCTACTGTGGACGTCCGGGTCTGGCTGAACATCCGTTGCATAGCATCAGTTATAGCCTTTCGTCTACCTTTATGCAATAACATATATATTGTGTGGTATAGGCGAGATGGACAGGGACTCTGGGACGTCAACCGGGATGCGCTGATAGGGGCGAAACTCCTTAGGGTGTGGGTTGTTTCCTCTTCCACGTGTAGTATGTATGTAGCAACCTCTAGTTTATGGATCGCTCAGTAATGTCATAGTGCGTACATGTTCTTAAATATAATACCACTAGATGGCATTTGTGAATTTGGTATAGTTGACTACTAATCATGATAGTTCGCGCTATTATAATAGAAATTCACAACATATCCATGGAGTTAGCGATGATGAGTCAGACAAAGCGTCCGTCCACCCATCTGTCCGTGCGCCCGCTGTGTGCTCTAGTCTGACAGCTGCTGATGGATTGACAGACAGACGGATAGACAGACAGACAGGCAGACACACACACACAGACGGATGGACGAATGAACGAAATGACGGACGGACGGACAGACAGACAAATAGATAGACAGACGGACGCTTCACCCTACTCATCATCATTGACCCTTTGGATATATGCTGCGAATTTTTTCAAATGCGAATGCATTTCTTAGTCGGCCTATGTCAGGCGTCCATCGGGAACCGTTCACTTCCCCCTCCAAAAGACACAGCTGCAGGTGCGTGCATCCCTAGCAATCGGAGCCCCCACCATGTCACACTTCAGCGTCGGCAGCTGTCAGCAACAGCAGCAGGTGCGCGCGCTTATCCTCACCCTTAGGAACCGTAGCCTCCACCCCCCTGACTTGAACTTGACTTGTCAACACCTAAATTCAGTGTGTTTGAAACGCATTTGTACCACTTGTTCCGCCAGTGTTTATGAAGCGTTTTAAATGCAAAGCATTTCTTAGTGAACTTCCGTGACTTTGCGCATATCTATTTATCTATCTAGCCGCCTAGGAACTTTAGCTCTCCTGGCCGTTTCAAAAATGCGGTCATTACCAAATTTGTTATGGTGTAACTTGAATGCATAAAGAACGTATTTATTTAGTAATACTAGGAAAATCTTGACATAGATGTCATGAATGTCATGATTTACATCTCATAGTACTGCCGCACACTCTGCCCAGAAAGCAGGTCTTGAATGTACTGGAAGATCAAATCACCATTACCCCTTGTTCCAGCATCAACAACTCTGCTGGCTCTCAGAAACAACCAACCTGCAAGGCGTCGTTGAAAGTGACCAGCCCTATTTTAAAAACCGTGAGCTTTGCATCGCAAGAGAAGCAGCTGAGTTGAGTGGGGGAAAGCAGCAGTAATGCTCCCGAAATTTAGCAACGAATACATGCACGTGACCAAAGAAACGATGGTAGCCTATTTCGAAGTAATTGTGGAAGCCAGCGACGCTATCACCCTCGCCCAAGCTACCGAACCTGTGTCGACGAATCCAGATCTCCAAGATTATTTCACCGCCAATTCGATGCTTTCGAAGCATAAGAAAGAACGGCTAAAAAGCCTGCCCCGGTAACACGACGACTGCTTTTTATTATCGTCAAAATTTTGGCAGACACAAGTAGAAAAACATCGCACCATAACAGAGAAAAAGACCAGAATACTCTGTCAGAGTCCATACAGTGTTTCGACACGAAAGCGAGAGGCAATAAAGAAGCAAGCCGGCGAAATGCTACACGACGACATCATCGACCCTTCCAAGGTTTTGTGGGCGTCACCTGTGAGGTTAGCGAAAAAAAGGACGTCACCCTACGTTTCTTCGTCGATTATTGCCACCTGAACGAAATCACAAAAAAAGATGTGTATCATCTCCCACCGCTGGACGACACTTTCGACCGACTCCACAACGCGAGGTTGTTTTAGGGGCAAAGCTCCTTATAGCGGCACCCGTTCGTCCCTCGTAGTCGTAGTCGTAGTGTGTAATCAGTCTTACGTTTTGACCTGCAAGGTGGTGCCGGTGGAAGATTTCTCCTGTGTATTGTTGAACAATGAAAAATTCCTAGCGTGCGCGTTAACTAAAAGCCGAATTCTCCTGTTTCTCATTCCCCATTAGTAGCCATTGGCATGTACATTGAGCACTATCTGACAAGAAAGGGTTGCTACGTTAACTCGCTGGGTGTAACCTCCTTCGCTTTAGAAGGGTTTAGCAAGCGTTGAGCCGCACTGCCATGACTACAGTGAAGTAGTATATAGCATGAAGTCGAGGCTGGTAAAGGTGGGAAGTAGACAAGAAGCGCAAGCCGTAAGAAAGTGTGCGTGTGCCACCTCTCGTTTAGTCCTTGGAATGTCCGCTGGATGGCGGTGCTCCTATATCGAGAATATTTGATGAAAAGATGCGAGATGGTGGTACTTGGAGTGTTGAATATATTGACGAACGGACGCAGAGACAGATTCATGGAAGGACTCACGGATGGCTGCAACGATGAATGGACGCATGGACGGACACAGGGGCGGATGCTTGGATGATCGCAGGGACGGACGCACAGATGGACGGGCGGACGCACGAGCAGATGCACGGACGGACGGGCGAATGGACACACGGACGGTCACACAGACGGACGCATGGACGGCCGGAACCAAGAACGAATGGACGGACGGATGCTTCGCCCCACTCTCCATCATTCACTCCATAGATATGCTGCCATTTTTGTCAATGTACCTGAAGACCGGCTTTTGGAAAATTGAAGTTGAGGGAGACCGAGACAAAACCGCCTTTACGCCTTTATAACACCAGACAGCCTCTTCGAGTTCAAGGTGACGCATTTTTGTATTTGTTTGCTCCCGCGATTTTCTAACGTGTTATGTATACTAACTAGCCTGCTTGGAGAGGTAGACTTGCCTTGTGTACTTAGACAACGTCGTTGTGTTCTCCTTCAATTTCGACGAACACCTCCGGTGCATTGAAGCGGTACTTCCAGCAATTAAAACCTCCGGACTCACGCTCAAGCCAGAGAAGTGCCGCTTCACGTACGAGGAATTCATATTCTTGGGCCATGTGATAAGCAAGTCTGGAGAACGCCCGAACCCACAGAAGACAGCCGCCATCGCTGCATTCCGCCACCCAACGACAAGAAGGCCGTCTGTTGATTTCTCGGCTCAAGCGCCTATTACAGGCGGTTCTTACAAAACTCCGCCCAGATCACCGAGCCACTCACTAACCTTACCAGGTCCGACGTAGCATTCAAGCGGGAAAAGCCGCAATAGGAAACATTTGAAGAACTAAAGCGACACCCATAGACGCCTGTGTTACTTGTGCATTTCGACCAATTTGCCGAAACAGAACTACATACAGACGCAAGCAGTGTAGAACTCGGCGCCGTTCTGGTGCAGAGGACTGATGGACAGGAATAGGTCTTTAGTTATGCAGCCGGTCACTATCAAAGGCAGAGGCCAACTATTCTACAACAGAAAAGGAGTGTCTTGTAATCATCTGGTCTACATCAAACTTTTGCCCCTACATTTGCGGCAGGCCTTTTAAAGTTGTAAATGACCACCAAGCCTTGTGTTCGCTGGAAAACCTGAAAGACCCGTCGGGTTGTCTCGCAAGGTGGAGCCTGAGACAGCAAGAATTCAACATTTCCATCATTTACAAGTCCGGAAGAAAGAACTCCGACGCCGACTAGCTGTCTCGTGCTCCCGTCGATTCACCATCAAAGGACGACGCAGACAATGACTGCTTCTTGGGATCAGTAAGTGCCGACGACTTCGCCGAGTGACAACGAGCTGACCCGCAACTCAGGAGCCTTGTAGAATACCTCGTGGGTAAAGCCGTCGTTCTTATAAAAGTATTCAAACGAGGAATTGAGTATTTTTTTCTGCCGAACGGCATTCTCCCGAAAAAAAACTTCTCACCACTTCGGGCTGACTACCTCGTCATATTACCTTAAGCGCTACGTCTAAAAGTATTAGATGCTCCACACGACCACCCGACAGCTGGACACCTTGGTGTTTCCCGCACGTTTGCAACAATACAGGAGTACTACTGTCCACGTTTCTCCACCAACCTCACTCGTTATGTGAAGACACGCCGGGACTTCCAACAACGAAATACACCGCCGTCTAGGCCAGCCAGACTTCTCCAGCCCGTCGAGTCACCTCGCAAGCCAATCCAGCAAATCGGCATGGAGTTACTGGGACCGTTTCCTACATTGTATTCCGGGAATAAATGAATCGTCGTAGCTACCCGCTACCTCACGCGCTACGCCGAGAAAAGGGCCCTGCCCAAAGGCACTGCCACTGAGGTAGCAAAATTCTTCGTCGAGAACATTATCCTGTGTCACGGTGTTCCACAGGTCCTCATTACTGACAGAGGTATGGTCTTTACAGTGGACCTAACACAGGTGATCATGAGGTACAGCCAGACAAGTCACCGCCGGATCAACACCTACCATCCATAGACCATTGGCCTCACAGAGCGTCTTAATAAGACCATAGCCAATATGCTGGCCATGTGTGACGATGTCGAGCACAAGACATGGGATAAAATCCTTTCGTACGTCACCTTCGCGTACAATACGGCCGTCAAAGAAACGATTCAGATGCCGCCGTACAAGTTGATCTATGGAAGGAGCAAGGCAACGATGCTCGACGCTATATTTTCAAAGGTTGCTGAAAGGAGAACTTCGACGTCACTGCCAACCTTCAGCGTGCAGAAGAGGCTCGTCAACTCGCCCTCCTGTGCATGATGAATCAGCAGGCGACAGCCAGCCACCGCTACAATCTTCGTCAAAGCTTAGTGCAGTACCAGCCCGGGGACCGTGTTTGGGTATGGACGCCGATTCGCAGACGTGGCCTCAGTGAAAAACTTCTGAGACGGTACTTCGGACCATACAGAGATGTTCGACTTCTCGGCCCACTCGACTACGAGGTTGTTCGCGATGGCATTACTATCTCTCAACGGCTCCGTGCTCAACCGGATGTTGTCAATGTCGTGAGCCTCAAGCCATTTCATGCGCGAACCTGAAGAATGTACTTTTTTGCTGTGGTTTATTGCTTGCATTGAATGTATGTTTTCTTTGATTGTACTTCAGTTTTTTGGTAGAGCCTCAGGACGGTGTCTTTTTCAGAGGGCGGTAATGCTACGTTCCTTTCTTATCGCCCCTTTACACTATGTTCAGTGCAATCCATGTCTATGGTGTTAGAGAAGCCTCCAGGCAGTAGTAGATCGTTTTCTTAAAGTTACGCCCACTTTGCGAACCCTTCATATTATTCTCAAAATTACGTCGCAGCTGGTGATAACACTAGAATGTTCGATGGCAAGTGTATAAATGCCGATACGCTTCGCCGCTTGACACTTGATCGATGGCCGCGCCCTGCTCGCTGCTATCAGCTCCAGCTTCTTTCTGTAATCTGACTTTCCTTTTACGTGGCGACAATTTCGGCTCGACTAAACTGTTTATTATTCGACCTGCAGTCTTCTTCCTTCGTTCACGTCACGACCCCATGACAATATAACCAATTGTTTCCCCTTGAGCAACAACTACATATGGAACATGAGTATTAGCAACACCAGAAGATATTTGATGATTGATATGTGGGGTTTAACGTCCCAAAACCACCATATGATTATGAGAGACGCCGTAGTGGAGGGCTCCGGAAATTTCGACCACCTGGGGTTCTTTAACGTGCACCCAAATCTGAGCACACAGGCCTACAACATTTCCGCCTCCATCGGAAATGCAGCCGCCACAGCCGGGATTTGAACCCGCGACCTGCGGGTCAGCAGCCGAGTACCTTAGCCACTAGACCACCGCGGCGGGGCACCAGAAGATATGAAGCGCTGATGCTCGCGAGGATGCTAGCCCTCGACACTGCTACATAAATCATCTTTAGCGGATGGCAACTAACCACAATTGACGCTAACCTGATGGCTGTATCAAATGAGTACATATGTAATGTTTATAAAAATTACGCAGGCAGCACTGCAACCACTGTTGACGTTTCGTGAAGATTGGCGTCTATTTGTAAAGTAGCCACGATACCTGGCATAGCTATGTGGTAAAATGATTCACTGCCAGACAGAGTGATTGGATTCATTGCCGCTGGCACCCTGACATTTATTCTTTTCATTTGTCGGATCAACCCGACAGATGTCCGATATTTCTTAACGCTAGCGCGCGTTTAAACTGCCCTTGTGTGTTCTCATCGTTCCTGGCTAGATACTAAGTGTCAATCACCTGTGGCACATACCCGCATACCACCAGCACATGCCCACTCGTAGGTATGTGCCGCTGCCGGGCGGGTAGTGTTTAACTTCGTACGCGACTGGATTGTGATATTATTCATGTCTTGACCAGCACGTCATATTCGTCAAACCTCCTTACCCTCCCATGCTATTTTTGGTTCACGCCAAGTTAAGGGGGTGACTACGAAAGCACCCAGACATAAGCGCCTAGATAGATCAATAGATACGCTAAAAATTGCTGAAGTTCACTAAGAAATTCTTCCGTTTAGTAGTTATAATACATTTAATACTACTGGTACTATAACCACTAATAATAAGAGTTGTTAGGGTTTGATGTCCTAAAGCCTTTGCTGCCATGAGAGGGCATGTTTTGTATGATATTCAAATCAACGTACGGAATGGTCAATCACGTACGGAAGATTCATGGTTTACCAGACGTGACCTCCGGAGCAAGCTCCTTCATAATCATTCACTTCTTGTATATGACGTAACGAAGTTTCTCTTCTCGGTTCTTTTCCCTTGCAATATGTTAGTGTATAGTTTACAACGTTTTGTTCGTTATGGAGATACTTTAGTGAAGCCGTGGTGATCCTTGGCATAAAACACTTGCGTGTTCGGATTGGTAACATAGAACTTTTTTGCAATCTTCTCTAAGAGTGTATGACAAGGCAATTTGAGTAATAAAAAGAACTTCAATAAAGTTACATTAACGCCCTTGCTGAAAAATAAGACTAATATATTTTTAAAACGAGAAAACTTAGTTTCAGCATAACTCTCAGGACAAACCCTCACAAAATTATCCCAAATTTGAACAGCCCCATGTGACTGAAATATTTGGTTTGTCGTGTTTTTTTCGAATAAAATTCCTTCGCTGACATTCTGAAAAGAAGAAAAATGTGCGTGTAAGCGCCTAGTTCCGGCGTGCATTGTCAGGCGATTTTATATTTGAAGCCACTGTATAGTTGGTGCAGATATATATGAAGAAAGTACGAATACCTGTCACGCCAGAACATTTTATTATCAATTCAAGGAATAAATTGTCTGCAAAATGTCGATAGATATTTCTGTATTCCATGATCAGTGCTTCGCACAAACTCCTCTCCTGCAAGTCTGCAAGAAAGCATGGAAAACCTGTCGTTTAAAACACGAAGAACGTTACGAAATGTTACAGTTGTTCGAGGATTGACAGAATCATCTCACGGCCTACACTTGCAACCAGATACCACATTCACAAAGTTTTCTCTTATGAGACTCGTAACTATACGTGTGTGTGTGTACGTAAAAGAATATGAAAGCAATATATGCGTCTGCGTTACTCGTAACTTTTGAGGGCCAGAAGAAAGCAGCAAATCAGATAGTGCTATGCGGAAACGCGCATTGCTTTTCAACACTACTTAGCGCACACTTTCTAGCACTGCTTGTGCACTACTTCATGTCAACACAAATTAACTAACACAAAGATGTGGATACACCCCGTGAAGCTTGGCCGAGAAGGAAACATCCAACATAGGCAGCTTCTCAAAGACAGCTTCGCATGAAACCAATTCTTCCTTTGTGTGGGAACCGCTCAATAATTCTCATTGCGTGTGATGATTGTTTCGTATATCTGCAGAGGCAGTGGCGCAGGACAACTATGAGACACAAAACTGACTGCTCCTTCTATCTTACCACAGTGTTCGTGGTACAAAACAGCGTGCTTCCATGTGCTCCACTAGAAGACTGCAATCTTTCACTTATAAAACCACTCCCACCCGTATATCAGCTGCATATTCATCGCCAGCCGCGTTATCTCAGGCGCATCCGCAGAAGCTGCTTTCCTATTCTCGTATATTCGTAGGAGGAGCTGGACAGCTTACTAAATAAAGTGATGCCGCAGTGCAGACGGTGGCAATAAATGTGGTCGAATCAGCACAGCATCGCGCATTTCAGTGCCTACAAAGGAACAAAATAATACTTTATTGTTTCGGTGGTTCCACTCGCCCAAATTAAAAAAAAATTTAATATAAGGCCCGCTCTACCATAGCGCAGACGTTCCCTAGCATTTTGATTCTACCGAAAAGCAACCGCCATGGCTCAGATTCATCTTAATTCCTATATGTCCCTCCTTTGCCTCAAGGCTTTACAGCAGGGGGGTTACAGAGTTGAAAAAAAAAATACATTTTCATTGACACTGGACACTTGCACAGATGTCAAACTATTCTATTAGTTGATAGTTTTTACAAAAAACAAATTTTCATACAGGTTCGTCCTGGCCCGGTGAGGCCGTAATTTGTGCCCATGGTCTGTGCGTTGAGAAATATATTCTGGCTTTTTAAGGAAATGTCACTGTCAATTCCCGTTTTTTTATAATGAAATATCTGGTATAAAAAGTTTCAGACGCAATGTTTTACGACGGGACGACAGCAACTCCCAGTTTAACTCCTTTTTCAATTTGGTACAATGATGATTTTTTCTATACCGACCGAAGACAAACCTGGTTACTCTGTTTTGAATTCTTTCTAGTTTATTAATCAAACTTCGTGCTTTGTTGTCCGCCGCCGAGAACCGCGGCCACAGAAAAACTGTGGAAGCCCAACTAGAGCTTTAACTGCATAGCTCTATCATTTCTCTGGTAAATGATTTTGTCGATGAGCTCTGTTCAGATGGCCATTGGTAAAGCCTCCATATTATTTGAAACAGGTTAAGTAGACATACCAGAGTAATGTGCACAGTTTTCAAAGTTAGTGTATATACCGTGTTATTACATTTTTCACAGCACGCAGCAATTAAAAACGCAGTTTTTTATGTTTTTTATATGCAAGAGTGAAGAAGGCTAAATATACGCTAAAGCAAACGTTCGAGAGATGGCGGTACTTACTTTTCCAAGGTCACAAGTCATGCCGTCCAGCATTTTGTATTTGCCACACCACGTATGACTGGGGTGCTTGATGCAACATTGAAGAAAGCATCCATTATCCTGCAATAGAATGAGAAATAGACATGACTTGCAACTGTGGAGTGTGTTGTGGGTGTAGTTTTGTACTTTATATGAGGCGATAATAATTAGCTACATCTCATGTGTGTCTACTGCTAATGCGATGGTGATTGTTGTGTGCCTCGGTATAATTCAATAATTTCACAATACAAAAAAAAAGTTCACTGTGGCTTTACGAGACGCATAGAGAAAGTTAATATGTCCGCACTACTCATTTTACATGTGCTAACATGAGGGCTGGTATATTGACCATGGACGATCACTGAACAATGTACACGGGTTTCCCTATACAAAAAAAATTAAAGAAACATGCTTGATAACATACCAATCTTTGTGATTTTATTCTTACTGTCTTTATAAATACGTCACAGGCCTCACAAATACAATGCATGAGGGGGACAGGTACAAAATAGCTATAGTATACAAGATGTTTCCCAAAAAACGTTTTTTTTGTTCATTTCTAAGATGTGTTGGGAGATGAAAACCACGTCAATTCAATGAACTTGTGTATCTTTAGGCTAACTTCAGAACACAAGTTCGCCACGTGAAACAAGTGAACATTCGGTACAGGACAATGACGACATTGCTACTATAGTCATTGAGAAAAAAATTCTGCCAAATCCACACCGTACAGCCAGCATAAACAAGGACTCTGTCCATCATATCCACACAAAAATTTTACCCAATGCAACATAAAACTTGTTTGCCTGCTTGCGCAAAAGCCCAATAGTACCTGTGACCCGATCAAAATCTTTATGTATGGTATGCTCCCATCACTTCTTTAATCTCCTACAGTTTTCCAAAGAATCAAATATGAGTAAGTTTTGGCTCGCAGACAGCGTAGCTGTTCAAATGCAAATAAATGAAGGTTTATTGAAAAAAAAAGCGAGACTGGTTTCTTTTTCGTCGATTTCGTATAACAAGAAAGTGCCGCGTGTCTTCACAGAGGGTGTTCGGCGTTTATTGTGCATTATTTTGCCGCAAGGACACATGAAATAAATGTTTTAGCAACACGTTTTGATATCATGTGACGTACGACAAGCAGCTCGAAACTTGCAGCGCATACTTCAAGCATAGAGTGTGCATGAATATTTAGGTGACAGTGGTATAATTTCAGCCAAGAGACAGACTAAATCGCTCCGTAATGAAGATGATTCAGCAGAGCCACACTTACGGGGCAGTGTCATTCTTGAGTTCTCCTCCGACAAGTCATTGCCACCTCATGTTCTTCTAGGACTGACAAGTAATTCGGGGGAAGCGTATCTAGAGCCCGCTACACGATGTTACAACTGTCAACGATATCGACATGTTGCCAAATTGTGTCATGGACAACTTCGCTGCAAAATCTGTGCAGAAGCACATGACTACAAAGACTGCACATCGAGGAATCATGGCAAATGTTCCAATTGAAATGGATACCACGTAGCGTCGTACGCTGGTTGTCCATAACATCAGGCGGCTACTCTAATAAAGCGACAAGAAATTTTGCGTGGAATAGCTTCGAAAAAGCGATCGCCTTGTCTGAATTCTGAAACGGTGCACCCACTCCCTGTGACTTCAAAATCACACTACAGTACATCACCGCTATCATTTGTGACGGTTTCCAAACGTGCTTCAGCTCAGAAAAACAAAAGTGCAACCAAACGGATCGTAGAAGACGATCACGAAGTGTTCAAAGGCACACAAGCGTCAGCAGGACACCGAAACCATCAGCGACTCAAGATTACCATGCGTCTACACCTTTCACCTCATGGAAGTGAATGACAAAAAAGCAACGTGCACCGAAAACAAATGATGTCGATATGGGTATGTCGATGCCCTTCCTAGCTTTGAACGCAGTTCTGTGTGTATTTCCACAGGCCTATAGCCTTCCAGATCTGAGCGCCATCTTTTCATCAGAGTCTCTGATAGTACAACAAAAATTGTATAGCATAATGGCTCTACAATTGGACAATCGTTTCCGCAACACCACTGTGTTCCAGTGGAATGTCAATGGCTTCAGGTCCAAATGCGAAGATTTTAAATAGCTGGTTGCTCATTATACCTTTGGCCGCTTTTTGTCTAAATAAAACGAACCTTGCGCCTGAATTTATGATTTCTAATTATTTGACATATGCAACAAGAAAAAGGGTGCTGTTATGCGTATGGCGCGACATACCCTCTTTTCTTTCACACTCGTCGGACTCGGATGTTGCAGAATTTGTAGAGTGCAAAATTCAATTCCAGAAACTTACTATTACCGTAATTTGCGTTTATTTGCAACTATCAGCACGCATCAACGAATCATCCCTGGTTCATATATTCGGTAATATCCAGGGACCAGCCCTCATCTGTGAAGACTTTATTGCGCACAATACCACGTGAAACAGTGCTCATACCGAATGCCGTGGGAGAAGACTTAAAAAAGCAAGTGATAGATGTGGTCTTGTTGTACTGAATGATCCATCAGTAACGTTTTTGATAGGTTATAATTATGCCGGCGGTCTATATTTGTCTATAGCTTCTCCTGACATTGCCTGAGGTATGAGCTGGTGTGAAGAAGTCAAAAAACAATGGAGTAATCATTACCAAGTTCTCATGCAACACCCAAGAATGCAAGTGCGAACAACCACATTAACCTAAAACAATGGGAAGACTCTTAAGCTTCGCCTACAAGAGTTGAATGCGATAGCGAAATTCGGACTTTAGTGCACTTTTAAGCCACTAACTGCATACCTATTAATAGTTTTTATTACATACACACGCACACAGTAGATTGTACCAGCTTGCGCGTGCCAATACATAATTTTGATCTAAAGCAAGAGTTGCAAGGCCTCCAAGATACACGCCGCACACTTACCATCTCGGAGGCCATAACGAGTTTGATAATGTCTCACAGATGGCAGCACATTATCTAGTGTCTGCTGTTTGCTTCATCAACGCATCTGGAAAGGCATAATAAGTTTTCCGCTAGATGGACATGGTTTTCAGTTTTTAGAGCTGTTTGAAAGTTCATGTGTGTTTTTAGCGGCGATGGCTGCACTATCCCGACCTTTTTTTGTGTAGTTTGAGGCCTCCCGAATGCGCCTGAAAATCGCCGATTGATCTTGTTTTCTTCGTGACACCCTCGAACAAAATGCGTTGAAGGCACCCTGAAACACTTTTTCGTGTAACCCTGGAATGAATTTGCTAGAAGAGCTGATGGCCTCACGAATTCAACGCCGCGAAATTTTCAAGAATCTATCCAGTGCGAGTGAAGTTACAAAGGTTTGTCGCTACAATGGTTTGTCGCATGCCGCTATTGCATTCTCTTGTCCCAACGAAAGCGCTGGAAGCTAAGCCGGGAAGGGTGTCAGGGCAAAAAAAAAAAAAACTACATCACCTGCGCCTCCTGACCTTGAGCACTTTTTCCTTCGAATGCGCGGTTCTCTCACTGTCCTCGCACGCGCATGCACGGAAAAGTAGCGGCCGCCTGTGGTGATCTCTGTAACGAGGATTTTCGTTCAAGGATGATTTTTTGCTCACAACCAACGGGGCAGACGCCAACGGCGCAATTTCTGCAAGACGAACTTTGTAACGTTCTCGCGTTAAAAACTGACTGGAAAGTATTTCTCGAACATACTTTATGACCTGGATACATTTATATCCTGCAATAAAAGAAGCTATTTTCGTGCGACAGCGCTTAGAGACGTCCCACCAGTCCACTTCAGTGTAGATGCAGACTTTGAGCACCTACAAGAAATAAAAAACGAACAGAACGTCACTATCACTGCACTGGGAGGCTAGAACAGTACAAGGAGAGGTGGGCCAGACACGTCTAATCTAACCGACAAATGCAAACGTTAGGTTGGAGAAAATGGCGTGATTTCTGCAATTCACTGACCTCACTTACTTCACTTCCGAAAAACTTGGCAATCACTGCTTAAGTAATCAAGCAGAAACCATTAAGGACTTTGGCCTGATTACTTAGATATTCCGAAAGAGATGTTGCCAATGAGTTTCGCCCAATTCTGACTGGAACTGGGCATTTGGTTCACAACACTGCTTTACTGCGAAATTCTGTAGAGCGGCGAACCCAAGACGCATATGCTTTATCACATGCTCAACTGGATAACATAAATTCTTTACTAAAGATACGTACTGCTCCATCACTCATCTGCGTAAGAATTGCAGCAGGTCGAGACAACGTGTCGTACAGTGTTCTGAAAAGTCTAGGCCCCTGTGGCAGGCCAGTTCTTCTACGGATATATAATGGCTAGTGGACGAAGGCGTACGTTCAATGTGTTGGAAGGTTGCGAGAATAATGCCACTGCTGAAGCTCGGTAATTCACCTCTTTCAATTGACTCATTTCGACCAGTCAGCCTCAAAAGCTGTGTATCTAAAGTCATGGAAAAAACGTTTGACAAAAGGTTACAATGGTAGATTGAAGCTCTTCTATAACATATCGCTGGCTTTATATGACGGCGATGCACTATGAACAGTGTCTTCGACCCCGTTACATTTGTAGAACATGAGACCAGCTGAGGAAACATTGCTGTTGTGGCGTTCATAGATATAACAAAGGCGTTCAACGCTGTCAGCCGCCTTTCTGTGCTTTACAGGCTTACACCAATAGGGGTTCATTATCGCATCTTTCAATGGATCGGCAACTTCCTGCATAACAGGCAAGCACGCATTTATACCAATAACGGAGACAGCGATCACTTCAACATGAGCAGAGCTATACCCAAAAAAAGCGCTCTAAGCCCACTTCTTTCCAATGCTGCAATGGCAGGTCTTCCAGAAGTGCTGTCCGAAGCCTTCAACATATCCATGTATGCATATGGACGTACCACAAATCAGCGGAAGTGTTCAAACATTGCCTTAAGCAAGGACTAAACGCAATAATTGATTTCTTCCAAGCGCGAGGCATGCAGGCTTATCACGCCAAATTGGTAGTTCTGCCGTTTACGAGAAAGACAGCGGCAAGCTTGAAACTTTGTGTGGGTGGCCAAAGAATCAAAATCACACAAAAATCGTTTTCTTGGCGTTATCTTAGACCGCCAACTCAGATGAAGTCAGCTTATTGATGAGCTAGATATTAAGTGAATTACACCATAAATATTATACGTCGCATAGCGGGAACAAAATGGGGCGGTATATCAGCGTCTCTACTTCACGTTCATTGTGCACTAATCTGACACCATATTGCCTACTCTACGCCAGTTCTCCACAACATCTCTGAGACGTCTCCACAGCGACTTCAGCTCTTACAAGCTCCGATTTCACGCATATATCTGGGGGTTCCACAGGCAACATCAAGTTCACTGGCACTGGCAGAGGCAAAGGAACTCAATTTTATAGTAATTAAAAATGTGCAGACATGTCGGCACTTCTTTCGTCTTGAGACGCAGCATCCTTTACATCCACTCAAATCAAACATCGTCAACCGTGCCGAAGCGCAAATACACCATGTGTACCATCAGTACATTTCCCGGCTTCCTGTGCCGACACGTCACTGGACCTAAACTACCTGCCATGGCTGCTTGAGCTACCAACTATTGAAACGTCAATGGAAGGACTTGGCAACAAACATGAAGTGCCAATTGTTGCCGCAGAGCATTTGGCATCACACAATCTGCTTAACAGATACCAAGGCTACGCTTACGTGTAAACTGACGGCTCCGTCACCAAAGACACAGTGACATCAGCATTGATAAATTATGCGAAGAATATGCATGTTCGTTGGGCCATCTCTCCTCTTCAACAACGTTGGAGCTCGTAGCGATACTGCTAGTCATATTCTTTATTAAACTGTAAATGACACCAAGAAAATCGGCGGTAATTAGAGATTCTCTGGCGGCACTCGCATGTGTGGAAAATGCCACTTCAAGACACATTGATGTGCGCATGCTTTACGTTATACTAAAAGAGCCTTCAGAAGCTACAAAGTCGAATCATGGAGTAATAGTTTAGTGGGTTCCCAGTCACTGCGGAGTCAAAGGAAATGAAATGACAGATGAGTTGGCGAAAGCCGCTCATAATTTCACGCAAACGTGCCTCCTTCGTATATCTCAATATGATGTAAATAGTATTTTAGAAACAGTGAAACGTGAATCGTGTTTGTGTACCGGCTTGACAGACAAGACAAAGGAATCGATCCTATATTCTGTTTATCCCAATCTTGAATTTCAATTACACCGTGATCTTCAAAGCGTATCGACACATTCATGCATTGCCTAAGATTCGGAAATACTTACACAAAGCATTTCCTACTCTTTATTCAGCGTGCAACATCGTCAGCATATTCATGCAGCCATGACGACGAGGATATCTATGACCCCTTGCTTGACTGTCCGAAACACGACACACACCGAAGGCGGCTCGAACACGAACTCCACACGTTACATTGTGAGCGGCCGTTTGTGTTAGAAAAAAATACTAGGCTCATGGTCACCTAAAAAATGGCAAAGAAAAGAAGCTGCTACAACGCCTCTTAGAAGAAACGGAGAATTGTGACCACTTCTGAGCTGACTATAGGTAAAAGTGAACGTGGTTCTGCCCATAGGAGAACATTCGCTCTCACCTATGTCGGACAATAGAGGGTGTCCATTATAACTTCAGCTAAGAATTTGAAAATGGGAGACACTGCTTTGGCGAATTGAACCAAACGCATACTAGTTGCCGTAGCCGTGGCCTAGTGGCTAGGCCTTCCGCCTCGGCTTCAGCAGGTAGGTGGTTCGAATCCTGCCGCCGGCCACCCACCGGTATATTGGGAAAGGCGTCCCCCCAACCCGACGCCCTGTTGTTGACGGGGTGCGTGAACGCCTGGGAGATCATCCGCCAGCAGTCCCAACTGCTGGGCCATTACAATCGTATTCTAACCCACTGAGTGGCTATTCTGTCGTCCATGTTTGCCTGTGCCTGCCCCAACGAAAGTCCATGCTTCCGGGGGCTTACGTGGTGTTCTTAGCCCCGCAGATTGCACAAGCCTGTAGGTACTCAGGCAATTTTTTTTATTTCTCCCCATACTAATTATATATTCTGTTTTATTACCTATTTTTTTATTGGCTGGTAAACCAAAATATGAACACTGATATGTAGAGCACTTTGAGAAAGTACCGACTACATTGTTTCCTGTACAATGCGTCTCGCACTCTTAATTTTTTTACGTTGTAAAGGAAGCTGCGAAATTGAGAAAAAAGCCATGTGCCGGACCGCAAGTGCACTGTCATAGTGCTGCTAAGGCTTTCTTTACAACGCGGAAAAAATTACAGCACTAGACTAATCGTACCATAAGCGATTCAATCGGTGGTTTCTGAAAGTACTGTAAATCTTAATGTTTATATATTGGATTTCCAGCCCATAATAAAAAATGGGTAATTAAGAATTAAATTTATCTGATATGGGTAGAAATTAAAGATAGCATTAGTACCTACAGGCTAGTGCGAGTAGTGTGCGCTTGGTTCAATTCGCCTCCTAAGTGTCTTTCGTTTTCAAGTTTTTGACTAAAGTTATGTTGCACCCTGTATATATTGTAGTGGGGAAGAGGGAGAGAGACAGTATTCAGTGGCAGAACCTAGAAGACGATTACGACGAAGAGCTGAGCTCGTGACAGTGACTGACGCCCCTTGAACCAGGCAGTTGGCTTTGGTCAATAAGCCCCCTTATAATTTGGTGGGGGTGCTGGGTACACAGTTGCAGAGTTCTCTGAAGTCGTCGTCAAAGAAAGAAGGCGCACTCCACCCTTAAACGGGGAACACACAAGGCTACCATCGGTGCTAAAGCATAGTTCCTTGATCGATTTGCTTTTGCGTCGATTACCGCTGTTTAAATGAAGTCACGCTTAAAGATGTATACCCTTTGCCGCGCTTTGATGATGCCTTGGACTGTATGCTAGGCGCTGAACTCATCGCATCACTAGACCTATGGTTCGGTTATTGGCAGGTATTCATAGTACTATCAGATCGTCCAAAAACTGCTTTTGTGAGGCCTGATGGGCTATAAGAATTTAATGTAATGCCCTTCGGCCTTTGTAATGCGCCAGCAACATTCGAAAGAATGATGGACAGCGTCTTGCGTGGGCTAAATTGAAAGACAAGACTGTGTTACTAGAATCATGTCGTTGTTTTTTCCCCTGATTTCTATAGCCACCTTTATCATCTCAGTGAAGTCTTGAGCTGCCTCGCGAGCGCAGGCCTTCAACTAAACATAAAGAAGTGCCACTTTGGAGCTCGGAATTTCACAATATTTGGCAACGTTGTCTCAAAACATGGCGTCCTCCCAGACTCAAAGAAGCTTCGTGCTCTCGCAAAGTTCCCCAAGCCTACGACCGTGAAAGCGCTTCGCTGCTTTGTCGGACTGTGCTCGTACTTTCGCCGCTTTGTGAAGAACTTTGCTTCGATAATTGCACCACTGACACAGCTGATCACTGGCGATGGACACCTCCCTAATTGGTCGCCAGCATGCGATGATGCTTTTGCAACATTACGCAATCTCATCACTTCACCACTTATTTTACGCCACTTCGAACCTACTGCTTCAACCGAGGTGCCCATGGATGCCGGTGGCAAAGGACTTGGCGCTGTTCTTGCTCAACGCAAGCCTGGCTTCTCGGAGTATGTAGTTGCGTATGCCAGTCGCACCCTAAAAAAGGCAGAGCACAAATACTCGGTTTCCGAGAAGGAATGCTTGGCCGTTGTTTGGGCATTGCAAAAATTTCGTCCTTAACTATACGTATGCCCATTTAATGTAGTTACAGATCATCATTCACTCTGTTGGCTCGCTTCATTGAAGGATCCTTCGGGCGGTCTTGTAGGTTGGCCGCTACGTTTACAGGAGTTTGATATTCATGTAATTTACCACTCAGGCCACAAGCATGCCGACGCAGATGCTCTATCTCGTTCGCCCCTTTCTTCAGCCGTTGCACTTGTTTACTTTGCCGAAGCCAACATCGCAAGCATCGATACCGCTGACATGCCATCTGAACGACGCAAGGACCCTTGGATAACCTCGCTCATCGACGTTCTTTCCTCGTCTTCGGTGGCACCACACCAGCGTCTACCTTGCGCACTACGTCGGAAAAATTCCCCATTATGCTATACGGGATGCAATGTTGTACCGTCGCAACTATCAGCCAGATAGTAGGAAATGGCTTCTCGTTATACCTCGCCATTTGGGCTCCAGCATGTGCGCGTACTTCCACGCAGACCCTCAAAATGTGCACGCTGGCGTTTCTTCCCGTCCCGTGCAATTACTAGTGAGCCTCGCTTTTGTTGGCTTGTGTTCTTACTGATTTAATTGACCCACTTAGTAAGTTCGATTTCTTTCTATTACCTTACCTTGAGATAAGTTATGCGTGCCTGCGTGCCTACCTTATTCAGTTGTAAATACCATGTGGTGCCAGTCCTAATGTTTATAGGAGCGAAGCTCCTTAGTGGTCCCTTCTCTGTTTGTAGCACGCCGCTTTTATGTCGCTTGTTACCCGGAACCTGACTGAGAGTGTTGTATGTATGTAGCGACCTCTAGTTTATAAATTGCTCACTAGATGGCATTTTGTGTATATCTAGCACGGCAGGGCACCAGCATCCAGAATGGCGCAGAGGAAAGAGAAAACAGGTTGAGAAAAAATTGGTCCGTATTAACATGCAACCTGCAAATGTCGTCAAAAGACGATAGTCTTGCGTGTGGAGAGAGTGGACAAAACATTTGTTTAATGTTCTGCACAAGAAAATCGGTGAATGGTATTCTAGAAGCACTGCGTTAGAGTGCTCCCAGCGTGCAGTGGAGGCGAACGAATTCATCAAGTCGCGTCACACGTGAGACATGAGCGCCATCTGGCAGTTTCTTTGGAAAACGAAGCGCGTGGCTCTGAGACGTGTGTGCGCGCCCGTCTCAGAGGTGATAAGGTGTAGAGCGCAAGACGACAGGTAGGTGCCACCACCGTCGTCTCGTCTTAGCAAAGCGTCGGAAACATTCGCCTTTTCGTGCAAGCGTTTGATGATCAGGGCAGCGTGATAAGCGCTTCGGTCCTCAAAGTTACTTATGTATACCTTTTCTAGTAAAAGATGCACATGGAAGATATACACATGCTGTTAGGGTGCCCCAAACATGCGCAATACTTACTTTTAATTTGACAAATGCACACGTATGAACGCTAAATCTTGAGCAACATTGGTGGCCGCTGCAGATAGTGTCACCCGCTTGAAGTACTCGATGCTGTTAGAAGTGGTCAAACAGAAAATTGTACAGACAGACAGACAGACAGACCAAATTTTTTGCGTCGATGGTCCCCAAGAAAGACGGTCGTCTTTAAAAAAGGATCAGCCGGCTCAATGTTCAAAAGACCCAGCTTCAGCGAAGTAGTGGTGGGGGTGGGAAAGGACAAAGCAGCCGACGTCAGAGGTGCAGTAACTTCCAGGTGCGGCACAGTCTAGAGGAAAAGCCACAGCAAGTGATAATGAACGGGGACTCAAATTTAAATCGATGCACAGAAGCAATCAAAGGGAGGGCAAGAGGTGACAAAAGGGTTTCAACAGGGATGTTCTTAGGACGCAAGCAGGAGGCAGTCATAAGGCGAGCGAGTGCAATACTTACAACTAATGCTGGTGGATTAAACCACGTATTAATTGCGGGTGGTTCAAAAGATGTAATAAATGGAGACTCGGCAGGACTAGCGACCCCACTAGCAAAAAAAAATTGATGACACGCGCGACATTTCCTCTCGGGTACAGAGAGTGAGTGATAGGCACAATACTGGAGGTACCAGTGTGTGACGGCAACGTGCAGAGATCGGTTGTCAACGCAAACAAGGAGATATGGCAGATAAGCCGAGATAAAAGCTTTGAGGTAGGGGAAACAAACAGAGAGGTGCATAAGTAAGGTGGTTTTCAATGAGACATATTTCACTTCGATGGCAGGCTAGGTCATGAGGTGGGTTGGCGACTTGCAGGATGCGCAGTAGCTTTTTTTGTTAGATACGCGGGCTCTTCGCGCTTCGAGATAGCTAGCAACGAGGCAAACCACTAGGAGGGCTGTTTGACAGGTGTTATAGGCGGATACGATTCCAAACTCACACCAATATCTAGGACACGTGGAGTCTGGGGCAGAAATCGACCTGCCTCGAGGGCCGAGCCAATTCAGATATAAGATGCAGGTTGGCAGGAATAGGCTAAAGTGTGAAGAAATAGAAGAACAGCTAAGGGATGTGAAACTTATGGTATAGGCGTTTGTAGAAACACACCTTAGGTACATGGATCAATCACTTAAGAATCCGAACTACGCATGGGAATATTGCGACACAACAGAAGGCAACAGAAAGGGGAGTAATATTGGAACATTCATTCATAAAAGTACAGACTGGCAAAGAGTCTGGCAGAAGTGTAGGAAACATTTCTGGCTAAAAGGAAAAGTGGCGGGTTAGATAAGGCTCCCAGGTTTCGTATACTTGTTCGTCAAAATGTCTTTGACGAACTAGGAGAAGAGTGCAAGGCAATTATATTCGGAGATGTGAATGCGTACATAGATGTGGATTGGTATGCTGACCCAACCGATCAAGTGTTAATGGATATTTGTGAAAGACTTGATTTATACATTTGCAACACCACTAAGAAACGCGAAGGGAAAATATCATGAAAAGTGGGAAGGCTGCAGTTGACGATAGATTGCGCAATGATGTCACATAGGATGCTTTACCAGCTAAGGGTGATGAACATAGATAAATAAGGGTCCAGAAACTTAGGCAGTGATCACAAATGTGTAAACCTCAGTTTTGGAAGAGACATAAAAATAGAAAGTAGGCATTATGAGCAACCACACGACAATATTTATTCAGAAAGGCAAACAGAAATAGCAACCAAGAAAATTGAGAAAATGAGCACTGAGGATACGAAAACAGAGTAGACTTGCACAAATATACATGGATTGTTTGAGTTAGGGTTTGCTAAAATACGACTCCAATCTACCGAAAAAAAGAGACACAAAATCAAGAGCTGGCGAGATGAAGTTAAGAAGGCCATAGTAAAATGTCAAGAAGCCACCAGAGATTACAGGCATGCTAAAAAGAAGGCTGAACCAGAAGATGATGTCGAAAAAAAAATCTGATAACTTTTTGAGCTGCAGAAGAGAAGCGTCTGATCTAATCTATGAAAATATTAAAAAAAGCGGGCCCACTGGATAGTGGAAGTATACAAAAAGTATAGAAAGGCAGCTGCAAAGTTTTGGAATCATCTACATTCTATGAGTAATTAAGCATGAGACGAAGGTTCATAAGTACAGATGAAGGTGTCAGACTAGAAGAGGATGAGGCAATGTAATATATAAAAACAACAATTACAGAAAACGTTTCAACCAAGACAGCGCTGCATGCACCGTACCAAATGAGAATGGACCAATTTGCGCAGCAGCTCTATTGGGGAAACGAGAGTAGGAAAGGGCAGAGAAAAGGGTTTCTATTAGCACATCAACAGGCCCTGACAGCATCCCAATGATGCTTATAAAGAACCTAGGACCAAACTCTAAGCAAACATTGAGAGGCAGTGAGCAAATCATTAATGAATGGTGAAGCCCCCAACGCGTAAAAACTAAGCAGGATGAGCATGATCTCTAAAGTTAAGGAAGCAAAAGCCGATATAAACATTACCGTCCTATAAGAGTGACATTGGTAGTTTACAGCTGATGATGCAGATAGTAAAGGAAAGACTACAGACATGGGTGGAGAATAAGGGGTGCTGGAAAAACTACAATATGTGTTCCGTAATTGAAGGAGGTTGGAGCGCAATCTGTTTTCATTGATGCAGGGTATTGAAATAGCGGAAAAATAACACAGGCCCCTGTGGCTGGAATTTCTAGATATCAAGGGAGTTTACTATAGCATGATGCAAAAAGACTTGCGGTGAATACTGGACACAATAAATGTCGAAGATAGAATAACTAATCTTCGAAATAATACTTATAACAGTAGCAAGGTAGTTATCAAATGGGAAGAACACGTATCTTAACCTACGAAAATTCAACGCGGGCTCTGACAGCGGATTCGGGCTTGTTTAATATTTTGAACCGTTTTTGAACTATAGCGTTCACTTGTCACTTCTTACATTTATTTAGAAGCGAAGCATCTATTCCTCGGGTTTCGTCCCGTGGCGTCGGCGTCCCCTCTGACAACGCATATGCATCTCCTTTCTTCAACTATGCTCCTCCCTCTTGTCTCGAAACGCCGATGCGTTGAGCCTCTGCTAACCTACGATCGCCTCCTTTCTCCTCTAGGCATTCTTCGCTGAGGCGTTTACACCATCATTGCAACTTCACGTTTACTCCCCCTCTCTCTCCTCTAATACGCTCACACTCTTTCGCCTCGTAACGCCAACGCAGGCAGCGTCGGCTAGTGAGTTTTCTTTTTTCGCTCTGCTCAACCACTAACTGGTCACCCTTTATATATAGGGAATAGATCTTGACCTCTAAGGTAGTCCTAGTGCGAGATTCCTCCCGTGCGCTGTTGAAGAATGAAAACTCCAGCGTGCGCACTAACTAAAAGCGGTCTGCGGTTCTGTCTGCTGAATACAAGTCTTCTGTCTCTCACTGCCCAGCAGCAGCGGTTGGCATGTTCCCGTACAAAACACCCGTGCGCCACTGCATGCTTTCTTCTTCCCCAAGTTTCTACTCTGTGTAACGCCAAGATGAGTGCCAGCAACGCACCACAAGTGTAAGCGTTAGCGCCCACCGCTTCCCATCCACTCGTGGTTCCCTTTAGCCGAATATGGTGTATTTTTTGCCTTATTTGTCTTTTTCCAGCTAATTCACCTGAGGTTCACCTGAGGTCTCACTTACTTGTCGACACCTGGCATTTCTTAAGTTACCGAACTTCTAAAAAGAAGTCAGGATATGTACGTATACCATTCAACAGTGACGCACTACAGGCTGTATCGGCAAGTAAATCAGAGATTAGACAACTCACTCAGTAAGAAAAACGAGGTTACGCTGCAAAGTTACAGATCGGGGTTTATCCGAACTTCGTACTTTAGAGAGAGTGGCACCCCACAGTGTTCCGGTCTCATGATGAATTTTGTGATGAGATGACAAATGTGGTCGATTTCGTGTGGACATGTCCAAGTCTAAACGATGGTTTCCACACTATTCTGGGAGGCCCTGCTTCCCAGCAAATACCCTCACGTCAAGTGCGCCATAATTAATGAAGCCCCTTCTGCTGTCGTGTTGCAAGAGGTTCTGGTCGACGTCTCGGGGCAGCAGGCCATGCTTGACGTAATTGGATGACTTTTAAACACGATAGTCTTTCTTGGGGTACTTCGATGCAAAAACTTTGATCCGTCTGTCTGTCGTTCTGTCTGTATATTTGTGTATTGGTCCACCATAACGATACCCCAAGCGGCTAAACCCATCCGCAGCGCCCAATATTATTGCTCAAGTTTCCGCGCTCATACTTGTGGGATTTTAAATTAATAAGCACTTATTGCGCATATCTGAGGCATCATTACAACACGGCAATAGTTAGTATGTGCGTCTTAATACTAGAGAACGCATACGAAAGTAATTCTAAGGACCGTAGAGTTTAGCACGCTGCGCTGACAATGCAACGCGATGCTCAAAAAGGAAAGTGTTCCGAATGCTTTGCTGAGACGACATGGTGGTGGCACCTGCCCATCGCTTTGCGTTCTACACCTTATCGCCTCCAAGACGGCCGCATATGCCTTCCTTCATTTTCGAAGATAAATGCCAGATAGCACTCGTGTATAACGTGCCTCGATCTGCTCGGTCGCCTTCACTGCACGGATCAAGACTCTCTAACGCAGAGCTTCCAGAACACAATTCGCCAATTTTTTTGCGCAGAACCTAAAATAAACGTTTTATTCACTCTCTCCAGACGCAAAACTGTCGTCACTCGACGACAATTGTAGTGAAACAT
Source organism: Rhipicephalus microplus (assembly GCF_013339725.1). Lineage (NCBI taxonomy): Eukaryota > Metazoa > Arthropoda > Arachnida > Ixodida > Ixodidae > Rhipicephalus > Rhipicephalus microplus. The sequence goes on from NC_051171.1 coordinate 66,657,691, forward strand.
AAAGATACGGGGCCAAGATTTTAAATATAGCTTCTTTTCTCCACGACTTTGAGTGGCTTAGCGTTGAAGCCAGACATACACTCGTGGTACCAACAAGCAACGCTAGTCATGCAATGGCGAACCTCCATTCTACCGAATGATACGTTATTCGAGAGAATGTTGAAAAATATGTACTTTCATTCATAGTTGCATGTATTGTCGCCACATACAATAACAAAAATGACTTTTTTAAAGTCTCATTGCTACTTCAGTGGTACTTTTTGTTGAATTGGATATCTTTAAAAACGAAAAGACTAAATAAACTTTCTCTTGATCGCTAAAGCCCTGCGTCTTGTTCAGCGGTTATTTTGTGATAACCATTCACTTGTTAGTGACGTAGCATCTCGCAACAGTGGTGGTGGCCAGGCTGCCAGAGCGGCACTAGTTAATCAAGAACAAAATAACGTACCATTGTGTAGCCGAATATGACGATCGTTTAGAACTACCCGCTGCTCTGGGGTCAATACCAGCCTAAAAACTAGATTTCGTTGAAAAATTGCGTTTTCTTCACATATCAAAATATTTGCAGTATAAGAGACATCTATCGGGATTTATTCCAGGGGAGTCGAAGAACGCCTAATTGCGTGGAGATGCAGGACCTCGTCTGAACCTATTCGCAAGTACAGTGAGTGGATCTAAATGAGTACTATTAGACGCACACTTAATAAGGGAAATATTTTATTGAAACCCAAAAATAGTCACATTATCTGCATGTGTGACTTCTTTTTCAAAGTATCTGCGTTATTTTGCTTCCACGTCAGTCTGTATACAATATACTTGTAATGGAATTTCGACTTAAGTCTTCCTATTGTTCTTTAAATATTAGTGTCTTTTGAAATGCGTAATTAAGTTCCTTAAAAAACAACCATTACTTTCACTTAGTTTTCATACCGCGTGTGGATTGCACCATTTTTCCCATGTGGTCAATGGTTTGGCCCACGGTTCGTAGTGAGGAGGCGGTGCATTGTATACACACGCTGGCCATTCTTGCTGGTTGCGGCTGAAGAGGTACTCAATCTTGTAATAAAATTCTACGTTTTTGTGGAGTCATCCACATATTGTACGACCCTGCTACAATGCCTCGGTTTAGAGTATGTATTGACATACAGCTATGATAGACAACGAACCATTGACTAGCAAACTTTCCTAGTAATTTTTCCTAAACATGCATAGGGGTGCTATTAGCTATACGTTGTAGTGATGACAGCAGCTACACCACTTATCACGGCGGTGCGAATGTATAAGGATGTCTCTGGAAGTCTCAAAGATCCCGAAGAGATACGGGATAACTTCACTCATCTCCTCTACCCAATATGTTATAAGCAGCACCGCAGTGCAAGTGCCAAGTGCCAGCGTTTCACAGATTAGCCGCAATGAATGACTTGCTGGCATCACAGGCAACATGGCAACGTGGCTCGCCTGAAGCATACCAAAATTTCTAAAAACTGTTCCTTACTGGACAGACAGGGAGGGATACTTTGACTAGACTCGTCTGCCTGTTTGTGTTCGAAAGGAGACGCAGAAATGAAAATGGGGAGATGAATTCTTCCCCAAAGCGGCGTGCTTTACGTCTGCTTCTCTCCGTCAGTGAAAATGAGGAGTATACACTATAGTTTATGATCCTAGTGACGCCGGCGCGAAGATAGTGCACTCTGTCGTTTCTGTGTCCAAATTTGCTCTTATCGGGGAGAGTAGAAACGCTATCAAGTGCTTCTCGGCATCATCAGGCGCACAGAGTCTACCCTAAATGACGCCTCCACCCATCACTTCGTGCTTCAAGAGTGTGTCTTACACCACCGCGATTTTCACTCTGACCAGCCTGGCTTTCTCGGTGTTGTGAGTAAGCAATGGCAGATTGTCCTCCTTGAATTCCTCTATGCACCCACAGCTGCACATATTTGACGTATTTCGCATGCACGATCACGCACCACTCCATTTCTTTTAACCAGGCCTTGCTCGCTCTTGACGCTGATACGTCACCACGTATCAGTTGTGTAAACGTCGTAAACCACCATCGCTACCACACGCTAGCCATTTTCATCAGAATGACATCATTGCAGAACCTTTCTACCATGTTGGAAGAGACCTGCTTGGTCCTTTTCCTGCATTTTTTTACAAAAGCTGCTTACTTTCTGTTACGGGACGTTATATTGGTTATCGGTGGCTTAAGATAACTGCTCACGTATTGCGGCCATACGTTTATCCTCCAAGTCATCACTGACATCCTGCGTGCCTCTTCCACGCAACACAAACTGACCAATGCTAACCACCCCCTAAGCGATGGCATTACGGAACGCTTCAACAGTACTATTACAATTGATTTATTGATTTGTAGGGTTTAACGTCCCAAAAGCACCATGAGAGACGCTGTAGTGGAGGGCTCCGAAAATTTTGACGACCTGGGACTCTTTAACGTACACACAAATCTGAGTACACAGGCCTACAACACTTTCGCCTCCATTAGAAATGTAGCCACCACAACCAGCATTTGATCCCGCGATCTGCGGGTCAGCAGCCGAATACCTTATCCTCTAGACCACCATGGCGGAGCAACAGTACTATCATGGATATGCTTGCTATGTACGTGCCACTAAATTTCCGTGACTAAGATCTTGCCCTACCCTCGGTAACTTTCGCATATAATTTATCGCAACACGATGCATTTGGCTTTTCACCATTCAACATATTTTAGGAAATAGGCAGCCTACTTTATCACAGGCCACATGCTTCTCAGCCATACATCGTCTACCAGCGAGTATGCCGACGACGTGCTCGCACAAGCTGATGATGCCCGTTTGTGCTTGGCTGACAAGGATACTAACGGTCTAATGTCGTCACTATTTATTCGTCACATCTAGATGTACATTTCACTGATTGAGATGCAAAATGGCATCGAACATTGATATTGCCACCCTAATTAGATTACGTGCGCTGTAAGTAAAACGTGTGAACACGTCTAAGTAACTAGTAGAGCGTATGGAGGGAAATAATCTATTTTAGGCTGAATTTCATTGGGTGTGTCAGAGCTTCTCGGCCGTCAGACAGTAATTTGTAAAAGTGCACTGCGTTGCAAAGGCCAATAATTCAAAAGAACAAATCGACTTGACATTCCTAGATTTTTCAAAACCATTTCATAAAGTCCACCACAAACACTTACTGGGAGCTTTGCACAGTTGACGTGAATGTTCATAAATAGATTGAATCATCCCTCAGTAATAAATTTCAATTCGTTAAAATAGTCGGTGAACGTTCGTCTACATTACAAGGGAGATTGTGGGGTCATGAATTATTTTAAAACCCATTTTGTTTTTACTATGCGTGCATGATTATGCAAATTGTAGTAGTCCTAGTTCTAAAGTGAGGTAGTTTGTTGATGACTTTTCCCTGTATTGTGTAAAAAATATCAGTGATCGAGTTTTGCTTGATAATTCCTGCGAATATTTTTCTTTGTGCTTTCCCGAAAACCTAAATATATTGTCGAGAAGCTCTGTTGTAACAATTTTAAATAAGAACACTCTCCGAAAGTTTAATTACAGTGTCGATAGTAAAAAAATCAAGCACATGCAAGAACTTAGATATCTTGGCATGACCATCACAGACAGACTCAAGTGACAGCAAGATTCATATTTACTCATCTTGTCGATGACCGCAGTCCGAAACAGCCCTTATAAAAAGGCTTGACTACAAACGCATAATGTCAGAAGGAAAACTGCCCGTCTGGCATACAATTATCAGCTGTTAGTAAATTCAATTTGCACATCTCATCATATCTGCTTCTTGCCTAAAATAAATTCTCGTCGCACCACTGACTGTCATGCATTTGGCCATATAACTGACGAGTTGGTAAGTATAAATAGATAGTTCGCTTTTTTCATGGAAACTGAATAGAATGACTTTCGTCTGTAAGTTTTCAGTCGCGTTGACATCTTTGCTTTTCAACAAAAGCTTGAATTCTATTTTCACTCAGCTTATGTTTCATGAGTTATTGGTTACTGTTCTGTGCGTGTGTTCATTTTCTTCCTGTGGAGTGTTGTATTTAGCAGTAAGACATTCACTTGATTGTATTCGCAAATCTCACCCTCTTAGAACCTGTATTTGCTTGCAGTAATCATAATAAATATATGATATACATTTCGTCCCAGGTCCCTTTGTACGACCCTGGTACTGTCATCGTCGGGCGGGGTCCTATCTGAAGAAATCTTTTGTCTTGTTACACGGGGCCTTACTGGGTACTTCGTGAAGTAACACCTGCTACCTACGAGATTAGTTCCACATGCACCTCGTCATCCAATCCGTCCAGTGACGTTCCATCACACGACAAAAATTCTACAACACTCCATGTGAAGACGACCTTTGTGGCTACGGAATAGTGCTTCCGCTACAGCGGGTGATGTTGACGCGCCAGTGGCATCACAGCCAAACCGAAGAAGAAAAGAGCGACTCAGGATATACTGGCGCGAATTGATCGTATCGGCAGCGCTGCTCGCTTAAGAAGTTGTAAATACATGCACCTTTGAGTCTGTATTTTCCCCGTAACGATATTATACCTTCTCACTTAAGCTGCCTTACGCCTATCAAATATCTTCAAAACATCTGCAAATTGTCTGAAATCTGTCGGGTTCCAGGCTTTTACTCTTTAAGGTTCGTTAATCATGTTTTTTTTTCGCTCGTGGGAGAGCAACCCCGTGCCTAGTCTAACATCGGCACGTCCGTTGTCTTATGTCCACTCCACAATGATACTTTTGAGATCTGAGCGCCAACGCTAAACTGATACTCTTCGGTTAAGGCTGGCAACTTATGCTTTTAATTTTCTCACCTTTTCCACGTAGACACTTTTCGATTCTTTAGTGTTTCCCACTTTTTTTCTGCAGTAATATTTTTTACGTATAGTCTCTCCAGGAAGCTTCCTTTGGTTTCTCATGTAGTTTTGCGAGTTCAGAACTTTAACGCAATCGTTAGACAGACTCCTGTAAGAATAAATGTAGCCATTTTACTTCACGCAAAAAGTTAATATTGCAAGACGATGCCAACAATACGTCGTAATTCAATACCTGTAGGTATTTACCACTATAACAAATTATGGTAGCCCGGAAGAATCGAAGCAAATGGTGACAGCGAATTGCTACAAAATGATAGAGAAAATTTCAATACGCGCGCATTCTGCTATAGCACATAAATCATTAGATATATGAGAGATTGGCTGATAGTAGAGTAACCAGTAGGTGTTATATATTTGTAACTGTTCTGTTCATTGTAGCTATTGTAACACCAGAAAAAAATTCGTCATTCTGGAGCAGAGTCTTACTGGCTCTCCAACATGGATACACCAATTTACCCTCAGCTCTCAGTCGCCAGCGGCTGCGAAGAAGGTTACCACGGCAGCGGTCAGATTTGTGGCGCAGAAGGTGGCGCCAAGAATCTCTGAATACGGACAGGCCGCATTTGTAACCTGAACATGAAAACGTTTACCGCTAGAACTTTATCTATCGAGGCAAGTCTAGCTGTGCTATTCAAGAAACTAGACGGTGCTATAGGGATGTTATTGGGCTCAGTGAGGCTGATTAGGAAGACAGTTGAGGCCTTCATAGTGCTACAGCATGGGCACGTCTTTTGCTAATGTGGCTTTGCTGATGCAAGAGAACTGAGGGGGGGGGGTTCCTTGTCTGCAAAAATATAGCTGGTAACATAGAGGAATACTGTAATAATAATAAAAGGCTAGAATGCATCGTCATTAACCCATGAAGAGATACGAAATGAACGTAGTACAAACGGACGCGTCCATATCCAGCCATGATGACGTATCAACTGTTGAAAGCTTCTATGAACACATAGATTCAGCAATGAGTAAGGTAAAAACAGAGCATACTATACTGATGGTGACTTCAGTGCCAAAATAGGGAAGACGCACGTTAGGGAGCACGGGTTAACGCATCGGTACTAGATATTCCAGAGTGGGTCCATAGTAGAATTCAAGGAACTTATTAATTTACGACTCGTAAATATCTTCTACTGAAAACAAGTGAACCTTAAGTGGACATGAAGAAGCCCTAATGGCGAAAGTAAGAGCGAAATAGCCTTGAGATGAAGTGCACACCTAGGCATCGTGCAGGTTGTTGCAGTGCTTTGCAAAGTACGATGCCGTGGCCATAAAATGGTAAGAAGGGACGGCAGAAACTGATATGCAAGAAGTAAATCAGTGAGCAAGCACTGACAAGGAAAGTACAGGAGTTGAGAACTTCGCTTCAAAATAGACATTTAGCCCTTATTAAGAAAACCGGGCGTTAGTGTTGACACAATGAATCAAAAGCTGACGAGTATCACCAAGGAGTGGGCAGTAGAAATTGGAAGTATGGCAGTTAGACAGCGCACTACCAATGTGTCTCAGGAGATGAAGAACCTTATTAACAAACTTCAAAAATGCATTCAAACACATTAGGCAAAACAAAGCTAGCAGAGCTTTGAAAGTTCATTATTAGGCATGAGTATTGTATTCTAAGAACTTTGGGTACGAAAACACCAGATGTATAGACTAAGGGCCTAGGAAAGCTATGTAACTTCCACTATGAATAGTATTCTTCGAGTAGCGGAGGATCTTTTACAAAGATTTGTACAGTAGCCAAGACAACCACGACCATAAAGCAAGATATACAAGTACCCCGAATGACATCTCACTAGTAATGACAGAAGTTAGGAAAGGATTGGGGGGAATGAGGACAGGCAAAGCTTCTGGTGAGGATCAACTGACATCACATCTGCTGAAAGATGGTGGACATATTGTATTAGAAAAAAAACTTGCCACTCTGTTCACGAAGTGTCTGCTGGCGCGGAGTGTACCAAACTATTGGAAGAATGCTAAAATCATCTCAATTCATAATAAAGGGGACGACAAGAACTTGAAGAATTACAGGCCTATTGGCTAGCTCTTTGTCGAATACAAACTTAGGTAATTGCTAACAGGATTAAAACAATACTAGAATTTAATCAACCAGAGGGTTAAACGAAAATTTCGTGCAGGCTACTACACAATTACGCACATTTATTCTATCAATCAGGTGATAAAAAAGTACTCAGACAGCACTAAACCGCTATGCATGGTCTTCATAGATTACGAGAAGGCATTTCAATCAGTAGACACATCAGCCGCCATGCAAAAACTGCTAAGCCAGGGTGCAGAGAAAGCATATATAAGCATCCTAAAAGGAATATACAGCAAATCAACTGCCATCATAGTGCTCCATAAAGAAAGCGGCGCAATAAAAATAAAGAAGTGTGTAAGACAAGGGACTCTAGTCTCCGAGATGCTATCTATCGCGTGCATACAGGATATTTTCAATGGTCTGGAATGGGAAGAGTTAGGCTTCGAAATAATAGAGAATATCTTAGTAACCTGCACTTCGGCGATAACATTACATTCCTGAATATCTCAGGGGACGAATCGCGATTCATGTTTATTGAGTTGGACGGGGCAAACATAAATGTAGGTTCTAAAATTATTTGGCAGAAAACGAAAGTAATGTACATCAACCTCAAGAAAGAACGTGCTTCGAAATAGGCAGCAGTGCACTTGAAGTTGTAAAAGAGTTCTTTTATTTTGGGACATGTAGTAACCATGGAGTCGAAACTCGAGACTGAAGCAAATGGAAGAGAAAGAATGGGGTGGAGCACATTCAGTAAGCACCCTCAAATTATGAATTGTAGATTGCCTCTCTCTCTCTCAAGAGAGAGAGAGAGAGAGGTATATAACAATGCATATCCATCATTCTTACCTAAGAAGCAGAATGCGGCACAATTACAAAGATGGTTCAACTTACGTCGAAGATGGCACAGCGAGCAATGGAAAGTGATAGGCGGTGTCTTAAGGGACAAGAACAGAGGAGAGTATATTAGGGGAGGAATCATGGCCATGGGCAGGGCACGTAGCGCGAAGGAATGTAACCGCATGCCATTTAAGAATCACAGAAAGGATTCCAAGAAAAGACAAGCGTTATTGGGAGATAGAAAATGACGGGGGGGGGGGGGAGGCAGATGACATTAGGAAGTTTGCGGATATAAAGTGGCAGCAAACACACGACCAAGTTTACTAGTGGAACATAGGAGAGGCCTTTATCCTGCAGTGTGCCTAGTGAGGCTGACGGTGATGATGATAATCATAATGATGATGATAAAGATAATGACTATTTGGACCTGTAGGAATTATTAATAGTCATCAATGTAATGCGTTTAGCAGTTTCGATCATGTAGAAAAAGGCATGACAAATTTCTCAGCCTTCAACTGCGCTGTCTGTGTGGAGTCATTGCAAATGCGGCGAGAAACTCCACTACACCTCTACTATTCCATTCACGTGAAAGTAGATCTCGTGTGGTTTTGTGTTTATAGTAAACAGTTATTAGTGGAATTCTGGCCAAGCATTGCAAACCGTGGGTGGGCAAGAGTAGCCTGCATTCAACATAATTCTTCCTTGCCATACTTATTCATTCATCCACTGACGCGGCCTCCTAAATGTTTGGTGATTGAGGTATACTTTATACAGAACTGCGATGTGGACAATAAATATGTAACTTACATAAATGCGAAGCCTTTGCATACCGCAAGAAGTTTTGGCATTCATCTTCATATATATTAATATGAGACGATGTCCCACAAAAGCGGTTAGATAGGCGCGAAGAAAGGCGACGTAGTTTTGGTGTAGAGCACAGCACTCGTTCCCCATCTTGGCTTGCGCGTTGGTGCTGTGTAAATATATTTTCAAGCGCCTAGTTTTGCGTGTACCTTCATGTAACATTTTGGTGGAAGGTGCTGGGTTACAACGCACGGCGGAGTTACGCAGCGGACGCCTAGTCGCCGCTTCCGATATGTCCACCAGCAGCAACGCTTCGTCAACTGCCGCGCGCAATGCATCAACGGCGCCAACCTCACCTGTTTTAATAACAATGTGGACGCGATCACGAGCTGGGACGTATGCAAGACCAAGTTACGCGAGTTGTTTTGTCAAGCTACCGGCTGCAAGCAGGCCGCTAGGAAAGAACTTGGCTCACGTGTTCAGACGTCCACGGAGTCCTACCTGGCGTATATACAAGATGTGCTGACCCTTTGCCGTAAAAATGGCCGAACCATGACTGAAGCAGACAAGGTAGCGCACGTGCTCAAGGGCATCGCAGACGATGCATATAACCTCCTTGTGTGCAGAGGCTGTTCTACCGGCCAAGATGTTATCTCGGAGTGCCAACGCTTTCAAGAAGCTAAAAGCCGTCGCATTGCCCACCAAGTTACGCGCCTTCCCAACACTGCTGCGGCGTCAACTTGCGAGGATCTTCGTATAGCGACCCAGCCCAATACACACTCCGGTGACATCACGAGAATCGTACGCCGCGAAATCGAGGTCATATCACCCGCACCCTTGAGAGCACTAGCACCGAGTGATCCTCATCTGACCATTTCGCTAATAAAGACGGTTGTTCGCCAAGAACTAGCCAAGGTGGGTATTCACGCGGTCTAATCTGTGCACCGTTCCGACACTGTCAGTTCGTCTACCTCCAGCCACCCACCGCATTATCGCCGCCCTGCTCCACGTAACCGTGACCCAAATGCGTGGGGGACGCCTGAAGACAGGCCGATATGCTTTCGATGTGAACGAGTGGGACACATTTCCCGCCATTGCCGAAGCACGTGGACCTCACCGTATCGGGCAAACTCAAGCTTCTCCAACCTCCACTCACCAGCCCATCTCTATGCCCAGGAACTACCACGGCGTGACGGTTCAGCTAATTAAGACTCGACCACTACGACCACTGCCCAGCACAGTCGCTCACCTTCACCTCGACGTAGATTTTCCCGATCTCCGCCGCCGCCCAATTCCCTGTCTCCATCCTCTGTTTGGCGGTTTTCTTCAGAAAACTAACGGCTGCGGCTCCTGGAGGTGACGCTGCTGATACGACATGCTCTCCAATTTCTCTGTTGACGCTGCCGACCAATCAGAACCTGATTGACGTTGAAGTGGACGGTTTATCTGTTAAAGCCTAGGTGGACACTGGCGCCCATGTTTCTGTGATGAGCTTGCACATTCGTGACCGCTTAAAGAAAGTCCTCACTCCAGCCCCTTAACACAGTGTTCGTATTGCTGATGGTGGTACAGCTTCTGTTATTGGCGTCTGTACTGCACGCGTCACTGTCGCGGGCCGTCAAACTTCATTTCTCTTCACTGTTCTCTCTCACAGCACCAATGATGGAATCTTCGGTCTTGACTTTTTGTCCACTCATTCCGCCCTCATCGACTGCTCAGCTGGTACTGTGCAACTTGACCTACCATGTCCGATTGATCCGCCCAGTCCACCCCAAGCTCGTATGTGCTCTGCTGAGCATGTCCGTTTGTAACCGCAAACTGTGACCTGCATTACCGTAATGCCCTCACCACCTGTATCCGATGGCGGCTATGTGCTTGCGCCCATTACATCCATTCTTTTAACTGACAGTGTTACCTTACCACACACTGTTATTAAGCTACGTGCAAACCGCGCCTAGATTCCTGTGCTCAAATTTGCTTTGTGTCAACAAGTGCTCCCGCGTGAAATTGCCCTCGCCACGCTGACTCCCTCTGACGAATGCGTCTTCTCAGCTCTGTCTTCGAACGATGCTGGACTCTGTAGCTACACGCATGCTCGATCTTTGCAAGCAAGCCCGTTTGCTGACGTTAAAAAAAATGATCGCGTCAGACCTTTTGTCGCATCAAGCTGACGCACTTCTTCACGTCCTTGAGTCATACTGGGACGTATTTGACTTTTGTGATTGTTCACTAGATCAAACCACTGCTGTAAAGCACCGCATTGACACCGGCGATGCCTCCCCTGTCCATCGACGGCCATACCGCATAACTCCAACCGAGCGTCACATAATTCAAGCAGAATCGACAAAATGCTCGCCAAAGACATAATTGAGCCATCATGTAGTTCATGGGCTTCCCCTGTAGTTCTTGTCAAAAAGAAGGGCAACACTTGGCGATTCTGTGTTGACTACGGACATCGTAACAAGATTACTAAAAAGAACGTCTACCCGCTACCGCGCATAGACGACGCCCTGGATTGTCTTCACGACGCTAAGCATTTTTCGTCAATTGATTTAAGATCAGGGTACTGGCAGATTGCTGTCGACGACATGGATTGCAAAAAGACCACTTTTGTCACGCCCGATGGTCTTTACCAGTTTAAGGTCATGCCCTTCGGGTTATGCAACGCTCCGGCCACCTTCGAGCGGATGATGGACCCTCTTTTGCACGGGTTCAAATGATCAACTTGTCTATGTTTTCTTGACGACGTTATCGTCTTTTCTCCAACCTTTGATACCCGCCTCGACCGCCTATGCCCAATACTGGCTGTTTTTCGCAATGCTGGTCTCAAATTTAACTCGTCAAAGTGCCACTTTGGACGCCAGCAACTAACCATGTTGGGCCACGTTGTAGACTCCTCTGGTGTACGCGCGCATCCCGATAAAGTGCGAGCCGTGTGGAACTTCCCCATTCCGACCTGCACCAAGGAAGTCCGCAGCTTTCTCGGCCTGTGCTCGTACTTTCGACGTTTTGTGAACAACTATGCAGAAGTAGCCCGTCCTCTCATAAACTTACTGAGAAAAGATGTCTCATTCACATGGGGTGCTGCGCAGGCTACGGCATTGTCTACAATTATTGCATTGCTAACAGAACCACCTGCTCTGGCACATTTTGAAATTGCCACCCCTACAGAAGTCCGCACCGATACCAGTGGCCACGAAATTGGTTATGTCTTGGTCTAGCATCAAAGTGGCGGCGCCCGCGTTATCGCATATGCCAGCCATCTCCTCTCGCAGGCGAAAAGGAATTACTCAATCACCGAAAGGGAATGCGTTGCTCTCGTTTGGGCAGTAGCGAAATTTCGGCTTTATTCACACGGTCGACATTTTACCGTCACCATCGATCACCACGCACTTTGCTAGCTCACATCCTTGAAGGACCCCACTGGGCGCCTTGGTCGATGGGCATTACGACTCCAAAAGTATAAATACTCGATGTCCTACAAATCTGGCCGCTTACACTATGACGCTGACTGCTTATCTCGAAATCCAGCGGACTCACCTGAGGCGTTTGATGAAGCGCCATGTGTCCTGTCTATCTCGCTTTAAGCAACATCCGTAAGGAACAGCACCGAGACCCTGTCTTACGTAACATCATCGAGAAGCTTCATTCTGCGGCACCCGATCCGTCTACTCAACTGTTCGGGCTCAAGGATGGCACATTGTACAGTTACAACGACCGCCCTGATAGGAATGAGCTGCTCCTTGTGGTACCTTCCACTTACGTGCGAGCCTGATCGAACAGCTTCACGACGCTCCCACTGCCGGTCACCTCGGACTGTCTAGAACGTATGACCGTGTAGAGCGTTTTATTTACTGGCCCAGTCTTTATCGCTTGGTCCGCAGCTACGTCGCCTCATGCGACCAGTGTCCACGCCGAAAAAAATCTTCGGTGAGCTCTGCAAGGTTCCTCCAACCACTTGACGTTCCCTTTGATCCGTTCTTTCGACTTGGTCGTGACCTCCGAGGCCCTTTCCCTGCATCCACTTCTGGGAATAAGTGGATAGCTGTTGCGAAGGATCACTCAACCCGGTACGCAATTGCGCGGGCTCTACAAACCAGCTGTGCCATAGACGTAGCCGATTTTCTCCTGCACGACGTCATACTTCATCACGGCGCACCACGCCAACTCCTCGCAGATCGTGGGCACTATTTCCTTTCCCGAGTTATCGACGACCTGCTTCGCTCCAGCGAGACAAAACATAAATGTACGACAGCCTACCACCCGCAAACTAACGAACTGACTGAGTGATTCAACCGGACTTTAACCGATATGCTCGCCATGTATGTACGTATCGTGCGACCACCAGGACTGGGACGTTGCATTGCCTTTCGTTACGCTCGCCTATAATTCCTCACGCCACGATGCAGCTGGTTTTTCCCCTTTTATCTCGTGTTTGGCCGTGATCCAACTTTACCTTTTGACACCATCTTTCCGACAGCCGTCGACTCGACGACCGAATACGCCCGCGATGCTATCACCAGAGCTCGAAAAGCACGAGAAGTTGCCCGTCAGCGCCTCTTAGCATCGCAAGATCAGCAGCACAAGCGTTACAACTCCCATCATCGCCAAGTTTCCTTTACACCGGGTTCTCTTGTGCTATTGTGGACTCCGACCAGCGCTATGGACTTTCTGAAAAACTGCTTTCCCGCTACTCGGGACCCTACCGCGTATTGCGCCAGGTAACAGATGTGACCTGCGAGATAGCCCCCCTCAAGTCTCCCTCCTCTTCCTCTTCACTGTCTACAGACATTGTTCATATGTCTTGCCTTAAGCATTACCACTGAGAAACATCATAGAAAGCACTGAGGCGGTGCTTCAACACCCGGGGATTATGTAATGAGACAATGTCCCACAAAAGCAGTTAGATAGGCACGGAGAAAGACGGCGTGATTTAGGTGTAGAGGACAGCACTCATTTTCTATCTTGGCTTGCGCGTTGGCGCTGTGTAAATATATTTTCAAGCGCCTAGTTTCGCGTGTACCTTCACGTAACAATACCACTCTACACGTCTAGCTATTTCAAAGCCTACGTCTGGGTGCTCTCATGATCATTACCGTCACTTGGTGTAAAGGAATAATAATATGGGATGGTAAGATGTGACAAATACGAATCTTTCCTCATCACATGAATAATGCACAATTCCATCGCGTATTTTTTCAAACACTTTTTTGGTGACAGTGGCACAACCAGTGGCTAGGTGTGTGCCACATGTGATTGACACTTATCTACCCGCGGACAAAGAGAACACAGATGAGCAATTTGAACGTGGGAGGGTTAAGAAAAAGCTGACATTAGTGGCGTTCACGCACCAAAAGTAAAGGAAAAATGTGACGGTCCCAACAGTAGTCTTACCCTAGCATTATTCACGGCAATCAAGTAATATACATACAGGCATGCCAGGTCTCGCAACTTATTTTTCAAATGAACTGTAATAAATGTGAAGCATCAAGGGCAAGCTAATCGATTTTAAAAACAAAAAATGCATGCTCCTATGACAGAGCCATTTTTTGCAGTTAGGTTGAACTATAGAGTAAAGCGTAATGCAGTGAAAGCAATTGACAGTTTATATCAACCATGGAACAGCGTAAATAGACATTGGCAGTTTTATTTCGAGAGCGTTATGAAATTCAGTGCATTTATACAAAGTAAATAATCTCAAGAAGACGAAGCAATAGTAACTACGGCTGATATAGTGTACGTAAAAGTCGCCGACTAGCGGGAAGGACGGACGGTCAGATGGATCGACGGATGAATAGATGTGCGGATGGCCGGAGAGACAAACAGATCCATGGGCGGACGAACAGACTGACGGGGTGGGTGGTTACGTATTGAGCTGTCATATAGATGCGTACACATAAAGCCAGTAGTTTGCACACAAGTTTTCGTTTTTTTTAACATGTCTTCCGTTTCTGTTTTGGGTTGGTGGGACATGACGAATGCCAACTAGGTTGGCCTCAAGAAATTCAACCCTAAAAGGTATAATCGGCAGCGTTGACCCCACGATCGCATAAAAGAAATATCATGGTCCCAAGAAGAATCAGACCCCAGCCTTCTGCGTGGACACCAAGTATTTTACCACAGTGCCACACCAGCTATCGGACGTACTTTTAAAGTAGACTGTAATGTTCGTGAAACATCGAATGTGAATGCAGTGCTGGTTGTCCCATCGCAAAATCAAAATCATGCAGCCACCTTTCCTCGGCATGCTTAACATAGGATGTATTCTCAAGGTACGGGAATCTGCTCAATTTTTGGCGCTCTTTATAGGCCAACATGAATAAGAAAAGTGTCACACAACTATAATATCATGAGATTGGTGTGACACGAGACACACGCTGCACAAGACACAATGCATCCTTCTTGCTGCCTAAACAATGCAAATTGAACAGTAGCACGTTCAGAAAGTTTTAAAGCTTCATTCACAGCACTTCATCCAACTTTTAGCTGGAGGCTAGGCAACTGGGCTACATTCGCTGTTGCTGTTATGTTCTTGCGATTAGTAATGTTTCTAAACCCGAGCTTGATGCCTCCTACCCAGAAGACGACAAAGTCATTGGTTCCTCTTCTCTGGTTGTGTACCGTGGTTCATCCTCGTTGCTATCCTCAAGGTCCGGGATAAAGGTCTCACATGTTTGCAGGAAGTTCCCGTGACTTCGTCGCAAGGGCCACTTCTAGTCTTTCATGACTTCACAAGACCTGGGAAGTCTTGACGGTCTGAGTAATTTAGACTTGGTTATCTAGCCCCATTTTCAACGCAGACGATTTGTGGCCACCTAGACTGAGGGGCCTTATAATGTCTGCGCTGGGGCTTGTCGCTATTCCGGTGGTGTTGTACTGTGGAAAAAGACACCAAGTTAAAACGTGCCTTTGCTTTATGCATTTTTTTATAATTCCTCAGCTAACCCGTACTCCTTTCGTGGCCAAACTATTTGATTGTGGAAATCCTCAATGCAATTACACATGTCGATAGTTGAAAGCACCCAAAGGATCTGAAATTAGGACGCAAAGATGATCATGGTCACGATCGCTATGGACGTCCAATGGCAGGCCGTACGTAGAGATTATGCAACTTGTTGCTTAGGTAATCTACCTCGCTCATTGCCGTAAGAGAAGATATGTTACGAAAAAAGAACGCGCTGACGCACTCCAAGTGCTCGAATTGGCATTAGCGTGTGCTCGGAAAATTCTAAACTTGGTGTGAATGAAAGGAAAGCTATGGATGCAAAGCGGACATGTGCCACCTCTGTAGAGTATAGTGCCTCGAATGCATCCGTGTTTTCCGCGCGAAAGCAATAACAAAGAACAACATTTATTTCTACTAAGTGCTGTCCATAAAAAGGCGCTGCACGCACGCCGGAGATACCATTATTAGTGGTTGCTTTCTTAAGAGTCCGTACGCGTTTTCGCGCGTCTGAAAAGATCGCACGTTTTACGTGCTCCTCACGAAAAAAATGTCATCTTAGTCTGTAGGTGAGCGTGCGTCGCCCTCCAGCTATTCCGACCTGTGGGCGCAGGAGCATGTGTATAAAATTTTGTGCAGTGGGATCACATGAACGAGGCCGTCATTCGAAACGCAAGCCGAACTAAATACTTCGCGGAGGACTACAGGAGCAGTAGCTCCACCAACGTAGCCTCATCACCAATACATCGCCAGCTAATGTACCGGTGATGAGAGTGACGGGTGTTCGGGTCTGCTGCCTTACAAGCGGGCATCGCGAAGTGGCCGGCGAACTCGTTGGGTTCGTATTAAGAGCCCTCCGGAGCCCGAAATTCACGGCCAGAAATGACGAGCGTTTCGGTTGCAAGCTCCTTCAGAAGAAAGCCACCCAAAATAATCCCCGTAGTTTCACAGCGTCAGTGAAACGCCGCAACAGGTTGACGATCCGATGAAAGTATTAGACCTACGGGCCAAGTGTTCAGGCCAGTGGTAAAGCAGTCTCCTTCTGTAGAGGCCACAACCGAGTGAATACATCACGGGCAACAACTTCTGACTGAAATAATACGATGACCTGGTGAACATTGACCACTAACTAACCCAAGTGAGGCCAGCCCAACGCATTGCAGTTATTGTAAAACGGGAGTGCTAGGCTGTGAGTAGTGAGGAAAGTTTATTGTATGCTAGTAACAGCAGAGTATTCAAAAAAAAAGTTCACCGGTTTCAAGTACTTCGCACTACACTATGAGAGAGCAGTGAGTCGTCCCGATTTTTTTAATTAACAGTGTTTAGAAAAAGGCTTAACAATTTAGAGTACTTTGGGCTTCATTATAGGAGAGCATAGAGCCGTCCCGGGGGGTCTCACACTTGAAGAGGTCGTGCCACGGTGATCTCAGCCGTTAAGAGGCCGAGAAGCGATTATGTTTGGAAGAAGTGGTTAACGATTTACAGTACTTTGGATTGTACTATGGTAGAGCTCAAAGCCGTCCCACGGGCTTCAGCAGGTAGAACGATGCGCTGATTGAAGCGATTACACCAGCGAAAACCTTCAATATCTCATAGTCGCGGTGACCGGCTGCTTCCGGCCGTGCCTTGGGTTTGAGCATACGGGTCTCCGCACTTCTACAACCTTCTCCCAATGTTTTCTCAGCACATATAGCTTGGCATAGTATGAACCGCAGCATGAAGCATTACCCCTAAAAAGCAATGAAGCGTACATAATATCTTTATCTTTTACACTAACATTACAAATACGAAAATGCACACATTTTCTAGTAATTGAAAAGAGAAAAGGTATAACAAAACTCACTTTGATATATCATAACCGGTGCTAAACACTGCGGCCGCAAGTTTTGCTTTCGCTGGTCAATCATCTGTACGAGACGCTTCAGTATAGAGGGTATTTAGGCTCTCTCACATTTATACTCTCTCAGCAATCACGTGATGGCACAGCAGAACGTGCGACAACGCTCCTTCGTTGGACACCTCGTCACAGCAGTCGAGTCAGTCAAATGACTTCCACGCGAACGTGTTCTCCCGGTAGCCCTCCCACAGTCGGTGCACTCATGCAAGAAGCAACTTGCCCACATAGCGCTAAATTCCGAACAACACTTGTAAATATGCACAGACTTTCGCTAAACAAACTTTGGAATTGTCAATGTGTTCTCTAGGCTTTGAGTTTTTTGCTTGTATCATATTGAAGTGACTGCATTAGTTACACTTATGTATATTTCCAGCGCACCGTGTTGTTTCTCGTTGGATACATGTTAACTCTGCTGTACTATGAAGTATTTGTCCAGGTCTACCCAAATCCGTGACTTGTAGTCTGCATAGCCTCAGCAAATTGAAGGTGCGTCGAGGACATTTCGCTGCTTATGCCACTGCTGTTTAGGCACAAAGCGCTTCAAAAATTATTTTTTAGATGTGTAAATGCATACTCCTTCGAAATAGCGTATTTTCGCTCGAATGAGGTTGTTCCTTTGCATTCTATTGATTGTTGCCTGCCTGCCTTTCTATTTCGTTTCTCGCTCTCTAACTCATCTGTATATCAAGAAGCAGCATCGACAGCCGTCTGAAAAATCTTCGGCGAGGTCGCATGGACTACCGATTCGGTGACCATGGTGACGCCGATAAGCCGACGCGGGTGTAGCGAGAAGCTTATTGGACTATGATTAGGGTTGCCGAGGTATTTGTACGTGTCCGAGCAGTCAAAAGTTAGGTTGTCGTTAATGGCGTGACAAACGTATCGGTGCGTGCACGCCCCGTAGCCGCGCACAGTACTCGCATTAAGACCGAACCCCATAAGTGCAAAAACGCATGCGACAGTGTCGAGATGGGCGATGAAACAAGACGTTCGTGTAACGTGTCGCCTGGTCGTTTCTGCGCGATCGCTTGGTTTTTCGGATATTGAAATTGTCGCCCATTGCCTGGAAGTCTTGTGCTCAAGCAGCTAATTGCTAAGCACCGAATCAGGAGGTATGACAGTGACAAACTGTCGGTTGTCTCCACGTGCTGATGTGCTGTGGAACTACTAGCTGCTGTCCGCCCATGCAATGTGGGCACTACGAAGAAATAAATGTTTAGGCATGTGCATATAAAGAAGGGCTGCAAGACAATTAAAAACAATTTTGTTGCATTACAAAAGACAACACGTAGTTTTACGTAACACAACGCTAATTACGGAAAATTTTTGGGTACGAGCAGGCGGCCTCATGGCAGCAACAGTGGAGTTCGCTAGCCAATACCATCACCTGAAAAATATTTGACTGGGCAAGCGACTGTTTGCACGAGGGAGATCTACGAAGCGTCACTCGTCGCTGTTGCGTGCACTTTCGTGCATCAAAGGCTTGTCCTTTGAGCCATCCTATTTGAGCTTACAAACTTTCAGAACTTTATTTTAACACTCGAGCTGTTTGCCTGGGCTTTTTTCTGTGACGATTGAAAAGATATGATCGTAATTAGTCACAGACGCGCACTTTTTTGCCATCTTCTTGTTCATCACCTTTTGATTGACTCCCAGATCACGTGCGCCATTTTTTTTTAATATGGGATGCAATAACCCTGACGGGCAAGCGACCAAGCGTAGAGAGAAAAATCATATTTTCACTGAATCTCCAAAAGTGCTTCAGAGCAAGAGAACGTTCTCGATGTTTTTTCCCACTCGCGGAATTGTAAATTAGCGGTCAAGGTGATTCCACAGATACTCCCAAAACTTCTTTCTCGCAAGTTGCTACTTTTTATACGTCCACTACATTAGTCACGTAAAGGAGTCGACCGATAGGGAAAAATATTCATGTCACTTCGCTCACCTTACATAATTCCTAATGCTTCTCTCGCTACACGGCGAAAGCCGGAATTTTTTGAGTCCTCCATCTTCGTAACTCATGAGATACCCGTCTTTCCAGGGGCACTCGGGGGTATGATCATGCACCGCCCCTAACCTGCAAGAAAAGTAGGTGCGACAGGGCTAAAGCGAAATTGATATAAGAGTGGTTGTTGCTTGAAATTCTACTCACGTATGGCCAAGCTCATGGGCAATAGTGTTCACACCCAGGTACCCATGAGGTCTATCTTCTCCTTCGCTTAATCCAAGTTCAGTACAGACTGTGCCCACTTTTGCACGCCCTTGAAGTATAAAAAACAAGGATGCCTCACAAAACAGCACCAGCTATTCTACGAAGAAGTCTACAATGGCACAGAATTAAATGTATCATGCATTGATAACAAGACACTGGACTTGTCTCTCTCTGTGTGATCATGACAAGGAAAAGAAGAAAAAGTGCCACTAAAAGCTGTCTATCATTTAGATGACACCTCAACAGGTCGGCACAGTGGATGAGGTACTGGGAATAAAAGAGAATAAATTAGAAAAGGCAGGATAACAATAAAAACAAAAAATACGCTCGCAAATACGCACACGCACGCATTCCAATACACTCTATATTCTCTAGAGTTGCAGTAGTGCAGTTACGCAGCCTTCAAGAATAAGTACTGTTGCAGGTACGTTGGCTCGAACGATGCCTCATGTTCCAAAGCTTTTTTATCGCCTTAAAAGAACATTTTATTAGGAGCATTTACTTTTTTCGTAATACAAGAAGCATACTTTGCGAAACGAATATAACGCAGGTAATTTTGAAGAACAAATATTTTAGTAGTGTTTAAAATAGATGAGACCGCTTGTGTCATTATTTTACAGGTTTGCGCTAGAATTTGTGTGCAGCATCTTTATGCTGCCCGCCAAACCCACACCAATGGTTGAGAAAGGTAAGAATAAGAAACCGTAAAAAAGGCGTATGGATATTTATGAGGAGATACCTCGTAAAATGGTAAGTTTAATAAAGAGATGCGATCGAGTTCGCGTTTGTGAGAGGGTCTTAAGGTGCATTCAAGCTGCATATAGTGCCGCCTTTCGCCTGAAGAACGCCAAATGTTCACTCGAAATATGAATACATTTCTCATTAAGATTCTGAATCAACAAAAACGCAGGCTGAGAAAATGGTGATACTTAGTGCCAACAAACTACCGAAGGCGTGCTGCCTTCGCAGAATTTGGTGTTTGGAGCAGCTATTGTGAGTACCCTGGCAGCATGCTTTTGACACGCTCGTTAGCACATTTTTTTTCTGAAGGGGGCATTTCCTAAACATATGAACTGTTCCAGAAAAACCCCTAAATTAAATACTTGTTCTTCGCAAACCAACCTTCTTTATAAAAATTTCGGCGAATTAAGGGGTAAGACCAGTAACCTCGTCTGACTGTAGTAGGCCTCCCTGCGAAATTCGACACCACATCTAGGTTGAAATAGTTGACTGCATCTTGTCTAGCGTTGATACATGGTCGGAACACTTTAATTGCGTTAGCAAACAAACAATTGTGACACTAAGATTTGGACCACGTGTTCCGCTTGGGGATGTACCGAACAGAAAGACTAGAAAATAGTTTGATACTTGCAGTCTATAGTGACAAAACTACCTTTGCTTTTTATGAAACAGCAACTTTATGTACGGAGCACTTTATGGGCCTGGCTTCTAATTCATCTATACATATCCTGCAGAATGATCACGCTCACAGTAACGCACTGACGACATGCCATAGTATAAGTATGAGGGCTGAAAGCCAGGTTAAAATCAAGGAAGACGATCTAAAATAATGCATTTACAGAAATATTCAAGACATCATCGCATACATTAACATAAAGTCGCTGAAACGTCTCGCAAACATAGTTCTGGCTTCAGCGATGCGTGAGAAAGGGCACTACTGCTTCGCCGAGTCAAGAAAGAGCCTTTTTTTGCACCACTTCTGCGTCAGGACTGCTCTCCCCGCAACTGGCTACATCCGATGAGAGAGAAAAACTTGACTAAAGGCAGTACAGCGCAGCCAAAAAACAGCGCAATTATCAAACACTTAGTGTGCGAATGTGCCTACCAAGATTCCATTCCTGCTGAAGAAACCCTGCAAGCTTACCTAAAACTTTGACGTCATTGACGCTTTGGTAAATAGGGGCGTGGAGACCCTATGAACGGACATCACAGTGTGTCCATGTCAAACACTTTCTCAAGTTTCCCAGTAAAATAGCTGTCACACCTTCTTTTTACTTCTCGTTTTCGCTCTGCTTCATAAGGTGTTCGGCTTGAGTTCTGAGATGATCCACAAACAAGAGAACTTCATTGCTGATTTTATTTCAAAAGTGGAACCTCTTTTAACTAGCAGATCCCGAGCCTCCATAGTCGGTCATCGCGCAACTGGTGATGCTTCAACCGACAAGACAATGAGGGCAATTGAATGAAAAGACGTCACAGCGTTGAGGGGAAAACCTTCATTTTGGGATGAAAAGTGTAGATGCAATATATTCTCCCACGAAAACGATGGCAGCACTTAACGGAATAGAGAATCATCACGTGCATTATTACAGGAGCACAGATAGATGACATTAGACGTACTGTATATCAGGCGTTGGGTACAGCTCGATGAATACAGTATAATTAAAGAGGTCATCAAGATATGCGGAATGCTAGGAATAAGTATAGTGTGCATCTCATACAACTGCACAAACTTCGCATGTTCCCATGCTTGTAAATATTCAGGAAATGCCAGCAGGTGTAGACAGCGGAGCATTGGTAGCTTTTTCAATGAAACTATTCGGTGAAATTAAATATTTGGAACCTACAGGCAGTTGAGTGGAGGAAAGTGTCGGCGACGTTTGTTCTGATTATTATGTATATTTCAGGCATATGAAATTGACGAATAGATAACTACACCCCAGCAGGCACCGCACCTACCACTTTTCAATAATGCGCGCGATGGTGCACCACCAGAGCTGTAGTGGCAATCATCCAACCAGATGCACTATCGGTATACATGTGCATATTAACTTTTTAGTCTCAATGAACACTGCTTCTTACCATGAAGGCGATATATAGTAGAACATTTATTAACCTGCTAGAGTCACCTAGCTCGTCATCTCTTTATTAGTCGTAAGTTGACTGAAGGTTAGAGGTTGCAGGTTCGGAAGTTACAGATTCGATTCCTGCAGGCGCCAAGGTCCTCTTTCTTACGCTTTAATTTTTTCTCGGTTATATCATAAGTATTACAAATAACACTTTTTATTCCTACATAGAAACAAGCTTACCCGCGTATTCTAGAACGTCCCTTCACTCAACGCTTCCCCTTGACTTGAGAAAATTGATTGCAGCGCCGCCTCTAGGCAGAGCAAGTCACCCAATATCAGGGATAATCTGCAGTGATTCTCCAAAAACGCAGCGTCATTTTTAGACAAGTGGCGGTGCTGTGCTCAGCTCGCTCAGGTGAAGAACGAGATTCGAGTCGAGAAGCTTTCGTGAATACGGGGGTTAGAGTTTTCAAAGTTGAGAAACGCTAACGTTCTACTCAGCAGTAACAGGTTTACAACTAAGCGTTTAATGTATAACATATGCGGACCAGGCAGAATAGTGGTTAGCGTAAGCGTAGCATCTTAAGATCAAACGTTTTTTTTTATTTATAATAGCCTAACTGTTCAGTGCAAGAACTCTGACAAAATGGTCATGACATCACTACCCAACGGACCGTGTGTCCCTAGCAATGTTAAATTTTCATTTCAAGCATTACATCTTTTTGCGCACTGGACAGCTGGTAGAAGAATTGATGAAACTATAAATTTATATGGTTAAGCTGAAAATTTAATTGTCAGAATCAATGGCTTAAAAGATCTTACGATTGTACACATGCCTAGTGTACTACACTATAATAAGCTGAGTTGTGTCGCCGTGCCATTGTCACACCATTACACTCGCCAGAGCAGTATGTTGCACTGTTGCAGTCCAACCACGCGCTTCATGTTCAGCGGCGACAACGCAGTAGGGCAGCAGGCACTTCTAGAGCATGTTGAAAAGCGTGTCTAGAGCTCAATAAAAGCTTTCTGCGGTTTATAATACAAGTCCGCTTACAAAGTAACTATAGCAGTAATCCATGAACAATATTATTGTCGAGTCAGGAAGCCCCTTTTATGGCATTATTCTTTATTCCGCACAAAGACCGTTCGCAGTGACTTAGGAGGATGAAGAACATAGAGTCGCTCATTTCTAATAGGGTTACAAGCATTCAGTAATCCACATGTTATGCAATTCGTACTGTTTGAACGTTGGTTATAGGATTCGCATTTTTGACGCGTGGTTGCTATTTTACACTTATACCGCTCTATATATAACACACGTGAAGGCAGTTCTTTCCCGTCATAACTTTATAGGATCCTTTGACAGATGAGTTTCTACCGCAACTCTGTGCAATACAGTGTACTACTTCAACACGCATTTCAATATATACGATGAAGAAAAGAAACGCCAGGTTTGCTTGGAAGGCGCAGCACACTCACAGCGAAAGCTAGAAGACCAGCCTTTCAGAGCCTTTTCTAAACACTCATTGGGTAACTGCTGCAAGCACGCTCGCTTTATGCCCACTACGTGATTAATAATAAAAATTTTAGGGTAGTAGGCCGGCATTCAAAATGCTATTTTTTGTCACTCTTCTCAGAAACGTGGTATCCGGTAAACTATAGCGAGCAATTTCGTGCCAATTTTTTATGCAGTGGCTGACGACAATAAGGAATTATGCCTGAATTGGCTACGCGTGACAGTTAATAGCTGAACGAAAACAATATTTTTTTATGGATTAGGTTTAGACGACCCACTCGTTAAGCTCTCCGCGTTGTGCGAACGCTGCTTGTTCTTTCGCTGTTTTAAAACGCTTTATATGTCGTATTAACGCAGTTGCTTTCTCGACATCAAGCCTGCCTAAGGCAAGTTTGCTAAGAATCCCCAAGCACCGGCATTGCTAAGTGACAGAATACTGGGCTGGCACCCAGCAGACCCAGGTTCTAGTCCCACCGTGTTATAGGTTCTAGGTTTTTTTTTCTTATTTCGCGGGGTGTGGTTACGGACAATGGCGATGGCGGCGGCGGACAACTATGGCGCTTAGCGAGACCCGAGTTGTGATCTTATAACAACTTTCGCTCTAAATAGGACGGCATGGCTTTTTGGCAGAATACTGGGCTGTGGGCTGGAGAACAAAGATTGAAGCTGTGCTTCGTCTCGAAAATTTCTCGGAATTTTTTCTGGGTGATGGCGGTTACGGACACCAGCGGCGGCGGAAACTACGGCGTCAAAAATAGCCCTTCTTGGAATCTCACAAGTGCTTTTGCTGTAAAACAAACCTTGTGATGTCATGACAGCTTTCGGTGTGTAAAATATTACTGGTGACAACTAAAATCGCCACTGCGATGGTTTAGCCAACATGTACTTGTGTTTTCAACTCGTGCGAATCTGGCGGCGCCTGTAAATAGTTTCAGCATCGATGGCCGAAAATTCACGGTCTTCTCGGCATTGGCGCCTAGCTTCCGGTTCGGTAGCGCATGCAGCAGTATACTCAATGGCGCCACGGCATGATGCTGCTGCTTGAACAGCCTTCACCAGCAACAGCGAAGCCTGCGAATACTATGACTTCATCTACAGTTCTCGCGAGGCTTTCCTCTTCAAAGTTGTGCCGTTCAATTTGGGTTCCCCATTCGTTTATACGTTTCGCTGTATTTGTTTGGTTCCTTACGCACACGTATCAGACAAACTGACCTCTAAGGCTGTGCTGTAAAAAAAATTCTAGTTCACTGACAGCCATTCGAATGTCGAGCTGGAAGTATGCGCCTGTGTAGCGGGAAAAAAATTGTAATAATAAAATCGCACGCAGAGGTCGTAAAGGCATTGTAGTTTCTTGTAAAAGAAGAGCACTTGCTTTTTTTGTCCACTTGAGCGGCCTGTATGGAGCACTTTGCTCACACCGAGGCTGACTGAGCTACATTTAGGTGTCACCAAACTGTTCTGACAGTTTTATGACAATCTTGTCACTATAGTTGTTCATATAAAAATCGCGATTGCCGAGGAAAAATATGGACATCGTATAGTATAGTGCACGTAAATTTCTTATAAGATGAGTATTTTACAATATTGCCGCTCCTCTAAAGTTGTTTATTTTGTGATAGCCCTACAATGTAGAAGAAAAAAAATACTTCGGTGAAAATGAAGTACGAAAAAGTAGTACAAGAAATTGAATATATGAATATAGTTAATGCATTTCGAAAGTAACTCCTTTCATTTATTTCTGAAAGTGTAACTTTTCATACCCTGCTTAAAAAACACATATTTTCAGTTTTGAGTGACCGTAAAGAAATTCTAGATTCTATGAAACAATGTACTTACCACGAATGCCATTGTATCTTTTTCCTTTGGCGAGCCATTTTGAAATGTCATACCTGAAATGTTATATCAAGATTTGTTGAAAAAATGTTGTGATCACGGACTTATATGCTGGCACTCGACAGCCGCTATTTTTAACACGAAAGGGTTTTACGGCGGGATCCACTCAGACTTTAGTTACATATTTCAGTCATGCAAATAACGTTTAGAAAAATTCCACGGATCCCACGTAACTAGGAATCATTGTTATGCGAAGCATGCAGAGGAAAGGAGACCATGTTGCAATTTTTTTATTCAGTGACACGCCATGAAAAGATGCTAACTATATGTACAAGTGTTGCACGCACAGACATATGTCGAAGAGTTGCAGATGTTTATATAACCAGTTGTTTGCACTTGCGCTACGATGCCAACTGGAACATACGTTTTAGAAACACCAGAAGCTAATATGAAGCACTGATGATCGCTAGGATGCTGGCCTTGGACACTGCTACATAAATAAACTTCAGCGCATGGCTACTGACCACAATTGAAGTTAACCTGACGTGACGACTGTATGAGAGGAGTACATATGTAATGTTTATAAAAATAAGCAGGCAGCACTGCAACTATTATTCACGCATCACGAAGATCGGCGTTTATTTGAAAAGTAGTTCCGAGACATGGCGTGGCTCTGTGGTAAAATGCTTGATTGCCCCGCCGAATGCTTGAGTTCGCCCTTGTTTACGTCGACGACTTCGTGCTCTCCGATGGAACCGCTGCCGCTGCCTGCTTCGCGCCACCTATCGGAGCAGTGCGCAAGTGCCAACTCTCCTACCCCGCCCCCTCGATGGTCGCTGAACTCACCGCTAACAATTTAGCGGTGGAGCTCCTCGAACAATCGGCTCTCAACAATGCGGCTATCATCGGCGATTCTCGCGCCACCTTGGCTGCCCTCTCCCGCGAAGAATACGGCTGCACTCTCGCCCAAAAATCACTCGTCAACTCTACGTCCTAAAACCTCGCGGCATCCACATCTCTCTCCACTGGGTCCCTTCATATGTGGGGATTCCGGGCAACGAGGCTGCTGACCTTGCAGCAAAGGAGGTTCACGACCCCTCAACGGAGGTCACCACCTTTGTCGTTCGCCTCCAAGTCGCCCGACATATTCGTGGCCGAAACCCTAATCCTCGTGTCATGGCAGGCTATCCGCCAAGACGCCTCACACTGAAAGGCCTCTTTCGTGCCAATCTTTGGCTCCTACTACGGCTTCGCATTGACTTTCACCGTGAAGCTGAGCGAATGCACCGACTCATTGGTCGTGGCTGCACCTACTGCACCAACTGCGGGGACGTTGAATCTCTCGAGCACCTCCTCCTACATTGCCCCGCCGGTGATACAAGCAGGAACGGCATGCTCGTGGTGTATTCCCGACCTGGGCTCTCCCGGGCCAACTCAAGTCAACTCATTTTCTCTGCTGGCAAACGGGATTCTGTCAGGCGTGCCATCTCTGCGTTTCTTGACTACCTGGAGGACAGTGGACTCGGAGAACGCATCTAAACTTTTACTTTATTTTTTCTCTTTCTCTATTTTTTACTCTATCTCCTCTTACCACTACTTCTTTGTGTCCAATTGCCCCCCCCCCCCCACGTACACTACTGCTGAGGTGTCTTCCCCCTGAGAGAAAGTTTAGGGGCACACTTATCTCTTCATTTCTTCTTCGAAATCCTCCCCCCCCTCCCGATTCCAGCTGGGACCCTGATTTGATTGATATGTGAGGCTTAGCGTCCCAAAACCACCATATGATTATGAGAGACGCCGTAGTGGAGGGCTCCGGAAAATTAGACCACCTGGGGTTCTTTAACGTGCACCCAAATCTGAGTACACGGGCCTACAACACCAGCTGAGACCCTGACATTTACTCTTTGCATTCGTCGGGTCGACACTACCAACATCGGGTATTGCTTAACGCTCACGCGTTAAAACTGCACATGTGTGTTCGCGATGTTCCCGGGTAGATGCTGTCAATTACCTGTGGCACATACCCGCACACCAGCGGCACATACGCAACCCTGGGTATGTGCCACTGTCTGGCGGGAAGTGTTCGACGACGAACGCGACAGGATTGTAACATTATTACAATGCCATCACGCTTTGGCGTCCATGCGTCCATCCGTTCGTGCAGCCATCCGTGCGTTCGTCCATGAATCTGTCTGTATGTCCTTTCGTCCATCTGGTAAACACTCCAAGTACCACCATCTCGCATCTTTTCATCTTTTTTTATTGAAATATAAAATAAACGAAGGAGTTTTTGTCACCGTTACTTGGCAACGGCTACCCCTTTCCACATAAGTGGTACAAATAAAAATATAAAAACAATAACATGCATACATATATACAGTCCTACTTGGGTGAGAGCAAAAGTTCTCCTATATGGGCAGAACAAACACGTAGACGACACGCTCACTTTTACCTTTTGCCCGCTCAGTACTCGTGACAAATCTTAGTTTCTTCAAAGAACTGTTGCAGCACCTTCACTGCTTTGCCGTTTGTTTTGGATGGCCATGGACCTAGTATTTTATTCAACCTGAATGGTCGCTCAGGATCTAACCTATGCAGTTCTTCTAGTCGCCTTCGGTGTGTGTCGTGTTTCGGACAGTCGAGCAAGAGGTGACAGATATCCTTGTCATCGTGGCCGCATGAACATGCTGACGATGTTGCACGATGAATACGAAGTAGGAAGTGCTTTCTGTAAACAGTTTCGAGTAGTAGGGGATGAATGAGTGTGTCGATAAATCTTGGGAGGTCACGGTCTAATTGGTATTCAAGGTTAGGATCAACAGAATATAGGATCAATTCCTTCGTTTTGTCTGTGAACAAGCTAGACAGGCATATTCACGTTTTGTTGTTCTTAAAATTCTATTTACACCATATTGACACACTGAAATTAGGCACGTTTGCGTAGAATTATGAGCGGTTTTTGCCAACTCATCCGCCGTTTTATTTCCCTTAATTCCGCAGTGACTGGGGCCCACTAAAATGCCACTCGATGATTCGACTTCGTAGCTTCTGAGAGCTCTTTTAGCATAGCGTATACTATACACACATCAATGTGTCTGAAGTGGCACTTTCCACACATGCCAGTGCTGCCAGAGAATCTGTAATTGCCAGACATTTTCTTCGTGTCGTTGACAGTTTGATAAAGCTTAGGGCTAGCAAAATCGCTATGAGCTTCGACGTTGTTGAAGAAGAGAGGTGGCCCAATCGACATGCATATTCTTCGTGCAGTTCCAGAATTATGAATGCTGATGTCGCTGTCTGTTTGTTGACGAGCCGTCAGTGTACACGTGAGTGTATCCTTGGTACCTGTCAAACAGATGTTGTAATGCCAACTGCTGAGCGGCAACGGTTGGTACTTAGTGTTTGCTGCGAAGTCCTTCTATTGACGTTTCAATAGTTGGTAGCTCAAGCAGCCATGGAGGGTAGTTTTTGTCCAGTGGCCAATGTGTCGACACAGGACGCCGGGAAATGTACTGTTCGTACACGTGGTGTATTTGCGCTCCAGCATGGTTCACGATTTCGGATATGAGCGGATGGGAAGGGTGTTGCGTGACTAGACTAAAGAGGTGCCGACATGTCTCCACATTTCAAATTACTATAAAGTTCGGTTTTCTTGCCTCTGCTAGTGTCAAAGAACTTGATGTAGCCTGTGGAACCCCCAGATATATGCGTAAGCTTCGTGCTTGTAACAGCTGAAGTCGGTGTAGCAACGTCTGAGAGATGTGTTGGAGAACTGGTGCAGAGTAGGCAATTTTCTGTCAGATTAGTGCACAATGAACGTGGAGGAGAGACGCTGATGTATCGCCCCATTTTGTTCCTGCGATGCGACGTATAACATTTATGGTGCTGTTCACTTGATTTTATAGATCAGCAATATGCAGTCTCCCTCTGAGTTGGCTATCTAATTTCCCAGCCATCCACAAAAAGCTTCAAGTTTTTTCACTCTTTTTCTCGTGAATGGCAGAACTACAGATTTGGCGTGATAAGTCTGCATGCCTCGCACTTTCAGGAAATCACTTATTGCGTCTAGCCCTAGTTGAAGCCGATGTTAGATCATTTCCAGTTATTTATGAGACATCCAAATGCATATGTCGTCTGCATACATGGATATGTCAAAGGCTTCGGGCAGTACTTCCGAAAGACCTGTCGTTGCATCATTGAAAAGAAGCGGACTTAGAACGCTTCCTTCGGGTACACCTCTGCTCATGGTGAAGCGATCGCTGTCTCCGTTATTGGTTGATATATATATTTGTCTGTTACATAGGAAATTGGCGATCCATTGAAGGATACGACCGTGAACCCCTAGTGAGGTAAGCCCGTGCAGAACAGAATGGTGGCTCACAGAGTCGAACGCCTTCTTAATATCTATGAATACCGCAGCAGCCATGTTTCCACTGCTCAACTCATGTTCTACTAATGTAACGAGGTTGAAGACGCAGTCCATGGTGCATCGCCGTCGTCTGAAGCCAGTCATCTGTTCCGGAAGTGAGTTGTTAGCTTCATTCCACCACTGTAATCTTCTGTCAACAATTTTTCCATCACTTTAGATACACAGCTAGTGAGGCTGACTGGTCGGAATGAGTCAAGCTAAAGCGGTGATTTACCGTGTTTCAGTAGTGGTACGATTCTCGCGACCTTCCAACACATTGGAAAGTACGCCTTCGTCCACATGTCGTTATATATCCGTAGAAGAACTGGCATGCTGTTGGGCCCTAGATTTTTCAGAACACTGTACGATACGTTGTCGGGACCA
The DNA here is from genome assembly GCF_013339725.1 of Rhipicephalus microplus. Lineage (NCBI taxonomy): Eukaryota > Metazoa > Arthropoda > Arachnida > Ixodida > Ixodidae > Rhipicephalus > Rhipicephalus microplus. The sequence continues at coordinate 66,688,294 of NC_051171.1, forward strand.
GTTGCCGTTCTTACGCGGGTTAGTGATAGAGCAGTACGCAACTATAGTAAAGAATACGTGTTATCCCGTTGAGCATGTGATAAAGTGCATGCATCTTGGATTTGCTGCTCTACAGAACTAGGCAGTGCAGTAGTGTTGCCAACCGATTGCCCAGTTCCAGTCAGCATTGTGCATAACTTATTTTAAACATCACGTTTAGATAATCCAAGAGATATGGCCAATGCTCTGAATGGGTTTCGCTGGGATTGGATGACTTAGAGCAGTGATCGTTAGCCAGATTTTTGGAAGTGGAGTAAATGAGGTCAATGAATTCCAGACATCATGCCATTTTTTCCGACCTAACTTTTGCATGTATTGGTTAGATTGGATGTGTGTGGCCTGACTCTAATAATCTTCAAGCCTTCCAGTGCGGCGATAGCGACGTTCTGCTCACCTTTTAATGGCTCGTAGGCGCTCATAGTCTGCATCTACACTGGAGTGGCCTGCTGGGACAGCTGTAAACCTTGTCGCACGGGAGTAACTTCTTTTAATGCAGGACATAAATGTATGCAATTCATTTACTCCCATCAAGTCACGTCCAGCATGTTCATGAAATAGTTTCCAGTCAGTTAGCTTTGAAATCAATCTCGTCGTTTGCACTTGCATTCTCGGGTGTTGCATAAGAACTGCATAATGATCACTCCCTCGTGTATCGAGGTCTCTACACAAGTTCATATCTCGTGCAATGTCAGGAGAGGCTATAGCCAAATCTAGACAGCTGGCATAATTATTACCTCTTAAAAGCGTTACTAATACACATTTCAGTACAACAAGACCACATCGAACAATTGCTATTTGGAGTGTTCTCCCACGTGAATCGGTATGAGTACTCCCCCACGTGGTATTGTGCGCATTGATATCTCTACAGATGAGGGTAGGTCCCTGGGCTTTACCCAATAAATGAACCAGAGATGATTCTGAGATGCATGTCGATGGTTGCAAATAAACACAAATGACGGTGATGGTAAGTTTCTGGAATTGAATTTAGCACCCTACAAATTCTCGCACGCCCGAGTCTGACGAGTATAAAACAAAAGAGGGTATGCCGTGCCGTACGCATAACAGTGCCCTGCTTAAGCCTGGATTTCTTTTTGATGCATATGTGACGTAGTTAGAAATACTAAAGTCAGGGCCAACGTTGGTTTCATTTATACAAAGAACAAGGAAGCTCTACTGAGCAACCAGCTTCCTAATGTCTGCGCTTTTGGACCTAATTCTATTGGCATTCCACTGAAACACAGCTGCACTGCGGAAACAGTTTTTTATTTGTAGAGCCATTTTGCTATACAACATTTTTTTGTTGTACTGCTAGAGGCTCTAATGAAAAGACTGCGCTAACTTCTGGTAGGTCATTGACCTGTGGAAATACATGCAGGATTGCCTTCGAAGCAAAAAAGAGCATCGACGTAACCATATCCACATCACTTGTTTTCGGGGCACGTTGCTGTTGTGCCTTAGGATTTGGCTAGGTGAAAGGTGTAGACGCTTGGTTATTCCGAAGTGCTGACGGTTTCGGTGTCCTGCTGTTGATTGTTTGCCTTTGAACGCTTAGTGATCGTCCTCTACTGTCCATTTTGGCTGTACTTTTGTTTTTCTGAGCTGAAGCACGCTTGGCTACCACCACATACGACAGTGTCGTGGTGGTGTACTCTTTTGTGATTTTGAAGTCACAGGGAGTGGATGCACAGTTTCAGGATTCGGACAAGCCGATTCCCTTTTTGGAGCTCTTCCAAGCAAAATTTCTTGTCGCTTTGGTCGAGTAGCTGCCTGGTGTTTCGGACAACCAGCATATGACGCTACGTTGTCTCCATTGCAATTGGCACATTTGGGATGATTACTCGATGTACATTATTTGTAATCTTGTGCTCCTGCACATATTTTGCAGCGAAAATGTCCATGGCAAGATTTGACAACATGTCCATATCGTTGACACTTGTAACATCGTGTAGCGGGCTGTAGGTACTCTTCTACCGGATGACTTGTGAAGCCTAGGAGAATACGGATCTTTTCATCATATATGCGCCCGTCTGTGTGACCACCTGTGCGTCCATCAGCCCATCCGTGCGTGCACCTGTTCGTGCATCCAGACGTCCATTCGTGCGTCCGTCCTTGCGCTCGTCCATCCATCCGCCCCTCCGTCCATCCATGCGTCCATCAGACCATGCAGGCCTCCGTGCGTTCATCCATGCATCTGCCTTTGTGTCCGTTCGTCCATCTAGTCAACACTCCAAGTACCACCATCTCGCATCTTTTAATCATATATTCCGCATATAGAAGCACCATCATCCAGCAGACATTCCAAGGACTGAGCGAGAGGTGGCACATGCACACTTTCTTACGACTTGCACTTCTTGACTACTTCCCCCCTTTGACCACCTCGAGTTCATGGTATACTAGTTCACTGTAATCATGGTACTGTGGCCCAACGCTCGCTAGACCTTTCTAAATACAACGAGGTTACACCCTGCGAGTATAACGTAGCAACCCTTTTTTGTCGGATAGTGCTCAATGTACATACTAATGGCTGCTAATTGGGAATGAGAGACAGAAAATTTCGGCCTTAGTTATAGTGCAGGCTGCGAATTTTTCATTGTTCAACAACGCACAGAAGGATTCTCCCACCGGCACCACATTGCAGGTGGAAGCGTAAGACTGGTTACCCACTATGACGAGGGACGAACGGGTGTCGCTTTAAGAAGCGTCGCCCCTAAAGTCACAGCATGATGACGAGTGAGGCGACACTTCGAAGGGTTTTATTGGCAAACCTTGAATCATCCACGGGCCGCGTCTGTCTGTCTGTCTGCCTGCCTGCCTGCCTGCCTGCCTGCCTGCCTGCCTGTCTGTCTGTCTGTCTGTCTGTCTGTCTGTCTGTCTGTCTGTCTGTCTGTCTGTCTATTTGTCCGTGCGTCGGTCCATGCGTCTGCATGCATGCCGTTCATCTGTCTGTCCATCCGCCCATCGGTCATGCGTCTGTCTTTCTGTCTGTCTGTCTGTTTGTATGTATGTGTCCATCAGTGCGTTGGTTCGTCTCTCATCCGTCATTAGTCTGTCTGTCTGTCTTTATATACGTTGGTCTGTCCGGCGTCTGTCAGCATGTCCACCTGTCTCTATGTCTGTCCATCCGTCCATCCGCCCGTCCATCTAGTGAACACTCATAGTACCGCCGTATCGCATCTTCATATATTCATATTATACATGTACTGCCATCCAGCGAACATTCCAAGGGCTAAAACGAGTTGTGGCTACTACATACAGGAGACGCACTACTCACGCCTTGAGGAACTCAGCCCCTTAAACGTGGCGAGCAGTGAACCTTGCCTCACCGCTGCTAAACAAGTAAGCTGCCTGGTGGATAAGCCAGAGGCTGATGCGCCATTGGTATCGAGGACATGACATTTCACTTATCGGGTTTTAGGGGCGAACGCTTTAGGCCGTGCGTCGTGCATCTGCGATGTATGTAGTAGTAATAGTCGTTATCGTAGTAGTAATAGGTAGCCACCTCGCGTTAAGTACTTGGAAAGTCCTCTGGAAGGTGTTACTTTTATATTATGAATCTATCATTATAAGATGTGATATGACGGTACTTCAAGTGTACATTAGTTAGACAGATGTATGTATGTACACACACGTAAGCAGACGAACGGACATACAGACAGCTGCATGAACGGACAGATGGATGGACGAACAGATGGACGCACAGACGGATGCACGGATGGATGCATAGACAGATGCACGCGTGGACGCATGGACGGACGGATAGGCGGATGGCCGGACGCAGAGATGGACGGCGCGCAGACGGACGCTCCAACGGACGCACGGGCGGACAGTGAGACGGGCGCACGCATGGTCGCACGTACGAAAGGAGGGACGGGTGGAAGCAAGAACAAACGGAGGGATGAAAGCGTGCACGGACTGGCCGACGCTTTGCCCCACTCGTCATCATTCACTTTGTCGATATGCTGTAGTTTTTTAGTGCCATGGCCATGTACTCTTGGTTTTATTTTTTTTTGCGGTCACGTAGTGCATGCCCATCAAAACAAGACTTGCAAGATTCTTATTGCCGCCAAACTGGGCCGTCAATTGTCTGTGTGGTTTAATTGCGCAAGGCATGTAAACCATTAGGTATTGTAAAGCATGGCAGAATGAACACTACATAAATGTATACCATCGCACACTACAATCTCGCAGACTTCGGAATTGTATTTCGCGTAGAATTTCGGCGTCGATGTCTTTTGCTCCACATCGTAAACGTTATTACCGAAGTTTTCTGCTTTGATACATTCGCTTTTTTAGATGCCAGTCCAGCTGTGCGATCTTTTTTGAAGCTGCACATTGTACTGTATGTACACGTGCACCGAAGCTCCACACGTCCACTGAAGTGAATGGCAGCGCGACGGAAAGAAGAAACGCCCGAAGTGTTTTCCCAGGTAATTTTTTCTGCCTTAAAGTTATAAAGATGTACAAAACAAAATAGACGTTTACTTACCCACTGATGAGGTACACCACATCATGGTGCCCATGTATCCTTCCTTGACTTTTGTAAAGCTTTAGTCCATCTATCATTTCTCCAGCATCAATATAACGGCCATCAATTCGCGCGAACTGATAGTCCTATTAGAAAAAAAAAGCAATTGAATGGTATGTGATCTTAGCCCTGCACCGCGAAATCTGATGTGTTACTGCAGTGGTTCTCACATCGGGGTCATCAAAGGTAACTTTAAGAGCCCGCACAACACATCCTCGGAAACCGAACACTTTTAGCTGGAGCACGTGAAAGCCGATTTTAATTCTAAGCATGCTTCAACACATGAAATGTTTATCATCACGGCGGAGTAACTTGAATGCAAACGTTTGTCAGTTTTCCGCGAGATATCTTTGCTTGGGCTTGTTGGAAAGAATTGGTAGTATGCCACTAGCATGAGGACAAATCGAAATGAAAGATGATGACGCACTGCACTGTCTCACAAGAGAGATTTATTTGCACAGCTGTTTAATGCTCCTAAAGTCATGAGGGTAAAAGGCATATTTCGTTATCCTTGTCTTCGGTTTTCCCTTTGCTTGTGAAGTGAGTTTTTTCATATGGATCGCGGAAATAAGCAATTATCTTTTGTCATTTTTCAGTTTGATGGTACTCACCTTTGGCCTGCATACAGTGTCATTGCGCTCTTTTCCCCCTTGATTCTGCATTTACCCTCCTAATTTTGAGCGCATGAAACGTACGCAGCGATAACAATAGGTTGTAACAGCGCATTGCACCGTTCTCTTTTTTCCCCGGGTGTCCTACTGCTCAAAGTATACGGGATGATAAGTAAGAAAGCAGGGTGTTTTAGGCTTGTTTACTTGAAGAGCAGTCATAGCTTGAAACTGGATGAATGTGGCTGGATATCACACAACATGTTGACAAGAATCTCAGGCCTATCTGGCATGACAATTCATTCTCATCATTCTTTGCCAGGAAGAACTAAGAAGCGCCTAATTTACGCTCTATCCTGTTAATTATTTCCACAATTCCTTTTTTTTCTCTCTCACTGCAGATGGTATACTTCATGACAATCACCAGTCCACAAGTAGTTTCCAGAAATATACGGTTTTTGTCGGTCAATTGCAGCACCTGGCCTATCTTAGCATATTTAATTGTGACAAAGTGTTTTGGTCACGTTTATCTGATGTATTTTGTCGCGAGCAAAACAAGATCTGCAGCCAGGAGTTCACCTGAACGCGAGCAACGAAAATGTTCTCTTCCTCTTCGCAGCCCAAAACCAGTATGAGCCACGGCGGCTCATTCATCAATGGTGGCATTACCCCCTCTCTCAAGTAGCATCGTCTCGATGCTGTACATGAAGGCAAAAAAAAGAAAATGAGATAAAAATTACCATGCAAGCAAAATGAATGGCGTAAGGCGGAATAGCATAGTTGGTTGTGGAGCCAAGAGGTAAATGAGAAATAAGAAACATAGGAATGAATGTAAGGGAGAGACGATATTAGACCCAAAAATGCTCATAACAACCAGATCGCTACAGTTGATTCATTTAAATGCCTCAATGGGAACATCTCACGCCTGCTATTTTGAAGCTCTCGTAGTGATCACATGACGAATTCTGCTAATCATATTATTATCTAGATTGTCTACAACCTTTCGCTTGATCATCCTTGTACTGAAAAAGTTGCCTTCGAAACCTTTCTCCGGCCAAAGTTCAGTATGTGAATGTGAGTTTTCATCCTCCCAACAATAACGTCGTCAACGCCCTAGAGTCTGCCCCGTACCGTACCGCACGATTCATTCTGTACAATGATTCGCACAGCTCAAGCATCTCGCCGATAAAAAAAACGAGATTAGTTTATCTGATTTCACAAAGTGCTGCAAAGTCGCACGTCTTAACCTTCATCTTGAATTCTTTCATTTTTTGTCTTTAGATGACCCATGTGTCAGAAAAACCCACTGCATTTCCCGCAACTGTTATCTCATCATTTCATCATACGAACCATTAAATTGATAGCCTTTCTAGCACCCACTTCCTCATGTACTTTTTTTTTTATTTGAATATACTGCAGGCCCTTCACGGCCCAAGCAGGAGTGGGTACACAGATACATCAAAATACATACATTGCCAGAGAAAAAAAGAGAAAAAAAAAATGAACAAAAAAAAATCATGGTGCAAATTCAATACACTGTATGCGGTTGATGAAAGAGTCAATCGTACTACAACAAACAATGTCGTTGGGTAGGCTGTTCCAGAGGGAGATAGCCGACGGAAAAAGTGAATGTTTGTGAGCGTTTACACGACTTAAAGGTTGGCGTATTGTTTTAGAATGATTTAGTCGGAATGATTGTTTAGGCGGATCTTGCAGATAATGAGAGCGTGATATGTGGAAATGACCATGATATAATTGGTAAAGGAATTTTAATCGTGACATTATTCTGCGTTGAAAAAGTTGTTTTAAGTTTGCCCTTGCGAGTAAATCTGCGGTACTGGACTGCCTCGCGAATTCTGAATATACGAACCTTACTGCCAATTTTTGTATTCGTTCTATTTTACTAATCAGGTACTTTTGATGTGGACTCCAGATGAGATCGGCGTACTCTAAACATGGTCTAATTAGAGTTTTGTAGGCATTTATTTTAATATGTGGTGGTGCATTGCGCAGTTTTCTTCTCAAGAAAGATAACTTCTTTTCCGCTTTCTGACACATGGCCAAGATGTGTGGTTCCCAGTTAAGGTTCGGCGTGAGTGTAATGCCTAGGTATTTTACTTGATTGCATTTTTCGATAATTGAGTTTCCAATCCTATATGTATAGTTAAGGGGGGTTTTCTTATTTGTAAAAGAAATGCAATGCGTTTTTGATGTGTTTAGTTTCATGCCCCAAGTATTGCACCAGGAATAAATTGCCTGAAGTGAATTGTTAAGTTTAGTTTGGTCGTCTGTATTGCGCACGACTGTGTACACGACACAGTCGTCGGCAAACAGACGCATCTGAATAGGGTTCTCAACGGAAAAGTGGATGTCGTTAATAAACATTAAAAACAGCAGAGGTGCAAGAACCGATCCCTGAGGTACACCAGAATAAACATCAAGTGGTTCTGATAGCTGATTGTCAATTTTAACGCTTTGTTTCCGTTTAGTTAAGAAGTTGTTGATCCAGGATATTATTTTGATATCAATACCAAAAGCCGATAGTTTTTTGACTAAATCCAGATGTGGGACAACGTCGAACGCCTTAGAAAAGTCTAAAAATATAGCATCTAATTGGACGTTATCGTTGATTGCGTTGGCTATGTCATGAGTTAATTCAGCTAATTGGGTTATAGTTGAGAGGCCTGATCTGAAACCATGCTGTTGTTTGTAGAGAAGTTCGTTTGTTTCTAGGTGAGTTATTATGGCCTTGAAAATTACATGTTCCATTATTTTGCAGCACGAACTCGTAAGTGACACTGGGCGGTAGTTGCTTATTTCTAGTTTGGGGCCTGATTTATGTATAGGAACTACTACAGCATTGCACCAGTCGTCTGGTATTTGTGAAGTTTGAAGAGATAACGTGTATATTTTAAAGAGATACTTAGATGTCCAATTAGCGTATCGGCTTAAAAAAGAGTTAGTGATTTGATCGGGGCCAGTAGATTTCTTTTGATCAAGCTTTTGTAATAGAGAAAGTATGCCCTCCTCATTTACGATTAATTCTTCCATGGGTATTTTCACAGTATAAGGAGGTAGTAGCGCATTACTGGTATGTTTCGTGAAAACTGACTGAAAAAACTTGTTCATCTCATTAGCAATGTGTTCGGGATCTTTAATGATTTGTTCCGAATTTTTAATTTGTGAGATTGAGTCTCGTTCATCTGATAAGTATCGCCAGAATTTTTTGGGACAGTGCGCCATAAACGAAGCTAACGTAGTATTAAAGAAGCGGGTTTTTGCTTCTGACATTTTATGCTTTAATATCCCGATAAGATCACGTACGTTGTTTTTGGTTCCCTTTTTCTGCCGTCGTTTTATTTTTCTTTTCAGTTGAATTATTTCACGCGTTATCCAAGGGTATTCTCGGTTGATGCGTTTCTTTTTATTCGGAATGAATGTGTCTTCGCAATATTTAACAGTGCTTTTAAAATGCGCCCAAAGTTCTTTTACGTCTGTAAGCTCAATGAATTCATGAAATTGTGTTTCCAGGAAACGTAGCACAGCAGGGTCATTTGCACGTGCGTAATGTTTAAAGTAAGTAGGTAGTGGCTTTTTGTATTTCTTCGCGCATGAAATAGGGCAGGTTAAGGTAATCGATTTGTGATCGGAAATGCCATTCTCGATGGACGCAGAAGAACCTTCTAATGTACTACTTACAAACGCTAGGTCAAGTAAAGACGATGACGTCGCAGTGATCCGAGTGTTATCAGTTACTAGTTGATTCAATGAAAACGCGAACGCTACGTCCAGTAGTAATTCTGAACTAGCAACGTCACGACCATCATGTGAACCATTGTTCCAATTTATTCCGGGAAGATTAAAATCCCCAGCAAGGATAATTTTTGACCTAGAGTTAGTATGCTTTGAAAGATAATCATGAATCACTTCAATGTAGTCAGGTGTCGCATTTGGAGGCCGATATACCCCTCCTACAATTATACTTTTATCATAATATGTTATTTTGCACCAGACGCTTTCGTGGTCGGGAATGCCATCGAGTTCAAAGGATTTGATATTTTTTTTAATTGCTACCGCTACGCCCCCGCCTCTTGACCCTCTATCTTTACGGAGCAGTCTGTATGAGGGAGGGACGACTTCCGAGTCACGTACTCCGGAGTGAAGCCAAGTCTCTGTTATTATTAGAACGTGAGGTTGGTAGGACGAAATTATGTTCTCTAGTTCATCAAACTTGTTTAGCACACTTCTGGCATTGAGGGAAACGATTCTAAGTGTTTTAGTACTGTGCTGTCAGTTCGAGTTTTTCTTATTTGTAGAAGTTTTATGCGTAGATGAAGTTGGTCGGTTGTTTCGTGGTGGACCCGCTTTCTTCGATATATCTGTTCTAGCATTCTTTACTGGGTCCCAAGTATAAACTTTATCATTGACTTTCAGTTTATCGAACGACAGTTTGACTTTTGCTCCTTTGGCCCTTTCGTTTGCCGCAGAGTGCCATAAGTGCGCGCGCATATCCCTTACTCTTTTGGAAAAATCTTCGGAGACGGATAAGGGCGTACCCTTGAGTTTATAACAGCAAGATAAGATTTTGTTTTTTTCACTGTAGTCGAAGAGACGTAGGATGATTGGCCTTCCCTGGCTGGTTCTATGGTTGCCTATTCTATGAATTCTTTCGATGGTCTTTACTTCGATACCGAGTGTTTGTTTCAGAATGTCATCTTTTACTTTCTTTTCCAGTAAGATAGCATCTTCGTCAGACTCTTCCGTTACACCATAGATAATCAAGTTATTACGTCGGCTTCTGTTTTCTAAATCATCCAGTTTAAGTGCAAGACTTCCAATTTCACCTTTCATGGTGGCGTGCTTACTTTCATACTCGGCCAATTTTTCTTCGCAGTGTTTAAGTCGTTCCATATCAATTTCGATTTTAGTGAGCCTGGTTTCCATATTATCCACAGTTCGTTCAACCTTTTTCAAATTAGCCACTACTTCCCCAAACATGGACATCTGAGATAAATAAATGAATAAATAAATAGGGTTCTATTTGATTTTCGACAGTTTTACGAAGCTCTTCGCACTTATGCCACAATAAAAATATAATAAAATACTATTATGCAAATATCTGACCATTTTTCGCTCAAATAAAAGCCCATAGAAAATACTGGAGTGCTTTGTAGCTTGATGTCAAGGTTTGTGGAAGAGAGAAAAGTTTAGCTAGCAATTAAGGAGATGTGTGTGCGTTATATGATCTTTATGTGGGGCTTAGCGCCCCAAACCAAAATAAATATATTACCGACGCTGCATAATGAAGTGCTTCAGGAATTTCGACTATCCGGTATTATTCACCATGAACTGACATTCCACAGTACGCGGGCATCTACCAATTTGTCTTTATTGAAGTGTGACTACCGCAGCTGGGACCTAACCCATGATCTTCCGGAAAGCAATCGAGCGCCCTGAGCACTTCGCTACCGCTGTGCACTGGCATGTGTGTTCTGCAACAAAATACAGCTAGTTAAGACAACTTACAGAATAAACAATCGTTCTCTAGGAATACCGCAGAAGGTTAGTGCTTTGATATGTCACGTGTGTTTAAATCATACTTATGTGTTGTGTGTGCGCTATATATATATAGACAATATAGACAATTTTATTACCGAACTACAGTGAAAGGAATGTACAGTTTCATGAAGGCAAAAAAACACTTCTTTTAGGAGTTACACGAAAAGCACATATAAAAATTTATTGTTCAACTTTTGATAGTTGAGCTTTCGTACTATCAGAGTCCTTCAGTGCTTTCAAAAGTGGTGAAAGCTTTACCGTAAGTCTATGAGAGAGCTTTTTGCGTTGCGAGTGGAGGCCATAGGGCGGCGCTGCATCACCATGCGGGAATTGAGATTTGAGCACAGAATTGAGATTCTGTGTTCGGTTCGGACTGTCACGGTGGATGGACGTGTTTTTTGAGCGCTCCCGGTCGACTGCGCAGATAAGTTGTTTTGCATGTTTTGAGGTTGTCTCTATAGTTATAGGGCAGCAGTTAAAATCACTGTAGCACCTATTTTATTGTATGGCTGTTTCGGGGGTCAGTCACAAGGTATTTATTAGTTTGTGCGTGTGTGTGTTTCATTTTTTTGTTTTTTTTGTTATTGTTCTTTTTCTTTTGCCACCCCGTGGGGGACGTGCACCTACATCGAACACGCAAACTTTTGTAGCAGAGCTTAGACATTCTCTTTTTCGTAAAGCAGGGCTCGAGTTTTGTCATTATCGGCTGAGACAAGTCATAGGGACAATATGTGTCGGAAAGACATGGTTAAAAAGACTGTGAAGCGTTCAGGATGTGGGGTTGGTTTGAAAGTGGACCCAAGTGTAGAAGCGGAAGAAGAAAAGGCTGGCGCGAAGTGTAGGCAATGTGAGGTCGAGGAAAAAGTAAAGAAAATGATGGTTACCCAGTGTGACGTGCTGATGAGAATCGCCGAGTTCGAGACTGCCTTGGCGACAGAGCAAAAGAAAACGAGGGCTATGGGAGAAAAGCTCAAGTCCGCCGAGGAAGCACTAGCCAAGGTAAACAGAGGAGCGGCCTACGGAGAGATTAGTGGGGAACCAGCAACCAGAACTGCGGCGAAAAAAGAGCAAGCAAGTTTAGAAAAAAACAGGTTCAGCCGGTTCATTTGTCGCAAGGCCCAGCTTCAGCGAAGTACTGGTGGGGCTGGGAGGGGACAAAGCAGCCGGCGTCACAGGTGCAAGTAACCCCCAGGTGCAGGACGCTCCTGCTGAAAAGTCACAGCATGTGATAATCGCTCGGGACTCAAATTTAAATCGATGCACAGAAGCCATCAAACAGAGGATAAAGGTGACAAGAGGGTTGCAGAAGGGGCGTTCCTAGGACGCAAGCTGGAAGCAGTCATGCGACAAGCGAGCACAAAACTCAAAACTACAGCCGATAGACGAAACCTCGTGATAATTTCAGGTGGTTTAAACGATGTCCTAAATGAAGATACAGCAGGACTAGCAACTATACACTGGCGAAAGGCGTCGATGACATGAGCGCCACTTCTCCTCAGGTACAGGTAGCAATATGCACGATACCGGAGGTCCCGGTGCGTGCAAGCAACCTGCAAAGAGCGGTTGTCAACGCAAACCAAGAGATATGGTGGATGAGTCGAGAGAAAGGCTTTGAGGTGGTAGAAATAAACAGAGAGGTGCGTAGGTGAGGTGGTTTTCAACGAGACAGAATTCACTTCGATAGGCGGGTAGGGCATGAGGTAGGTTGGCGACTTGCAGGGCGCGCAGTAGCTTTTTTGGGGGGCAAGCGGGCCCTTCGGGGTGCAAGATAGCTAGTAACAAGGAAAACTACCTGGGAGACAGGTGGTATGAACAGATACGATTCCAAAGTGCCACCAGTATCTAAGATAGGTAGAGTCCGGGGCAGAAATAGACGTAGCCGCTAGAGCCGAGCCAATTCAAACATAGGGTATATTAACATGCCGGGTGGTAGGAACAGGCTGAAGTGGGAAGGGATTGAAGAATAGCTAAGGGAGGAGAGGCCGATGGTATACGGTTTTGTAAAAACACATCTCAGGGACATGAAACAACCTCCTAACAATGCAGACTACGCGTAGGAATATTTTAATAAAACAGAAGGCAGCAGAAAGGGGGTGGTATTAGGGCATTCATTCATAAAAGTACACACTGGCAAAAGGTCAAGCAGGAGTGCAAGAAACATTTATGGCTAAAAGGGAAAGTGGCAGGGCAAATGACACTCCATGATTTCGTATACTTGTGGACAAGAGCAAAGGCCAGAGAGGAAAACCAGGCAATGGTAGAGTGTATATCAAAGGGCATTCAGGAGTTAGGAGGAGAGTGCGAGATAATTATACTAGCAGATATGATTGCACACATAGAAGATATAGAGGGTTATACCAACCCGACAGGCAAAATGATCATGGGTATGTGTGAGAGGCTTCATTTGATCATTTGCAACAGTACCGAGAAGTGTGAAGGGCAAATAACATGGGAGGTAGGAAGGCTGCTGTCGACGATAGATTACGCAATGATGTCACTTAGAATGTATGATAAGCTCGGAGGAATGCACCTAGATGAAGGTGGCTCCAAAAGTCTGGGTAGTGATCGCAAATGTATCAAGCTAAGTTTTGGAAGAGCAGTGAAAGTGGGAAAGAGACACGATGAGGAACTACAGGAAAATTGAAATAGCCACTAAACAAATTGAGAAAGTTATTTCTGTGGATAATAAAACAGTGTTGACATACACGAATCTATTTAGACTGTTTGAGCTAGAGCTTGCTAAGGCACGTGAAAAGTTTCCACGGAAAAGAAGACACAAACCCAAAAGTTCGTTGGATGAGGAATTTAGGAGAGCCATAGCAAAACATCAGGAAGCCTCTAGGGAGTACAGACATGCTAAGCAGTGGGGTGAACCGACTGATGATGTTGAAAAAAATGGGAAATCTTTCTAAGCTGTAGAAGGAATGCATCCCTTCTGATCAATGAAAAGATTAGAAAAAATGGAGCCCAGTGGCTGGCAGAAGTACATAAAAAGATAGAAAAGCAGCTGCGAATTTTCGGGACCATCGGACCTTCCTAAGAAATGAGACAAGCCTAGATTAGAGGCTTATAACTACAGCTCAAGGTGCTAGGCTAGAAAGGGACGAAGCTATTGAATATATAAGAACAAGGGTGACAGAAAAGTTTCAACAAAGAAGTGATTTTTGCACCACAATAGACAAGGATGGATCAAGTGGCGCACTGGCTCCATTTCCACAACAAGAGTGGGAAAGAGCTGAGAGAAGGGTTCCTAGTTGTACATCAACAGGCCCAGATGGGACTCCAATTATGCTAATAAAGACATTCGGTCCGAAGTCTAAACAGGCTTTGAGAGAGGGAGTGAGCAAAGTAATAATCGATGGAGAAGTTCCCGATGGATGGAAATTCAGCAGGATGAGCATGATCTATAAAGGAAAGGGGGACAAAGCTGACATAAACAACTACCATCCTATAACAGTGACATCAGTGGTCTACAGGCTGGCGATGCAGATTATAAAGGAAAGACTGCAGGCATGAATAGAGGTTGAGGGGGTGCTGGGGGAACTGCAGAATTGGTATCGGAAATACAGGAGGTTGGAGGACAATCTGTTCTCACTGATGCCGTGCATCGAAATAGCAGAAAAGGAACACAGGCTCCGGTGGCTAGCATTTTCGGATATCAAGGGAGCGTCAGATAGCGTGGCTCAAGAAGAATTGTAAGGAATACTGGGCACACTAGGCGTGGAAGATGTAGTCACTAATCTTTTAAAGGATATCTATAAAGGTGACAAGGTAATTATGAAGTGGGAAAAACAGTTATCGAAGCCTGCAGAGGTAAAACGGGGGCTTAGGCAGGGGTGTCCCCTGTCACCCTTATTATTCATGATGTACCTACAAGGATTACAGGCCACATTAGAGGGAAGTGGACTAGGCTTCAACCTTTCTTTCGTCAAACAAGGAAAACTCATTGAACAGGCACTACCAGCAATAATGTACGCAGATGATATAGTGCTAATGGCCGACAACAAGGAAGATCTGCAGAGATTGGTCGACATCTGCGGTAATGAGGGAGATAGGTTAGATTTCAGATTCAGTAAGGAAAAATCAGCAGTCATGATTTTTAATGACAATGAAGGTAGTGAGCTTAAAATAGAGGAGGTCACGCTAGCGATAACAGATAAAAACAAATATCTAAGCGTATGGATAAGCGATGGGGCCGAGTACACAAAGGAACACGAAATATACGTGTCGATTAAAGCTAACAGAAATGCAGCGGTAATGAAAATGAGGGCACTGTGGAATCACAATAGGTATGATGTTGTGAGAGGAATATGGAAAGGGGTCATGGTACCTGGTGTGACGTTCGGCAATGTGGTCTTGTGCATGAGATCAGAAGTTCAAGCAAGATTAGAAATTAACCAACGTGGATTAGGTAGGTTTGCCTTATGAGCTCATGGGAATACACCAAATCAGGGAGTACAAGGTGATATGGGATGGACATCATTTGAGGGCAGGGAAGCTAGCAGCAAGACAAAATTTGAGAAGCGATTGAGAGAATTGGAGGAGGAGCGTTGGGAAGGTATCCAGCTGCTTATACATGAAGAATGTGGATACAAAGTGGTGGAAACGATCCGGAAAATTGACTGGTAAATACTTGGAAAACAGCAGGGGGCGAAACCAAAAAGAATTATTAGTTAAGAAAAAGGTAAAGGAAGCTGAGACCATTATGTGGAGATTCGGCATGATTAAAAAGTCTGCACTAGAGGTCTATCAAACTTTTAAGCAGGAAATTGCCAAAGAAAGGATCTATGATAACACTCGGGGTAGTTCTCTACTGTTTGAGGCCAGGACGGGAGTATCCCGAACCAAGACCTATCGGGCCAAATACAAACGGGTAGAAACGGTATGCAGTGCGTGTGTAGAGGAAGAGGAAACTGGCGAACACTTGATAATGTTTTGTAAAAAGCTTCACCCTATAGTTCAGGATGATGGCGCAGAGTTCTTCAAAGCACTGGGGTTTAGGTACAGTGAGGGCAAAATAGACCTTAAGTAGGTAGAATTAATTAGAAGGAGGTTATCTGATTGGCTGCTAAAGTCGAGGCACGAGTTAAAATTAAACCCTTAACTGCAAAGTACGAATCCTCAACCTCATTATTTAAGGAAAAAATAAATCTAGGTTTTCGTTCATTAAGCATTACGGCTTGGTGGCGCCAGCCACCGCCTGATCTAAAGGGCAAAGCCATATCCATCCATCCATATGGGTGGGGTTCCTCGATGCACGTGCCCCCTTGGAGGGTGGAGCCACTCTTTGAAGAGATAAGTGACATCTTTCGATCAGCGGCCACCATTCAGCTCCCCCGTCTCGTCACGGCTGGTTGAGTGAGACACGTGCGCACTGTTTTCTCGGGCAAAACGCCTGTGAGTTGCGTGCCACAGTGGACAAACCACTCGCGAATGGCTACAGGATGTTCAAGTTCCCCGAAGATCCGAAAAGGCGACTCTTGGGGCTTGTAAAGATCAAGCGTTAGAAGTGGAAACCCACGGACCATTCGTGTTGGTGCAGCGTAATTAATGCCATTTCAGCATCTCGAGAGTAATAACCTAAAGCGCTGTCCCACGGGCACTTTAAATCGCGATAAAGTTCATTGTGACTGACTCTGTTACACCAGCTGCAGAACTGCGCTAATAACTATTCAAAAATTCGATTCTGATTGGCATTAATTGCAATCAGCAGTGCGCCGAGTGCAATACACGTTCATTTGCATGCTATGTACCTGCATATTTACCTCGTTCGTTTTGGATCGCACAAAATGCGTTGTTCTCAATTGCTTCTTGTACACAAGCTATATTCGCGAGAAGATGCACGCTTACGTTGGGCGCTTTTGCTTGCGGCGCTTTCAACTATTCTTTTTAGGGGCAAAGCTCTTTACGCCATGGGTCGTATGTCATGTGTCGTCGTAGTCGTCTTAGCTAGTTTCATTGCATCGCATGTCAATTAAAACAGTGTCGCAGCATATCCATGGAGTGAATGATGATGAGTCAGGCGAAGCATCCATGAGTCCGTCTGTGCTTACGTGCGTCCGTCTTTCCGTCCAACCGCCCCTGCGTTAGTTCGTGCATCTATATATCCGTCCGTGCGTCTGTCAGTTCATGTCTTCATCCGTGCGTCTGTGCGTGTGTTTATTCGAATTTCCCTGCGTTAGTTCGCCCGTCGTTCCGTCTGTACGTCTGTGTGTGCGCCCGTTCCTTACGCCAATGACATGAAATGCGCTTCAAAGCTTTTATACGTCAGCTAGTTTTTGGACCTGCCGAGGATCTCTAGTTATGGAAAAGATGACTCACAGTACCTGGTTGACATGATTTGCCGAGGGAAAACAGAGTGCCGTGGAGATGCTGAAGAGGAAATTGATGATGCGGAAAATGTTATCATTGAAGCGTTGACTTCAATAGATTGCAGCATTTCTTGTGTAAGGAATCTTGAAGAAAACGGATTGTTGCCAGTGCAAGGTTGCAATGACGGGCTCGGCGAGTCTTGAACACGCATATTTAACAGCACTGAAGAAGTATTTTAGGTATGGCGAGAGCTTGTGTTATCCGAGTAGTGAGGTTTCAAGCTCGCTTATATCTTGTGAAGAGGATTCGAAAAGAATCACATCCTGAGCAGACAACCTGTTACCCTGATGTCCCCTCTCAAAGCTGTAACTGAATATTCAACCAAAAGGGCGAAATTCAGCATGCAGGCATGCCAGCTATAGAAAGGTTCCCTAGAAAAAATGTTGGTATCAAGTTATGCGCGAGTAAAGCATTGCATTAACCTGCGCAAGCTCAAAACAAGAAGAACCAGTGGAAGTGGAAACAAGACATGTGCTGCGGTTAACTTGCAGTAAGCTATATCGCTTCTTTTTGAAGTAAAATAAAGTTATCGTTGAAATAAAGGTGTGACATCCCAAATTGCTGTATCATCAATGAAATTTACATGCTCATCGTAAATCCGCGTAGTCGCTTCATTTCAACGATATCAAATAAACATTTCTAAAGATCGCTAATTAACAGCATATTCCTACAGAAAACACGCTAAACCTAGTTTGACAGCCAATGTGTGCGTTCGAGTTATGACTTAGTGCTATAAAAGCCACATGTAGATCAGAAAGTAGTATGATACGTTTTCAACATTTTTTGCTGGTAATGATGATGATGATGAGTGCGTTTTAATGGCGCAAGGGCCAATTGATGGCCAAAGAGCACCATTTCTAAAAACAAGATATGTGAACAATGATTTGATGCGTGGCTTTAAAACGGCCATAAAACTCTACGCGCTAACGCGGGTAAAAACATGCAAGTAATAAAATCATGACAGTGGCATGAGATATGTGCACTGAAAGCGGATGGAGAAATGGCATGATAATAAAAACATGATAGAGATGTAGTCACCACAGCCACGACCACGGTACAGAAGCCGTGCTACGGAGAACCAGTAAATATGGAGTGAAAGCTATGAACATCTCTTAAAAACGTGAAAAGTGATTGCAGCTTAAACAGCGGATCCCTACCAATAAGCATCCCAGTGTGTGGTGGGAGCTGCTGCCGGTAGGGCAGTAAAAAGTGCTTTTTTTCTTAGAGCATCTAGCTCATTGCACTGAACGAGAATGTGGAGAACCGTAAGTGGTTCTCCACATCTCTCACAATATGGTCGATTGCATAGAAAAAATGAATTTGTAGAGTGTGTATGTCCAGTTCTAAGCACTGTTAGTGTTACTTCTGTGTGTCGTGATTTTTATAGTGGTAGCCAATAACCTAGTTCCGGCTTAATAGCCTGGGGTTTATTATCTGTTTGTTTATCGCACGTGCTCTGCCAATCTCCCGAGTTTTCGTTTTAGAAAAGGTTTCATGTCAAGTGCAGGGATTGGTATTGATGCATTGGAAGTAGTGTCGTTGGCGGAAGCAGCCAGCTTATTGGCCAAACCATTCGCTTGTATCTCTCGGTGCCCTGGAACCGAGCAGACAACTGACATGCTGTTTTGTTGTGTACAGTGTGCACAGAAGTGAGTGAAGTGACACCAGCACGGGGTTCCTGTGTTTCTTGTGTTTTTTGAAGTTTTCAAGGCTTTAACCACGCTTAGGAAATCTGCGTATATTACCGCCCTTTGTAATTTTATTTCTTTGGTGTGTTTTACGACCGACAGTATTGCGTAAGCATCTCCTGTGAAAATGCTTGCATCAGGATCAAAACGCCGGCCTCGGAAAAAGATTGGCCTACCACTGCATATGACACAGAAGTGTTGGACTTTGACGCATCGGCAAAGAACTCAGGCCATGTGTATTTATGTTGTAGTGCTAGAGTGTATGTATGTATGTGTGCAAGTGGTGCATCCTTTGTGACTTCAACAAAAGAGACATCACAGTCTATAAGCTGCCACTGTTACGGTGGCAGATATGTTGCAGGAGCCATCAAACTGTGTTCAAGAAGAGGCACACCTGTTTCTTCGGCCAGGCCCCTTACACGGAGCGCATAGGGCTGCCTAAACGAAGGACGGTTCTCGAACAAGCCAGAACAAGACAAATCAATAGTTGTGAAATGGGAAGGGTGCTTCTTGTCTGCATTCACCTTCAAAAAGTACAAAAAGGACATGAAACATCTTTGTAGGTCGAGCAACCGTTCATTCGAATCCACGTACAGGCTCTCCACAGGGCTAGTTCGGAAAGAACCCGTAGAGAGGCAAATGCCTAGATGGTGGACAGGGTCGAGAATCTTCAAGGCTGAAGGTGTTGCGGACTGATTGATTATAGCACCGTAATCTAGGCGTGCGCGTATGAGGCTTTTATATAAATTCATTACACATTTCGTGTCACAACCTCTAGTAGTGCGTGACAACACTTTCAAAATGTTCATTGTTCTTAAGCACCTGTCCTTTAAATACTTGATGTGTGGGATGAAGGTTGGTTTAGTGTCTAATAGGAGACCAAAAAACTTGGGCTCGGTAGTCACTGACAGAGGTTGACCATGTAGGTCAATGTAAGGGTCAGGAAAGAGGCCTCTCTTTCGGATTAACAAGACACAAGTGCTCCTTTGCGCGTTAAGTATAAAAGCATTCTCATCTGCCCAATTAGATACCTTGTTCAATTCGAGTTGAACCTGACGTTGGTACACTGAGATGTTGCACGATTTGAAACCAATCTGTACATCATCGACATATATGCAATAATAAAATATTACGTGGGAGAGACAGGCGCAAGGAATTCATTTTAACTATGAAAAGTGTGCAGCTCAATACACCTTCTTGTGGCACTCCTGTTTCTTGAACAAATATTCGAGATAAGACAGTGCCAACTCGGACACGGAAGGTTTGGTTGGACAAGTAGCTTTTAAAGGTTTGGAGCAATCTACCCCACACACCTAAACGTGACAGGTCTCGCAATATGTCAAAGCGCAATGTAGTGTTGTGCCTTTACCCTATCGAGGGACACAGAAACAAAAAAAATGTTTATGAACAAAAGCGTCGCTAATTCGTGCCTCGATACGGACAAGGTGGTCAGTCGTGGACCGAGCCTCTCGAAACCCACACTGGTATGGGTCAAGTAGGTAATTAATTTCAAGGAAGTGCATCAGGCGCCTGTTAATCATTTTTTCAAAAAACTTGCAAAGAGAGCTGGTTAATGCTATTGTTATGTAGCTGGAGACTGAGGCTGGGTCCTTGTCTTGTTTTAGAATTGGTATAACTATAGCTTCCTTCTAGGCTGAGGGTAGCTCGCCGGAAGACCATATTGCTTTATACAGAGAGAGGAGAGCTTTTTAGTATTAAGTGGGCAGGTGTTTTAACATTTTATATGCCACACGGTCCGGGCGTGGGGTAGGTTTATTGCAGCAGGTAAGTGAGGCATGTACTTCAGCGAAACAAAAAGGTTCATTCTATGCCTCATGTGTTGTGGGTTTGCGCTCTAATCTCTGTTTTTCCATTGTGGTTTTGTATCTTCGGAACGCTTACCTATAGTGTGATGAGCTGGAGACCTGTTTGAAATGCGCTACGAGAGTGTTTGCCTGGTCTTCCAAACTCTCCCCTTGTGTGTTCACTTGAAGAAGTGAATGTGCTTTTTATCCTACCACCTTACCAACCATGTTCCAGACTCTCGACTCATCTGTGTAGGAGTTAATCCCTGATAAAAATTTGTGCCAACTTTCTCTTTTCACCTGTCGGCGCGTCCTGATTGCTTGCGACTAGACACTCATAAATTTTTTCAAGATTCTCAGCTGTGGGCGAGTCTCTAAGCAACTTCCATGCCTTATTTTGTTTTTTTTTCGAGCATCACGTTCTCATTATTCCTTCATGGAACTCGTCGTTTGCTTAACGGTCCACAAGCCACATGTTTGGGGAATACATTTCGTTGTGGCAGCAACCAAGAATGCTGTAAAGTAGCACACAGCATCCTCTATGCTCAACGCCACCATGTCAGTCCAAGGTAATAGAGTCATTTTTTGAAACTTTTTTCAATCGGCTTTGTCGGTGAGCCATTTAGGAACTTGTGCAGGACATGTATTGGTGATTGATGTGCTGATAACGATAGGAAAATGGTCGCTACCATATGGATTATTAATGACTTCCCATTTAAGTAGAGGCACGAGTGATGGGGATGTTATGCTGAGGTCTATTGTTGAGTACGTATTTTTAGCGATGTTGTAATATGTTGACTCTTTTCGATTCCGCAGGCACGCACCAGAAGAAAAAAAGGAGTTGT
Source organism: Rhipicephalus microplus (assembly GCF_013339725.1). NCBI lineage: Eukaryota > Metazoa > Arthropoda > Arachnida > Ixodida > Ixodidae > Rhipicephalus > Rhipicephalus microplus. The sequence continues at coordinate 66,709,735 of NC_051171.1, forward strand.
TTAATCAGGCGATCTCGAGTATTGCAGCGAAAGTCACCACATAGATTGCTAGGTGCATTGAAATCTCCAAGGAGAATATAAGGTTCTGGAAGTTCGTCTATTAGGGACTCAAATTCATGCTTTTTAAGACGGTGTTGTGGAGGTACGTAGAGAGAGCAGATGGTGACGAGCTTATTCAAAAGAACTGCTCGAACAGCCACCGCCTCAAGGAATGTTTGTAGTGGTAGGTGTGTGCATGCAATCCCTTGATTGACTATAATGGCAACACCGCCGGATGGCAAAATGGCATCATTCCAGTCCTTCCGAAAAGTAACTTAATGACGTAAAAAGTTGGTGTGTTTAGGTTTCAGCTGTGTCCTTTCTACGCACAGCACCTTAGGTGTGTGTTTGTGTAAACGTTTCTGGATATCGTCGAGGTTTCTCAGCAGTCCTCTGACGTTCCACTGTAGTATTTGTCTCATTTTAATGTTGAGTGGTGCTGTGTCTACAGAAGTGTTGCGTTAAGTTACAGGACTTTTTGAGGGCCCTGTGATTCGAGGTTTTTCTTTTTTGCCGGGCTCCAAGGAGTTGCGCCTATCCTTCGGCGACTGAGGCACCAGAGAAGTGGGACTTGTATCCATCACCTCTTATGAGGTGGTGGATGGTGCCTGCTTGGCAGGCACGTTCACGGAACTTTCGGACCTAACTGCACTTGCAGTGGTCCGAGGTCCAGCAGACATGGGGGTCTGCCGACCCTGTTTGTAAGATGGCGGAGCAGTACAGGCTGCTCCAGCCGGAGGCGCTGGTGGCACTGCCACGGCCACGCTCTGTGTGACATTCGCGGGTGCAGAAACATGTGGCGCCGCTCCCCGGCGCGTCACATCGGCGAAGGAGGGAAGGGACTGTTGTGTAGTGCGAACCATTGACATGCTTTTTGGAATGACAGATTAAATTTGACCTTAGGATCTAATATTTGTTTCTCTTTTTTCCATGTGGGGCATGATCGCGAGTAGGCAGCGGGATCTCCTTCACAGTTTGAACAATGAGTTGTTTTTGAGGTGCAGTTGTCGAATATGTTTTGCATGGATGCACACTTTGCGCTAGTGGCATGCACTCTGCAACTCTGTGATCGATGCCCGAAACGTTGACACTTGAAACATAGACGATGATTGTAAATGTATGGTCTTACGCGGAGCTTACAATAGCCGGTTTCAATTGATGCTGGTAGGTCACTGGTTCCGAAGGTAATTAATAAGTGTTTTGTAGGGGTCCGTCTGCTGTCACGCTTGATTTTTATTCTCTGCACCTTCACAACGTTTTGGTCTTGCCACCCTTCCAACAGTTCGCTTTCGCTCAGATTGATAAGATCACCATAGGAAATTACCCCACGGACTTTGTTCATAGAGCTGTGTGGGCCCAATGAAACAGGAGTTTCCCCAAATGTTACAATTCTGGATAGTTTGTCGTATTGAGTTTTGTCACGAACCTTCAGAAGGAGATCGCCACTTCCGATCTTTGTCACATTATAACCTGGGCCTATTGCTTCGGTGAGAGTTTTCGACACAAGACAATGTGAAATCTCACGTATTGTCTTCTTTTCGTTCTGGCTATGAATAACATGGGACTTTGGGAAGGTCGATTTTGGCGTTTTGAGCGTCTTTGTGTCTTCGGTGCGCCACCTTTCCAGGAAGCGACAAGGAAGGGGGGGGGGAATGGCCATAAATAAACTATAAAATTCAGCAGTGGTACCAGCCGCTCACCACTGAGCCCAACCAGGGGGCGTGGCAAGAGATGCTAAGCAAGTCCTGTCGATGCCAGCTGTACAGCGCTGCTATAACCTAATATAGAATAGCCAAGACTGGGCATCCACAAAAGGTTTACTCTTGCCGCCAAGAAATTTGGAAGTAAACGAAAAAGACTGGAAGGCATGACAGATAGAAAGTGAGAGATAAAGACGAAGATGTAGGGAGAGAGATAGGAAAAGGCGACTGCCGATTTCCCTGGTTGGGTCAGTCCAGAAATGCTCTCTACGTGAAGCCGGGGCCAAAGGGGTGTGTTGCCTTTACTGGGGGGCCTTGAAGGTCCGATCATCCGGCGTTGGCTCAATCCCCATGATCCCATTTTCCCCGGACACGGCAGAGCCACGCACGGCTAGGCGTGGGAGGAAGTCAGAACTCCCTCGTTAGCTCGGGTCCGTGGTGTTGCTATGCACCAAACGCCTACTTACGCAGACGACCCTGCGGGGTCAACAACTTTTTGCCGATCTGCTGTTTGCAGTAAGGTATAAGAGATGAAAACAACGTACAATATACTGTGCGTTGCAGGGTGTGGTCTGTAAATAAGGTAGCGATTGAATATTTCAAAAAACAATATATGAAAATACGGTTTAGCTTTAGGGGCGAAGCTTCTAAAGCCCTGGGGTTGTACATGCATGTCTATGACCGGCTCGTAACCACCTAGTTCTATGACTCACTCAGCATGTGGTGCTAGGGTGCGTGACAGACAGATAGACGGACAGACAGACAGATGCACGGACGGACGAATGTAAGCTTATCCGCAGTGATCATGAATGATGGTGAGTGGAACGAAGCATTCGGCTCTCCGTGTTATGCTGTGCTCCGTGGATATGCTGGGCGGACGGACGTATGCAAGGACGTAAGGAGTGAGGAACGCATGAAGGAACGCACGCGCAGAAGCACGGACAGAAGCACGAACAAACGCCTCGCCCCACACTTCATCATTCACTCCGTAGATATGCTGTGATTTTTCTCTTTTCTCTCGACAGCACGTATTTTTATTCTTTTTTTCTCCAGCCAGCTGGCAAATGGCAAAGTATTTTTACACTTTTCTGAAATGCACACAACACAAAGACATATTGAAAAGTCATGTGACTTAGGTGCAGGTGTTTCACATCTTTTGCCTATACAAACAGTTGGCGAGCAGTCCAAAAACAAGCTAGTTGAAGGTGTTAATGCGGCTTGCGTCGATGATATATTTCTGCTCTGAGCAACTCCAGCTGCTAATGTCACTTTAAAAATGGAGGCTGTACACCAGATATCTAAGACCTTCACACTCCCGAGGAAAAAACTTCACCATTTCTCTCATATTGTTTGAGTACCACACATTTTGACGTAACAAACTCTTAATGCAGCCGCGCAACACTCATTGGCTGGACGTCATGGCCATAAGCAGCTTGCGGAGAGCGCATCGTAATGGTGCACTCTGTAGCAGACGACGCGGTTGTCTCCACCCTTTAAAACGGCGAAGATGGGCGCGTGCATCGAGGATCCCTATAGCACGGGGCATCTGGCAGACCGGAGGGAAGCTGGATGCTGGTGCCGCTATGGGGTAAATGCATAACATTGTGGCGTGCAATCACGTAGTTTCACGTAGAGAGGAAGAAAATGTCTCCGATCGAGTTTTCGCTGCCTACAGTGATTGATGGGAAAAGTGAAGCCCGCAATGCCTTGAGAAAAAAAAGTGATGGTTTTGCATTTATTTTCCCCAATTTGCACGTGTGTGAAAAGAATTGCCATGAGAGTGACTTCGTTCTCATGAACCAGTAGCTCATGGAAATCGTTGTTGTGAAGTCACCACGCGGCATTCCAAAGCTTTTGCTGACGCTCTGCCGAGGATTTTTCATGGCTTCACGCCGTATTTGTAGAGTGCAAAAATATGCACAGCTGGCCCACCTCCAAGCGTCGACGGGAACCGTCAGTGAATTGAATACTATTGAGGCTGCATTGGACAGTCAATAAGCCCTCTTCACATAGCTGCAATCAATAACGACCCACTTATTGAAGGTGAGCATACCGGCTGCCTCTTCCTTGTCTCATGCCGGTAAGTAATACAGAAGCCTGATGAGTGAAATGCTCACCGTTTTCGTTCACACACACACTTAGATTACCAAAAGTGTATGGGTGATATGCCAAACAGGTGGAGCTACACGCAGCTCCTCACAGCTTGAATTAATCAAAGCACACATCTTTTGCATGCTACACAGACTTCAGTGCCATTATTAGAAGCTATCTATGGCGACGGAGAAAGAGAGGTTGCACTAAAATTCTGTACGAAACTTTCGCAAACTGTAAAAGCGTAAAAAGTACATTTCCAATATCAATGCTTCATGCGCACAAGAAGATAACTTTTTGCCTTATTTGTTGATGCCTCCGGTGCGGGAACAGTTGGTCAATTTTCACGTTTGAGGAGGCATGTAAGGCTTTCGGCTTCGGAGTAAAAACAATAAAGAAGGACAGGCGAAACATAGCATGAGTAAGCTTTATAACAAAGTAAGAGACGCAGAAACTACACTGCATGGCCAACCAAACTTAAAACACGCTACGGCCCCATAGTGATAAGTCAACGCAAAACAAAACACGAAAACGAGCCAAACGTCATATCAAGTATTGCTTGATCCTCATAACTATAGACCAGTATATAGGCAAATGTCTATTTCTTTTATTGCGTTCCAATCGTGAAAATTTGATTCAGGAGCACAAATAGAGGTTAAGAAGACGTTTTAAATTGTTTTATAGCGCCTATCAATGCCTCTTTGAGACGTTATTTTCTACATTTTCATAGGTGCGTATAAATGCCTATTTTACGAATCGGGGCCTACACAAACACTACACAAACACTACACAAACACACTAAGTGTGTTTTGTTCCCACAATGACATTCACGATAAGGACATTGACCACATTCTTAAATTGTTCAGTCAGCATGGTATAGGCCTCACCTTCACCCACGAAGTCAGTAAGGATTACGAGCTACAGTTTCTTGACCTAAAGGTAACTTTTGGTAAAGATTATTTGTGTTGGAAATATGAGCCAAGATCAGTTAAGCCTATCTTAAACTACAAGTCTGGCCATTCTAAGATTGTGAAGAGAGCGATTGCAAAGACAATTTTAAATGCGTCGCTCAGGAAATCCTGTGTGCACGTGTCGAATACTGCTTTTAATAACCAGGTAAAACGCTTAGTAGATGCTGGGTATCCCGACAAGGTGATTTCGTCTTTGTGTGAGTCTATGGTTTGGAGCGTTAAGCTCGTGAAACGCAGAGGAGCTCAAGAAAATTCTGATGGAAAAAGAAAAAGAGCAGTTTTTCCTTATGTACACAAATTGGCGCATGGGTTGAAAAATGTGGGCTCAAGGTATGGTGTCGACGTTCTTTTTTCCGCCAAACATAACGTAGGTCGCATTTGCCCGATGGTCGATAATGCGCTGAGGAACAAACAGGCCAAAGGGAGATGCGCTGTGAATCATAAAAACAAGTACATCGCATGCGTAAAGAAAGCTGTGTATTTAACTCCATTATCGTGTGGCAGGGAGTACGTGGGACAAACTAAACGATGTGTGAATGTTCGTTTAAGGGAGCATGAGTTATCTCTTCAAGGGATCGCGCGACTTCATCTGCCGGAACATTGCAGGTCATGCCGTTGTCGTCCCATTTTTGAGAGAACCACCATCATCTTCAAGCATCCTAACCAGATAACTAGAGAAATCGCTGAGGCATATCATAAAAAGATTAGGGGTAGCAAGTGCGTTAGCGAACCATCCGTCACACTGCATGAAAAAGAATTAAGTTATTTAGACCAAGCTTGTTTATTGCCATGAGTGTGATAACGCTACCTCGGTGCACCTCGTATTCTGCGCATGTTGTGGTGTAGGCTGCCGGGACCTATATATATTGCCAATATTTTTCACCCCGTTTTTTCCAATAAACAACAGTTGTGAGTCAGCACCGTCTTTTCTTTCTGTTCTACTCCTTCCCTGTCCTGTATTTTTTCTGGTGTTGCGCTGTAAGAAAGTTCAAGATGAAACACTATTTACCCTAAATATTGCTTTAAAATTTAATTTGAAAGTTGTATTCATGTTACCGGGTAACAGCGAGCCTTCTGAACTTTATAGGATGCAACATATAGTCCGTCTCATAGGTTACTTTCAACACTGTCAAGACTACAAGCCTTCTTAGACAATAGGCAGACCAATTAGCCTCTACAATTGTATTCATTCTCGTCGTGTCATCTGTTCGGCATCTCCCCGGCGTCTTCTCGCATGTGTAGAGAACAGGGTGTGCATCTGTGCAGCCACAAAACGATGAAGAACGAATACAAAACCATGGAGTGTCATCACGGAAGAGCGGAGTGTAGAAAAAAAAGAAGTTCGGGAGGGGGGGGGGCGTGTTTAGTTTGTGATATACTTCTTCAATGGTGACTTGTGAAATGAGAAATTTTACTCTAATAGTGAAATTTGTTGCGTGCCTAATGAAAAGCTTTGTAGCACTATAGTTTTCGATTGGTTTAGTACAAACAACGTAAGCATGATGCGACGAGGTCAGCTTGAAACCTTTGCCACCCGCCTGGTGCAGACTTGCAAGCCGAATTCTTTCCCTGCCCTTCTCGGTATCGGAGCAAGTCATCACCGGAAGAGGAGACGAGGCAAAGGCACGAACACGTCATGCGCAGGCAAGGTTACACTCATATGACATGCCCATGCCAGGTCGTGCACGCAAGTGGTGTTGTGTACTTTCCATTTTTTATGTACTGTACTGCCTGTTTATGCGGAAGTACCTCTCTATGCACGCACGCTTGGAAAAGCTGTCATGGATCATGTACCCTTACCCTAATAGACAGCGTGGTACGGTTGGAATTGCTGGATGAGATGGCAAGCGTTGGGAAAGCTGGCACCGGCACCATGCAAAGATAGTGAGAACACTAAAGAAAACAAAATGGAGACAGCTTAGTCTGGCATCTCGCACGATACTAAGATAAAAAAAACGTGCATAGATCAATTTGTATGTTTTATTATTGCTGTCAACCTTCATACTTCAATTCTTGAAACAGATTCCGCAGACTGCACACGTTGCCTCGAATAATTCTCGCACTGTGACGTACTATTTTGACGCACGCAGGACCATTCCTTCATGTATATACGCCCCCACCACACTGTTGGGGCGCTCACCCGTGAGATAAAGGTCAAGCGCGTGTTCAATCTGACATATCCCCTCTTTACGGGGCTTGTGACACTGTAAATCTTTGCAGATGAGATTGTGGGCATCCAGTGCACGCATTCCTGTTTCCTGCTCAGAATTCTCAAACCTGGGGTAGGGCTCTTCAAAGTGCTCAGGGACAGAAGATAAACTGTCCCTATGCAGTGGCCAAGTTAGTAGGAGGCAAAAAGTCCCTTTCGGTTTATTAGCGCTCTAGCTATTTGTGTGTTTGCCTTCTGAGCCAGGCGAAAAAAAGCGAGACGCAGGAACATGCTCATTCGACGGTGGACACTTATATCACTATGAAGGACTAGAAATGGAGAGACTATATTCTGGAAACCCCAAGGAAAAAAAGAGAGCATGTCCATTAGGTGAATGATGGAGAGTGAAGCGAAGCTGAGTCCGCACGCCACTGCCGCGCCGCTTCGGCGTCCCGTTCTCGCGAGCCGGGATCTTTCGGCGCCGCCGCGCCGCTTCACTGCACGATTCTGCCTCGCGCACTAGCACATCAAGGTTCTTTCTGAACGTGCGCGGGCGAAAACGGCTTTTATTTTACTACACCGCGCCCCTTAGCGTACGGCACCAACAACGGACACGCGATCACCAACGTCTTCGTGTGACGTCATTTCTATTTTCTCGCACACTTGCACGTCGGGGTTCCATCATCTAGCGCGTACCACTGCCAACTTGCGCATATTATACATTTTATCGGCAAACCGCTAATCATCCGCTGGCTGCAATCGTCTGTCGTCGGTTTGTCTGTCTGTTTGACGCACGCGCGGACGGACGCAAGGAAGAACGCCGGGACGGATGGATGGACGCGTGAGCGAACGCAGAGATGGACGTATGGAAAGACGAACGCATGCACGGGTGTATGCATGATAGGATGGATGGATGGATTAACGCATGGAATATGCACGAATGAATGAATGCACGCACGGATGAACAGATAGACGCATGGACAGACGGAAAGGACGATGCACGCATGGATGAACGCAATGATGGACGCACGAATGGACGCATGGACTAATGGACGAATGCATGCGCGGACGCACGAATGGAAGGACGCACGAATAAAATGACTGACAAGTGCCATAACCAATGCGCACACGGACGGACGGAAGCGAGAACGAACGGATGGACGAAAGCGCAAACGGACTCACGGGCGCTTCGCCCCACTCATCATAACTCACTCCATCAATATGCTGTAATTTTTATTGTTTATTCTTCTACATGTAACGCCCTTTAGTATCGTACCATTTGCATTTTTCGGCATATATGCATTTAGTTATAAGTACAAGTACCGCCACCTACGGCTGGTTCAAGAACTAACGAGAGGTGGCTACGTATAATTACGACGGTACGCTCATCCCACGCCTTAACGAGCTTCGCTTCTAAAAATTGGCAGATCCCACGTACATTGGGAATCGATAATATGCGAAGCACGAATCAGAAAAAGTTGATACGTCACTTTAAAATAGGCACAACTTCACGAGGTGGGAGTAAATAATGCGCTACATGAATTCCGTGTCCAGTTTATCTTGTTTGAATGTCTCTTTTACTTTTGTCATCTATTCACGTAACGTCATACCAAATTCAGAATATGTGGAGTTAGTGAAGCAGCCGCGAGCACGCTATGAGTGTGGCATGTTGTCATGTTGTTACATGACAAGGTGTCAGAATTTTTATGTTTGCACCAGTTATATACTTTTGTCATCCAGTGACGTCACGTAACACGAAATTTGGTACAAGTGGAGCTAGCCAAACGGCCGTGAGCGCATCATGAAGGGTTCAATGTACTCTAATGTAGCGTTGACGTGCACGCACCCTCGGCACAGCGACGCTACGTTAGCAAAACGCGAACACTCTATAGTCTGACGCCACGCGCAACCGGCGCGACCAACGTCCATCGACGCGGCCCGACAGCAAACGGCGCGTAAGGCGACATGCTGCATTTCGCGCCGATGCGTTTCCCAGCACTGCGTCTCCTTCTTTTCGTGACAGAGAGACGCTGTATGCGCCGAAACGCCCATGCGTCAAAGCAACTCAGCGAAGCGCACGCCTGCGAGCATAGTGCAGGACCGGCGCCTAGCGTGGCAGTGCCGGTGTGATGCGACGAAAGGAAAGCCGATGAGCACGCGCACAGTCACGTCAAAATGTAGTGGCGCCTTGACTGTGGTATGTAGTAAGGTACTCACATGACATGCATGTCATTAACATTATGTTTGCACCAGTCACATACCTCATCATCCATTGACGTCATGTAATACCAAATTTGGCATATGTGAAGCTAGTGAAACGGCCACGAGCGCATCATGAGTGTGGCATGATTTCATGCTGTTACACGATACGCATGTCGTGATTATAATGTTTGAATGTGTCCTTTACCTATATCATTCATCCGCGTCACGTAATACCGACTTTTGTACATGTGAAGCTAGCGACATGGCGGCGAGCGCATCATGAGCGTAGCTTGTAGTCCTGTAGTTACATGACACGCATCTCATGTTTATCTTGTTTGCACCACTATTATACCTTCGTCATACATTCACGTACTGTAATACCAAACTTGGTATATGTGACGCTAGCGAAATGGCCGCAAGGGGGCGTGGCATGTAGTCATGTTGTTACATGGCACGCATGTCATGATTTTCATAATAGGGTCTGCCGCTTGTGTTCACCACGCAGTCATGTCACACTACACCAGTTTTGCAACGTGCCATGTGAACGAAACCACCGCATAGGATGCAGGATCATGAAATGTAAATCATGACATTCATGACAAACTTGTCTTGATTTTCATGTTATGTCTAGTGAGGTGTGTTCTTTATATAGTCATGTTATGCCTTACGAAGTTGGGAATGGATACCGTTGTCGAAACTGCCAGAAGAGCTAAAAGTCGTAGACAGATACGTTCAAGGTCACCGAAGTTCGATAAGGACTGTTTAAATATAATTGTTATGCTAAATCATTGCCACCTTTGCACCATCATAATCTGAAGATTATTGTTTGTTTTCCTGTCGTAGACGAAAATCACGCACGCAATTTTTAAAAAATTGTAAGTTCGTCAAAGCTTATGTGCTTATATTTACTATTTTGGGAGCCAAATACGTTGTTTTGCCCACAACTTTATGGCGCCTAAACCCAGTTTTAAGTGCCTATAACACTACTCATCACTTGCTAAATTAAACACTGGTTCATTCAATGTGACCATTGGTTTAAGAAGTGCGAGGCAATTTCAAGACATATACCTTTGCATGTAAAAGCATTGACTGTATATATACCATAGAAGGTTGGATATGCGCTGTGAAAAATTGCAACCATTGCATTTTCGCGACACGTTAAAAACCACCGGAGTTGTTAAAAAACTCTGTATTGTACATTAATGTTCAGTAAATGCTGAAGTAAAAAAAAGCATGCTTTCATAGAGGTAGCATATCGTACAGTGGAACCAGCATGCCGTCAAATTTCTAGCTTCAAGGGCTCTTTCGACGCTAACGTTCACTGTATTAGAGCTTTCCCGAATTCTCTGGAAGCTAGCATTACTCTGAAGACGTATTCAACCTTCACGGCTACATTTGGTGACGTTTTAGAGCTCCGGCACGTGCCGTACAAGTGCAGCGCCGCGGCCGTTCCAATGCTCCTCCGGTGGCGAAGGCGCCCCTAGGAGTTGCTCCTACCGCTATATCAAACATTCACCGACGCTTCACGACCAGTAAAGTATTGAAGGTCCCTGGTACTACTACATGAGGCCATAGCAGCCATAACGGTATGATTAGAAATTGTTCTTACTGTGACACGTGTTACACCGACGAGAAGGAACTCGATTTTCGGGTTGGTCGTGTCCAAGTATCTCAAGTTAGCCTGAAAAAAAAGCATTATTAACGAATCAGATAAATGTAAAGAGCCACTTTTGTCAACAATAACCGTAATGGGTCAAAAACAACAATAAATCTAATTGAAGCTCGCAGTGAGGTGTTATATTCATCATCAGCGTCTCGATTGTGATGAGCAGTCTCTATTTATGCAAATTATAGTATGGAGCTTTGTTCCACTCAGCGCTGGGCAGGGATAGTCCAAAAAGTGTCCCGGGCCACAAACAGTGAGATAGATTCTCTGGAAATCTGAAATGAAATACTGTGATATAGTTGTGTTTAACGTAACCGGAAGTTTCCGAGATACTTTTGCAGGAAGGATTGATTTATATGTGGGGTTTAACGTCCCAAAACCACCATATGATTATGAGAGACGCCGTAGTGCAGGACTCCGGAAATTTTGACCACCTGGGGTTCTTTAACGAGCACCCAAATCTGAGCACACGGGCCTAGAACATTTCCGCCTCCACCGGAAAAGCAGCCGCCGCAGCCGGGATTCGATCCCGCGACCTGCGGGTCAGCAGCCGAGTACCTTAGCCACAAGACCACCGCGACGGGGCATTTTGCAGGAAGAAGGAAAAAAAAGGTAATACGCAACGCAGGTGCAACAGATATACAAGAATATTTGTGTGATTTCAATAATAGCGATGCTCCCTAAAGATAGGGCACCGGATAGGGTATGCAATAAAGTTGCAAAGCTTAAAACTTGAGAGACAAGCAATCTCGAATGAACACCGATGGAACGAAAAAAAAAAGAATACATTTATGACGCAACGTCTGATTCTCTAATAGGCTATTATTTAGACAACGCTGCTTCGGCCTCACCGCGAGACCTCTTTGCTACCCCAAAAACACTTTGTCGCCCCTAAAAAATAGAGGTGGAGCACGTGCCTTGTGGGACTGTGACTTGAAGAAGCAGTGCCAACAAATTTTGAAACTCGGAATGTAGAGTTCATTCGATTGATTGGTATGCGTGAGTTTTTTTGAGCGAAGTATAAATGGCATCAGTTACATAAAAGTTATTTTGTTTCTCATGCAAAGAGCGTCTAAAAAGGCTCAATGGCGTGTTAATCACCATGCAACATGTTCAGCGAGCCTCAGGAGGCGAGTGACGTTGAGCGAACAACGATTTTGTTGACAAGTTTAATATCGACATCGTGGTATATTCTTGTGGTACCACCAGGCGACGACGCTTGGGCTGCCTGTGAACGGCTTGTCTTGTGTGTTTTGCTTGGTTTGGGCAGCGTGTTCTTGTGAATCCTGCGTTAATATTGTGCTGCTTATGACAATTGTTGCAGAGTCTTGAGCATGTACGAAGCAATGCTCATCCCGAAAAAGTAGAACGCATGCATTATTTTGCGTAATTGTAACATGTTTGCCAGCCAGCGTTGTCCATGCATGCGTCTCTACCTATTTCCTCGCTGCTGCTGGTTTCGGCGTCAATTTCAGAATCATTGCTATGCAGAGGATTGAACTGAAAGTGACTCACCACTTTGCGAATCGCAGCGCTCCAATAATCCTATGCTTTGATTGTCGCTTGTAGACGCTGATGACGGCAGCGACGATGGTGGGGATGGCAAAGAATACCCACACGTGCATGCCGAGTAAACCAAATGTCACCTGAAATTGACGTCATCATTTCGTGTGGTCTCATGGCCAGATGGGGTGTGACCGCAGGGAGTAGTGCTGGTAGCGCGAAAAATCGATGAACTTGGCACCCATATTGAATGGGGTTCAACACTGTGTGTCTCTTCTGAATTTTTTGTATTTTCCTGCACTGGTAAATATACTTTAACCATGAACCAGCTCGTCCAAGCAGCCGTTTTAGCGAAGTTTATTACTGGTCGTACAAAACAGTGCAACATGTACCAATTCGTCCTTCTATTGCGTGATCACTACAATATGGTTATTAGGAGTCGGTAACTACACATTAACGCAGAAAACGCAACATGTGTCAAAATGATGGCACTGATTATTTGATCTAGTCGAGTATGACTGCCTTCACAATTCCGCCATCGCAGCGTTGGACATTCCCGCATAAGCTATTCTGTGCATATTGAAAAATATTTGTCGCCTCTTAGCGTCTACAGTCGGTGGGTTGCCTTTCCATGGCATAGCACAAAAGCCTCCTCCGCATCATTTACAGTGGCCCTATTGGTGTATGACAAAACATTTGCGAGATACCCTAGTCAAATGAAGTATCACAATAGAGTAGATAGACATGAAGAAATTTCACTACTAGGAAAACACACTCTGTCACCACGCACACCACCACTGCTTTGTCCGTGACTAAGATTTCAGTGCGTGCTGCGAACACTTCACTGCACATCACCGACACAACCCCAAATGTCACACACACTTCCTTGGATGTCACCAACAGTTCACTCAACCAGTGCCGTAACACCTGAATGCCTATCTCAGAAACAGCGAATGAACACGCACGACTGTGCCAACTGAAATTCCATCAAACAAAACATTCGAAAAAATAAGCTGCCTAAATGTTTGCAACCTGTATAAACTTTTTCTCCACAGTCGTAAGCCATAAAGACCGATTGGTCATTCAACTCAATGCTTATGTTTTGGCGTTCTGAACCGGGTGATTGGAAGTTGTCAATTGCTGACAAAGTCCATGCACCAAAGACGCGCTGAAGCATGTTTGGTTAAATGTGTCTCTGCAACTTCTCGTTATAACACCAAGACGCTCAACGCACTTCTTAGACACAGCATCGAAGGCGTTCAATTCGATGACAAGGCGTTGCCTCCATGCGCGTCTACACAGTAGCGTCGCAGAAACGCCTTTCTGCACAAGAAATCCTTCCTTTTCATCATGAAATTGTACCATACAGATACAATTAGTTGAAGAGGCTTTGGTAACCCTAGACACTATACAAAAGAAATCAGGTTCTTCCCTTCTCACACAGTATTGTCCTTGTTCTTGCCAACTTATGCCATTCTCTATCAGAGACAGCGTCTGTGCCGTGAGACCACAAGAAGGTTCAAGTCTAATAATATCGACAAAATCTGTCTCAGTGTCGCAAAAACTGTTTGCAGAAGTCACATCCTCCCCTGGATCGCCCTTCTTGCTGTCACTGTGCATATCGTTATCATTGGCCAGCTTAAGAAGAAGTATACAACTTTATTTGAAAAAAAAATCTAAGTAAATGTGGTTGGGCCCCTAGACGTCCGGGAGCCCCCTGTTCGACATCTCTAGGCAGGCCCGGTGCGGTTTCAAGAAATGGTCGTCCGAGACAGTGACCCAAAGAGCGGTCTCCCACGAGAAAAGGGAAGGGTTAGGGATGGAGTCCACCGCCACGGATTTCGGGCAGTTCCACGAGCAGTGGAACAGACAAGCCCAGGGTGCCCCGCAGGTGATGCAATGTGGTTGGTGAAGAGTGGTGTAAAATAGGTGTGCCAGATAGGGAGGAATCAATGCTTTCGCCTGCAGCTGGCGCCAAACTGAAGGGGCAGGGAAATCTCGTCTGCCATTCCGGTTATACCTCGTAATCTCATGGTAGGTGCGGAATCCCTCTTGTTGTTTTCTTACGAGTATGGGGGAACAAGCCCCCAGGGTTCGGAAGGAAAGACCTCAGACATGCGCATGAACGCGCTCATTTTCGGGGATACACTCATGGCCAGGCACCCACGTGATAGTCACCAGATCGATAAGTGGAGGAATGTTGCTCAGTATGGGTGAGACTGTTTTTAGTGCTATGCCTTGACGGAAGCATCAAAGCTCTGGGAATCAGTGCAAATTTCTGTAATAATAATAGAACTTGCGGCCGCATGCACCACTGCTAGGGCTAGTAGAACCCCCTCAGGCACGTCAGGACGTGCCGTTTTAAAGGACACGGAAATGCTAATGTGCCCGTCTTCTGTCATGGCAGCAGCCGTGGTCATTCCTTCAAGCGAGTCTACCACCGCGTTGACATAGAGGACGTCTTCACGATTTTTGTACCGCCGTATGTAATAGTCAGGGCATGCCTTGCGTCGGCCCAGATGGCGTTGTCGATTCAAGTTGTGCGGCATTGGTTTGAGTTGCATGTGTGCCACGACCTTTATTAGAATAGGCGACCATGCTTCTTCGATACGCATCGTGTCGCTTGATTTGAGTCCCATGGTTGAAAGCAGGTTCCGCCCTGTAGGTGTCCGAGAAAGGCGCTGGAGCTGATTGCTTCTCTGTTCCTTTTTGTAGTTTGTAGAACGTCTTGTGCCTCCCCAATAAAGCCATGACACACCCACAGAGTCATA
The DNA here is from genome assembly GCF_013339725.1 of Rhipicephalus microplus. NCBI lineage: Eukaryota > Metazoa > Arthropoda > Arachnida > Ixodida > Ixodidae > Rhipicephalus > Rhipicephalus microplus. The sequence goes on from NC_051171.1 coordinate 66,724,827, forward strand.
TCATCGGTGCAAAATGCCTGCTGTAATTAAGGAATATCAGCGAGCTCTTTGGCCAATGGGGCCAAGACTACATTTAATAAGAGTGGCGATAGGACAGCTCCCTGTGGTGTGCTGCTGTTTAGGAGGGAAAAAGTGGCGGATGTGAGTGTACCTAATCTAACCTCGGCGGTGCACTTTTCCAAAAAAGCTTTGACAAAATGCCGGGTCCTACGACTACAGCCAGTTGTGGCCAATGTCCTGAGAATATGTTGGTCACCTACATTTTTGAAAGCCTTTTTTATGTCTAATGCGAGAATGACTCTGGTTTGGGCTGTCAGCCGTTTGGGATGAAATAGAGTCTCTGTAACATGCAGGAAGACATCCTGCGCCGATAGGTTGGAGCGAAAGCCAAACTGGGTGTTGGGAAAGAAATTGCTAGCTTCTAAATGTGGCTGTAGTCAACGGAGAACAACATGCTCAAAAAGTTTACCCACACAGCTCGTTAGCGAGATGAGTCGTAAATTTTCGAGAAGCAGGGATTTTCCTGATTTCGAAAGAAGATTAATCTGTGCATGTTTCCAAACACAGGGCAGTGTGCCCTTGCTCCAGTGTTATTCAAAGAGATCCGTGAGCTCCTGCAGAGACACGTCATCTAAGTTTTGGAGGATCTTTTATGTTATACGATCCGGCCCTGGAGCAGTGTCCCGAGTAATATAAGCAATGGCCTGTTTTACTTCTGCAAGCGTAATATCTGCATCTAAGTTTTCGTTCGGATCAGGGGGTGTTAAAGCGAATGCGTTCGGATCCGCCTGTAGGGGCTGAGGAATGTAAAGGTTTTTTATGTGTGTCATAATGTCTCTGCCTTTTTGCTCTTCTAGGTAAATGAGCCGTTGGGTAGCGGTGTGAATGTGGTTTTTGGTCGGCGTGGGATCTAGAAGGGCCCTTGGGATGTTCTATGTACGTTTTGTGCCAAGTGTTCCTTTCAGTGTCCCACAAAAGTTTTCCCAATTTGCTTTCGCTAGTTGTGTAGCATACTGTGCAGCCTCCTCTGCGACTGCAGTGATACGTAGGCGAAGTTTGCGGTTTAGTCTTTGACGCTTCCATTGTTTACAAAGGCTTCGTTGGGCCTCCTACAGATAGACGAGATGAAGGTCAACTTGAGGCACATTTTGCGTGTTCTTAATCTTTTTACCAGCCCTATCAACAGCATCTTGTATCCTTCGAATCCAGTACTCTATAGATTGCGGAGTGGTATCCTCCGCGGCGATATATGGGTGCAGTTTATCCCAGTCAACGAGGGTCTGCATTTTAGGTCGGAAAATTTTGGAATTCAGCGTTATGACAGTTCCGATCACATGGTGGTCGCTACCTATTGTACCCAGCAGAACCTCATGTGTTTTTACTATTACATGTGCACTCACCATCATGACGGCAGGCGTGGTATTCCTGGCGGTGCTAGTGCCTACTTGCTTTAGCACAATAAGATCAGTAATTAAGGCAAGTGTGTGGTGCATCATGGCGTTATGTACCAGGTTACCTTTCGGTTATATACTTACGTAAACCCATGTGGTATCTCGTGCATTAAAGTCACCTACTCTAATGCGATGTGTGCACCGCGTTTGAGCAAGAATTTCTGGTATGCGGTGCTCTTATCTTTAGGATTCCTGTATATGTTGATTACCAAGAATCCTGTACCTTATGTGTGATTCGACGGGATTACTTGAAGAGCAGTGTACTCAGTTCGTTTCTCTGAAGAGCTTCTCGTTGGGGTCCAATCTATGAATGGAAGCGTTTTATAAATAAGAATAGCTGTGCGCGATGTTACCGATGCCACCTGATATCCTTGCAGAGAGAAAGCCACAGAGCCCGTCTCCTGCAGAGCCACTATATGAGGCTGTTCAGTGGAGTGTTGAATGTAGGCGGCCAATTGAGAGTGTTTCTTTCTGATGCTTCTACAATTCCAATGCCATATGTTCATATCAGATGGGTTTTGATTTCCGGGTGGAGAAGGCAAACCTGCTCTTGCAGTATTTTGTCGATTACTAGAATTCGCCACGTTGGGTCGTTGTGGGAGTGTAAACTCCCGATTATGCGCTATTCGTCTGCTGCGTGTGCTGAGAGGAAGCGACGGCCGATTTGTGTTGTTTATGATTACGGGTTGGTGATGCTTGAGCTTCCATATTGTACAGGTGATTAATTGCAGTCTCAAACTTTTCCATGCGGTGACTCAACGTGGTCTTCTTTCTCTGGAGAGCCTCTTTTTGTTCGTTATTCATTTGTGTTTTAACAGCCTCGAGGCTTTCACTTACAAATTTTAGAACTAGTTGTATGAGGCCTTGAGTGAATTCTGGGGTTTGGAAATTCTAGGCACATGTCTGTTGAACGAGGGCTGGTGAGTGAGGTGGTGTTGATTTTGAAGCATTTTGGGAAGCTTGCTCAACGGGTGACTCACCAGGGTCGGCCAGGGGGTCCAGCCGTCGCTGTAGCTGTGACTGTGGGGTTTGATCTAGGCGACCTCCTGCAGCCAAGCCAGATGAACTCGAGGCCGCTGCCTTGGCCTCCAAGCCAGGTGCATGGGTGGGCTCTCGTTGCGGGAGTGCTGGCCATGTATTGTGGCTTTTCGCACTGCGCTGCGAAGAAGTCGGTTGGTAGTTCTTAAATGAATGCACAGATGTCTGAATGGGCGGAGCTGCTTGGGGTTGAATAGGTTGCGAGGTCTCGTTTCCATGCTTTGGGGTTTTCGAGCGTTCGGAACGAGCACTCTTACCATGGCCTTCGCTGCTGGCGTGCTGAGGACTGCTGCGAGGTTGGTTGTTCGGTGGCAACTGTTCCGAAAGTTGTCTCAGTGGAGGGTCATTGGTCTTTTCTAGGAGCTGACGTTCACCTCTCTGAACACAGGGCCCAGATCTCCTTTGTCGGGCTGGGCAACCCAGGTAGATGGCAGGGTGTTAGTCGGAGCCACAGGTTAGACAGCGCGGGACGCAACCATCATGATATTTGCTTGGGTTGAGAATGCCGCAATTTCCACACTGGTGTTCTTGCGGATATGGGCAGATGTCGTGTTGGTGGCCAGTTCTGAGGCAGCAGTGGCACACTTGGGTGAGTAATCGGAAAAGTCTGCATCAAAATTCCAAGCCTTGGAAGTAAACGTATCGGGGAGCACGCTTTCCATCGAAGGTGTAGAGGCATGCTCCATTCGTCCCGAATGATCGCGCTTGGATAACATTATTACTTTGGGGATAAGTGATAGTGTTGTTCATGAGGGCGTCCTCTGTGGGTATGCGGAGGGCTCCTGTGATTACTCTCTTGCAAGAATTAGCTGTTGAAGCCACAAAAGTGGAGACTTCATACGATCTGCTGCTGAGCTTGAGCGTCTGCACATGGCACAGCTCTACCGCGAGGTCTGGGTCTGAGGTGCTGATTAGGTCGAGGTTCTGCTCCTTGCATACTCGTATCCGCGCACTCATGGACAAAGAGGCTCGAAGCGCGGTTTATATAGCAGCGTACAAGGGTAAGACCGCTTCTTGTTGCAGAGATATGCCTCCTCTTATACGAAAGGTCACCGTGTGGTTCTCCACGGGAAGGCGTGGCAAGTGGGGCCGGCCGGTTCAATGTCTGTGCTCGCGTTGGTGGAATGTGGCTGGTGGCGACGTGGAGGCCTCCTTGGCAGCAACCTTCTTTTGGCGAGTATCGATCACCCGAAAGCATAGATTGTGAGATAGGGATGGCTGCAGGTATGTATTGTTGGACGCTTCGGCAACACCTCTCGGACCGGGGGTGGAGTCACTGGGCCCACAATTGTCCATGGGTTCGAACTCGTCAGCATCTAATAATTGCTGTCTAGACCTGGTGAGTCAGAATCGATGATGGTCGTCTCCGCGAACCAGGCCCCTGCCCAGTTCGCTACGTTGCGAGGCCCGTTGCAGGCTGTGTCGCAGAGCGTGCCGGGAACCAACGCGGTTGGCGCGTCCGCCGAGCCGCTGCAGCGGGGGCGCATCTAGGCTTAATGTTGTGACCACCGCTTACGGTTTTCAAACGTTCGTTTCTCGTTAAAAAGAGTGCAGCTCAAAATAATTGGTGCCAGATGACAGATGGTGATGTGCCTGTTGCGATTCTTGTTCGATTTTGTGCCGATGGCCATAATATCCTGGCTCTTGAGGACGGAAAAAATACAGCCAGTTGTGACCCGTACTGCTTGCGTTGGCACCCCCTCGGAGCCAACTTGGCCAGCATAAGCTGCAGCTGCAAATCTTGACATTCATGTTCTCCCTGCGTTTTCTTCTCGCGACTTTCAAGTTCAAGCTGTACTTTCTTTCCACTTGTCTACTGTTCAATCAACTGCTGTCTAGATTTTTCAGTACTGGTAGTATCAAGTAACTGTAGTCGCTCCTCTATCATCTCCTTTTCCCTGATCAAGTGCATATATGTGTGTTCATCCGCTGCTTAGAACTTCTCCACCTGCTCTTTTGCAGTCTCCCATGCATTAGCGCCTTATTCTCCTAATCGCTTTTTCTCCTGCCGATAAGGGTCAATAATGCCTGCCGGAAATATGCCCGTGGTATATCCAGATGATAGTAATCATTCAAGTCTGTTCCGCCTCTCAAGACGAATTTGAACGAATCCTTGCAGGCTCATTAAAATGTCACGTTATGATATCGCGCGGCTCAGTTTGTTTGAGTCAAGTGGGATAAACGCATGGAGAGGACATGGGTTGTGGCACAAAAACACCCTTCAATATACACTCACACACATGGAGTACAGACAGAAGACTAACAATCTATAGAACCAATTCAGTACCCGAAAGTCCCACCGCAGCAAGTCCTACTCATCAACAAATTCCACCACAGCCACGTTCTATGCGCGTCCCTATATACACATTCAGCGGTCAATGTCTCTCGCACGGAGCAGGCGTAAGGTGTCGGCCGCCTACGACGAATATCATTCGCACCGACACCCGAGCGTATCTCGCCGCGTGCGTCCATGCTTGTTGTTGCTGATCTGGAAATGATGTTGTTGCTGATCTGTTGTTGCTGATCTGGAAAGGTCTGCTGCAAATGCTTTGAAGTGTGAGGCAGTCGTTTTCATGCGGTGGTAGAACGAGTGCCGGCAGGTACGACAGGCACTTCTCAGGCCGCTCTGGCCCGTGTGCCATAGACGCAGCAGATGGTTGTCAACAAGCCCAGGTTCGTTCGAGGCCGGCGGCGTGACGCTGATTTGTCCCAGCCTCTCACTGCACCATCCACCAGCTGCACAACCGGAGCAAAAAGATTGTAGCTCGCCGAGGTGACAACTTAGACGGCTCTCGACGCGTTGAAGTACTGGGGCAGGGTCAAAGCCACCTCGATCATCCACCATCTTTTTTTTTTCTTGTGCGCGCCCTAATCCCATTTGGCGTCCCCACGCTCCCTTCTTACTTTTCTTTTTTTATCTGAGTTTTTCTCTTTTGGCCTCTCACCCATTTGTCCTATTGTCTTTACCTTGTCTTACTCTTTTTTTCCACTTCACTTGTCGTTCCTGACACCACCCAACTCTCTCGATTGCGAGCCAAACACACTTTGCCAATTGGATCCCGCTTCTTGTCTCGTTGCGTTGAGCCTACTGTGTTCTAAAATCTGTCAGGCCTTCGTTCCACCACGAAGTCAGTCGGCGTATTTAGGAACCTCAAAAATAACGCAAAAAACCTAACACCGAGGTAGCACTTCTGGTACTCCACCGGGGCAACTGTCACTCGTCACCACGTGGTTGCCTTCCGCTCTTCAAGTTAAAAGGTTGTCGTCTGCGTGTTCAGATGCGCGTTCACCACGCTCTGATTGTTGCGACTGCCAAACACTCGAATATAAACATGTTTTTTGTGAGGCAAGCTTGAATTTACAAAACTCAACCGCACAAAATCCTTAGCAACTGTAGGAAATGCAGAAAGCGCTTTCCGTGGTCAAGATGAGATACTTTAGGGCTCTTACTGTGCTTTCTTAGTAAAACAGAAGGCTCGCAGAATCAATATAATGTGCGCGTTAACCAACAGGTAAGGAAGGAAAATAGGAGAAAAAGAACGGCAGGGAGGTTAACTAGCCTATAGGCAGCTGGTTAGCTACCCTGCGCATAAGAGGGGGATGGGGGAGATGAAAGGTAGAAAGCAGAGATGGAAGAGAGATAAACACAGCCCATGCAGCACACGCGCACCAAGAGGTAAAGTGCCTGTATAGTATATAGAGCTTTTCGCGAAAGTTAGATGAGAAACAAAATCATTGGATGAAGCATCGTCTTTTCTCATAACTGAATTCTCGAAGTGGCGCTAATATACACCCTGAGTCATCATGACGCAGTATATCGCCTACATGCGGCTTCTAATACAGGACGCAATATGCGAGCTCCTGGTCAAGTGAGGAGAAAGGCTGTCGTCGCCACGAAGTGTTCGATCAGCCAGGTGGCGAAAGTTACAACCTAGCTTGTGTGTTATTAGAAGTACCTTAAAATGTTTTATCATATACAGTTCACTTATATATCTAAAAAACGACGAAATAATCTTACCGCGTTCATCATCACTGCCAAGTACGAAATTAGTTTCGTGTTGTCCTTGAAGTGTTGCTGGTGCGCCTTGTCCGAGACGATGTGAACCTCAACAGGAAACCTTTGAAGCCCGCCAGATCGTGATTGCGGAGCTGAAAAGAATGACAATTTCGCAATTTCTGTTTCGTGGGGTATTTAAATGTTTCTTTGCCATAAATGCTACTGGGCATGTAAATTTTATCGTAGAATCGATGCTGATAAAACACTTTATAAGTGTCATGTGATATCATTCAAGCAAGTCGTAGTCTCACTCTTAAGTATCTGTCTGTAGTTCATATTCTCATGCATGAGTTCACGCACAAAAGTTCGAGCTTTCTCTGTTGAAAATTCAGTAGATCCCATGCGTCATAGGAGTCGATGTAATGTGAAGGGTTGCCGTTCGTGTCTACTTTTTGCCAAACGGGCTGCATTGGTAACCCATATTTTATGGGAACTTTCGGGATGATTTCGTGGCTGCTTTGTGGCTACTCTGGGCCTCTGTTTTGGCTCGTTTAGAAGGCAATTTTCTTATACGTGTTTAAAGTCACAGGCAATCTAGGAGATAAACCTTATTTTTCACTGTATTAGGTCACTTCAGTCCATGCGTGTTCATCTTTTCACTCCAGCAAAAAGCTGCGGTGCATCTAGCCACATTAAACACACGGTGTGCCTGCAAACACGAAGCGACGAAGTTGCGCGTGTGCTTGCGAACATGTGGCAAACACATTGTGTACACCACTCGCTATTTACTCCGATGTCACCTGCTCATGTTGACAGCACAGTGCATGATTTCTTGCGTACTTGACAAGATGTCAATTTCCACACGACAGTGAAGCTATGTGCTTTTCTCGTAAATTTACTAATATTTTAGTCTGCTGCTTTACGCAAAACTGTTTCATTGCTTACAGTACGCCTATTTCAACTTGTTGGCGGGAATGTGCAAAATTACATTATCTCTAGAAAATCTCTATAAGGTATATACGCAGGTGTGCAGAATGTCAACTAATGACTCCTATATAGGTAATCACTCTGGTGCGAAATACGGTTTGCGGAACTGAACTACTCGCAGTCCAAGGTTATGCGTGTAACAATAGTAGCCTTAAGGATGACTGCCAGTTGGGCGTGTTGGTAATGGTTCATGATGAGACAAGCGCAAAAAATACACCTACTCAGAGAGGACACAGACAAGCGCTTAACAACAAGGACAGACAAGCGCTTGTTAGTGTCCTCTCTGAGTGTGTGTATTTTTTGCGCTTGTCTCATCATGAATAGTAGCCCATTTCCTGATTTGCATGCAACAGCATTGCATGCGACCAACTGGTTGTCATTTACCTGTATACCTTTTCATATCATTAGATCATAATCATCGCTTTCGTGACTACACTATCGGAAGGTTGATCACTGTTCTTTTCACCTCACCGTATTCTGCAAATCTTTGCTTGTGTCATCCACTCTGATCAATAAGAATGTACTCACTCTTCCCACAGTGCCGAGGAGAATAAATAAAGCACTTGATAAACTATTTTATAAATGTTCAATTACTAAAACACTTGCTGAATTGCCGCACGAAAACTAAGCAAGAGTAAAAATTGAGTGTTTAGTTTACATAATTGCATATTCAGTGGTATTTAGTGTATAGCGATGAATTGCGTCATAGCACAACTGTTCGTCTATTTGGATACAGACTTTAGCGATACAGCTAAATGGCTTGATGTTTTAGCTGCATAACTTGAGTTTTGGTTTATTTCAAATCAGGCCAACGGTAACCCTGGTGATGTGAGGCACTGAGTGAAGCGCTACCTGAACCAAACTGTTAAACTTTGACGGAATCAAGACATTTTTTTCAAGATATGACGCCATCAACCATTGCATGTTTGTCGCTTGCGCATCGGTATATTTAAGCAGGGATTTTTTGACGTGGTCGGGATGTTGGTGAAAGCATAAGTCGGCAAGAAACCAAACTTTACATGTGGGCAAAGTTGTGCTCATAGAAAGAAAAGTACATTAAAGAAACTGAGTGGGGTCAAGCACTGTCATCCGTCATCATTCATCAGATTAGCTGCAAAGCGCTTTGGTATTTTGTAGCAGTGGCATTGGAGCTGCAAGCGTTATCGCTGGTAGCCGGGTTACTTCCAGAGCAAACTGCACTGTACGCGTGTGTCTCACTGTCTTATCGAAAGATTGTAAAGTAACCCGGAAGGTTCTCAAACACTCTTAACGCAGGAGCTCTATAGACTTCGAAAGAGAAATTTGCCTGCCCATCAGCCACGCTCGTGTTCACAGAAGCGGGCTCATCTTCCACACAATGAATATACCAATTTACATTCTTCCCAACATTCATCGAAAGAAACTGAAGCTTATTCTTGGTAGAGTGCCTGTTTATGCTGGCAGTGTCTACTGTTACTCTAATTTGTGATGCAGTGCAACGCCCCCTGGAAAAGTTTCCTGAACGTTCCTTCCGAAAAAGATCCTTAACGTTCTTTCCGTAAGGTCACGTACAGCCGCGTCCATGTCTATGTAGAGCGTTGGAGCTGCCAGTTTTTGCTCAGTGGCATGACACCTAGCCACATTTGTGAGCATTCACATAGTCAGCATGATTATTTCGCCACCCATGCTTCTAACACGACTATTCAGAGTCGCAAATTGCTGCAAGGTGTCACCCCCAAGAACAAAACAGGCTGCTCACGTGCTCTACACAGACGTGGACGTGGTTGTACCTTGCCCGACAAAAAGGTACGCTGTCATCTGTGGCTCCGTCGGTCGGGTTTTTACTTTTAGCAAAATCATGGCAGCTGCGTTTTCTCTACGTTTGTGCAGCATACACTAACCAAATGCGTCAAATGTTCCTACTGCACAAAAGTCCTACGAGCTATAGCATAGCATCGAACATCATGGTCGGGCTTCCTCTGTAAACCAACGTGGATGGTCTCCTAACAATATTATGGGGGTTGCGACATCCTAAAATTGCCATGTAATTAAGGAGCCCCATGAACAAGGGAGGCGCACCTTTTGATCATCAAGTGTTTTTAACATGCGTTGATATCGCACAGAAGACGGGCATCAATCGTTTCGCCTTCACTTAAATGCGACAACCGCAGCACGGTTCGAACCTATGATGTCCTGATGAGCAGCCCGACACTGTAAGCACTGATCCACCATGGTGGTAGCTTTGTAGGCAGCGTTGTCTACCAAGCACTTCTTCAGGCTTGTCAGCACATGATAGCTTTGATTTTTATTTGGGGAAGTTGTAGGTGCTCACGTGCCACAAGACTGTCTTCGGCGAGATCGTCATATGGCGGTAGATCAAAAGACGAGTGGGAAAAGCAGGCAGCGTCAAAGTGTTTACGCCCGGACCTGTATCAATGGTAACGTCAAACTCTTGAAGTTTGATACTGCACTGTGCTAAATGCGCGGAAGTTTAATTCACCGATCAAAGGCGTGCTGGTCGCTCGGAAGCTGGAGAGGCCTGCCGTATAGGTAGGAGCAAAACACTGATTTGGCCCAATGCATGACAAGGTGCTCTTTGTCTTCAAAAACTCAATTCGCTCTTTTACAACCACCGGCCAGCATAAGCATTGAGCTTTTTCGACTTTCTTTTGTCGCACAATCCAGAACCAAGCCCCCACTGCTTGAGTCAGTGCGTATTTCTATATAAGCGTCTTCTTCGAAGTGCACCAGAATCAAAGGCCACAGCAAGCGTCATTTAAGTTCTCTAAGTGCTCTTTTCTGCAGAATTTTTCACTTAATCTCGATGCCAGTCTTGGTCAGTCGTGTAAATGGCTCGGTATTCTGCTAGTTAGGCAGAGCTACGGACTCTTCAAACGTAGATCTAGGAGCTAGGAGCTCTTCAAACGTGTATCTACAATTCCAGGATTTATGCGTTAGACCAGGAGACTTGATTACTAGCAGTACTGTTCGAAGGCTTCCGAAGAGTTCGTCGAAGCTGGAAGGGAAAATCAAAACGTTATCTGGAGACACTAGAGAAGGTCGCCACTTTATGCTAGCCGGTGCTGTGTCCATAACAAGCTGCAAGTGCCAAGCAAAGACAATTTGGCAAACCCTTGAACTCAAAGAGGCTGCCTGCTGGTTTTACAAACACAGTCCTCTCACGGCTTCTCTTGTTGACCTCACTTTGATGGTAGCCCGTTTGAGGCCCATTGAATAAAAGTAATTTGCTTTATAAAGTTGGTTAGAGGCATCATCTATTTGTAGGAGTGTACACAAGTTCTTCTCCACGTGATTTCGGTGACGGTAATGAAGACAAAAACGCACACTGCTGTATTTCTTCTTCCACAAGACCACTGGTCATAATCATAAACTCTTCGAGGGCTTTGTTTTGATTGCGTGAATGGCTAAATAGGTTTGGCGACTTGTCGTTTTATTGCTTCTTGTTTCCGCATTGAACACGGTAGAATTCTTACTTAGCTCGATTGAAATCTTTCTTATTGATGTGGTGGTTAGGAAGGGGCATTTTAATATCATTCAATAAACACTGGAAACAAATATTTTACATCTGCAGAAAGCAAAGGTAATGTCATAGCTGAGCAGTGGACAGACATGGATTGCCGTCAAAGGGTGATCGAGGTATTCGGTTATTGTTAGGGGCAAAACTCCTTATAGCGGCACCCGTTCGTCCCCCGTAGTATGTAACACGTATAACATTCTGACCTCCAAGGTGGTGCCGGTGACAGACTTCTTTTGTGCGTTGTTGAACAATAAAAAATATTGCTGAATGTACATGTCAATGGCTGCTGATGGGGAATGAGAGACCGGAGCATTCGGCTTTTAAGTAATGCGCAGGCTGCGATGACCATTAGCAGCCATTGGCATTTACATTGAGCACTATCTGACAAGAAAGGGTTGCTACGTTATACTCGCTGGGTGTAACCTCCTTAGCTTTAGAAAGGTTTAGCGAGCGTTGAGCCGCTGTGCCATGAATACAATGAACTTGTATATACCATGAATGAACTCGAGGTGGTTAAAAATGAAAAGTAGATACTAAGCGCAAGCCGTAAGAAAGTAAAAGCCGAATTTTCCGCCTCTCATTTCCCATTAGCAGCCATTGACATGTACATTGAGCACTATCTGACTGTAAAAGTTTGCTAAGTCATACTCGCTGGGCGTAACCTCCTTGGTTTTCGAAAGGTTTAGCGAGCGTTCGGCCGCAGTGTCATGAATACAGTGAACTAGTATATACCATGAACTCGAGGTGGTTAAAGGTGGGAAGTGGACCCGAAGCGCAAGCCGTAAGAAAGTGTGCGTGTGCCACCTCTCGTTTAGTTCTTGGAATGTCCGCTGGATGGCGGTGCTTCTATATGGGGAATATATGATGAAAAGATGCGACATGGTGGTACTTGGAGTGTTGAATAGATGGACGAACGTACACATAGACAGATGCATGGATGGACGCATGAACGGACGCAGGGGCGGCTGCATGGACGAACGCAGGTACGGACGCACGAACAGACGCACGCACGGACGGGCTGATGGACGCATGGACGGTCACACTGACGGACGCATGGACGAATGAAAGCAAGAACGAATGGACGGACGAATTCTTCGCCCCACTTTCCATCATTCACTCCGTGGATATGCTGCCATTTTTGTGGCTTCGTCAGAGTCTGAAAAACAGGCGCACCACAGACGCCCACGATTCCTTTTATGCTTGCGGCCGTCCGGCCCATGTTCAGGCGTCTCAATTTTGGAAAGGTGTCAGGTATCTCCGCTCTACAGCTTTCTTAAGGCGATTCCCAATGCATGTTGTGACAAACATCTCACGGTCCTGCAGGAAACGGGGATTCTTTTTCATGACAGTTTCGATTTAGCCAGGCATTTTTATGTCGACGGCAATGGTAAAGTCTATGAGAGAAAGAATGGTGATTAATGCTCGATCTAGTGGAGAGCACTTTTAGACGGGTTCATACCTGGCTGAGCAGGTTTGATGCAGGACAGAGTTATCGACTTGTGCCCTAAGTTGATGACGGAAGATTGGTGGTTTATGAAGTTCTTTCCAAGTACGACATCCGTAAGCAATGACGCAAAATAGCGAGGCTCTCATGATAAGTGCGAATAGGAATATACCTTTCTGTGCAGTCATTCAATGAGTCGAGATGTCAGTCAAAAACTTTATTGAAGTCCTGAGGACCCAAATCCCTTCAAGGGGGAAGTCTTATGGCGGGCCGCACCGCCATGTGGACAGACAGGGGGAGCCTCACCGCCTTGTCCTGGGCCCACTGTAGAGCCCCAAGTTGAACGTTGTAGTCCGCGCTTGTAGCACTGATTGCCAGGCTTTAGAAAGCTTGAGTGAGATGTGATGGAGTGCTAAACATTTCTAAAGCATGCGTGGGAGCGTACACTATCGTATTATGCAGTTGAGGCTAATTTGCTAAATATAAGTGGAGATCCACACGGTTTGTTTGGAGCATTCTAAGTGTGATATACTGCAGCCTCGTGCGTGTTACTTTCTTCCTGTGCTGGCTCCAGACGGATTACTAGATGGGCTGCGGTGGTTTGTACTTCGGGGTATTCCGAAACAGTCCTAATTTTCACCGGCTTAGTGCAACTGGTGCAGTGACATGGAATAGGCCGTTCAAGTATTAACGTATTCATGAGAGCTGTAGCATCTTGCCCACCGGAAAAACAAAACGTCAAAGTCACTAGCTTGTTGTCTGCTGTTGGTGTTAGGTCAATGCATTGGATTACGGCTACACCTGTTGAATATTTTGCTGCTTCTACGCGGTGTCTGGAGGCCTTCCTTAAGCGGCTTATTGTCCGCTTCAGGGCTTCGTTCGGCTCACGGTGTGTTCTAATGTACTCACCGTGACATTATTGTAAGTAGCGGAGAATTGTCAGTTTCCCCGTAGACCAATGGAACTCCATTCGGTTGCTGCATTTAGTTTTCGAGATATGAACAAGTGGGATCATGTTCCAGTAAGATGGGCAGCCTGCAGGTGCTGCGGGGTGATGTAAAGTCTGGTGAAGGTGATTGCGCCCGCCGTCGAGGTTTCCACTGGGAAGCGATGATATAGTCGGTTATGTCACTTGGCAGTTAAACTCACTCTGGACGCAGCTTGTTGATAGCAACACCCTGCAGGTCAATTTGGCGTTCGCGGATACGGTTTTTGGTGTATGCGGCTTCTGCGCAGCGGCAGCAGAGAGGAAGAGGGGATATGCCAGACGTCGTACTTACCCGTCTTGTATAACTTGTAGGCTGGCCACTGGTATGACATCAATGGACTTGATTTTGGTTTCTGTTGAGAAAACGGCGTTCCTTTTGCGTCCTGACTTGGGTGGGGAGTGGGAATGGCATGGTATACTGCAGCATTGCATCCCATAGCTCATAGTCATGATGTTGCTGGTTGTTGAACACTCACTTTTTAATGAATATTCTAACGCACAACGTGCGCAATGGACATCCCCTCAAGCTTAAAAAAAGGGCTATTTTGCGTAGCTCCTCTCGCTGGATGGCTCAGATCACAAAGCAAAAATTGTTGAAGTTGTGGAAATCAACAGCTTTCTTTTGAAATGAGATCGAACTGTGCTGCCCAGCATGCATTCGAAGCATATTCTCGATAATGTTTGCCTCTAATGAAAATTCTTGGACGGTTTTAAGTAGGTTTTTGTGTCAGGTTAGTGAAGAGCTCCTGCTGGACTTCTAGAATGAGAAGAAGAGCATGGTAGAGTTTGCGTGGAGAAACATCCCAGTTATCTTTTTTCCATTTAGTTTCCACATGGTTGTAAAAGGAGACCCAGCCCTCTTTTTCTACCCGATGCTAGTGTATGTTGGTAGGAAACTGGCACAAAAAGTCTCTTTTAATGTCTTATTTGATCTCTCATTCAGTATTTGATGTTCTAATCGGTCAATAAATATTCGTTTTAAAACAGGTCGTAGCGGTATCTCCCAAAACAAAGAATACACTTCTTCACATGTATTTCGTGGCCTCACCACGGTGGTCTTGTTGCTAGGGTGCTCGGCTGCTAACCCGCAAGGTCACGGGAATGAATCTCGGCTGCAGCGGCTGCATTTTTGATGGAGGTGGAAACACTGTATGCCCATGTATTCATATTTAGGTGCACGTTAAGGAACCCAAGGAGGTGGCGATTCCCGAAGCACTTCACTACTACGGCGTCTCTCATAATCATATGGTGGTTTTGGGACGTTAAACCCCCCATATGAAAGATGACATATATTAGGTACTCCAGGTGTTCAACACAGTTTCGTGGTTGTATGCTTTAAGGAAACTGCGCAGGTCTTCGAATGATGATTTGTGAAACCTTTATGACTCCTTGGCTGCCGTAAAAAAGATTGACGTAGGCAATACAGAGGCAGCTATTATCTCTATAGCCCACGTCAGGATCGACGACTGCCTGGGATTTTTGGGAAGCAGCACAAAAACTCTCAGTAGTAACTTCTGCTTGTGGACAGATGGACGATGCAGGTTGTTAGCGTCGTCTTTTTCAAGCCCTTCTAGCACATATCACAGGGTCGAGACCTGCTTGAAAACGGCAGTACCCTAGTTCAAGGAGAAGCTTTTTATTTAGTCAAACTGGCTCTTGGAAAATGTGAAGTCATACTGGAAGCAACGTACATTGTGTACTGATAGTAGCGAACAAAGCGTCGGCCGGAGCGCCGGCGCTTTGTGGGTGGCGCGCATCGTCTTTTATAGAGTAGCCATCCAGCCTTCACGCGTTATTACTGGTACTCAAAGCAGCGTGAGTACGATTCACGGCTTTCATATAGCCTAAACATCATAATTTAAAATGATTTAGAAGCTTCTCTCGCATTGAGACAAGGTCTCCACCGAGCGCTGCTAACAATCTTTCTTGATGAAACCTGAATACCTCAACATAAATGAACAAGTGTGCATGGTAGTATAATAGAGTAAGAAAATGGTAGCAAGAGCGTGAAGACGATGCGAATCTTCAGTGCATGATCTTAACATGCGCGTCTTGATTTTCACGTTACAACCTGCTCTGTGGGCTAATTGTTCGCAGGTTTAATGCTATAATTTTTTTATTGGTAATGAAGTTAACGCAATGACCTAAAGACACCAAAGCTGCTTCTTGTAGAGAAAGATGTACTAGACATACTTTTGATGGTTGCCCTGTTACGACAAGTCTTCAAGGTTATTGTAGGCTAACACGCCGTACCTATTTGGTATGTATGAAGCTAATCAAATGCCCTTGAAAATGCCAAGACCACTTCCTGGAAATATGACGTGGAATCCATCCATGTGATAAACTTCATGCCGACCCATTTTAATACTGTTCGTGATATATTGAGGTGATCTCATAAAAACGTTAATACCAGGTTAACGAAACGACCTCAAGACATATTCATAGGCCGTAGACGGTAAGATGATAATAGATAGATAGATAGATAGATAGATAGATAGATAGATAGATAGATAGATAGACAGACAGATAGATAGATAGATATTACGTAAATATAATTTAGCATAAATACTCTCCATTTAAACAAATTAAAGCTATATTTGTTGGACCGAAAGCCGCGACTGTTCTTCAAGCTTTGGAAAGCCAATACCGAAGCAAGAAATATCCGTAACAGTAGACACTTACTGCCACATGGGCATGACGTAGAACACAAAATGACATTTAGGCTCATTCGAAAGTTAAAAAACCTCAATTCACATATGCTATCAACAATATGGAGCATCAAGAGTATGAAACGGAACTGCTCTGTGTGTGGCAAAAAAAATATTACTCGTGCTCATCAAAAACTCGCCTTAGTGAAGCCTGTTATTATTGAGGGGATCTCGCTTTTCGATTTCGAAAATTGAGAAGCTTTATTATATATTGCTGTGAAAGATATTTGCAGCATATTGTGATTCCTCATGCGATGGATAACATAATGAAAAAATAAATTTGTAGATGGCAGGAAGAACGCCTCGTAGGATGTTTGAAAACGTATTGTGGCACCTCTAGGACGTTTATTCAAATTGCCTATCATTGATTATGGTAAATCGCACTGTCAATGCGCAATTATGATGTGACTTACCGTTGGCCCAGTCGCTACTGCTTGTGTTGTGGTTGCTCCGCTCGCGCAGACGCGGAATCTCCACTTCTAAAAAAGGACATGAAGGATAAGCAAAGCTGAAATTTTCGTGAAGATTGTGGCCCACTGACAAAATTGATGAGCAGATAGCAGTAGGAATAAATTGATTCTGTCTTCATAGTTTAGTTTTTGGTATTTCCTATCTAGAACTGGCCGTAACTTTTGAAGTGAGTTCAGTATCTTTCTCAGGGGTTGACTGTGTGGCCAGCTTTGATATTAGCACTTTTTAGCGGTGGCCTACCGCCCTACCTGCGTTCTCCCTGCCGCACTTGAACTGCGGTGTTGGCTGCACTGGTACCGCAGATCACACAATAATAACGGTAATGGAGAAACAGTGGTTCAGAGAGAGATAGCCACTAAAAATTCTAGCTTACCAGCTGGCCAAAAAGCCGCCACCTGAACGAGACCGTGTTTCTTAAAAGATTAGGTGAGCTTTAAAAAGATTATCATGAACTATACCTGACTGGACTCTTCCTTGAATGATTCTACCAGCCATACAAAATTATGTTAGACATGTGTACATTTCAAAAAATATTCATGCACATAAGTATTTCCGACTATACACTGGTGTTACTGCGCCAATTTGTCGTACACCTCTTCCCACCAAATATTTTTTAACCCTTGAAACGGGAGATAACTTACAAGGGGTCGCTTTTTCTTCACTTTCAAATGCACAAGTGCACACGCACATTTTAAGACTGGTGAAACCATTGCGAGATCAAAATACGTCTCACTGTTTTATCGAAAGATTGTAAAGTAACCCGGAAGGTTCTCAAACACTGTTAACGCTGGAGCTCTAGAGATTATGAAGCGTGGAAGCTTGGGCAAGTTGGTTGGACATAACTGAATGCAGGAACAGCGCAACCTAGAAGCAGTTACTTCGTAACTACGGAAGCGAAACAACAAGGACAGAAAAGATCGCTGACTTTCAAGTCAGCGAAAAAAAGCGTTGAAAGTCAGCGCTCTTTTCTGTCCTTGTTTTTTTCGCTTCCGTAGTTACGAAGTAACTACTTCTAGGTTGCGCTGTTCCTGCATTCAGCTCTAGAGACTTCCAAACAGAAATTTGCCTGCCCATCAGCTAAGCTCGTGTTCATGGAAGCGGGCTCATCTTCTAAACAATGAATATACCAATTCACATTATCCTTAACATTCATCAAAAAAAAAACTGAAGCTTATTCTTGGTAGAGTGCCTGTTTATGCTGGCAGTGTCTACTGTTACTCTATTTTGTGATGCAGTGCAACGCCCCCTGGAAAAGTTTCCTGAACGCTCCTTCCGAAAAAGATCCTTAACGTTCTTTCCGTAAGGTCACGTACAGCTACGTCCATGTCTATGTAGACCGTTCGAGCTGCCAGTTTTTGCTCTGTGGCATGACACCTAGCCACATTTGTGAGCTTTCACATAGTCAGCATGATTATTTCGCCACCCATGCTTCTAACACGACTATTCAGAGTCGCAACTTGCTGCAAGGTGTCACCCCCAAGAACAAAACAGGCTGCTCACGTGCTCTACACAGACGTGGTTGTACCTTGTCCTACAAAAAGGTACGCTGTCATCTGTGGCTCCGTCGGTCGGGTTTTCACTTGTAGCAGAATCACGTCAGCTGCGTTTTCTTAACGTTTGTGCAGCATACACTAACCAAATGCGTCAAATGTTCCTACTGCACGAAAGTCCTACGAGCTATAGCATAGCATTGAGCATCATGGTAGGGCTTCCTTTGTAAACCAACGTAGACGGTCTCCTAACAATATTATGGGGGTTGCGAAATCTCAAAATCGCCATGTAATTAAGGAGCCCCATGGACGAGGGAGGCGCACCTTTTGATCATCAAGTGCACAGAAGACGGCCATCAATCGTTCCGCCTTCACTTCAATGCGACAACCGCAGCGCTGTTCGAACCTATGACCTCCAGATGAGCAGCCGGACACTGTAAGCACTGATCCACCATGGTGGTAGCTTTGTAGGCAGCGTTGTATACCAAGCACTTCTTCAGGCTTGTCAGCACATGATAGCTTTGATTTTTATTTGGGGAAGTTGTAGGTGCTCACGTGCCACAAGACTGTCTTCGGCGAGATCGTCATATGGCGGTAGATCAAAAGACGAGTGGGAAAAGCAGGCAGCGTCAAAGTGTTTACGCCCGGACCTGTATCAATGGTAACGTCAAAGTCTTGAAGTTTGATACTGCACTGTGCTAAATGCGCGGAAGTTTAATTCACCGATCAAAGGCGTGCTGGTCGCTCGGAAGCTGGAGAGGCCTGCCGTATAGGTAGGAGCAAAACACTGATTTGGCCCAATGCATGACAAGGTGCTCTTTGTCTTCAAAAACTCAATTCGCTCTTTTACAACCACCGGCCAGCATAAGCATTGAGCTTTTTCGACTTTCTTTTGTCGCACAATCCAGAACCAAGCCCCCACTGCTTGAGTCAGTGCGTATTTCTATATAAGCGTCTTCTTCGAAGTGCACCAGAATCAAAGGCCACAGCAAGCGTCATTTAAGTTCTCTAAGTGCTCTTTTCTGCAGAATTTTTCACTTAATCTCGATGCCAGTCTTGGTCAGTCGTGTAAATGGCTCGGTATTCTGCTAGTTAGGCAGAGCTACGGACTCTTCAAACGTAGATCTAGGAGCTAGGAGCTCTTCAAACGTGTATCTACAATTCCAGGAGATCAAATACGGGGACAGGAAAGCACACATAGGATTAAGTATTAGCTAGTTGCGACGCAGCCTCTCATTAGGCATAATATGAACTCACTTGTATGAAAGTCGATTTAACGAATGTTTGAGGATTACGAACTCTAAAAATTTGCTGGTGGTTTTTTTTGCACTTTACGCAAGATTCGTTCAGGTAAACTAACTTCTCTTAAGACAAATTTTTAGTTGAACAGTCTTGATTAATGCTCCTGGGCCCATTTTTGGGACCAGTGTAATGCAGTTTTTCGCTTTTGCGTGAACGCCGCCGATGCCACTGAGACAATGCTGCCTGCGAAAAAGAACTACGGTGCTGCAGTATCTGCGCAGAGTCGCGAGATTTTTATATTGTTTTTCAGAGTTCTTTCGAAGCCAAAAGAAGAAGAATGCGACCAAGAAATTTTATAGGCTGAGAAAAGTTACAACTCTCTATCAGTAGCCGAGCCTCTGAGATATATGTGACAATGCCAAGTTAACTGGAGAACTAAAACTAGTGTGCACAGAAGGCCGCGTGCCGGAGACCTGAAGGGCCGCCTCTGTGGCTGGAAATCCTTCCAAAGGTGGGCAAGGCATTCGCCAAAGTAAATAATTGTACCAGCTGGACCTTCATATGCATAATACGATGCACCTGATTCAGAGGCGCATTATGAACCCAATAACCGGAGATGTGCAGGAATTATCGACCCTTGATCTCGACAACTCATTTACCATAGGTTCGTCCTGGAGGCGGCCGAAGACAAGGAGTTAGAGCCAGAGTTCAACACCGATGTACGAGGTTTTCTCGGAGACTGCAAAGCAGTTTCAAAGGCTGTGGAATCAACATGTAGGAAGCCCCACATTGGGTGCGAGAGGCAAGTCTAAGGGAGCAGTCTTTCACCTCTCTTCTCTTGCATAGTTACGAAAGGTTCTTGCAGTTTCTTTCCGTAGTCGCCAATACCAACGACGTCCTATATGCCGAAGTCACTACTGTCGGATGTTTGGATGCTGAGGAGGAGAAAGCGCTGCAGTCGGCATTGGCTATAATAGAAAGTGTTCTGGAGGGTTAGGAGTTACGACTCCCCTCCGGCCCTGAGTTGCTTCTCTATAGACTGACTTGGCCTGGGTGGAGGTACCAATCACAGCGTGATCAGGTAGATTGCGCTAAACACGAGGAATGAGCAGTTTATTCGCAGATTTAAATCTATTACTGTGCTAGGCTTGCATCATGAATCTAATGGCAGATACTCACAGCTTTTGGACCATATCATCTCTAAGGTGAGTAACATGCCTAGACTGATCTCAAAGTTGCCAAACTTTTGAAGAGAGCTGAAGGAAAGCAATCACCTTCGGGAGCACCCCCTTCCTCTTGAGCTACAATAAGGTGGTATCATTGCTAAATTTTTATAAACGCGAAGAAAATAAACTCAGCACTTTAACGCGGAAAAGAACAAAAATTATACTAGGAATTCCCGTGAGCACCGGCTCAGTCAGGCTTATCAGCCTGAGCATGTTTAACAACTTCTCCAAGGAAACTTGAGTCACAGTCACTAGCTCACGTCGCGCTAATGTCTTCCGAGAAAATTCGGCAGTGTCTCCTACAGACGCATGGGTACCAACATAGGACAGTGTGACACAGATATTTTTTTATCTTTCGTTCGTAACGCTCATTCGTAGTACAATGTCGGCCAGCCAAAGGGATGGGTGAAGTTTCAGCGTCATGGTGTAGCTAAATTACCTGAAAAGGGTCTTTCGTCGATGCGCCACAGTGTGGCCACACTTATAGCTTTGTGGCTATGGTGGCTGCTCATCATCGTCGCTCACTCAACTCTGCTTCTGTTAAGAAGGTGTCTGCCTCCGTAGCAGAGCAGGTAGTGATTACCCTGACGAAAACTACCAAATACAGGGATATTTACTGGCTGCCATCCATGCGTTTGACTCAGGAGTGATTTTCAGTGAGTGTGCTCTATTCTCGTGTCAAGAGATGTAGCAGGTTTCAAACACTTGCCTTGTTTCTGGCCGGCCCCGAATGTTAGTAAACCGGTACATAACAATGTGCAAAAAATCAGAACTCGCAGTGGCCCGGGATGGCAGGAACTTGGGTTTGCAGAAAGATCGGCTTGCAAATTTTTACGGATACACTTTTAACATCAAATGTCACAAAGGGGCTTCAGCCTGACGCACAACAAACACACTAGACCACAGTCGTGGGCTCTTCAGATGCTCTAGACAGGTTCCCTCCCTTGTTGTTGCACGTTCAGTCAATTCGCTAACGGCATACACCCAGGATGGCTGAGCTGTGTGGCAGTTAATTGCCTGACGTTATGTACAACAAGGTTGCCCTGGCTACTGCGGCGTACCCTCGAGGGTGTCTGGTTGGGGTTCTCCGGGACCAAACAAAGCTTATTGGGGGTGAAGGTTTCTAAGCCGTGGGTCGTGCGTCCACGGTGTATGTAGTAGTAGTACTAGTAGTAGTAGAAGTAGTGGTATTAGTAGGAGTAGGAGCCACCTCCATGGCCGTACTAAAGGAGTGGCATCGCGCATCCTTTTCAATTAAGAAGCAAACTCGCGCACGTTAATTATAAATAAAAAGATGGCTGTTTCTGATGGAAAATTTTACAGAGACGAGTACTGGTGACTTTATCTCTATTAAAATTTACCTTGCATGTGATACTTAATAAAAAAACTAGTATCACAAAGACGCACTTTGAACACCATCTGACCAGAAAGGGTAGCCACGTTAATCTCGCTGGGCTTAATTCCTTCGTTTTAGCAAAGTATAGCAAGGGTTGGGCCGCAGTGCCATAAATATAGTGGACTTTTATATAGCCTTGAACTAGAGAGGTGAAAGGTGGGAAGGGGACACGAAGTGCAGGCTGCAAGAAAGTGTGCGAGTTCCACCCCTCGTTTAGTCCTTGGAATGCCTACTGGATGGCAGTACTTCTGTATTATATATCATATATGCTGAATATATGATAAAAAGAGGCGAAATGATGGTGAATTTGGAGCGTTCACAAGATTGACAGATGGATGGACGGATGGACTGACAGGTAGATGCATGGATGAATGCACAGTTGGATAGATGGTTAGAAGGACCCATGGAAGGACGGACACATGGACGAACGCAGGAACGAACGCATAGGTGAATTCACAGACGAAAGGACGGATGTACGGACAAACGAACGGACGCACAGAAAGACGGACGCACGAAAGGATGCATGGGTGGACGGATGGACGCATGGACGGTCACACAGACGGACGCACGCACAGACGGAAGCAAGAACGAACGAATGAACGGATGCTTTGCCCCACTCATCAGCATTCACTTCGACGATATGCTGTGACTTTTTTCATCACCTTGTTACTAATGCCTATTTATAGATGAAAACAATTCCTGGGTGGCTATTACCTGTCGTTCACCTGTGGCACATACCTACCCGTGATGTACGGGTAAGTGCCACACACGTCTGGTGGTAAAGGTTTGACGACGTGCGCTACGGGTTTGTCACATTATTAAGGAGAAGGCCTTTAAATTTGGGATAGCATTTTGCGCAAAAAACCGGAAAAAACGAAAAGAGCACAGACAGCAGCGCCTGTCTCGGCCTTCTCCTTTCTTGTCAGAGTATTTCTTACACAAAATCCGATCCAACATACAATAACATCTCGCCCAACATTCGGTTCTTTTGAGGCCTTTTGTGCTTGATGCTCACGGAGTCCTGTGGCAGCCTTCTGTACGCAGAACAAATGGAAGAACACTTTTTTTTTGGCGCGAGCGCGTGCGTTTTATGCTAGAGATGGTTATGCTATATCTCGTTTCGCCTGAGTTACGCCAAGCTACCACGACAGTTTACGACATCCTGTACTAAATTTCGCCGGACTTGCAACCATTCCAACCCGTTAATGAGCAAGTTTGTTAGTTACTGGCTATGAAGTTCTGGAGAGCAACCATGACCCTTCAAGAGAAAACAAAATGCAAACAACAACGCCATGCTCACCCATTTCTCTGAACTCTTCTGTGACTGGTACTTCAAATAAGGAGTGGAGTATCTGACCTTGCTGCGATCGTTCGCCTTCGAGGAGAGGCTTAACTCGCAAATTATGACTGACAATTCCTTCCTGCAAAAATGACAGTGAGTTACCAAAATACCCAACGTATGACCATTGCTTTTCGCTCAAACGTGCACATTCAAAAGCGTTAATACAACATAGCCAGCACAATGGTTAATTAAAAACGACATAGTATAGAACAAATGAGAAAATACACTCGTATATTGAATGATTGTATCTTCAAGCTCAACAAAGAAGACTGGGATTATCATTTGCTCACTCAGAATGATGCTTAGTAATACGAATGCGAATTATTTGTTTGCAGCGAGATACCCGTTTCCCCACGAACGGCATAAGACGACCTACAACGGTGCTCTAGTATCCATGGCGCTCGGCTGGGGACTCGCACGTAGTGGGATCCAATTCCTGCCGCACCGGTCGCATTTTCAAAAGAAGCGCAAATGCTCTAAAATTTGCCTACATTTAGGCGCACGTTGAAAAGCCCTAAAGGGTCCAAACTTCGACAGGCTTTCACTACGGCGTCTATCAGTCATATGATGATGTTGGGGCATTAAATGCTCACAATTATCATTTTCAAGGCCATAAGAGCCTAGAGCAATTAGGCTCTAATAAATTAAAAAAAGTATGAAGGTCACAATAGGCAAGGCTCATGTTTTTGGGTCCCTCTGACCACACCGCCTTTGTGGACGTGGCAGATGGTCACTTGCTTGTTTGCCAAGGTCATATAAGAAGATTCGTTTGTCCTAAAATGCGCACGCCCGCGATGTGACTCGCGTGCCGCCCTCTTGACCCTTGCGCGGGGAGAGCGTGGCGCCCTCTTCGAGCAACGGCTCGCGCGAAAGTTCGCAGCGATTGTGCGGGGTGGGTGAGACGTTATTTTCCAGTGGGTGCCGTCTCACGGGGGACCATTTGGCGACGAGACAGCGGACGCCCTCGCCAAGAAGGCTCACCACCCCAGCACACCCGTCTCAGCGTTCATCCGCGCAGGCGATGTTGCGCATCTCCGTACTGCGCGCCATGTGCGCGCATTACCCCCAGACCTACCATGACCCTGCCGAGGACCGGCATTCGCAGGCGTGCCCGTGCCTTCCTATTTCGGCTTCGCACTGACTGTTCCCGCACCGCTGAGAGGAACTTTCGCTTCATCAACAGCGGGAGCCCATCGTGTGCCAAATGCCCGGCGGTGCAGACGACCGAGCACATCCTGTTGCAGTGCCCTGGCTACACCGAACAACGCTGGCAGCTCTTGGACGCCCACGGTTGTCTGGGACTTCCACACGTTAGCCTTGACCACCTCCGGTTTCCCCAGGCCCACCACTCAAAGCTCGTGCAGGCTTTCGAGGCCCTGCTTTACTTCTTCGGTGGCGCCGATCTTATCACGTGGCTCTTGCGAGGCCCGTACTCACGTGGTCTTTATTTACATCTGTGGCTCCGCCCACTCCCTCTGACGCTCGTCACGTGGTGCTCCCCGTCTGCGCTTCGTGCCGGCTTGCCTGACTGTTTACCCAGCTTTCCTTCCTCCGTGGTTTACCCTGTCCCAGCGGCAGCGTATGCCCGCGCGTGCGTGACAGAGTTGATGCGTCCTTTCTGCTATCATCCCTACCTCCTATTTCTTTCCCTCCTGCTCCCCCATCCTCCGCGTGGAGCCGTGTCGTTGCCTTCGTAATGAAAGACAATAACAGCTCCACGCATTTATCTCTTACTTTTCCCTCTCAAGAACATCTGCAGAAGTATACTGACGATTTCCAATCGTATACTTTTGTCTTCTGCGCCTGTCCGGTGGCGTTACGCTTCCAAAGCGTAACCCTAGAGAATGCCATCAGAATAACAATCTGAACAACTACTCCGTTGAAGCTATTTTCTCGACAGCGAATGGTTTCCACTAGGCAGCACAGACAGAGATTTTCGTTCACGCTGCCACAGTCTGTATATTTTAGCTCCAAGGTGTAATATTTATCGCAATTCCAACAGATAAACGAGTGCAGTTTAAAGCAACTGCTTCTGTCAGTTTCCTAAATTAGGCAGACTGCCCGAAGCAGCACATCTTGCTCGCAAACATGAGCAACGACGCCTGAAAACAAATGTACGTGAAGTAAACGAATGCACAGTACCGCCAACGCCACGCAAAGATTTCAATTGCAAATGTGATGCAATTCAAGTCCTTTGAAGGCAACATAGTTGCTATATTGTGCGCCACAGTGCTATAGTGGCAATGCTACTCGGCTGTTGACTCGGCTGCCACCTCATTTAGCAGTACGCTGAATTCACTTATGCAAATGCCGTCACTGCGGAAACATGAACTCAAACTGAGAAAGCTTCTGACGCACAGTGAAGTAGGACACACAACACAAATATAGGATGCATGGTGACTAATTTTATTTCACAGCAAAAAAAAACATTCATAGAGCAGGCAAACCACAAGATGATGTGTGCGTATGGTAGGCTTTGTGAACAACTGAATAACGGCAATGTGCGGCTCACAAAACTAATCTTGAAATAAGGGCCAAGCCTTGCTAATGCTGGCTTTACATGTTTGCCTCACGTGTTGCTCATCTATTACTACTGTCTTCTATTCAACGTGCACTGTGTGCTCATTCAATTTAAACCAAAGGTCTGCAAACTTATGAACTCGGACCAACTAGCTCGAATAAGAATTCCGCATGTAACAACGAAGGCACAGCAAGGCAAAACACACAGTTATTGTCATGATGGTCTTCATCCTTGCTTGCGCTGTGTGTTTTATTACCAACAGATAGCAGAATTTCCCGAGCCATTACAACGTCGTGCCTCATTCCTACATGTTAGTTTTGGCACGTGAAAGTCTAGATCGGTATTTTGCATCGTTAGGCCGAGAGTTCGGAGATTTGAGATACCCCTGAACTGCGAAGTCTGTCTCGAACACGCGTTTTATTTTATGTCAGCCGACAGAAACACGTTGCCTGCGTTATGTGTCTGGTGACCCGAAATTGATATCTAGAGTTCCACTGTTCATTGTGTATGATAAGCAGGTAGGTGGCCACGAGAACTACTGTACATTTTCCCATCATAATAAACAGATGCTTTTTGTGTTGGTGGGTGCTGCTTCGCAGGGGTTGAAAGTTTTTACTATTAACGCAACAAAAACTGAAAAGAGGGTGGTCAGCTGCAAAAAGTGTCATACGCCTGTCGTTTAGCTGTTTAAATGATAACTTAGAATAGTTCGCAGTTCACTTCGGCAACATTTGAGGCTTTTCTGAAACGTATTTGCGTGCACTATACAGGAACCATTAGTGACCATCCTGCCTCAAATGACACGATGAGTCGTTGTTCAAACGGTAAATCTTTTTAAACGAGTATTAAAGGAGAAACATAACGGCGGACCATGGTGACTCTAGTGTCATAATGACCAATTCCTCTTCACGTACAGGAAAAGGCCAACCAGAACCACAAGAGAAACACCAGCTAGGCTGTTTCTATCACTGACACCTCAGACGCTGCTCAGTCTTCTGCAGCCCAATCTTGAACAACGAATGCAGCAGATGCTAGGCAAGATAACGATACAAAAAACTCCAAGCAAGACGGCGAGAATCAGAGCAATCATATCCTGCATTTGTCAATACCTTGAGGCCAGGTGAGGATAAATGACTGGCTGCATTGGTATTTGGGCGTTCGAGTATTTCGACCTACTTGATCCATATTAGAAGTGCACATTGATATGTTCATGCAGACAACCTATTACGTCAAAATCTACCTGAAGAATCGACACCTGATACTTGGCTGATGGTGTCCTACAACTAGCCAGACGCAGCCACATGGGTTTCAGAAGCTATGGACGCCTGTGCAGGGGTCTTCCAGTCGGTGCTAGCGTTAGACACGATGCAGCGATACTCTATCCAACAGCCCGAACCCACTTCGCTGATCTAGTAACAACTGGAGGAAGCTGGAGCTGCCTTTCCACCTTTCCACAAGGCTTGTCTACCCAACCCTTGTGTTGAAGCAATAACGAAAGACGACCAGCACATCGCTACGTCCTCCGGCATCCCGTGTACTCTCGGATAAAGAAGGCGTGTTGTGTTAGTGCGCATGCATCAGTACGTGTGTGCGAGGGCAGTGTGGTGCGGGTGACAGAGCCCGCGTGTCTGACTGTATTGATGTCATCAGTACCGCGAGTACTCCCTTCATAAAAGCCAGCAAAACTGCACCTAGATTGATTCTTTTTTGACGTACGAGGCGTGTGATGTGTCGAAGCTTTTTAGATTTATTTTTCAACACCATTGTACGCGTGACGTAACTTACAACTTCCACATTGCCGCCTTCCTGCCGCACCAACACAGATGACTGGTAATGTGTGTCATAGTATATGCTTCGTTGAATATCAGACGTGTCTACCTGCGGCAGAAAGAAAATTCAAAGGCGAACAAGGCACGTACATATTAGGACGACATTTTGAACATACATCAACCTAATCATATATATTTTTGGCCTACTGAACTAATATAAAAACTACAATTGCATTGAATATTATGCTAGCATTCCATATGCTTACTTTGCTATTATTTATACTCCACCACCTCTCTGTAGAATTTAGCGTGTAACAATTGTAGACTTGAATTTTGTGTATAGGCAGTACCATCCTAAAATGCGCCATCACTTGCGTGAAACAGGTTAAAAGTCTAATGCTTGTTATTGTGTTGTACTCTACTGCACGTATGCAGGTTTACTCAAGTATGCTAAAGGTTGTGACTCGATAACTCCTGTGATCACGCTTCCTTTGAAGTGCTGCTTCGTGTATTTTTTATTTATAAAATGGATTACCTTATGGGTTCAATTATGCTTGGAGATACCATGTCTTCACGCAACAGCTGTTCAGAGCAAGCACATGGGATTGCGAATCTCGATTTTCCTAATTTGGTACGAGGAGCACAAGTTACATTGCTTCAGCTACGAAACGTTGCTTTCAGCGAAACTTGTAGGACTTTTTTTGTGCTTTGTCGTGCAAACAGATCGTTGGCCACTTTCAATTTCGTAATCCTTCCTACAAAACTCACAAAATATTATTCTTAAATCTTTTTAACGAGTAAATATACGAATTTATATTGATTGAAATGCAATTGTTTGGTCTAAGAAATCACTTCTAAAATTTTACGAGGAATTGAACCACAAGCAGCAACATGAGACATGTATTCTTATGTAGCGCGTGCGCTTGTAAAGATACCCTTCTATTGGATATATCCTCTTATTGTGAAAACAATGCAGGAACTGTTTTAAACTTTTTCGAAGGATGTTACAGTTCGACACAGTGTAAGGTACATCTTGTAGCAGAAATTACTCATAAATGCATATTGTTAAGTTGTTCGTACTTACATGGAAGTGGCGATACATAAAGTGTTTGAAGAGCCTGAGGTACTCGAAGTTCAAAAAAGAGTTCTTAAACTGAAGCTTAAGCACACACACACAATGGAATAATCCGACATATGCCATAGAGACACAGAGACCAGCACAGTGTTTTTTTCTTCTTTTTAAAATGAGAATACAGCAAGAAAAGCCCCCAAAACTATATATAAACTGCCGTATTACAAAAAAAACGTAGTACTTGGTTTTGCCGCATACTGAAGTCTAACTGCACATGCACAAGTACCTGCGATAGAGACACAGGGACCAGCGATAAGGACACGGGGAACAGTGATAGGGACACAGGGACAAGCCCAGTGTCCATATCGTATTTGTTCTCGGGTGTGTGCGCTTAAGCTTCGGCATGAACCAAAACCAACTAGCCTGTCCTTGCGTTTTACTTGAGTTCGTAAGATTGTATGCGAGCCAGATATATTTATTCGACTTGAACCTAGGGAAGATTTCAACATACCACTTCCAACTTTTGTTCTTCTTTGGCGCTTGTAACAAAAAGGAGCTTGTCAACCAAGACTGTGCTCTTTTCTAGATTTAGCGTTATCATTTTGTTGAGCATGAGAACCAACTTTCCTGCTGTCGAGCGCTCTTCCAGTATACGAGGATATATTCGCTGTTCTTTGGTCTCTAAGGGAGAAAAGGGAATGAATAAGATACAAATAAAGTCACAAATATACAGAAATGCGAACATTGCTCCTCCAATTATTTGCGCCGCGTTTTTCTTTGGAGTAGCGCCTAAGAGAATATCTCAATGGTCATTTCATGCATCTCTAGTTTTCAATACCTGGAATCTGTTATGATGCACAACGATACTTTTCAATAAGAGGGCGTGCACTTCGGGGTTATTAGAGGAGCTTCTGGAACAGAATTTAGCCAGAATAATTACAGTGAATAACATTCGCCGTTGTTGCTGCGCTTCGCTAGGGCATATGACTTATTGACTCATAATATTGTCACGCAGCAAAGGACGACACAGTTGTCTATAAGGAAAACAAGTTTATTGGAGCGAACCTGTGCTCCCCTAACAACTGAAAGAATACACAGGCGGCGAAGCAGCGGCCGGAAAAACGACGGGCACGCTTGTGAGCGTCGGCGATCGAATGTCGCGGCATCGGCTTTGCGGGAATTTATATCCCTCGGCGCGAGGGTTTCTCGAATAGTCTAATTGTATCGAGAACACCGTGATAGCGTTTGTTCGAAACGCTGTGAAAAGTGATAGCACAGGCCGGCGCAGCCAGGCCGAAAAAAAAACACAAATAAACAAACCCAATGCATGGTTCGCGGCATTACCCCCCCCCCCCCCCCTAAAAGTGCATCGACCCGATGCTAACATAAGGGACAGTCCAAACAAAATAAAATAAAAGTTCGTCATCGTCCGTAGAAAGGTTTTAAGCGAACCACATGGACGACTTCGGGACGCGTGCGTCGTCGTGATGTACGGGAGTCACCATCGGGGATCACTTCGTACGTTAGTTCGCCAACACGTCGTAGAATCCGGTAGGGTCCGAAATAGCGTCGTAGAAGTTTCTCACTGAGTCCACGTCGTCGAATGGGAGTCCAAACCCACACACGATCTCCAGGATGGTACTCGGCGTCTCGGCGTCGGAGAATGTAGCGTCTGGCATCCACCAGTTGCTGGTCCGTTATACAAACTCGAGCGAGCTGGCGGCCCTCCTCCGCATGTTGGAGGTACCCTTGGACGTCGGCGTTGAGGTCGCCGTCTTCTACGTGCGGAAGCATGGCGTCGAGCATCGTAGTCGGCCGTCTTCCGTAGACGAGCTCGAACGGTGTCATCTGCGTGGTTTCTTGGATAGCCGTGTTGTACGCAAACGTGACGTACGGGAAGACTTCGTCCCACGTCTTATGTTCAACGTCGACGTACATAGACAGCATATCCGCGATTGTCTTATTCAGCCGTTCCGTTAGTCCGTTTGTTTGGGGGTGGTACGCCGTCGTTCTTCGGTGATCTGTGTTGCTGTAGCGTAAGATTCCTTGCATGAGCTCCACAGTGAAGGTCGTTCCGCGGTCCGTGATTAGGACCTCAGGGGCTCCATGTCGCAGCACAATTTGGTTAATAAAGAACTTTGCAACTTCTTGTGCAGTTCCCCTAGGAAGGGCGGTGGTCTCTGCGTAGCGCGTCATGTAGTCTGTCGCTACGACAATCCATTTGTTCGCGGATCGGGATGTAGGAAACGGGCCTAGAAGGTCCATTCCAATCTGTTGGAAGGGCCTCTTTGGGACGGCGATCGGCTGCAGAAGTCCGGCGGGTCTCGTCGGTGGTGTTTTTCGTCGCTGGCAGTCACGGCAGCTTCGGACGTAGTGGGTAACAACGGATGTAAGGTGGGGCCAGAAGTATTTCGCCTTGATTTTTGTAATCGTGCGAGCTGTTCCGAGATGTCCGGAAGACGGGTCGTCGTGGCGAGCTTCCAAAATTTCGTCACGAAGGTCTGCGGTGATGACACGTAGATAATTCGTTCTCGTTCCGGGGTTGAAATTCTTCTTCACTAGGACGGAGTTTTTGAGGCTGAATGCTGGTAAATTGCGCTTGAACGCCCTAGGCACGGCGACGTTGCGTGCTTTGAGGTAGTCAATCATGGCGCGGAGGTCAGGGTCGGCACGCTGCTGGGCGGCTAGGTCGCTCTCTGTCATGACTCCGAAGAACGCGCTGTCTTCATCGGAGTCCTGTGGTGGTGGGTCGACGGGGGCGCGGGACAGGCAGTCGGCGTCGGAGTGTTTCCTGCCAGATTTGTAGAATATTGTAACGTCGAACTTTTGCAGGCGCAAGCTCCACCGCCCAAGACGGCCAGAAGGGTCCTTCAAATTGGCGAGCCAACACAGCGCATGATGGTCTGTCACAACCTTAAACGGTCTACCATAGACGTATGGGCGAAATTTTGAAATGGCCCATATGATAGCCAGGCACTCTTTCTCGGAGGCAGAGTAGTTTCTCTCCTCCTTCGACAGACCACGGCTTGCTTAGGCGATTACCTTTTCGTAACCGCTTTGCTTTTGGACGAGCACGGCACCCAAACCGATATCACTGGCGTCCGTGTGCATTTCCGTTTAGGCGTTTTCGTCGAAATGAGCGAGCACGGGCGGGTTTTGCAGGCGTTGTTGCAGCTCGCAGAATGCCTTTTCTTGGTGGTTTTCCCAGCTGAAAGGGGTGCTTTCTTTCGTCAGGCGCGTGAGTGGCTCTGCAATGCGTGCGAAGTTTGCGACGAAGTGCCGGTAGTATGCGCACAGTCCGAGAAACCTTCGCACACCCTTCTTATCTTTCGGCCTTGGGAAGTTCGCAATGGCTGATGTTTTTGCCGGGTCAGGTAGGACTCCCACGGCGTTCACGACGTGACCCAAGAACTTGAGTTCCTCGTACGCGAAACGGCACTTCTCAGGCTTCAGCGTTAACCCTGACGTACGAATGGCCTCGAGTACAGATTCTAACCTTGTGAGGTGTTCGTCGAAAGGCCGGGCGAATACGACAACGTCGTCGAGGTATACGAGGCAAGTGTGCCACTTCAGGCCTGCTAGCACAGTGTCCATGACTCTCTGAAACGTTGCGGGCGCCGTGCACAGCCCAAACGGCATCACCTTGGCAGGGGGTACACGTCCTTTTTGGTGATTTTGTTTAGTCTCCGGTAGTCAACGCAGAATCTTAAAGTGCCATCTTTTTTCTTCACGAGTACAACCTGCGCAGCCCACGGACTTTTCGATGGCTGTATTATGTCGTCGCTGAGCATGTCATCTACTTGAGTCCGGATGGCTTCGCGCTCGTGTGAAGAAACGCGGTACGGTGACTGTCTGGTAGGTCGGGCTCCATCTTCGGTTATTATCCGTTGCTTCGCCAAAGGTGTCTGACGTAACTTCGAGTTCGAGGAAAAACACTCACTGTAGCGACGGAGCAACTCCAGTAATCTGTCCCGATTTTCTTGCGACAGCGCCGGGTTCACGTCGAAAGGATGTGGCAGCCTGGAAGCATCTGCGCGTGCGCGTTCAAAGGTGGCGACCGCGATCACTTGACTCGCTTCTTGCGTTTCTTCGAGGAACGCAATCGCAGCGCCCTTGTTTAGATGCTGGTATTCCTCGGTAATATTGGTGACAAAAACGTGGGATCTGCGTTGCTTAAACCGCGCAATGCCTTTTGCGACAGACACACCGCGGTCTAGAAGCAACCTTTGGTCAGTCTCCACGATAGCGTCGACGTCAGGAGCAGCACCTTCACAATAGACGGCGATCATAAGCTTGCGCGAGGTGGCAGGGTGACGTGATCGTCGGCGATCCTTACAGCAGCACGGTGTCCGAGGTTCGGCTGCGGCGTCGTGGAGTGATCGGAAGAAAACGTTATTGACCTGGTCTGCAGATCAATTATTGCGCCATTGTCCGTCAAAAAGTCCATTCCGGGAATTACGTCGCGGGAGCAGTTAGGCAAAATGACGAACTCCGAAGGGTACGTAGTGCCGTCTATGGTGACGCGCGATGTGCCCATTCCACTTGGGGTCACGAGGTGGCCTCCTGCTGTGCGTATGTGCGGACCGTCCCATCTGGTCGTAACTTTCTTTAGCTTGGACGCGAATGACCCGCTCATGACCGAGTAGTCGGCTCCCGTGTCGATGAGGGCGACTAAGTCAAGGCCGTCGATGGACAACTGGACGTCGGATGCCGCTTTCCTCGAATTTCGGGTGCGTCGGGGCGTCGTATCGCGGCTTGCGCGTGTTGATGGTTGGGCACTATGCGTCGTCATCGTCGTCTTCTCAGCGGCAGGCTTCGTCATTTCGGGTACGCGTCGCGCAGCGTAGCTGTCGTCGTTTTCGGGGGTCTCGTCAGGGTGTCGTCGGGTCGTCGGGATGAGGGCATGTCGTGAATCACGGTCTTGCGTCGTTGGAGGGTTTTCATTTTCTCGCCGTTGTGCAACTTTACCTCCAGAAGTTGCTGCTTTTAGTTTCCCCCTCGTGGGCTGGGGGACCTTCCACGGGCGAAGTTAGCATTGCTGCGACGGTTGGGGGATTGGTACGGGTAGGGCGACGGCGAACGGTTGAAACGGGATGGTCCACGGCTGGTGTTCGACAGGTATTCTTCGATTTCAAATGGGCGCTGGCCGGCTCGCGGGCAGGGTGCGTCGACAGAGAACCCACGCAAACCCAGCCTCTTGTACGGGCAGCGGCGGTAGACGTGGTCGGCCTCTCCGCAGTGGTAGCACAGCGGACGATTATCTGGCGTTCGCCTCAACTCGGTCTTCCTGGGCGCCTGGTTTCGGGTTACAGGGGGTCGGGCGGGCGACATTGGGCGGTGGTATGGCGGGGCCTCTTGATAACGGGTTGGGACGGGTCGGGGTCGACGAGCAGCAGCGGAGTAGGTCATCACTTGTGGTTCGCAAGATGCTTCCGACGGCGTGGAATTCCCTAGTGCTTGCTGAACCTCCTCGCGGACGACGTCAGTGAGGGAGGCGACTTGGGGCTGCGGCGTTGCTGGGAACAATTTCCTCAGTTCCTCGCGGACGACGGCGCGGATGGTCTCCCGCAAGTCTTCCGTCGCCAATCCAGGGCGTTTACCGGGTCACCGAGAAGGTGTTGAGTGGCCTATCGTATTGCCGCGAACGCATATCCAAGCTCCTCTCGATCATCGAAGCCTCGGTGACGATCTCAGCGATGGTCCTAGGGGGGTTGCGGATGAGTCCAGCGAAGAGCTCTTGTTTAACTCCCCACATCAGAAAGCGCACCTTCTTCTCTTCTGCCATTTCGGGGTCAGCTCTCCGGAACAGCATCTTCATCTCCTCAGCGAACAGTACAACACCTTCGTTAGGGTGTTGCATTCGCGTCTCCAACAAAAGGGCGGCTCGTTCTTTCCGCACAACCGTAGCAAATGTTTTGAGGAATTCGCTCTTAAAGACAGTCCAGTCGGTTAGGGAGCCTTCATGGTACTCAAACCACGTTCGAGCTGCATCCTCCATATAGAAGAAGACATGACGAAACGTTTCTTCGTCATCCCACCTGTTAAAGATGCGGACGCGCTCCAGCTTCTCCAGCCACTCTTCCGGGTGTTCACCATGAGATCCTCGAATGATGGGGGCTCACGAGGTTGTTGCAGAACGACGGGAGAGTTGGTAGCGCTGGTCATGGTGCCTGCGTTGATCATCGTGGTTTTTACGTCTTCTTTCCTTTTTTTATCCGGCAGCAGTCCAAACTCTGGCTGAAGGCCTTGCTGTCGGTGGCTGACATGAGTTGGGCGTGCTTGTCATGTTGGGCTTGCTTGTCGGCTTGGCAATGGCTTAGGGTTCATGTACCCCGCACTTCCCCCAGATGTCGCGCAGCAAAGGACGACACAGTTGTCTATAAGGAAAACAAGTTTATTGGAGCGAACCTGTGCTCCCCTAACAACTGAAAGAATACACAGGCGGCGAAGCAGCGGCCGGCAAAACGACGGGCACGCTTATGAGCGTCGGCGATCGAATGTCGCGGCATCGGCTTTGCGGGAATTTATATCCCTCGGCGCGAGGGTTTCTCGAATAGTCTAATTGTATCGAGAACGCCGTGATAGCGTTTGTTCGAAACGCTGTTCGTTCAGAACGCTCGAAGCGCTGTTCGATAGCGTTTGTTCGAAACGCTGTGATAGCGTTTGTTCGAAACGCTGTGATAGCGTTTGTTCGAAACGCTGTGAAAACAGTGATAGCACAGGCCGGCGCAGCCAGGCCGAA
This sequence comes from Rhipicephalus microplus, assembly GCF_013339725.1. Taxonomy (NCBI): domain Eukaryota; kingdom Metazoa; phylum Arthropoda; class Arachnida; order Ixodida; family Ixodidae; genus Rhipicephalus; species Rhipicephalus microplus. The sequence goes on from NC_051171.1 coordinate 66,760,228, forward strand.
AAAACAAAACACAAATAAACAAACCCAATGCATGGTTCGCGGCAATATCAACCCAGGTCGGAAAACATTATGCGTCACCGCTGCTTCAAGAAGCAGCTTTCGGGCACAATGCGTAAAAAATGATGCTTGAACAGGAACAGAACCCTTGCAATCCATTTGGTAGGACAGTATTCGACTTTTCGCGGGTTCCGGCTTATAGGGGCAGCATGGTTTCAAAAGGGTGAAGTGCAAAAGGGACGAAGTTAACGAAGGCAGACAAACGACCGGCGCCAACTTAGAACTGAGGCTTATTACTAAAACACAGCCTCGCCGCGGTGGTCTAGTGGCTAATGTACTTGACTGCTGAACCGCAAGTCGAGGAATCGAATACCAGCTGTGGCGACTGCATTTTTGATGAAGGGGAAAACTCTGCACGCCCTGGAGTACAGATTTTAGGGCTGTTAAAGAACCCCGAATGGTCGAAATTTCCGAATACCTCCATTACGGCATGCCTCATATTCATATGGTGGTTTTCGGATTTTGAACCTCACATATCAATAAATTTATGTTCCAGCACAAGACTACATACATGGGGAAAGCCTGACTGTGACATAAAAAACAGCAGGCCTACGCGAAACGTGCATGCAACACAGTCAAAGCGAAAGCTGCAAGAATGGCAGAGGCTTTCAGGCCTTTCAACCACACTTGCTGGGTACCCGTTACGCAAATTTAACACCATAATTCTTGTGTAGTAGGGTACCGTTGATTGTTTGCTTGTTTGTGGCGTGTAGACTCTGACATATATGTTCTTCGTCGCTTGTAGAAGCGTTGTACGCGCTGTGCACATCGAAGGTATTTTGTGCATATTTTCTAAAGCTGTGGCTGACAGCGTTGAAGAATTGTGCTTGACGTTTTTGCATTAGGTTGGAACAGTTGACGACCTACTCGTAACGAACTTCAAATTGTGTGACGCCTGATTGTTCCTTTGTTCTCCTAAAACGTTTTATTACTTATATGAACGCGATTTCTTTTCCGACATCAAGCCTGCCTGAAGCCAATTAGGACGAACGTTTCAAGCGCCTGTGTGGTTCGGTGGTAGAATACTTGCTGGCAAGGCGGTGACCCGGGTTAAAATCTCATTGTGTCGTTGGTGTTTCTTTCACTCAGTTTCATTCACTTTTTGCGCTATAGCCGGGACTGACCACGGCGGCTAACAACTTCGACGCACGCCATCTTTTTAGTAGTCTCATAACGGCTTTCGCTGTAACAAAAATGGCAATTAACACGAGCAATGACGGCATACAAATAGAATAGCTTGGTGGGGACACGGTTGTATAATTATGAGTTTGACGCACATTGAAAAAGGAATAGAACTGGTGAGCGAATGCGAAGGCTATCATGATCATACTACAACGTCAGTTGTGTTTCTCCAATTCGTTCATCTAAATCGTCATCTTGTTTGTTGTGATAAGTTGTCAAAGTCAAGTTTTTAAAAGTGAACCTCCTAAAGGCGTGGGCTGAGTGTCCCGTCATAATCATATGTAGCCACCTCTCGTTAGTTCTTCAACCGGTCATAGAGGGCAGTACTTGTACATATAACAAAATGCATATAGGCTGAAAAATGCAAATGGTACGATACTAAAGGACGATTAATATGTGAGGTTTAACGTTCCAAAACCACTATGTGGAAGTGAGAGACACAGTATACTAGAGGTCGTTACTTGCAATAATGTAACTTAATAATAAAACCCACAGCATATTCATGAAGTGAATGATTATGAGTGGGGCGAAGAATCCCTCAGCGCTTCCGTCCATCCGTTCTTGCTTCCGCCCATCCGTGCGTCCATCTCTTCATGCGTCCGTCCGCACATCTGTGCATCTGTCCATTCGTGCATCTGTCCACGCAATCGTCCATCCGCCCGTCTTTTCGTGCGTCCATTCATGCGTCTGTCCGTGCGTACATCAATCCGTACGTCCATGCGTCCATCAATGCGTTCGTTCATACGTCCGTCCATTCGTCTGCGCATTCATCTGTGCATCAATCCGTCCATCCCCGCGTCCACTCATTCGTGCATCCGCCCATGCATCCTTGTCTCGTACATCTTCTCCTGCGTCCATTCTTGTGTCAGTCCCTGCGTTTGTCGATGCGTTCGTCGGCCCGTCCAATAATCCGTCTGTGCGTCTGTACCTGCGTTCGTTCAAGCGTCCGTGCGTCAAACAGACAGACAGACGATCGACAGATGCCGCCAGCAGATGATGCACGGTCTGCCAATAAAAAGCATTATATGCGCAGGGCGGCGGCGGCTCGCGCTTCAAGATGGAACCCCGATGTTCGAGTGCGCAAGGGACAAGCGTGCTGTGAAGCTGCGCGCCGGTGCTGACAAAATCTTGGCGTACGAGAACGGGAGACCGAAGCGGCATGGCAGCGGCCTGCGGACCCAGCTTCGCCCCACTCTTCATCAATCACCCCATCTATATGCTGTCATTTTTTTCTCGTGCATATCTTAACAGCGTCGTGATGTAAACGAAGACAGCAGGCTCTTTGCTAAGATTAAACTGTTTATTCGGCTGAATTTGTGGCCAGGAAACTGAAGCTCATATTACAGCAATACACAGGCACTCATAGCGGCAACCAGAGCATCGGCTGTAAATCAACTGGCAAGTCGTGAAGCGCGTTGGCATTTGTATATGTGTCATCGGATGCTCTGGCCAGCGTCCGTACATCGCAGAAGTGTTTCGAACGCACTCCGACGATATCAACACTTGACCGACGCTTCGTTGTCAAGCCACCGCCGCAGCTCTTGCCGTGTTAGGTGCTTGTTCGCTTGTTATCTACCGGCTGCAGCTGATACTGGAAGGCTGTTTTCTGAGTTCGTTGGAGGCACCACCGCCCGGATAGCTGCAGGCGGCCAATACTGCTAGTATCAGCCCCATCCAGGTTTCAAGCTTTATGGCCTCTCCTGAGTCCTGCCTACTACCAGCCGACGTGGCACTACCTGAGGATATGTACTTGCCGGCTTCAGACGACCTAACTTTCTCGGTAACACCGCCAACTTTAACAAACGGTTCGGCTGCCATTACCAATCCATCAAGAGTGCTGCTTCTGCCAGGCACTAACCCATTTGCCCTTTCGGGGAGCTCGAGGAACAAGGCAAGTCTGACAATGATTTTCGTCAACCTAGCAAAATTCCTAACACATCGAATGGAAAGAAACAGGCGCGAGGCTAGCTTTTACCGACGCACGAGTGACAGCACACTAGCATGTTCAGGGGTCACTCCCACACGGGAAGTGCACGCCACACGGTCCTTGCTTCCGCTTATTATCAAAACGAACAAGATGTTCGGAAACCAGTCGGCAATTGCTGAAAGCCGCAGAACCGTGTGGTGGTCGCGGTGACGTGGAGCTCAGGTGCCCCGCACTTTATGGGCATGGCGTCAGAATTTGGCCCAAGCAACCATGCCGCATCATGGCTGAGCATCTCGTACGACTGCATAGAGTAATAACTCGCCGCATTTCGGCTCATCTCAACTTCTCTGGCGAAGACCTAGTACTGGAGTTCAGGGTTCGCTATTTAGGCAATATAAACCAGCTCGCAATCGACGCTGCTGAACCAGAGACGTGCAACACCCTTCTCGCTATAGTGTCTATGCCAATCGGAGGAAAGGAAGTACTCTTTCAAGCACACGAAGCAGTTATTCGTAATCGAATGAGAGGCGTTATGCGCAGTGTGGGAGACATGACTTGTGAGGAACTAGTGAACTAATTGCATTGCCGCAAATGCTCAATTCTGTAGGCACGCTGACTTGGTGACAAAGGAATGTTGTGATCCCATTTGAACGTAATATGTTACCCTATAAGTTTGGCTTGCGGTCATTTACGATCCGTGTTTTTCCACATATATATATATATATATATATATATATATATATATATATATATATATATATATATATATATATATATATATTTATACTCATCTTCACCATACTCATCATCACCAATTCAGTTTAGGTTGTGGGGCACATACTCGTATATATATATATATATATATATATATATATATATATATATATATATATATATATATATATATATATATATATATATATATTCATATTTATACTCATCATCACCAATTCAGTTTAGGTTGTGGGGCACGTACTCGAGACAATAAAGGAGAGTCTTGAGGGTACTGGACGCCATCTTACAATATATATATATATATATACATATATATATATATATATATATATATATATATATATATATAAATAAAATAAGGGAAGAAGTCTATACCTAAGGGCTCGTTTTTCCGTGTTTTAACACAATATTAATGAGATCTAACAGACAGTAATGCCATGGAATGTACAGGCGAAGTTATTAGAACCAATGGAATGTGAATAAGAACAAAGAAGAAAGAAAAGTGGATGAAAAAATTACCAGCCGTGAGCAGGAATCGAACCTACGACTTTCGAATAACGCGTTCGATGCTCTAACCACTGAGCTATCACAGCGGCCTTCCTTCCATCCACTTTTTTGGGTTTATATGTGAATTTAGAAGTAGGAGTGACAGTCAGCGCCATCTATAAGCCAAACAACGAGTATGAAAACATTCTTATGCGCATGTTTGGCGTCACGTAGCACGTGAACGTATTATGAGCGGGCAGCTGATTAATTGTCCCTCTTATACAACCTATATATATATATATATATATATATATATATATATATATATATATATATATATACATATATGTATATATATATATATATATATATATATATATATATATATATATATATACATATATGTATATATATATATATATATATATATATATATATATATTGCAAGGGGGTTTATTAGCGACGCCAGGTAATAGGCAGACAGCCGGTACGGAAACAAATGCTCGTGCAGTCCAGCGTCTACAGCTCGTGCTCCCGCTCGCGCTGCGCACTCAGCGATGGTCCCCCTTGTCATTGCCTTGCGAATTCCCCACTACAATGCCCCGGCGACGAATTCGAGCCATCCTGGCGACTCAAGGTGACGAGAGAACAGGAGGGTCATAACAGGGCTTGAGGCGACTGACGTGGACCGTCTCACGACCAAGGCGGCGCTTGTCCGTGGACGGCTTGAGTGGTTCAATCACATAGGTGACAGAAGAAGGGTGCTGTATGACGCGGTAAGGGCCCGTATACTTCGGTGCAAACTTGGGAGTCAGTCCAGGAGAGTGGAAAGGCAGTCGGAGCCACACGAGAGAACCGACGGGGAAGGTATTCTGAACAAGATCTTGGTCGTGGCGATCTTTTTGGAGGGCTTGGTTATCGGCTGTGAAGGACCGTGCAAGTTGACGACACTCTTCGGCATGTTCGGCCATTTCAGAAACTGGGCTGAACTCGGAGGCATCAGGATTGTATGGCAGAATTGTGTCGAGTGCGTTGCATGGGTCACGACCATATAAAAGAAAAAATGGAGAAAAGCCTGTTGTTGATTGAATCGCCGTATTGTAGGCGTACGTCACGAAAGGAAGAACAACGTCTTAGTTGGAGTGGTCGGAATCAATATACATAGCGAGCATGTCTCCGAGGGTTCTGTTGAAACGTTCCGTTAGGCCGTTGGTCTGAGGGTGGTAGGCTGTTGATGTGCGGTGTACCGTACGGCATGAATGTAGGAGCTGCTACAGAACTTCGCACACAAAAATACGCGTCCTCTGTCACTCAGGAGCTCCCCTGGTGCACCATGACGAAGAACGAACCGGTGCAAGATGAAGGTTGCAACGCCATGAGCACCAGCCGAAGGTAGCGCTGCCGTTTCGGCGTACCTTGTCAGATGGTCGGCAGCCACAATCACCCATCGATTGGCACCAACAGAGCACGGTAGCGGGCCATATAGGTCAATCCCAACACGGTCAAATGGGCGTGCAGGGCATGGCAAAGGCTGCAGTTGACCGGGTGAATGAGGGAATGTCTTGCGCTGCTGACACTGGGAACATGAGCGAATGTGTTTGCGTACAAACGTGTACATACCCCGCCAGTAGTAACGTTGGCGGATCTGCTCATACGTCTTTATCGCTCCGGCGTGTGCGTGTTGCAGTTCAGCATGATAATATTTGCAGATATCAGACCGCATATGGCTGGGTATGACTAGCAGCCAGTTACGACCCGCCACTTGATAGTTGCGACGGTATAACAGGCCATCCCGTATGGCGAAATGCGTTGCTTGGCGGCGAAGAGCACGCGGGTAACCGGAAGTTGATGCGTCAGAAAGCATACTCAATAGCGAGGCGATCCAAGGGTCCTTCCGCTGTTCGGATGGCATGTCTCTGACGCTGACGGCAGAGAGGGGAAGGTCTAGGGCTGATATATCCGTATCGTCAGATTTCACGGGTGATCGTGAAAGCGCATCTGCGTCATAGTACTTTCGCCCCGATCGGTAGACGACGCGTATGTCGAATTCCTGGAGGTGTAGTGCCCAACGTCCGAGTCGGCCGGAAGGATCTTTCAGCGAAGCCAACCAACAGAGTGCGTGATGGTCAGTTACCACATCAAAAGTTTGGCCGTACAAATAGGGGCGAAACTTGTTTAACGCCCACACAATCGCGAGGCACTCTTTTTCCGTAACAGAATAGTTGCCTTCTGCCTTAGTGAGGGCGCGGCTGGCATAGGCGACCACATACTCCGTAAAACCTGGCTTGCGTTGCGCGAGTACTGCACCAGGGCCGACGCCACTTGCATCCGTGTGTACTTCGGTTGGCGCAGTAGGGTCGTAATGGCGCAGTACGGGTGGTGAGGTAAGGAGTTGGCGCAGTGTTGCGAAGGATTCGTCACAGGCTGCTGTCCAATTCGAAAGATCTGCAGGGCCAGCAAGGAGTTTGGTGAGTGGAGCGATGATGGAGGCAAAGTTCCGGACAAAGCGACGAAAATAGGAGCACAGGCCCACAAAGCTCCGTAGTTCTTTAACAGTAGTCGGCTTAGGAAATTCGGCAACAGCACGAAGCTTGTCAGGGTCGGGAAGAATGCCGGCTTTCGAGACGACATGACCAAGTATGGTGAGTTGTTTAGCCCCGAAGTGACACTTCTTCAGGTTAAGCTGAAGCCTGGCGTTTGTAAGGCACTGTAGAATCTTACGCAGACGAGTGAGATGCGAAGTGAAATCGGGTGAAAAAACCACAACGTCATTAAGATAGCACAAGCAAATGTTCCATTTGAGACCACGTAAAATGCTGTCCATCATTCGCTCGAATGTGGCAGGTGCATTGCAGAGTCCGAATGGCATCACGGCAAATTCATAGAGGCCATCCGGTGTGACAAACGCCGTTTTTGGACGATCAGACTCAGCCATTGGAACCTGCCAATAACCCGAGCGAAGGTCAAGCGAGGAAAAGAATTCTGCACCTTGGAGACAATCGAGAGCGTCGTCTATGCGGGGAAGAGGGTAAACATCTTTCCTCGTAATGTTGTTTAGGCGCCTGTAGTATACGCAGAACCGGATTGAACCATCCTTTTTTTTGACGAGTACAACTGGGGAAAACCAAGGACTACAAGAAGGCTTGATGACTCCGCGCTGTAGCATGTCGTCTACTTGTTCTGCAATTACCCGACGCTCCGCTGGTGACACACGATAAGGGCGCTGGCGCAAAGGAGTACTCTTTCCTTTGTCAATTGTGTGCACAACGGTGTTTGTTCTTCCTAGCACCGCTTGGGGAAAGTCAAACGAACGCTTGAATTCGTGCAGCAGGGTAACAAGCTGCTCTCGTTGAGCCGGGGCGAGATGGCTGTCAATAGAACGGTGAATTGCATCGGTAGACACGCTGTTCGAGGCAAAGTGAGGAACCAACGCGTTCAGCTCCATATTCGGCTTGGTGTCGAAGAAATCGGCAGGCACGATAGTACCTTCATCGATAAGCTGAATGTGGCCGAGCGTCTCGTTGCGGCGCAAACTGAGGGGGCATGAGTTGGGATTGGAAATAAATATCCCGGTGGTGTCTTGACAAAGCTCAAGAACGGCGAATGGCAGCGATGTGTGGTGGCGGCTACCGAAGATGTCAGATGGCGTGAATAGGACGGTAGCATCGGAAAGTGAAGCACAGCAGGCAGGGACAAACTGGGCGCTGAAAGGCGGAAGGTCTATGTCCGTCGCGACGACAAGGTTAGCCACACTAGATACGGCCGCATCAACAGAAGGTGCATCACGAAACGGTAACAGCTCCACTTCGGCCCGAGCGCAGTCCACGACGGCGTGATGACGTGATAAAAAATCCCATCCTAGGATGACATCGTGGGAACATGAAGCCAACACGTGAAATTCAATGGTGTACAACACGTCTCGAATCACCACTTTTGCTGTACATGACGCGACGGGCTCAATTTGTTGGGCGCTTGCAGTACTAAGAGAAACCACGGGAGAAAGCATCGTCACTTTACGAAGAGAGTGGCAGAGTCTCTGACTAATCACAGATATTGCGGCACCGGTATCGATGAGTGCGAGTGTTCGTACACCTTCGACGATTACATCGATAAGATTGGCGGGAGACAGGCGAGGACTTAAACGATCAGACGATGACGCAGCTCGTGCCTCCGGAGCTGCGGCAGTTAGTTTTCCGTCTCAATGGAGGTTGGGCGTCGACGCATAGGCGACACGGAACGACGACTTGGTGAAGGTGAAGGCGAGCGGGAAGTAGAACGTCTAGAAGCGAATGTTCGGGCGCCGGAAGCAGTTTGCGCATCGCGTTCGTGAACTTCAGGTGGTACGTGAGGCGCGTGGTATGGAGGTCGAAACGAATAGTCAGGATATCTTGGTGCGTTAACTGTGAAGCGCCGACGACATAGACGTGCAACGTGACCTGGAATTCTGCAAAAGTAACATATAGGCCGGTTGTCAGCAGTGCGCCAAGGATTTCCGGCGTGTTGCTGTGTAACTGGAAACGGCGCGGTGGACGGTCGCACAGGTTGTGGCATATACATTGGCAGACGAGATGGAGGAGGCATTGCCGCGACGGCCGCATAAGTCAGTGGCGCGGCAACAGGCGTTGGTGGAGAGGCAGGCGTAGGTAATGGCAACGCCTCAGAGACCTGCTCCTGAATAGCCTGTCTGATTGTCGGCGTTAGGCGGTTCGTTGGTGCTTCGGTGGTCGGCAGATACGAGAGACACGAAAGCTGTCGTGCGACCTCTTCGCGTACATATTCTTTTATCTGCTCCAGCAGGGAGCTGTCACCACCGACGGCCAGGGCAGCGAGAGAGTCGTCTGCAGTCGTCGACCTCCGAACTGCTGCACGTTGTTTCCGAATCTCTTCCAAGCTCTGGCACAAGGTTACAAGTTCGGATACGGTACTTGGGCCCTTTGCCAGCAACATTTGATAGGCATCATCGTCTATGCCTTTCAAGATATGCCTGATCTTGTCATGTTCGGTCATCTCAGGGTTGAAGCGCCGGCATAAATCAATTACATCTTCAATATAGCTAGTGAAGTTTTCGCCCTGCCTTTGTGCACGTCCGCGTAGGCGCTGCTCAGCACGCAGCTTGCGCACTGCTGGGCGATCGAACACAGCTGCGAGGGTGGTCTTGAAACCGGCCCAAGTGATAAATTCAGTGCAGTGGTTTGTGAACCACAGGCTGGCGACGTCTTTGAGATAAAATGGGACATACTCCAATTTCGAGGGGTCGTCCCATTTGTTGGTGGCGCTCACCTTCTCAAACAGCTGCAACCAGTCCTCCACATCTTGGTCCTCGGTGCCGCTGAAGAAGGGCGGATCTCGTTGGCGCAGGATGGTAGGCACGATGACCAGTTGAGATTGGGCCGTGCTTTGCTGGGTGGTGCCATGCTCGGTCGTCTGATCAGGCATTGCTGATGTAGTGGGCAGCTTTCGGCTTCGAAGTTCCAGGTTTGCGTACCCAGCACACTTCCACCACTTTGCGAGGGGGTGTATTAGCGACGCCAGGTAATAGGCAGACAGCCGGTACGGAAACAAATGCTCGGGCAGTCCAGCGTCTACAGCTCGTGCTCCCGCTCGCGCTGCGCACTGGCATCGAAAGGAGCAATGCCCCAAAATTTCGGCAGCTAGATGCTCGACATGCGGTCTGCGGGAACACGAGAAAAGGGCACGCAACGACCGAACACAGAAGTGCCGCTGCTATAGTGCTCCTCACCTGGCCAGATCTCGACCACCGTGCGAAAAACGAGAAGTAAAGAAGAGATTGAACAAAAACGCAAGCTGGCTGCCAAAAGGCGATGCAAGACAGAGAAGACGCTGAAAGATCAGCGCTGCTTTTCTACGACACTAGATTTTTTGAAACCCACGCTCAAACTAACACGCCAGGTTTTTTACACCGGGCTGTCAGCACCAGCAGCTGCGCCGTTAGAAGGTGCCGGGTATGCCACCTTCGTGGATGTAGTTCGACGAGCGAACATTCTACTAACGGGTTCTAGTAATAGCATACCACATCTACGAAGCTCAAAACTGGCGTCCTGTGTGCCACAGCCTGCCTGAGTGGAGCGGCGAAGCGTCCTCGAGGGGGCGTAACTCCACCAACGGTGCTTCCGCTTTCCAGCGACCGTTCACGTCCTCCTACCCACCGACACTTCAAGAACTCGAGCGGTGACTAGAACAGCGTCTGAATCAAATAGAGAAGTCCATTTATAAAAGAGTTGAACAGCTTTTTACTCAGGCCTTTGAAAAATGCGTCCAAAACACAATGAATCGTTGTTTTCCTCACTCCTCGACTATAATCTAGACTAGCTAAGGAGGGAAGGTGTTGAGGTTCAATATGGCTGCCCCTCGATGACTCGAGTGCTTGGTGGCAGCGCAAAGGTATAGCCCTTGTCCTGTGAAAAGATGCTTTATTGCCGCCCTCACGCATCTGTTCGGGTTCAAGCTCAAGCCTCCGCTCTCTCATTTCACATTCAAACACCCCATTTTCAACCCTTAGTTGAACAAAGGGTCTCCACACAAGCGAATAACACGTTTAGGCTCACACGCCACAACCAATCGCAGAAACACTTTCGTACCAGGCACTGCATTGGTAAAAACCATGTTACCACAAACAACACGACGCGTGTTGTTCTCAGCGTGCCACATTCTCTCCCATGTTAGGCCATGTTAACCTCTGTCGACTGACCTCCGTCGGTAGCCGTTCTCACACTCGAGACACGTAGGCTTTCTCACTAAACGTCACTTCGTAGAAGCATCCTTAAGAGCAGTGAGTACATCGTCAGGCCCTGCACGCTGACCAGGTGTGCATGCGGCAGCGAAGCGCCACACCATTTCAACAACACTCGGTAATTTCGTATAGCGGGAGGGGTGGGTGACAAGCTCGTCTGCGCCCATCCCCACAATTATGTCTCAGTCATACCAGTGCTCACATCCGTGTTGAATTTGCAATGGTGCCTTGCACGCCCAATAATGACTTTCTAGTCGCACACCTCTTGTGTTCTAAACACCACAACGAAGAAACACATCGTGGATGTCAAACTGATGTAAAGGCGTGTGAGAAATGTAAACATATTTATGATGACATATTCTACACTCCACAAAAATTGAAGCATTGTTTACACCACAGGAATGAAAAAATAAACGTGCTAGAAAGCGCATTGAGCAGCGTTGGTTTCAAGAATGAAACACTAAACGCTTCAAGAATGAAACACTAAAAATAAACGCTTTAAAAAATGAAACACTAAAAATAATTGATTTCACATACGCCCATGTGATTTTTCATCATGCTACTATTATCCACCAAGCTTCCATCATGCCACCGTCACCCATCTTGCTCAGCAAGCCTTCCACCAAACACGTTTTCCTCGCCACCATCAGCCGGCATTTTACATCGTCGCCACCATTGGCTCGCCACCACCACCACCATCTGCCACCAATTTTTCCCCTCTAGCCGTCATTAGCCGGCATTTTCTACTGTCACCACCATTGGCTCGCCACCACTTCTACCTCCTGCGATCATTTTTTTCCACTCTCGTTGTCATCAGCCATTATGCCCACTAGTTTCCAGTATATCCACTAATATTTCAACTATATCCACTATTCTTTCCACCATATACACTACTATTTCTACCATATCCACTACTCTTTCCACCATAACCACCAATGAGATCAGCGCCCACGAACCCAGGAATTTTAATAGGAGTGCTTGTATTCGTCGCTGAACTTTGAAAGCATCACTATAGTTTTCCTCCTTGCAGCTCGGCTATTCCTCTAGCGACACAAATCTAGCGGCTAATCCACAGGCACTAGCCGCCTTAAATGGCGCCTTGCATATTTGTTGATACCTGTGAGACGACAGAAATGCTGACACTAGAGCGAGAGGGAATGGTGATTTGTTCTTTCAGCACATTTAGGTCGCGCTTTTCAAATGGCGTGTGCGTCGACAGTGCTCTTTCTGTTGATAAGGTTATCGACTTTGATCTGAAGTTGATGACTGCTTTGTGAAGGGCTAAGAATTTCAGACCAAGAAGGATGTCTCTAGAGCAACGCTGTACGCTGTACGAAATGTGGTTGTCAATAGAGACTATCTATCTATCTATCTATCTATCTATCTATCTATCTATCTATCTATCTATCTATCTATCTATCTATCTATCTATCTATCTATCTATCTATCTATCTATATATCTATCTATCTATCTATCTATCTATCTATCTATGTATCTATCTATCTATCTATCTATCTATCTATCTGCGTAGCCGCCTACTACTTTCATCTCTGCTATCGATACCAAACTTGGTATGACATAACATGACTGTACGAAGAACATAATATGAGGAAGAGCTTTATTCGAGACGAGCTCGAGCTGGCACACACTGATGATGATATCTACAGATGAGGAAATTATACAAATGATGATGACACGTCCAATTGATAAAGAAGAGTTGGCGACTCCCCGTCACGCTGGAAGCGGCCTTCTGGCCGCGCGAGAGCCAATATTAGGAATGGCGTTGGGTATACAGCTTCAGCCGAGAAACATGCACAATTTCTTTCCCACAGCAACGGTGGTCAGAGGGAGCGTTAATTGGTGAGATACGATAATTAACGGGGGACGTATGTTCAATCACCATATAAGGTTCTATAAAACGACTAACGAATTTTTCACATAAGCCGGGCACACGCATGGGAGTCCAGAGAACTTCGTCTCTATGGGAAAAGGTGACAGCACAGTGAGTTGAGTCGTAGCGAGACTTGCAAGCTTCTTGAGAGATGCCCGTTTTGATTCGGGCCAGATGACGGCAGTGCCCGAGGCGAGACAAAAATTGTGCGGATAAATGGCCTGCTGAGGTGGCAGCAGCCGAAAGGAAGGAGACGTCCAGAGTTACACCTGGAGAGGGTCCATGGACCAGAAAATAGGGAAAAAAGCCGATGGTGCGTTGCATAGCCGTATTGTAGGCGAACGTTACGAATGGCAAAATGGCGTCCCAGTTTGTGTGGTCAGGGTTAACGTACATGGTAATCATGCCTGAGAGGGTACGATGAAAGCATTCCGTCAAGCCATTTGTTTGTGGATGATAAGTATAAGTTGTCGTGTGGATGATGTAGGCGGCGCGTAGAGCCTCAGCAACACTAGAAAAAAGAAAGACCTTGCCGCGGTCGCCGAGCAGAACATGTCGAGCTCCATGGCGCAAAAATATGTCACGCAGAAAAAAAATCGGCTACTTTAGTGGCTGCACCAGCGTGCAGTGAGGCTGTTTCCGCGTAATGAGTGAGGTGGTCAACAGCCGTTACAATCCAACGATTTCAATTGGAGCTCACTGGAAGGGGGCCGTACAAGTCTATCCCGACGACTTCGAATGGCAAAGCGGGACAAGGAAGAGGTTAGAGAAAGCCAGAAGGAGCACTAGTGGGTCGTTGCAGCCATTCACATAAGACACACGAAGAAACATATTTGGCAATGGTGCATGACAGGACAGGCCGGGTGAACGGACTGCGTATTTTGTCGTACGTTTCGTGATAGCCGAGATGCCCAGCAGCATGGCCATCGTGGAATGTCTTAAAAAGCTGACGTTGTAGACAACGCGGTATAAGGGGGAACCGTTTGTTTCCTTCAACGTGGTACATATAGCGATGTAAAACACCATCGTGAAGCTTGAATTGTTTCAGATGTCGGTGAAGTCGGGCGTTCGGAGAAGTGAATGTGCCTTCTAAGCGTGCTATTATGGAGCAGCAGTAAGGATCAACGCGTTGATGCGACACAGGGGTAGAAAAGAGGTCGGATCTTAGCCAACTGAGACCTGCGATGGGTAATGCTGCAGTGGAAATTGGTGACTGTGGGCTATTACGCTTGAGTAGAGGGCAGCGAGAGAGAGTATCAGCATCTTGGTGCTTCTTACCAGACCTGTAGATGACATCAATGTTGTGCTCTTGTAAATGAAGCACCCAGCGGCCAAGACGACCCGATAAGTACTTTAGCGACAAAAGCCAGCAGAATGCGCTGTGGTTCGGTGACGACTGTGAAGTGGCGGCCGTGAAGGCATGGACAAAATTTTTGTACCACCCATACAACAGCAAGCCACTCTTGTTCAGTTATTGTGTAATTTTTCTCGGCAGCAGTGAAAGCACCCCTGGCGTAAGCGATGACAAGTTCGCGTGCGGTGTTGGCACGCAGCAGTAAAACAGCACCGAGACCGTGACCACTGGCGTCAGTGTAAAGAATGGTGGGTGCACCTAGATCGAAGTGACATAGTAGTCGGTCGGATGTCAGGGCTTGCTTTAACACCAGGAAATCCTTTTCACAGTCTTCAGACCAGACGAATGCCGTGTTGCTTGCGAGCAGTTGATGGAGCGGAGAGGCAAGCTTTGTGAAATCGCGTATGAAGTACCGAAAGTAAGATGCAAAGCCGAGAAAACTGCGCAGGTCCTTTCGACGCAACGGACGGGGAAACTCGAGGACGGCGGCAAGCTTTTCAGGTTCCGGTTGAATACCATCTTTGCTGACTAAGTGCCCTAGAACCTTGATCGTCTTGCTTGCGAAGGTGCATTTTTTCGTATTCAGCTGTAAACCAGCTTTTCCAAGGCAACCTAGGACTTCTTCGAGACGTTGAAGATGTTGGGAAAAGACAGACAAAAACACTATGATGTCGTCGAGGTAGCATAGGCAGGTTCTCCACTTCAGGCCACGCAGTACACATTCGATGATAAGTTCTAAGGTAGCAGGCGTGTTACCAAGTCCGAAAGGCATTACATTAAATTCATTTAGCCCATCTGGGATGGTAAAAGCCGTCTTCTCTTTGTCAGATTCGGACACTTGTACTTGCCAGTTGCCCGATCACAGGTCAAGGCTGGAAAAATACCCTGCGCCATGCAACAAATCTAGTGCGTCATCGATTCGTGGGCGAGGGTAAACATTTTTTAGCGTTATTTTGTTGAGTGCCCGGTAATCAACGCAAAAGCGTACTTTCCCGTCTTTCTCTTGCACCAAAAAAACTGGCGAAAACCATGGACTCGACGAAGGACGTATGATATTCCGTCGAAGTACGTCTGAGACGTTTTGCTCGATTATCTTACTTTCTGCAAGAGAACCGCGGTATGGGCGCTGGTGAATAATTCGGGATCCGTCAGTCTGAATTCGGTGAGTCGCGGAAGTTGTCATACCAAGGGCAGCAGAATGAACGTCAAATAAAGACAGATGTCTGTTCAATAAATTCAGCAAATATTGACTCTGGGCTGCTGTCAGATCAGGGCTTATCGTCACCAATAGATGAGTGGGAAAGTTGAGTGTCGGCGCGCCTGGCTCT